>JAYESA010000004.1:40279189-40961994 GCA_036927795.1 Iris macrosiphon
CTAAGGTATTCAAATGTGTGAACTCAGGTATGCAGATAGTTTTTGCAAATAGGAATATTCTTTTATATCACTTGCTTTTTTTTTCATTGATGATTGATCATTCATTCGTTATATGGAATCAATTCACCAATTTGTATGGACAAATTGTGAATCATTTTTGTTTCCTTGCTCAATGTCACAAGTTTTTATTGTATCTTCCCAAGTTTTCAATGCTATATATTCTATTTGCAAATATCCTCTCCTTACAGCTTTTGATTGAAATCATTTCTTCACATACTACAGTTATAATTTATATCAATCTTGTGTTTTGGGATTTCTTCCTTAGATTTCTAGTTGGTGAACTACTTATTGATTGTTTTCGAATTTTTTCCCTTTTACAAACTATCTTGTGTTTGACAAGCTATTTTATCTTAGTATTTTCTAAACTTATCTTCACAATCTTCTCTTACCATGATTATATCGTTAACTTGATCATGATTGTTTATGCCTTTCTCTTGCTTTGATTTATTTATAATTGATTTCCATTCATCTCTTAGCAAAGGGGAGATTATTTTTTGACTATGTCAAAGAGGGAGAATAAGTTTAAGTTTACCATTAGTGATATAAGCTTCAATTGTATCAATCTTAAACTTAAACTTAACCAATTTGCCATAATCAAAATAGGATAGATTGTTAGCCCCAAAGTAGTCAAAGGCGCATCGGGCATTAAGGCGTAAGAGCAGTGTCCTGTAGTTAGCTAGGCAAGGTGCAGTTACTAAGGGGCGCCTTTCATGAGGCGCTTTTCATTAGAAAAAGGCGCACCTAGGCGCGCCCAGTGAATTCCAGGAATAAATTTTCTTTGGGCTGCAGCCCTCTTCTTTAAACAATAAGTTCTCTCTTAAACAGGCCCAAGCCCATGTATATATCATGTTATATGTTCAAATTAGATAGATTTGACAAAAATAAAGAGAGAAAAGCATCGAGAAGCAGAAAGAAAAGAAAGAGAAGCCCTAGGCGCAGCGCATCAACCGGCAAGCCGACGGCAACGAGTCTTCTTCCAATCTCTCTCTCTCTCTCTCTCTCTCTCTCTCTCTCTCTCTCTCTTTTTGGATTTTGAGTTCTTTTGTTTGGAGACTTGTTTTTAGTTTTTTTTTCACTGATTTTCTGTATAGAGAACTGATTATGTGGAGGATTTTGAGTGTTTTTTTGTTGTTATTTTGTTGGGGGGGGGGGGGGGGGGGGGGGGGGGGGGGGGCTATTTTTTTAAAGTGAACTGTTTTTGAGTTTTTTATACCGACTTTGAGGCTTTTTTAACTGATTTTTGGGGACTTTTTTTTTGAGCTTTTTACTCTCTTTTCTTTACTGAATTTGAGTTTTTTTTTACAGATTTGTCACAGAAATTTCAATATTTTTACTGAATTTTTAGGATTGGTTTTTTGGGGACTTCTTTTTGAGTTTTTTATACTTTATTTTTTTACTGATTTTGAGTTTTTTTTACTGATTTTCTCACAGAAATTTCACTATTTGTTTTTACTGATTACTATTCTTGTGTACTGATTTTTCTATTGATTACTGTTTACTGTTTTTTTACTGATCTTTCATAGAAATTTCACATAAATCTTTGCTGGTTTTCTTGAATGCTACTAATGCTAATTCACTTGGTTATATTAAACTTTTAACATGTTTGTTTTATTTCGTACATTAGGAATTTAGTTATTTATTTATGTATATTTTCACTATTTTCTAATTTTACGTCTCGCTTCGCTCGGGTGCACGTCTTAAGTGCACCTTGTGTCTCGGACGGTATGGAACCCTTTGCGCCTCGAGTGCGCCTTTGACTACCTTGTTCCTTTGACTACCTTGTGTTAGCCCAATGATTAAATTGAGTTTTTTTAATATGCTTAATCGATTAAGTTTAGTATTATGAAATCACTATACTATTTATACTTAAACATAGCATAGTCCTAGTGTGCGTTAATGATATCATACTTGCTACTATATATCGTTTTATTCTCCTAACATGTATTTACAGAAAATAAGCAAGATCAATTACGGACATATGCATTGAGAAATCATTATGGGCCAAAGATATGCTAGCCCGAAGCATTCTCTAAACTGTCCCCGAAAGCTAATCAGATTTTCAAATTTGGTTAGCTTTGGACAACTGTAGTCATGAGAAAATGACATTGTTCAACTAAGGAAGAAATCAAACCATCAAGACATCGTGCACAATGTAATCTTTATTTATTTATTTATTTATTTATTTATGTCTCTAGGATAATATGTAACTCAATATGTAGGAGGCTAAATGAAAGCTGACTTAAACCCATAGCCAAATAACCAAAAAATCCCAATATCAACACTATCAAAAAAATAAGAAGAAACAGTATACTATTCAGTGTTAAAAAAATTCCTAGAGCATAATTTGTATATTGTTTCAGAGAAAATGTATATTGTTAGTATACTGACAGTATACTGTGTGGAGACAAATTTGTTCCAGCATTTCTGTCCCTGAACTTCTATATATACAGTATCGTCTGGATATATTATGTTGTGCTATTAATGTTGTAACGACTAGTTTTCTAGCCGTTTTAGCACAGTTATTGTACGAACAATATACCGAAACATATTGTTTTGTTGTCTGCACAATAACAACTCTATTTGAGAGCTTGTGTGCATGTGCTATATAAACCCATTTTGTCCTCATTTGTTTCCACTTCTTCGAACCTTAACATTTCATCTTCTATATACAAAACATCTCCACATGAAAGAACTTTCATTTGCCAAATCAAATTGAGATAGAATTTCAAATTGAGATAGAATTTCATTGTGTTGTAAATTGAGATATTCAATTTATTGTAAGAAGATCAAAATATTTCTTGTACGAGGTTGAAGTTTGCAAGCCTTTGTATCAAAGCTTGTGTATAAGTCGGCGAGCATTCAAATCAAAGCTCGTGTATAAGAAGTCGCGAGGCCTTCGGATCAAAGCTCGCAAGTGTAACTATTTTGAAAATAGTGGAATAAATCCAAAGAGTCTTCTGGGATTAGAGTGCATCACGAAAGATACTAGGTTACATTGGGTGTCGGTATACCTCATTTCTAGCGTATGTTTTAAATAGTCTATTAGCATTATTATTTATGCTTAATTAATTGTTGAACCCTATTCACCCCCCCCCCCCTCCCTCTAGGATCTTTTCAATGGTATCCAATATCTCTAAGTTAACACAACAACAAGACTGAACCTCTCTCTCTCTTTTGGGATTGCTATCCCACCCAGTATATCGATGTAATTTTGAACGGAATTACCAAATTCAGGAAACTTTAATCTGTAACCTGATTGAAGAAACTATGAGAATAATTTTGAATAACTACATTATAACTTACATAATTAATACTGACAATAGAACATTTTAAGCAAATCTAGATGCTTGGAAGTCATTACAATAATATTAGATTATTTAACATTACTGTGATATCCATATCAGTAGCAGATATATCCGGCTACAACCAAATTTATCTGAATATACATAGAAAACATTTCTTACATGCAGTGTCTGACTGTTACACTGCACCCCGCTTTTGTGGCTTTCTCATTCTTGTAATGCACCAACCTCTCAATATGCCCGAGAAAAAAGGAACGTGCATTTCCCCGGGTGTCTTAGACTAGTTTCTAGGACACCTACGCATTGCCATGCTGTTGGGACGTACAAGAACCCATTTTTCCTATTGTATTTAATTTAAGAGAGCATTGAAAGATTGACACCGAAATAAACTCTAGCAATAAAAATAGTTGGAGTCCTCAAGTCTACTATATACATTAGATTACTTATGATTACTGTTAACAGCAAAATCAGAACAGAAGACCTCATTCTAGAGGGGGGGTCTACCTTATTAGAACTCACCCCACCCCCCACCATCCCCGAGATTTTGGTTTTATTTATACAGGTTATGTTGAATTTTTGCTTTCTTTATACAACTTATGTTATTTCCTATATTTATTTCACTTTCTTTAAAAGTTAACTAGATACATAGCTCAATTGGTAAAATTAATGGTATGAAAATTAGAGGTCTTGACTTCAAATCTTGATACACACATTTAAAAAAAATGTTTCACTGTTTATCATGCCCCTTAAATTTTAAGTTATAAGCATTTCATCCCCAACAACCCCAAATAATAATAATAATAATAATAATAACAATAACAACAACAACAACAATTTATTATTATTATTATTATTATTATTATTATTATTATTATTATTATAATAATAATAATAAATTGATTTAGAGCAAATATTCTTGTGATTATAAACAAACTTATGAAGATTATAACCATATGATCCAGATATCCAATTTGAATCCATATCCAATTAATCAAACATATATGTTTGATTAATATCAAACTGCATTGGCATTCACTTAGAGAAAACAAACACAAGCAACGTAAGACCACTACACGCACTGCTAAATTCATTTCTGAATATTGTCTAGTTTGGATCTGCAGTCACTAAGAAGAAGGGGGAAAAAGTATCACGTATAGTAACACCTATATTGGTCTATTATATCCCTAGTTGCCAGTGTTGCAGGTATGCCAAAGAGTAAAAAAAAAAAAAAATATTGGGTGTGCAAATGAAGGAAAGATAACATGTATTTTCTTATTTCTTTTGTTAACGCCAAGTACGTGCTAATAATAAGCTAGAGATGTATCTAGTTCAAAAATGGGAAACATAGATACGGGAGCATCACAAAACCTACAGCATGGGGTATATTGTCAGCTCGAAACATAAGAAAATGAGAGGGTTATATGTCACAAGCTAATGATTCATCGGAATGGCTCGTGTCTAAGAATCTTCTTTTGGTCTGTTCTTCGCTACAAGAGGTTAGCGAAACAATTTCAGTTTAGAAAACTACTAGTCGACGATGATCACAAACTACAAGGATCATACCAAGATTGTGAAAAGCGCTAGACGGTAGTCGGACGGGCACCCGCCGCCTAGCGCCTATTCTGCCTAGGTGGGCTCTTAGGTGGCCGCATAGATCTAGACGGTTCAAAAAAAATTAAAAGTCCAAAAAATCTACTAAAATTGCAAAAGAAGTCCATAAAACCCCAAAACAGGTAATATTCGGACGTCGAGGGAGACTAGGCAGGCGCCTAGGCGGCCATCGGACGGGAACCAGACGCTTAGCCCCTAGGCGCCTAGGCGGCGGACCCCTAGCCTGCCCGTTAGAACAGTGGATCATACAACTTTTATACCCCTAGCGCCTATTCTGCCTAGGTGGGCTCTTAGGTAGACGTCTGGATCTAGGCGGTTCAAAAAAAATTTAAAATCCAAAAAATCTACTAAAAATTGCAAAAAAAAAAGTCCATAAAACCCCAAAACAGGTATATTCGGACGTCGAGGGAGACTAGGCAGGCGCCTAGGCGGCCATCGAACGGGCACCAGGCGCCTAGGCGGCAGACCACTAGCCCGCCCTTTAGAACAGTGGATCATACAACTTTTATACAATAAATGAGAAGACACCCAAAACAATAGTTCCAAAGATGGGTTCAAACAACAGTAATCTACTTCCTACTCCCAGTAACAAAACTGTTTGGAGCATGGATTACAGGAAGCACAGAGACCGTGTCCTTGTCGGTGACGCGCTGTATCGGACACAACACAGACGGTCCGAAAGACTTAGGACACGATAAATCGAACCCGTGCCTGTTTTTGGAATCGTGTAGCCTCGTGTTCGTGTTCGTGTCCGTGCAACAATACGGAGTCCGAGTCGCGAATCTTACAAAACCCTAACAATAGGCTGGCAAGTGAAGAAGTAGAAAGACTCCATACAGAGACTGGGGGGAAATTATGTGATAATTGGAGGAGAATTAGGGTTAGGGTTTGAATTGTACCTGTGTGAGAGAATTGGGGGAGATGGCGTTGCGAAATTGAGGGAGAGAGAGAGCACCGAGGCGATAAAAACCGAGCCCTGCGCTTCAATCTGATCCAATCAAGGGTCCAGATCCAAATTACAATAATACTACCAAATGCTTACAACCTTCTTAACCCTCTCACACCCCTTGCTATGTGGGCCACCCCTCCGCCCCACTTTTTTTCCAATGAACGATTGTCACACGATGTTTCGGCCACATGACGACCATCCGGACGGCCACTGAGTCCCACCTCTCCCCCCTTCTCTAATGGATGGCCGCCACGTGACCGCCACGTGACGGTTGTAAGAGAGTTGTAGGCATTTGGTTGTAATCCTAACATAACCCTCCAAATTAAGACATTCTCGTTCTTGGGTCCATTTTAGTGAAGCTACCTTTTTTTTTTTCCTTTTTAGTGACCATGGCTACCATGATTATACTTAAGAGGGAAACTTTACCATTACTAGTAAGGTGCTAGTGCATTGCACATACATAAAAATTATTATAAATACTATTGTTTCTAGGAATTGAACTCAAGCAACGAAAAAAAATACTTCACACCTTAATCACTTAAGTTAGAATTGTTTAGTTGTAAATAATAATATTAGATCATTAAATAATTATTATTTTTTAAAAAGTTAGTGGAGTATTTACAAACAGCTTAGACGGCACATTTTAAGTCGTTTCCAAGTCTCATTATAAGAGTCGAATGCGGCTTAAAAATTGCTCAAAAATAAAACGTTTAAGTAGCACGTATATCCTCCATTAAATAATTAAAAAAATTAAAAATCTTTCTAACTACCTACCATTATGTATTCTCACAATTTTTTTTTAATTATTCTAGCTACCTGAACATATAATAAATCATAAAATATATTCAATATTCAAATTATATTTAAACTAAGTACATTATATTATCTAAATAAACACATATCCAAAATAAAAATATATAACAAATCCTGATTAAAATATATTCAAATTATATTTAAATATAATTTAAATTTGTATCTAATTTTTTAACAATACTATAAAATAATGGTACGTGCAACGCATGTGAATGTAACTAGTATATATAGATCAGTTACGGACATGACCATTTTTAACATGTTAAGGACAATTTTTTTAATCATTCTAAAAAAATAATTTTTTTTGATATTTTAAGGATCGTGTTAATGCAGTTTCTAAAAAAATAGGAAGGCTTAAATAAATAAATAAAATCACATTAGTAATACATATGGAGATTAAAAAATTTGGAGCATTTCGATTTTGGGACCATGTACGATCGCACAATTTCTATATGCTCAGAAACGGTCCTTGCTACGGGTATAGAGTTCGCGACTCGAGACCCAAATACCTCGTATTTTGATCCCAAAATTAAGTGTTGGTTATGACAATCGAGGAGGATATCAACAATGGTGAACACTTAGGCTATCCCCGAAAATTTCTAAAATTTAGTTTCTATCCTATTTGGTATTACTTTAAGGAAATTTCTATCATAATTGTCATAGTTTTTACATAAAAATTGCATCAAAAAAATATTCTCTAATCATTCTAAATTTTTATCGTACGTGGCTGAAAATAAAAGAATCAATTTTTTTTTAGATAAAAATGTCAACGCAAAGAATTGAAATAAGGACCTCTAATATGCAAGTCTAACATAATAAACACTATACCACAATTATTTTGTATAACATCAATTTAATTATTTAGTTTGAAAGTACGGTTCAATATTAAATTCTACGAGATATGAAAACATTTTATGAATACATGTAGAAATCTTCATAAAATTTCTCCATTCTACATCCCCGTCACGTATGATGAAAATTGGAATAGAACCATTATTGGAAGAATTTTTTTCTAAAAAAGGTACCATAAAAATATGAGAGATAGAAACTTCATTGGAGATTGCCTAAATGATGACAATTTTGGTATGACGTGTTGAGTTATGAGGACTTATTTAGTCCCACATCGGATAGAAAAGAAGGAGGAGCTAGTCTCCTCCTATATATATGTACTCCCTCTCTAGAAATAAATAATCAATTACTTTCTTTCTACATGGTATCAGAGCCAAAATTCTGAATATTGTGTTTCTCCACTTTCTTCTTCTCCACCACCGTCCCTCTTCTCCGCCATCGATGACCCCTTTGTGGGTGTTGTCAAACCTGCAGGAAGCATGGTACGTTGACTTCCTCCCTGTGGGTGTTGTCGAACCTGCGGGAAGCAGGGTACGCTACTGCCGACCTTGTCCTCGTCATAAGCTGGCGTAGGCGAGTTATTTCTTTTGATCGTGGATAATCAGAGAGGAACTCTACTATGATCCTCTGATTTCGATCTCAACGTGGGTTCTGAGATTAGAGAGCATACTTTCTGGAAATTTTTGCATAGATCTCTATCTCTAGCCTTTGTTCCGACGAGTTCTACCTATCGTGTACCTCTCATGCCGCATGAACTTTGAGGTGTACAGATAGATTGAGAAAGTCGTGATCGCATGCCCGTGTTTGAGTTGTGTTTGATCTCGTCCCAGTGTTGAGTTTGCGATAAGAGCAACTGTGGAGATGGGAACACCTGTGACTGGTTAGGAGCTGTAGGAGATACTGGAGGGGGTAGCCAGGGTGTTTCAGGCCAATTTAGAGGAGATCTCATCCAGTAGGGCAGTCGTGCCCGCACCAGAACCGTCGCAGGTAATGAAGAAGATAAAGTTGCTATCCAATGACATCAAACTTGAGGGGATGAAAAACTACCTAAGTTGGTCTAGTAGGGCGTTGTTGAACCTTCGGATGAAGGCACTTAAAAAATATGTGAAGGGAGAGTGCACTGAGCCAGAGGATAAGACGAGTGCTGAGTGGATCACATGGTGTCACCTTAATTCTCTGGTGGTTTCTTGGCTACTGACTTATGTGTCTCTATCTATAGCTAGGATGGTGGAGTCAATCTGCAGTGCAACTGATGTCTAGAAGACATTGGCTGGGATGTACTCTGGAGCTGGGAGTATCATGTTGATGATAGAAGTTGAGAAAAACTTTGATGCTACCATACAGGGGGAGAAGACAGTACTCCAGTATGCAGCGGAGCTACGTCGCTTATGGGCGGACTTGGACCACTATGATCCGCTATCATTGTAAAACCCGACAGATGTTCTCCTTGAAAAATAATACTTTGAGCGTAGGCGTGTGGCTCATTTTCTCAAGGGTTTGAACCCACAGTTTGAGGCTAGGAGGGCAGCAATGTATTATCTGTCATGTTTTCTATCCATGCATGAGGTTGTTGCATCGATGAAGTAAGAGAAGATCAGACAGAAGTGGTGAAAGACGAGATCTCATCCGTTGTCCGCTCGACATTGGTGTCACTCCCCGTTCCCGATATATGTATTTGTAGCGTATTTTATTTTGGAATGGTTGCATGTGCATGGAGACTAGACCCATTCTTTGGTTTAACCTGATTTATGATTCATTTTGTGGGTTGGTTCAAGTCATGAGAACCCTTGGTTCAACCCTCAACCCTATCATATATAAGCCAACCTCTCATTCTCTCTCTTCATTACTTTATTTTATTTCTCTCTCTTGTGTTTTCTCTCCCCTTTCCATAGGCAAGTACACCTTGCAAACCCTCCATATTAATTGATTGTTATATTTTTTGCATGATTTTAGACACTTTTAGAACTTGGAGTTTTCAGATTTTGTGGATGGATCAGTGTAGATCTATATTTCTAACTTAGGATTTTTATGGGCTTCATAAGTTTTTCTTGGTTTTGATCTATTTAACATGTATTTTTAAAAACCACTTTTTACTACATGATAGAGCTTTCAATTTTAAATGTTTTGGCTTTTGGTTCACTTAATTTGGACTTAATTGAGGATTTTATGGTCGAAATAATATTTTGATTTTTTTGGAGCTTCCTCTATGGCCGAATTTGCTGTTGGAGAAGACGAAGTGCTCATGCGGTCAGCATCACATCTGGCAGAGAGTGCTATCTGGCCTGAGTGCTATGAGACATGAACTCTGTGCCGCATATACTGACCAGCATGCGTCCATCTTTTTGGACACATGACTGCTTATTTTACACAAGTGTCCTTGAGATTCTTGTGTTTTAAATTATTGAACGAATAAGAAATTCGCTAAGTCCAAGAGGCAATCCATGCGACATGATTCATATACGGCAAGCAGAGCATGCGGCCACCTTTCTTAGACGCATGACTCTGAACCGTTGGCACATATTTCTATGACTGTCCTTTCTCTCTGGCACACTTTATTGCATTGTCATATCAGTCACATCATTTACTTTATGTCACATCACTGATAATTTGTTTATTGGCCGACACTTCAACACTTGTCCCAAGTAGTAGACTTTAACCTTGAGCATTCGACCCTGACTTTATATGCGGCCAAGTGGTTCATGCGACCCTGACTCCATATGCGACCAAGTGGTCCATGTGGCCCAGACTTCATATACGACCAGGATTTTCCCTACGGCCTAGAAACATATGCGATCCTAACTTCATATGGGACCTAGCCCATGCAACATTGATTGTTTAATTTAATATTTTCTTATTCTTTTATAATTTATAATTGAGTTAATGATAGTGTTATAATTCTAAGGAAGAATGGATTTAGTAACCAGATCTCGTGCCAGACATGACCATGAGCTAAGATTGGCTATGAATATGGCATGAGTTGAACTGAGATTTTAGTATGAACCAGACTAAGTAGATAATGACTAACCGGCTATGTGCATGACATAAGCTTTGTGTTACAATATAATCTTGATTCATGTGACCTAATGTATAATTGATAATTGGACTCGAATAATATATTTGTGCTGATACAAATTATTGCCTAAAAGTGTATATGATCGGATGTGCGCCGAGGTATGACATACCGTATCACGTGTTAAGTGATTTATATTTGGGTTGTGCATCGAGAATGCCTCCAAATCACCTGAATGCGTGATATTATATATACATACTACTTTTCTCCATCACCGGCATAATAAGCGAGTCAACTACCAAAGCGTGGCTAGGATATTGATTGAATGTTGCATACACACTCGGGTGAATCCAGATTAAAATTTTGTGGATTCGTATCTAGCGTGCCCGTACTTTGTATGGCATCTTAAAAAAAATTCTCATGTGACCATGCCTTGAGATTTCGAACACAATATAGGGCTAATTAGGTAACTAAAAGGGGTAGTAACATTTGGAGGGAACGATATCCCGAGATTATGCCAATAAACCTTCCCACAAAGATTTATTCTAAGTGCGCTATAGGCTAGCCACCACAGATACTGTATATCATCCGCCTTAGTGGAGTGCAGTATCTGACTTATTATAAATATGTCGAGCCACTGTTTCACTATAGGAGCATTGGAACCATTAAAATTATTTTTTTAGCGCAGTGGCCCTATGGGGGACTGGTACATCCTACAAGTGCATGTATATTCCTTATTTGGCTCGGTTAGCTCATGTTCGGCACTGACGTGATATGAGAATACATATTATGCATTATTTCTGAGATAACCTCAAACTCCACAAAATAGCAAGTCGTACAAGTGATTGGCCGATATAAGAAAATGGACTTGGTTGTGATTGTATTATTCGGTTAGTAGCCTAGAAAATGGACTACCATAGTGTGATGGTTCAACCCTTGTCCTTGTTTGGTTGTAGGGTTGGATCTTTGCGCTAGGATATGCCAAGGACCTAAGTTACGTCACTGAACCTATGTATTATTATTATTATTATTATTATTATTATTATTATTATTTCTTGTGTTTTTGTTTCTCTATTTTCGTGCTACCCTTGTGGTACTTGCTATTTGGGGTCTAACCCCACTAGTTTTGCATGGCCAGATTTTGAGCCAGCACCCGAGGATCCAGCATACTATCCCCAAACTCATGGCGCGTACCAGGAACATGGTCGCAGAGGATAACGAGTGAGTTTTTTTCTTTCCTGGTCGTCATTGTACATTTACTTCTTTTGGACGTTTAGCCACTAGCACCTGTTAGCCGGCACGTCTGGACATTAGACTCCTTACATGATTGTATTAAATCAGACTGCAGTTGATCACTGTCATGTACTTTTGATACTCTGCCAGCTTCTTATTTTGCACAGCTGATCTCTAGAATATTTTGAGAAAGCGTTTGGGACACCTTATTATTTTATCATATATGCTCTATGTTTACTATTTCTTGTTTGAATGATTGAGACATAGAAGTTTTTGACCATAAGAGACTTGATTGTAGCTTGCACCCCTTATCTTATTACAGCCGTGATCGTCGTACGACGTATAGTACCTTGTACGGGGTAGCTGGCCATGTCCGTCTCCGTATTCCGGTACTGGGGTATGATAAGTGTCACACCCGATTCCAGATTTGGTATTTTTTGAATTTCTAGAATTTAATTTTTCTTGAATATGTACTCCTGTTGTATTTCTCATGTTGGTTCCTGTCATTTTAATTATTATTTTTCTGTTGTTGAGAGAGACTAGCCGAGACCAGTAGAATATCTATTAGCATTTCCATAGACCCGATTTAGGATCCGCATATAGAATGAACATCTGGTTCGATTTGTTAGACTGAACCCATGACTAAATCATTTTTTTCTCTCCTTTTAGTGTATATATATATGAGCTTTTCTCTCTCTCCTCTCTTTCTTCTTCTCCATTTTTATCTCCTTCTTTCTTGTTCCCTTCTCCCTCACCCCTTGCACCTCCCCTAGCCAAACCCTAGCACTGGGCCCAGCTAGGAAGAGGTCGTTGGACTCTTAGGCAAGTACATCTTGCTCAATGATGAAGTCATAATTTTTTGGATTTTATATATATGTTATTTTAAAATATATATTTGATGGAAAATGTTCTCCATGATTTGTTGATCATATTTAGTTCTTGGAGTTTTAGATTTTGATGTATAAATTTTTGTAGATCTGAGTTTTAAGTTTAGGATTTTTATGTGTTCCATGAGTTTTTCTTAGTTTTGATCTATTAAAATTTAATATTTTCGAAAACTAGTTGTTCCTTATGTTAGAAAATTTTATTTCGTACAATTTAGCTTTTGTTTTACTTGATTTTGACTTAAAATGAAGTTTTTATGAAGAAAATAAATTTTTGGTTTTTGGAGCTTTCGGCCAAGGCTGAACCTGCTGTTGGAGAAGACGAAATCTTTACAGCCAGCGAGTTATGCGGCTAAGAGTGTTATGTGGCCTGAGAGAGTTATGCGACCTGAACAATTGTTGCATACTAACAGCATGTGTCCATCTTGTTGGACGCATGACTGCTTATTTACACAAGTATCCTTGAACACCTTGTGTTTTCACTCGCTGAACAAATGAAAAATTTACTAAAGTCCAAGAGGGGCGTTTATGTGACAATTGGGTGCATGCAGCCAGTGAGTCCATGCTGCTAGTGAGTCTATGCGGCCAGTGGGTACATACGCCAGTGAGTCCATGCGACCAGTGGGTGCATGCGGCCAGAGAGTCCATGCGGCAATTAGGTGCATGCGACCAGTAAGTCCATACGATAGTTGGGTGCATACGACCAGTGAGTCCATGCTGCTAATGAGCACATGCGGCCATGAATTATTGTGTGCTTTTTGTGTTCCCTTTAATTATGTTCATTTAGTAATTCCTTTTAGTGATTATTGTTGTGTGCTTCCTTATGTCGATGCAAGTTCATGATACCAGACAAGTTTTGCATGTAAGTTCACATGACAAGTTTATGTACAAGTTCATAATCCTCACGACACCGTGGAAATATTTGTGTATGAAAATCTATTGCATTTAGCATCAGGCAATCGAGTGTAAGTATTGTCCAATGTATCACGTGTTGCAAATACGATTACTCGTGAAAATCTCGTATCCGTGACTCGTCATTCTAGGGAGTTCTCAAGTGTCCACGACTCGAGAACTTGAAATAATTTAGTAATGATTAAATAAGATAAGGTTTACCTGGATCATTGGGAGGGAAGAATATTTCGCTACCGGCTACCCTGATCTCTAAGGGCCCCATGCATCATGGACAACCCTGCTAGGCAAGGGCTCTATGACTGACCAAGTTTACGAGTGTTGCGGCACTTACGAGACAAGTTTATATACAAATTTATGTTATAAGACAAGTTTATGTTTATAAAGCAAGTTTATGATTACAAGTTAAGTTTATGCTTATAAGTTCAATTTCTATTTATGACAAGTAATAAGTTATGTTCTTGTATGGTTGATTGTGCATTTAAGTTTACTAGACAAGCATACATTTGGCCATCCGGGTTAACTGTTGTGTCAGTGGTAGTAATATTCTTAAATATTCATTTAATAATTAATTTCTGTGATAACCCTAGCTAGTTAATCATAGCAAGTCGTAAAGTTGTTTAGACGTACGATGAATGATGTTACTTTTATTATAGCTCGCTCTTCTAGTTTTATTCTCCCGACGCGTGGTTAGGGTGCTAAGTTCTGCTCGGGTGAAGGTCTGCAACCATGGTCCTTATTTGGTTTAAGGGTTATCGTCCCGATCCATAGCAGTTCCTATGCTCTCTTGCCGCTCGTCGCTTTACTTTCATTTTTGCTTTTATTATCAGTTATTTCTTTATGATTCTTGAGACAAGTACATTGGTACCGTACAAGTGTAATCCCCCTGATTTTCAAAAGAATTTTAATTTAGATTTTCTGGAATTTTCTTGGATTTTTTTCTGTAATTAAATACCAGTGTTTTAATTATTAAAAGATTTTTAATTGATAATAAATACTATTAAAATATTATAAAAATAATATTTTTATGGTGTAAAATGAAAAACTAGACATAGGGTATTTTTCCGAGAATTTATTGGACCCCGGATGGATTTTTAAACACATAAAAACTATTATTATTAATTTACCTATTTATTAAATTAATTGATATTTATTTATTTTTTTAAGACCGGCCCAAACCCATTATCCCGGCCCAGCCCACCAGCCTGGCCCAGCCCGCTCCCCACCGGATCGGGTCGGGTCCGACAGACCCGAACCCGATAGACCCGAACCCGAACCCTCTCTTCCCCTTCCCTGTGTGAACCGACGACCGCACGGCTGCCCCGCCGCTTGGTCTCCCCCGCCGGGTGACCTGCCGACCGCCTCGCTCCCGTAACGCCCGCCGGAACCCTTCCCCTCCCCCTAGCCGTCCGCCTCCTCCTCTCCCTCTCGCAGCCTATATAAACTCCTCTTCTCCGGCGAGAATCTGACTTCGGCTAACCCTCTCCTCCGGTCGCCTGAGAACCTTCCGCCACCTCCAGCTCCAGCTTCTCCTCACCGCCGACGACCTGCCCGGACTCGCCACCCTCAACTCCGCCCTATCCTCTCCTTCCTCCGACCTCTTCCCCTCCTTCTTCTTCCCAGATCCGTGCCGTCTCCGGCGAGCCTCAGACTCGACACAGGAGACTCGACACAGCCCAGCCTCCCCGGTCCGCCGCCAACCTCGCCATCCTCTCCGACGAGCCGTCCCAGCACCCCTCCAACAAGGACTCGACACAGAGGACACGGACACGTAGCAGCGGACACAGGAACCCTAAACAGTAAATCCTAGTTTTGGACTCTTGTCGGACACAACTCGAGACACGAGGAATTCGGTTTTTGAAACCCACTTCAGGTAATCATAACTTTTTGCTCGTAGCTCGGAATTCGATTCCGTAAATTGCATTGTGTAGCCTGCATGACCCTCTCGGTACCCGTGCAAATTGCTCGGGGCATCGCGTCCTGTGGTGATCGCACATCGCGATCCAAAAACAGGAAAAACTTAGTCCTGTTTCACCCCGGAATCGAGTACGCCTCGCCTAACGGGACGACTTGGTCACGTGCGGTCTTCACCGATACGTCAGCATCGTTGATACGGACGTGCGGGCTTTCGCAGAAGCTGATTTGGATGTGCGTGCACACCGAAATCAGTGCGTATCCGCGGACACCGCCCCGTATCCGTACTTTCTGTTTCTCGCTGTAACTTAGTGTACACAAGTCAGATCGAGACGAAACTTGCGCCATTGGACTCGTAGTAATACGATGGACCTGTGAGCCAAGTTTGGTTCGATTCTGAGAACGTTGACAAAATCGTGTGTCGTGGGCCCCACAGGCTCCATCCGACGGGCGATTTTGAGAACGGCTCATCGGAATCCAATTCTGGAAGTTCCGTTGGGTTCGTATCATCGTTCCTGACCTGTTGACACTAAGTTGGACTGTTTTTGAGACCTTTGACCCTGGCACGTTTTTCGGTGCAAAGCGGCCCACATTTGGACCCCGTCTTGACCCGAAAATAACGTTTTTGCCCTTGTCTCCAAATTGGACTCAAGGACAGGCGTTCCTAGCTGATTGAAGTGTTCTGGACCTGATGGTGATGTCTATTTCAGCAACCGGAGTACTGCTTGAAAATCCAGCTGAAGCCAGAGCAACATTTGGAACCGAAAATCCAGGCAAGTGTACCTTGCCACTAAATGCAGTATTTAATTCATTTTGAATCTCTTGCTCTAATTTCTGTGACTGTGGTACTTGCCCTATCAAGTAAAATTATCTCCAGGACACCTGACACAAGCATGATACAGAATCTTCCTGATTATTCAAGGGGGTTTGTATAAGATATAGATTTCATGATTTAAGCTTTAGAACTTAATTAATGACTGACTGCATTAGTTCTAATCTTGAGTAACATGAACATTGAGAACTGTGACGTAGGATTTCATTGGGTGGGGAGAGTATTACCATATCAAGGCTGATTATATTATATATATATATCTGGTTATCTGGAAGTGTCCTAGTCTCTGAGACAGAGCTTTGGCACCTGTACTGGCCCTTCGAGAAAACACTACTATGGTTTCTTGTCACTGATCCTGTAGTAGACTCAGCCTGAGTATGAATAATAACTCTCACTTGCATGATCACTTAGCTAGTTTAATTATTTACCCAGATTTGTTTGATAGCAACATCGGCATGCCACTGTCTTAAACTTATTAATTTCTTGTGCTTCTCTTGTGTTTAACATTTTGGTTGACTTGCATGCTCATTCACTGTATTATGGCTCGTATTCTTCTGTACCTTGTTACGTCCCTCTGAGGACCTGGTTTTGTTCTCCAGTTATAGCAGACGAGAGCTACCCTGAGGTGTACGGAACAGGGGCACTACTCGGAGCAGTACCTGAACCTGAGGACGAGGTGACCGCTGAGGACTTCTCATGAACAACTGCTTCACCATGCTCAGTCATTTAGTCTTTATTTTCCTGTTTCATTAAACTCTCTATTTCCTGTTTAATTGAACTCTTTATTACCTGTCTTTGAGAACTTATGTAACAGACTTAATATCGGATTGTTCTCCGATTTTATTTACTTTGTCTGGTTGTAACTTAATATTTCTTTTGCTGAAGTTGATATCTTATATCTGTGGATGAGAATAGTAGACCCCGACTGATGTAATACAGCTTAAGTATGCCCGATGGATCCATTAAATTGGGTTTGTCCATCGGTGCATGCTGCTGGCCATAATCACGCATCCAGTCCCTCGATATTTTGGGACTGGGGCGTGACATGGTTTTTGTGGTGGCCCATGCAGGTCAACGACTTAAATTGTTCGGTTTCAACTTAGGGACCGAACAGGCCTGCAATAAGAATAGGATCAGTTTTAGGATCTCATCCACTTGCTTGAATCGTTTTTGATATCTGTATCGTATTCATTTTTAAAATTGCATCTTGCCTTGACTCCTGTACACCTCTTATAGTTTATTGTTGATGCAGAGTAATGGATTCCCGAGAAAACGACGGAACTCCAGCAAGAACACCAACAGGTGATGCAGCCACCTACGGAGAAGACGAAGTGACGCTATTGAGTGGAGATCCCTCTACTCACCGAAGCAGACAAGCAGATCCGCAATCTTCTAGATTTCGGCGTGATGATATTCCACCTCCGCCCCAGTTCACTCCTCAGATGCCTGTCTTCCCACCAGGCCAAGCAATGGACGGACAGCAGATGTTCCAGATGTTCTTCACAATGATGCAAGCTCAGCAACAAGTCCAAACTGAAGCCCAACGTCGCGAAGCTGAGTACTTGAGGAACAGTCTAGTAAATGCACTAGAGCAGGCCAACTTACCAGCTAGACGGCAACCGACGGGCTCTATCACAGACTTTCGCCAACTAAAGCCCCGTACTTTCTCTGGTAAGGAAGGACCAACAGAAGTGCATGAATGGCTCACCAACATTCGGCATCAATTAGAAGCAGCTGAGCTTCCCCAAGATCGTTGGATGACTGCCGTCAGGATGCAATTGACGGACAATGCTCATCACTGGTGGCTATCCGAAGAGACCAGGCTCGGACCAGACCGAGTTACTTGGGAAGAGTTCTCCAGACTCTTCCAGGAGATGTACATTCCGGCCATCGCTCGATCAGAACTGAGGGACAAGTTCAATCATCTCACTCAGGAAGCTATGACGGTGGAAGAGTACAACGCCGAGTTCATTCGTCTGAGTCGCTTCGCTCCTACCTTGATCCCGACAGAAGTAGAAAAGGCTGAGAAGTTTTTCGACGGACTCAACATCGAACTACAGAAACTGATTGGATCTGTCGCACCAACTTCGTACACGGATGTCCTTGCTGCAGCTCGACGCATGGAGCGCGTCACCAGGAGAGAAACCAGTCTGAAGAGGCCTTCCACATCAGTACCAGCCAGAGCAAACAATGGAGAAGTTGCCAAGAAACCTCATCTGCAACAAGCACCACAGGGATCTGCATCCAAAGCCCTGACTCTTCCTACTTGTTATTACTGCGGCAGGATAGGCCATGTTGAGAAGGAGTGTAGACGTAAGCACGGACTGTGCTTAGGTTGCGGATCCAGACAGCATGCAGTGAAGGACTGCCCTGATCGTAGGGAAGCACCAAGGGCGAACCAACAAGCTCTACCAGCACCAGGAGGACAACAACCAAGGCCACCCTTGGCACATCAAGCAGCACCCTACCAGCAAGTCCAGCAACATCAGCGAGCACCACCTCAAGGACGCGGCCAAGTTTTCGCGATGACTGTGGGAGACGCGCAGAACCAAGGAGTTGCTAATGCGAGTAAGTCTTTGTAGTTGTTTCGTTTCTAGCATTTCAGTAGTTCGTGCCTGCTGGTTCGTGACCCCAGACTTGACCTGATAACCTTAACCTGATAACCTTGACCTGATAACCTTAAAACCTGATAATTTTAACTTGCTAACAATTGATAACCTAGTTTTGAACTTGATAATAACCTAGAATTGTTAACCTAATAAGTTTTAAAAATATAACCTGGTTTTCTAAAACAGTAATTTTCTAAGATTTCCCACATTTGGGAAATTGCATAACTTCTATTGCATAGGGAAATGATTTTTCCTATGTGTTCAAGCTCTGAACCATGATTTTCTTTATTGTATTATGATTCGAATAAATTTTGCAACCGTGTCATCTCTGTTGACCGGTTAATCTTTGATTGCGAGGACGCAATCCTCTTAAGGGGGGTATATTGTAATCCCCCTGATTTTCAAAAGAATTTTAATTTAGATTTTCTGGAATTTTCTTGGATTTTTTCTGTAATTAAATACCAGTGTTTTAATTATTAAAAGATTTTTAATTGATAATAAATACTATTAAAATATTATGAAAATAATATTTTTATGGTGTAAAATAAAAAACTAGACATAGGGTATTTTTTCGGGAATTTATTGGACCCCGGATGGATTTTTAAACACATAAAAACTATTATTATTAATTTACCTATTTATTAAATTAATTGATATTTATTTATTTTTTTAAGACCGGCCCAAACCCATTATCCCGGCCCAGCCCACCAGCCTGGCCCAGCCCGCTCCCCACCGGATCGGGTCGGGTCCGACAGACCCGAACCCGATAGACCCGAACCCGAACCCTCTCTTCCCCTTCCCTGTGTGAACCGACGACCGCACGGCTGCCCCGCCGCTTGGTCTCCCCCGCCGGGTGACCTGCCGACCGCCTCGCTCCCGTAACGCCCGCCGGAACCCTTCCCCTCCCCCTAGCCGTCCGCCTCCTCCTCTCCCTCTCGCAGCCTATATAAACTCCTCTTCTCCGGCGAGAATCTGACTTCGGCTAACCCTCTCCTCCGGTCGCCTGAGAACCTTCCGCCACCTCCAGCTCCAGCTTCTCCTCACCGCCGACGACCTGCCCGGACTCGCCACCCTCAACTCCGCCCTATCCTCTCCTTCCTCCGACCTCTTCCCCTCCTTCTTCTTCCCAGATCCGTGCCGTCTCCGGCGAGCCTCAGACTCGACACAGGAGACTCGACACAGCCCAGCCTCCCCGGTCCGCCGCCAACCTCGCCATCCTCTCCGACGAGCCGTCCCAGCACCCCTCCAACAAGGACTCGACACAGAGGACACGGACACGTAGCAGCGGACACAGGAACCCTAAACAGTAAATCCTAGTTTTGGACTCTTGTCGGACACAACTCGAGACACGAGGAATTCGGTTTTTGAAACCCACTTCAGGTAATCATAACTTTTTGCTCGTAGCTCGGAATTCGATTCCGTAAATTGCATTGTGTAGCCTGCATGACCCTCTCGGTACCCGTGCAAATTGCTCGGGGCATCGCGTCCTGTGGTGATCGCACATCGCGATCCAAAAACAGGAAAAACTTAGTCCTGTTTCACCCCGGAATCGAGTACGCCTCGCCTAACGGGACGACTTGGTCACGTGCGGTCTTCACCGATACGTCAGCGTCGTTGATACGGACGTGCGGGCTTTCGCAGAAGCTGATTTGGATGTGCGTGCACACCGGAATCAGTGCGTATCCGCGGACACCGCCCCGTATCCGTACTTTCTGTTTCTCGCTGTAACTTAGTGTACACAAGTCAGATCGAGACGAAACTTGCGCCATTGGACTCGTAGCAATACGATGGACCTGTGAGCCAAGTTTGGTTCGATTCTGAGAACGTTGACAAAATCGTGTGTCGTGGGCCCCACAGGCTCCATCCGACGGGCGATTTTGAGAACGGCTCATCGGAATCCAATTCTGGAAGTTCCGTTGGGTTCGTATCATCGTTCCTGACCTGTTGACACTAAGTTGGACTGTTTTTGAGACCTTTGACCCTGGCACGTTTTTCGGTGCAAAGCGGCCCACATTTGGACCCCGCCTTGACCCGAAAATAACGTTTTTGCCCTTGTCTCCAAATTGGACTCAAGGACAGGCGTTCCTAGCTGATTGAAGTGTTCTGGACCTGATGGTGATGTCTATTTCAGCAACCGGAGTACTGCTTGGAAATCCAGCTGAAGCCAGAGCAACATTTGGAACCGAAAATCCAGGCAAGTGTACCTTGCCACTAAATGCAGTATTTAATTCATTTTGAATCTCTTGCTCTAATTTCTGTGACTGTGGTACTTGCCCTATCAAGTAAAATTATCTCCAGGACACCTGACACAAGCATGATACAGAATCTTCCTGATTATTCAAGGGGGTTTGTATAAGATATAGATTTCATGATTTAAGCTTTAGAACTTAATTAATGACTGACTGCATTAGTTCTAATCTTGAGTAACATGAACATTGAGAACTGTGACGTAGGATTTTATTGGGTGGGGAGAGTATTACCATATCAAGGCTGATTATATTATATATATATATCTGGTTATCTGGAAGTGTCCTAGTCTCTGAGACAGAGCTTTGGCACCTGTACTGGCCCTTCGAGAAAACACTACTATGGTTTCTTGTCACTGATCCTGTAGTAGACTCAGCCTGAGTATGAATAATAACTCTCACTTGCATGATCACTTAGCTAGTTTAATTATTTACCCAGATTTGTTTGATAGCAACATCGGCATGCCACTGTCTTAAACTTATTAATTTCTTGTGCTTCTCTTGTGTTTAACATTTTGGTTGACTTGCATGCTCATTCACTGTATTATGGCTCGTATTCTTCTGTACCTTGTTACGTCCCTCTGAGGACCTGGTTTTGTTCTCCAGTTATAGCAGACGAGAGCTATCCTGAGGTGTACGGAACAGGGGCACTACTCGGAGCAGTACCTGAACCTGAGGACGAGGTGACCGCTGAGGACTTCTCATGAACAACTGCTTCACCATGCTCAGTCATTTAGTCTTTATTTTCCTGTTTCATTAAACTCTCTATTTCCTGTTTAATTGAACTCTTTATTACCTGTCTTTGAGAACTTATGTAACAGACTTAATATCGGATTGTTCTCCGATTTTATTTACTTTGTCTGGTTGTAACTTAATATTTCTTTTGCTGAAGTTGATATCTTATATCTGTGGATGAGAATAGTAGACCCCGACTGATGTAATACAGCTTAAGTATGCCCGATGGATCCATTAAATTGGGTTTGTCCATCGGTGCATGCTGCTGGCCATAATCACGCATCCAGTCCCTCGGTATTTTGGGACTGGGGCGTGACAACAAGTCTCGATCAACATTTATTTATTTTTATGTCTCTTTCTGCTTATATTGTGATGTGTTTGGTCTATCACCTCGAGCTCCTTTGTGGTACTTGCTGCTTGGGGTTCTGACCCCACTGGCTTTGCATGGCCAGGTTATCCCGAAGAGAATCAGGATCCACCGCACTTCCAGCAAGATGGCTCGCACTCGTAGGACTGCGTCCAAAGCTTGCGAGTGGGTTTCCTTTTTCCAACCCTCGTCTTGATTACTTCTTTTTGTGGTATTTAGCAAAGGACAGAGTTAGCTCCTTATATTTTTGAGACTTCGGTCAACATGATGTATATATTAGACTATGGCTGGTATATTTGATCATGTATATTTATACTCTGCTAGTGCAGCATTTTTTATTCACTAGCTTCATGATCATATGTGACATATAATTTGGGATGCCTCTGTACTTTCATGTATAATATACTCTTGTACTTGTGTTGCTAAATTAAGATAATAGAATTTTTCGGCCTTAGGACTGACGTCATAGCATGCTAGAGTTCACACATCTGTCTTTTAGATAATCTTAACATATTGCAGCTTACTTCGGTATTCTGCAAGGTATGATTGGCCATGTCAGTCCTCGTATTTATCCAGTATTCCGGGAGCAGAACGTGACAACAAGGTTTTAGTGGTGGCCCATGTAGGTCTGTTCTTCAGATTGTGGAGTGTCATGGCCATAAGAGTCTTAATCAAATATGATCCTTCTTGAAATTCTGAATTCATCATCTTCGATACTCAGCTTAAAATTTTCCAGATTGATTGCTTCATTGTTCCTTCTTGTCCTATACTTGATTGTTTCTTGTGCTCTTCTTTAGGACTTCTCATTCCCCCGATGCTGTAGTAATAAGAGAGGCATAATTGCCAGTAGAATGAAATTATGTAGAACCCCAGCCAAGGATCCGAGTTGAGCCCACAATAAATGGGACAGAACAGCAGGCCCCCGGTGTTCCCGTACCTCCCGCAGTGCCGACAATACTGGATACCCCGACCTTGCTAGAAATTATCCGTAGATTTTTGGCTGCCCAACAACACCAGATGGTGGTGCAATAACAACAACAACAACAATAATAGCTTCAACAGCAGGAACAAAATATCCTGTTGAACTTAGGGTTGCAGACGATCCTAGAACAAGGCGAGAGAACAGATTTTGGGGCATTTGTTAGATTTTGCAGACTAAACCCCAGATATTTCAATGGCACGGAAGACGCAATTACGACAAATGATTGGCTCCAGGATATTGATACTATTCTGGCAATAGCTAGAGTTTAGGCCGAGGAACATGTTGACCTGGTTCACCTATAATTCCAAGATCTTGTAAGGGATTGGTGGACCACGATGGAGATAGGATTGAGGCATCCTATTTTGTAGGATAATTTTAGTACCCGGTTCAGGGTGAAGTACTTTAGGATTTGTAATACCCCGTTCCGCTCAAGCGGACTGCCGATTCAAACGGCAAAGTACAAACGTCCCGACCTGCCTTGCTCAACGAGGCAACTCGTTTGAGGCAAGGATATCCAGACTTGGTCCCTACAGGAGTTCGGCTTAGGCTTTCAGAGGCTCGCTCACAGTATCACTCGACCGAGGCGGATCATCGCTAAGGTGGGTGGCTACGGTGAACTTGTCTTTGCTTAGCCAGCACACATAAAATACGGAATGATACATGCTAGTCGCTAGGTGAATCACCCCCTGCATGCTAATAAGAATACAACGCACCTAGCTAAGGGAATAATCCCAACTTGTATTGCTTATGCTAGAACATGGAAATGAAATATTGCTATATATTCAGACCTTCGCATGTTACCTTTGCCTTGTACAACTGGACCCGCTATGCCTCGAGTAGAACGACACATATGTATATTCAGTAGTGCACTGTTCACTCCCTAACATTGCACAACCCTAGATAACTTCGCTCGGAAAGGCCCGTACGGTTTTGTTCGGCTTACCTTCGGGCCCGAGCGAACTTGAATGCTTAAGTATTACAAGTACATGCTTGCCTGCTTTTATATATTGCCTAGTTTCAATGCTTGTTGTATAACTATGCCCAGACCGTGAAACACTATGCTTGTCATGCATTCATTTAGGTTCTCCTCGGAAGACTACCTGATAGTCGTTCCGTGCATGAATAAACCTGAATGTATCCGGGACCGTTAAGTCGCTAAGGCAATTCCCGAACCAGGGAACTTGCACCAATCCTGTGATCCAAGAATCCCTGCTCATTGAGCAATACTGTCCTGTACTGAATCAAATGGCTCGTGGAGCCGATACTCAACATTTAGAGTAATCCTGATCCTGCCTCAACAAGTTACAAATATATATATATCCTGACTTGAACTCGTTCCATGAAACTTGTTCTATATATATATATATATATATATATATATATATATATATCATGTCCTGAACTTGTTCCTGTACCTGACCTGACCCTGAAGATTAGAGACTTGCATGGTCACAGGACAACTTGGAAACAAGGTTTTAGTTCCGCAGACGGTCGCTGGGGCACTGGCACCGATCTGATCCGGACGGAACTCCTGATAGTCGCCTGCTATAGGACGAAATGCCCTGGGACGTCCTGCTCTATGCGTCGCACGACATTCCGTACTGAGACTAGACCGTCCATTATGGCGCCGTGCCAGTAACCTCATGTTCATATAGATAAGTCATCCTCGATTAGTGGCTACCCGCGTGCGAGTCATTGTATCGCATCGAGAACAACTGAACACCTGAACGATCATATTGTAACAACACTTGTGCATAAAGAGCACTTGATCATCGTATGCAACACACCTGATATTTCCTGTAACCCGTGCACCCAGAACGGGATCTCGCACTGAAATGCTTGTGTTTGCATATGCTTTGCCCTGAATGCTTATACATGTTTCTGCTTGAATTAACTTGGTTTGCCTTGGACAGGGAAGGACAAATGGTAAGTTGGTAAGTCTCGCCGTGTTCCCTCTTATATCGTACGGCGCACTGCCACACGAGTTAGGCTATTCAAATCTTGCATGAAATTGATCCTAAGGCAACTAGAAAGACAACTAAATAGTTGGGCACGAAACTTGTGTTACGTGTTTGGATTTGTCGAGCGGGCGAGTATCCTCCCCACCAGTGCATTCATGTACTGATAACCCACCAGATTGCTTGCAGGGTGCGAGAGAACCTCGTTCGGTGTGGATGCCTCCCTCGTGCGTGCTAAGACGTGGAGTTCAACCCAGAAGCCTCGGAACGCTACGTCCGGAACTGAAGCACATATACAAGACATAATGTTGGAACATCGCCAGAACATCGCCTGAATATCGCCTGAACATTTTTTGTATATCATCCATAAATGTAGCCACTTGGCACGCTTTTATGTTTCAGAGAGAGAGCTTGAGCGACTTGTAATCTCGGCTATGTGCCGTCTGTAATACTTGTTTCAATATGAATAAAAGAGCTTGCTTTACTCCAACTTGTGTATTCAATCTTGCTTCCTCTATATTGTCGACTCAGTGAACCTGTTACCGATCGCCAATGCGTTCATGATTCCGCTGCACTCGGACAATCTGTTCGACTCTGTGGCTTAGAACTCTTACCGCCAGCCAACGAACCACGACCTTGCACGGGCGTGGCTAACGCTCGTGCAGCATCACGCCCGGATGGGTCAAAGCGATCGTTCCGCGGGAGCGCTGGCGCGGTGATTCTCGCCTAGCGGGAACGGCCGATTTGCCTGCGGGAGATCGGGGCGTGACAGATTGGTATCAGAGCCTGGCTTATATGCCTTTGAACTTTGTTTCTAATATCTCTGTTTCGAAAGCTCGTTCGTGGGTTATGTGCACACACTCTCTCAGTGCCTCAAAGGGATGTTCCAAACAATAAGTCTAAATACTTTCAAAGAGTTGCATTTGAATAGTGTGATTGCTTGTATAAAATTGTGTTGCAAGGGCCTTTGTGCCAACCTGTACTAGTCCTTATGGGATTAGATTCGTGCTAGACTTGTGCATTATGTGCAACCTGGAATGCCTATACATGTTTATCCAACTGGTTAGTGCAAAAACGAATATTGCCCGAACGGTTAGCTATGCACTCAGCCTTTCGGCTAAGTTGTGTAGAATATCGTGCACCCAAACCCCTTGGGTGCAAGCCAGTTATAAACGAGATTTGGATATCGTTTAGGAATAATACAAGTCAGACTTAGAGCTGCAAATCGATAGACTTCACCGGATTTATCGCTTAGGCGAATATTAAGAATCATGCTTGGTTATGGAAAATAGCTCAAACGAGATGCTTGTTGGAAGACAAAATCAAATATAGTTGCTTGGATGACTATCAATCCAGAATATATAATGAGATTAGATTTTATCAGGCGAACCTGAGTATCGTGCTAGAAATTATGGAACGAGTTAGTGAGTAAGCCAACGATAATGCGAGCACCGATTAAGAACTTGATGGAATGACTCGATTTTGAGTGGTGGATGGATCATTTAGAAACGTCCCAACGGATCCATAACCCGTGTGATAGTCAGACTGAACAATATCTAGTATGACTTGAATAAATGATAAGGCTTATATCGAATAGAAACTCTCGGAAATGGAAACCAATGTCTTGGTTGAGGAAAACTTGTTGGAAATTGGAAAATCGTGCGAGCGGTTTCGGATTTGAACAAACGGATTGTGTCACGCCCCAATCTCCCGCATAGCTCGATAGTCCCCGCTGAATGTGAATCACCACGTTGCAACTCTCCCGCGGGACAATCGTTCTAATCGGGACGTGATGCCGTACGAGCCTGGAGTTGCGCTCGTACAAGGCGATGTTGTCAAACACCAAATGTTATCATTGAATCAACCAAGTTGCAGCGGAAGTCAAGTATTGTGTACCAAGCACACATCAGAGTAATACGCAGCGAAGCTCACGATAGGGTCCAAATAAAATGCCCCGAGGCAATGCCAGAAAGGCGATGCCACGAAGACGATGAAATGCTTTTGCTCTTTTCTCTAGCCCACAAAGGTACTTACAGTTCATACATCTTGTCCCGTATATCCAAGCAGCGCCACTACGCCTGTGTACCTGAAATATTGCCCACAAACGTGGGTCAGTACACAACCGTACTGGTGAGCGGGGTAACCCACTCATCTAAGCCGACACTAAGTAAAATAGTGAATGCAAATAGTTATATGGTGATCTTTCTAGTTTGAATCCTAGATTCGTTTCATGGCATATGGATGACATGTTAAGGAAAGCTGTAAAGCAGTTTAAGCATGCAAGCATTCAACTCAAACCAAACGACAAGCAGTTATATATATCCGACCCGTCTTACTCAATGCCATCGCTTGCACGATAACATATCGAACCAACAGTCTCGCCTCAATATCCATCCTCAACCAAAGTTTATATCCCAATATCGAGTGCACACTCTTGCCGAGGCAAGGTGGCCGCGCCTACACGAAAGCCAAACCAACAAAAGAAAAGCAAGCCAACTCTTATCTATATGAAGTCACTGGCAAAGCCATAAAGGACAAAATCCAAGCATTAACGGTGCGCCCTATCAGCCAGGGTAGCAAGCCCCGCTGGAGGTCCCGCAATGCATCGTGACTAGCACGAATCAATATTTCCCTCCGGATCGATACGGTCCCAGTGCCCCGGGAAGCCGTTTCGAGGAAATGTCAAACCTTGTGTACACAGGTTGTCCGTGACATGCAGAAAGTAGGTATAACGAGAGGATCGAACATTCTCGCCCCACCAAGCGATCCTAGACTCGTTTCAACCGAATATCCAACCAAAGCATCCATAACCATTCTTTCAACATATCCCCAAGGATTCCAAATCTCGACCTCAATATATATATCCCAAGGCACCAAAATACTCATATGCACAATCTCTCAAGTTGTGCCCAAGTTATGCCTACTTTTTACATTGTCGCTTCCCAACACAGTGTTTCACATTGGGTGCAACACCCCACACTCCGAATAATCCCGTGGCACAATGCCCCAACAGTGGCACAATACCCTCGCCTATGCAGTTGTTCGGTTTCGAACCACAACTGCTCGCTTTGCAAGACAAAGCGACCCAGTGATACTCGTGTACGGATGCACGCTCGCTCGCCCGAATTCTCGATATTTCCATTGTATCATTCCAACTTGTATAATTCCAACCGTCCAAGTATAATCCCAATTATCCAACCGACTGCCTCAAATGTATAACCCAACTATCGTACCAACTATCCAACGCGTAAATCATTTTAAGCCACAATCCTACCAAGCCAACGATGTACACTCTATGCACGCCTCAGTGTAGTGATTCTCAATATTTCAGCCCAAGTATTCAAGTCTTTTACGTGTTTTCCATATTATTAGGCATGAAGGAGTAGAGGAGAAGGGAAAGAGCCCACTCACAATGTTCGATCCTGTTAGGCATCATGTCCTGCCGATACGGTCAATCCCTTGAACCCGTGGTCCGATGCAAGCACGATCTACTCAACTGGTATGACCGTGCGAGCAGGCCGTGCTCTCCAAATCATCCGACCGATCGGACTAAGGAAGACGACATTATCGCTTCCATCCAGCTATTCAGTACTGTTCTGAACGAACACCTGATTTCCATCGAACCCGCTAGCCATCTGCATATTGAAACCAACTCGATTAATCCTTCTTCCCGAAATCCAACAATTCAAATGTAACCGGCATTTGATTTATTCAGTCCGACTCAGCGTAACGCTCCGAGCGGTTGTGGGGCGTTACATAATATACCACTTAGAATCAGGTTCGTCCACGAACCGTGCTGGTACTCATTCCTTACTAGCATGCCACAATCCAATTCTATAGATCTGCTCTATGCAACTCTCATATTCACGATTTCTGACTCCGCATCTCGCTTTGCTGAATGCTCGTACAAATTTTACGAATTCCCACATCCTTCTTGTAGCTCAATACGAATTCTTCGTATCGTTTAGTTTTGGATCGTACATATATTTAAGGCGTCCCTAAAATACATGCATTTCAGCCAAGCTTTGCGATAGCAATTTTGAACAAGTTACAAGGGTATCTTTATGTTTGAGGCATCCATTTGCTTCGCTCCCAATTGAATCAATCCCGATTTCCATTCCAACATTTTCGATTGAGCACTATCCTCAAATATGATAATTTCCCACCGACTCAATAAGTTTGTGTTCCAACTCAATCCATCCAACTATTTTTGAAATCCGTACTAGCAACATCTCCAAATATTATCTCGTGCACCGAACGATCATCTCAACTGATCTACCCCAGCTATGCGACTTACCCAAATATCAACTTTGCTTAGATCAGCTCAGTCCAACACATTTTTCTGCCATCTCAATATCTCACAAGGTGAACATCTATATTGAGGTTCGTGTGATCCACGAAGGTCTCGCCGCCACGCCAAAGCATAGTGTCGCCACGATTTCAACGTGGACACACTTGCCACAATTCTTAGGTTGCGCATGGAATAGTTCTTCACGCTGCTTCCACTGCCTCGAAGCATTATGACATTACCTTTGCCTTCCGAACGAGCACGCTTCCCAGACTAAGTTCCGAGACATCTTATAAATCTGAGGCAAATCTGTCCCTTCCAGTATTCGCAAGGATTTGATTCAAACGAGCCATTGCTTTAACTTCACGAGCTAGTTTCACAGTCGTCAATTCATATGAATGTTATTCCCTTCCAGGGCACGATGAGTCAGAGGCGATGCCATTGATAAAAATCTGCGACTCTGAATCTCATCAGTTGACTAGGCTACTTCCACCATCGCTTCGATCTTCCGGCTGCATCTTCAGCTGAAGACTATCCCAAGGGTCTCTCAAATCCAACACTCAGTCAATAAGCCAAATCTTATTGCTCACATCTGCCCTCGACGCATTCCCAAATACGTCGCCTCAAGGGTCTTTCTATGGGTCTACCATATTCATATCCGATTCGACGGGCAAGGTCGCTTAGGGTCAGCTGTCCCGAAGCTACGCTCGATAATTGTAATCATCACGATGGACAGTTACTATAAACCATGCTATATCTCATCTGTAAATCTGAATCAAAATCTAACCATCCATCCGAGCGAACTCCCGAATCCGAGCAATGTGCTCGTTGAAACCGTCTACCATCAATCCGTCGTTCTGTCCTGAATCCATCAAATTTCCGAATTGCATGTTCGACTCTCGCACTACAAATTACAATGATTCTCAAAACCCAAGACTTGCTCCAATTCTTATCTATTTGCTGCGTTCCACAATGCATGTCCAACTTACTCGAGCAGCACAGTGATTTGTTCCGACGTTGCTCCCATATTTAGCTATCTTTAAAAGTCTGTCCGCCAAAATCTTTTGCCTTCTGTTGTTGCCACAATCCGTCCACGTCTTCCGGAGAATCCGTCTACCATTGTTGCACCATTTTGCCCAAAATTCCATTTTCGCTAAACCTGAGTCGACTTCTCGAGCAGCAATATCCAAAATCTTTCAAGTTTGTGTGAATCCATCGCTTTGCCCTACAAGCCAAGTTCGTATTTCATTGCTCAACCAACAGCTCAAATGCGTTGCCCAAAATCGTAGTCCGTGCTTGCTATCATTCGATTCACCCATCGCTCGTTCAAGCGTATCCTAGTTGTTCATTCCGATCTCATCCATCTCTTAAGCCTAACGATGCTTTCATTTGCATTTGTTCGTTCTCGATGCTCAACTCAATATTCATTTGCTCCATTTTTATTCTTTCCAACTCAGCCGACGTGCACCAACCAACTTGTATTCTCGTTTCATGAGTCCGTTCAGGCAATTCCCATAGATGTCCAACCAAGATATTTCCAATGCCTTGCTTAACACGTTTGATCCCATATACCACTTCGAATCAAGTCGCTACTCACATTATAATTTCCTTTCACGAATCCAAGATCCGTTCGAACCATCCCTTAGGTGTGATCATGCCTTTCCCAATTCGAGTTTGACACAAAACTCAGGCAATGCTTGAATTATCCAACTATTCCCATAAATCTTGCGATGTGACTCGTGCTATGTTCCATTCTCGATGCTTCCAGCTATTCTCAAACCGATTGCTACTTTCGCTACACGAGCGACTCGTGCAACGATCTTTTCCAAGTATTCCAACCCAATACTCAATGGTTCCACACATTTGTTATACGAGCAACTCGTGCCAACTATTCTGATATTTCCGAGCCGAACTCAAACATGCCCAACCGATGCGCCACAGCCAAAATTCCAACTTTTATCCAACACAATCGCTAGACGAGCAACTCGTGCAAGGATTTATTCTCATCGAATGTTTTTACTATCAACATGCCGCATAACCAAATCTCGTTAGCCAACCAACTGATCCATTGAGGCAATCAGAAACTCCAGAACGATAAGCCAAGCCAACCCAACAAAAGCCCACACTTGTTGCACAAATGCAACAACGCCAACCAACTTGCTGCACGAATGCAACAACGCCTAACGAGGCTAAGCGATCCTACGAAAACCAACCAAGGCAACCCAACAAAGAATAATATGCAGCCACAACTAGCAATAAATAGACTTATTGCATGAAACATCCGATGCGGCACCGAGTAGAGTCAAGAGCTAAACGACACGCGGAAGCTATTTAGAGTCTGTGATGAAGCGAAGGACCAAGTCCGAAGAAATGAACCGGGCGCTCTGATACCAATTTGTCACGCCCCAATCTCCCGCATAGCTCGATAGTCCCCGCTGAATGTAAATCACCACGTTGCAGCTCTCCCGCGGGACAATCGTTCTAATTGGGACGTGATGTCGTACGAGCCTGGAGTTGCGCTCGTACAAGGCGATGTTGTCAAACACCAAATGTTATCATTGAATCAACCAAGTTGCAGTAGAAGTCAAGTATTGTGTACCAAGCACACATCAGAGTAATACACAGCGAAGCTCACGATAGGGTCCAAATAAAATGCCCCGAGGCAATGCCACAAAGGCGATGCCACGAAGACGATGAAATGCTCTTGCTCTTTTCTCTAGCCCACAAAGGTACTTACAGTTCATACATCTTGTCCCGTATATCCAAGCAGCGCCACTACGCCTGTGTACCTGAAATATTGCCCACAAACGTGGGTCAGTACACAACCGTACTGGTGAGCGGGGTAACCCACTCGTCTAAGCCGACACTAAGTAAAATAGTGAATGCAAATAGTTATATGGTGATCTTTCTAGTTTGAATCCTAGATTCGTTTCATGGCATATGGATGACATGTTAAGGAAAGCTGTAAAGCAGTTTAAGCATGCAAGCATTCAACTCAAACCATACGACAAGCAGTTATATATATCCGACCCGTCTTACTCAATGCCATCGCTTGCACGATAACATATCGAACCAACAGTCTCGCCTCAATATCCATCCTCAACCAAAGTTTATATCCCAATATCGAGTGCACACTCTTGCCGAGGCAAGGTGGCCGCGCCTACACGAAAGCCAAACCAACAAAAGAAAAGCAAGCCAACTCTTATCTATATGAAGTCACTGGCAAAGCCATAAAGGACAAAATCCAAGCATTAACAGTGTTTCACATTGGGTGCAATACCCCACACTCCGAATAATCCCGTGGCACAATGCCCCAACAGTGGCACAATACCCTCGCCTATGCAGTTGTTCGGTTTTGAACCACAACTGCTCGCTTTGCAAGACAAAGCGACCCAGTGATACTCGTATACGGATGCACGCTCGCTCGCCCGAATTCTCGATATTTCTATTGTATCATTCCAACTTGTATAATTCCAACCGTCCAAGTATAATCCCAATTATCCAACCGACTGCCTCAAATGTATAACCCAACTATCGTACCAACTATCCAACGCGTAAATCATTTCAAGCCACAATCCTACCAAGCCAACGATGTACACTCTATGCACGCCTCAGTGTAGTGATTCTCAATGTTTCAGCCCAAGTATTCAAGTCTTTTACGTGTTTTCCATATTATTAGGCATGAAGGAGTAGAGGAGAAGGAAAAGAGCCCACTCACAATGTTCGATCCCGTTAGGCATCCTGTCCTGCCGATACGGCCAATCCCTTGAACCCGTGGTTCGATGCAAGCGCGATCTACTCAATTGGTATGACCGTGCGAGCAGGCCGTGCTCTCCAAATCATCCGACCGATCGGACTAAGGAAGACGGCATTATCGCTTCCATCCAGCTATTCAGTACTGTTCTGAATGAACACCTGATTTCCATCGAACCCGCTAGCCATCTGCACATTGAAACCAACTCGATTAATCCTTCTTCCCGAAATCCAATAATTCAAATGTAACCAGCATTTGATTTATTCAGTCCGACTCAGCGTAACGCTCCGAGCGGTTGTGGGGCGTTACAGATTGAACATGAATAAATTATCGCTCGAACAAGTTAACCCGAGAATGAATTATTTGGCTTCGGAGTATAAATTTGACTTGGTATCGATAAATTGAAGATAGCATGGATCGATACAAGCAAAAAAAATATTAGGTTTTTAGGAATGATATAAGCGATAACATATCTTGCTTGGAGTTTGGAAGAACGAACTCGATATATGGAACATATCAGAAAAGTAAGACTTGGGCTGGAATATTTGAACTTGGTTATCGGGAATGCCAAAAAGTAGACTGTGGAAATATCGAACAAAAATATTGAAGTTGGATGATTTTGCAAGACGAACTATAATCACTACATAAACGGATTTGACTTGGCAGAATTACAGTTGGATGGAAATTAAAGGTTAAAGGATAAGGTGTCTCGATCGGGTCGAAGATAACCATAACATTCAAACGTTCTTGTCTTGTACGAGCATAACTCTATGCCGCACATACGTCACGCCCGGATTAGAACGATTATCCAGCGGGAGCGTTGACGTGATGATCTCACGTCCAACATGGATGATTGAACTTGCGGGAGACCGAGGCGTGACAACTTATGGACCGTCTTGACTTTTGGCTCGACACGATAAGACGAATTTGGAATGCAAGTGATTGAAAATATTTCAATGGATTAGATAGCCTAGAACCTGGAATAAATCATGTTTGATGGTTTTGTGAACGAATACGTGAATCAGGTTGAACGACTTGGAGAAATAATCTAAGGTTTAGAATTGAATCTTGGCTTGGTGGACTAGGCTTGTCCTGTAACTTGGATATATATTGGATTTTACTGAACGGACTCGTCCCCCGTGCAAACGAACGTGTTAATGAGAGTAGGTAAATTTGTGCTCGATGTTTAGAAATCTGAGTGAAACGAGCTTGGGTAGAATACCCCGTGTAAATGAACAATGGTTTGACCCTAGGAATTAGGGCGAGCATCGTGCGACAAATTTCTACGATGAATCGCGATATGCTTGAACCTGTACCTATGACCTTGTGAGCTGACCTAGTGATTAGGCAGACGACCCTGTGCCGAGTGAATGAACATGTGCTACCGACTTTACTATATTGCTTGTATAAAGCATCATAACTGTGGCAGCAAGATTTAAGGTTAGACTTGGGAACGATAACATAGTCTAAGTTGACCCGAATGGAGGGACGCTAGTCGGTATCAGATTGATCATGTTTAATGGTAGTGCAAATACTTGGTTGAAATGGAAATGATATGGAAATCAGATTTGATTGACCCTGTTGGAAGTATCCTGGTGATTTATATGGAATTGGATTATACCCTTTAAATTTTCGCAAGTAGCTTGTCCGATTTCACTATCCCTAAGTTTGGTTGACTGCATGTGTTTGAGGGACGCTTCGAATATGTGCACGATCCAAGACTTAAGAAATGTGAAACTCGAGTGCTAAGACTTCGCTATCGCTAAGTTGGTTGACATGCATGTGTTTGAGGGACGCTTTGAATATGTGCACGATCCAGACATGCGATATGCTGATCTCAAATGCTAGTGCAAGTGAAAATCCTCCCGAACAAGCATGACAACTTGTATAAGTTTGCCTCAGCCTTTGGTCGCTATCCAAGATCGATTAAAACGTGCCTCGTGTTAAGAAACTTGTCCCGTGCCAAGGCGCAAATGAGACTGACTCAGTATACACACAACACGACGTCTACACTTGGGCTAGATTCGAAAATTCGATAGTATGGCTTGCCCTCAGGAAGTCTCGAGGACGAGACTTTTTCTGAGTGGTGGATAATGTAATACCCCGTTCCGCTCAAGCGGACTGCCGATTCAAACGGCAAAGTGCAAACGTCCCGACCTGCCTTGCTCAGCGAGGCAACTCGTTTGAGGCAAGGATATCCAAACTTGGTCCTTACAGGAGTTCGGCTTAGGCTTTCAGAGGCTCGCTCGCAGTATCACTCGACCGAGGTGGATCATCGCTAAGGTGGGTGGCTACGGTGAACTTGTCTTTGCTTAGCCAGCACACATAAAATACGGAATGATACATGCTAGTCGCTAGGTGAATCACCCCCTGCATGCTAATAAGAATACAACGCACCTAGCTAAGGGAATAATCCCAACTTGTATTGCTTATGCTATAACATGGAAATAAAATATTGCTATATATTCAGACCTTCGCATGTTACCTTTATCTCGTGCAACTAGACCCGCTATGCCTCGAGTAGAATGACACATATGCATATTCAGTAGTGCACTGTTCACTCCCTAACATTGCACAACCCTAGATAACTTCGCTCGGAAAGGCCCGTACGGTTTTGTTCGGCTTACCTTCGGGCCCGAGCGAACTTGAATGCTTAAGTATTACAAGTGCATGCTTGCCTGCTTTTATATATTGCCTAGTTTCAATGCTTGTTGTATAACTATGCCCAGACCGTGAAATACTATGCTTGTCATGCATTCATTTAGGTTCTCCTCGGAAGACTACCTGATAGTCGTTCTGTGCATGAATAAACCTGAATGTATCCGGGACTATTAGGTCGCTAAGGCAATTCCCGAACCAGGGAACTTGCACCAATCCTGTGATCCAAGAATCCCTGCTCATTGAGCAATACTGTCCTGTACTGAATCAAATGGCTCGTGGAGCCGATACTCAACATTTAGAGTAATCCTGATCCTGCCTCAACAAGTTACAAATATATATATATATCCTGACTTAAACTCGTTCCATGAAACTTGTTCTATATATATATATATATATATATATATATATATATATATATCCTGTCCTGAACTTGTTCCTGTACCTGACCTGACCCTGAAGATTAGAGACTTGCATGGTCACAGGACAACTTGGAAACAAGGTTTTAGTTCCGCAGACGGTCGCTGGAGCACTGGCACCGATCTGATCCGGACGGAACTCATGATAGTCGCTTGCTATAGGACGGAATGCCCTGGGACGTCCTGCTCTATGCGTCGCACGACATTCCGTACTGAGACTAGATCGTCCATTATGGCGCCGTGCCAGTGACCTCATGTTCATATAGATAAGTCATCCTCGCTTAGCGGCTACCCGCGTGCGAGTCATTGCATCGCATCGAGAACAACTGAACACCTGAACGATCATATTGTAACAACACTTGTGCATAAAGAGCACTTGATCATCGTATGCAACACACCTGATATTTCCTGTAACCCGTACACCCAGAATGGGATCTCGCACTGAAACGCTTGTGTTTGCATATGCTTTGCCCTGAATGCTTATACATGTTTCTGCTTGAATTAACTTGGTTTGCCTTGGACAGGGAAGGACAAATGGTAAGTTGGTAAGTCTTGCCGTGTTCCCTCTTATATCGCACGGCGCACTGCCACACGAGTTAGGCTATTCAAATCTTGCATAAAATTGATCCTAAGGCAACTAGAAAGATAACTAAATAGTTGGGCACGAAACTTGTGTTACGTGTTTGGATTTGTCGAGCGGGCGAGTAGCCTCCCCACCAGTGCATTCATGTACTGATAACCCACCAGATTGTTTGTAGGGTACGGGAGAACCTCGTTCGGTGTGGATGCCTCCCTCGTGCGTGCTAAGGCGTGGAGTTCAACTCAGAAGCCTCGGAACGCTACGTCCGGAACTGAAGCACATATACAAGACATAATATTGGAACATCGCCAGAATATCGCCTGAATATCGCCTGAACATTTCCTGTATATCATCCATAAATGTAGCCACTTGGCACGCTTTTATGTTTCAGAGAGAGAGCTTGAGCGCTTGTAATCTCGGCTATGCGTTGCCTGTAATACTTGTTTCAATATGAATAAAAGAGCTTGCTTTACTCCAACTTGTGTATTCAATCTTGCTTCCGCTATATTGCCGACTCAGTGAACCTGTTACCGATCGCCTATGCGTTCATGATTCCGCTGCACTCGGACAATCTGTGTGACTATGTGGCTTAGAACTCTTACCGCCAGCCAACGAACCACGGCCTTGCACGGGCGTGGCTAACGCTCGTGCGGCATCACGCCCGGATGGGTCAAAGCGATCGTTCCGCGGGAGCGCTGGCGCGGTGATTCTCGCCTAGCGGGAACGGCCGATTTGCCTGCGGGAGATCGGGGCGTGACAAGATTATGGATGTGAGTTATAGCAAAGGTTCATTAACCTCAAGTAGGCTGGAAGGACAATAGACGGCTATGCGGCAGAGTTTTGCCGACTAAGCAGGTTTGCTCCAACCATGGTGGCAACAGAGTTGGAGAGAGCAATAAGGTTCCAGCTGGGACTTCACTTAGAAATCCTACACATGGTAGAGGTGCATGACTACCTGACTTTTTAGGCAGTATTGATAGCAGCCAAGAGGGTTGAGCTTACTTCTCAAATGATGGCATCAAGAAGAGTAGATCAGAATAGGCCTCATGGACAGAGCAATGAGGGAGGATCAGTACCGCGAATGTCAGTACCATCCCCTAGCATTCGCATCCATGACATGACACAGAGGAGGCCAGTAACCTTGACAGTGATGGCACCAACTCGGCAGTAGCAGCCGATGCAGTAGTTACAGCAGCAGCAACAACAACAACGACGGAGAGCACCGACAAGTTGTACCTTTTATGGAAAATGAGGTCATACCCGAGATGTTTTCCGAGCAGCTAACAGACTATGCTTGAGATGTGGGAGCCCTGATCACAAGGTTGCCACATGCCCATTAATATAGAGGCTAGGAGGGCCAGTACAACAGTTTCCTGCATTGCCAGCTCCAAGGGCAGTGCAGCAAGAAGGACCAGCAACAGTAGTACGACCCTTAGCTCAACGTTCGTTGCCGATGTAAGCCCATATTTATAGACAACAACAACAACAAAATCAGCAGGGACCGTAACAACGGCAGCAAGGAAGACAGCGACATGGAGCTCAACAAGGCCAAGGATAGGTACTCACCTTGTCTTTGAAGGAAGCTATAGCGTCGGACGACGTAAAGGCAGATAACATTTCTGTTACAACCTTTCCTGCCATAACTTTAATTGATTTTGGAGCTTCACACATATTTATATCTACACAATATGTGATACGTATTAGATTAAAGTTTGAGGCATTGCTAGAGAGGCTGAATATACTCACTGGCAATGGGATCGTAGAAGTTAGTAGGGTATGCCTATCATATCCAGTCATAGTATATGGGCATTTATTACCTGCAAAGCTGATCGAGTTTCCTATGGATAACTTTGACGTTATCTTAGGCGTAGACTTATTGAGATACAATCATGCAACAATAGACTATCGTGAAGGTAGTATATTGTTTATAATTCCTTGTTTGGAAGAATTTGTCCTTAGCAGAATAGCAAGAGACCAGCATAAGGGATTAGTCACAACAGTAGCAAAGGAAGAAGACCCGATACCCAAGATAGTTGAAGAATTTATGGATATCTTTCCCAACGAGCTTTCCGGATTACCCCCAGTTAGAAAAGTAGAGTTCTGTATATAGTTGATGCCAGGAGCAGAACCAGTATCCCAGAAGGTATACCCAATATCACGATCAAAACTTGATCAGTTATATCGACACGTGGAAGAACTGAAGGCAAAAAAGTTTATTCGGACTAGTGGATCACCGTAGGGAGCACCAGCGGTATTGGTGAAGAAGAATGATGGATCGACACGGTAGTGTATGGATTACAGGTGGTTGAATGTAGTGACCGTGAAGAACAAGTACCCATTACCCATGAATGATGATTTATTTGATCAATTAAGCAGAGCAAGAGTCTTCTCTAAGATAGATTTACGATCAGGTTATCATCAGGTGCGAGTTCGGGAGCAGGATATACCGAAGACATCATTTATGTCACGATATGGGCATTAAGAATTTCTAATTATGTCGTTCGGACTGACTAATACTCCAGCGATATTCATGAATTTGATGAACCATATCTTCATGTCATACTTGAACCAATTTGTGGTAGTATTCATCAATGATATCCTTGTGTATTCTCGTAATGAGAAGGAGCATGAAGAACATCTCAGGATAGTACTGCAAACTTTGAGAGAGCACCAGTTATATGCGAAGCTTAGTAAGTGAGATTTTTGGCTGGATCACGTATCTTTTCTTGGGCACATTATTTCTGGAGCAGGAGTGTCAGTTGATCTCAAAAAGGTAGATGCAGTAGAGAACTGGCCAGTTCTAAAGACAGTAACAGAAGTGCGTAGTGTCCTGGTCTTAGCAAGATACTACAGAAGATTTGTGTCAGACTTTGCTAAGATCTCGGCACCTTTGACTCGGTTAACGCACAAAGAAGTTAAATTTATGTGGTTAGCAGAATGCCAGATAGCCTTTAAAGAGTTGAAGAAGAAGTTAATCTCTGCACCAATTATTACTCTTCCGGTAGGCTCCAGAGGATTCACAGTGTATTGTGATGCATCTGGCAAGAGACTTGGATGTGTTTTGATGCAACATAGGAGAGTGATTGCGTATTCTTCTCGGTAGCTCAGGGATCATGAGAAGAACTATCCAACTCACAATTTGGAGTTAACAACAATAGTGTTCACACTTAAGTTATGGAGGTACTACTTATATGGCGATCGAGTAAAAATATTCACGGATCATAAGAGTTTGAAGTATGTATTTATGCAGAAGGACCTAAACATGGGGCTGAGAAGGTGGCTAGAGTTGTTGAAAGACTTTGACGTAGAACTTTAGTACCATCCAAGCAAGGCTAATGTTGTAGCTGACACACTTAGCAAAAGATATATAAATTTTATATTGACTACTCAGAAGCACATTCTAGATGACTTACGAGAGATGGGTATCGAGATAGTACTTCCACAGAGTACATGAGTTCAGGCTAGCCTACAGATTCAGTCAACTTTGGTAGATAGAATCAAACTAGCTCAGGCAGAGGACCTGAAGATTCAAAAGCTATGAGAAGAATATGAGTCAGGTCTTCGGAAGGAGTTGATAATACATGCGGATGGAACGCTAAGGTTTGAAAATTGTCTATGCGTACCAAGCGGGGATATTCGGCAAGAAGTTATGACTGAAGTACACAGTTTCTATTATTCCATTCATCTGGGAGGCACGCAGATATATCAAGATATCAAGCAACACTTTTGGTGAAACGGAATAAAGAGGAAAATAGCATGTTTTGTATCGCGATGTCTGATATATCAACAAGTGAAGGCAGAACAACAGAAACCGACAGGATTATTGCAGTTATTTCCTATTCCAGAGTGGAAGTGGAAACACATCACGATGGACTTTGTGACCGATTTACCGAGATCACCAACTGGTCAAGATGTAGTTTGGGTGATAGTGGATTGACTCATGAAAGTGGCATATTTGTAAACCCCCTCACCCAAAATTATGCCTACTTGGCTTAGATAGAGAGATTAGGGCTAATTAGAATCCAATTAGAATTAGAACGCGACATTTTATTTAATTTTGCATGTTTATATCACTTAGTGCACCTTACCGTTGCTTCGAATTTGGAGCACTACACTAGCCATTGCCTTCCTACAAATTTCATAACCTTGTCCTAGACATGCCCGCTTACTATTCTGACCTTTGTGTAACTTATAATTATGCTCTCTTGTGCTATATTTTAGTCGTACAATATTCATCGCGGACGTTCATAATAAATTCCATAATAATTCCAATTTTGTACCCTTGTGCGTTCCAATCGAAATTGGAGACACAATCTTGACCCGTTTCGTGCAACCCAATTTATGACAAAATTCTACCATGAGTTCCCTATGTCCATGATACTTGCGTCCCACCAAATTTTATCCCCATGTATTAATTCAAGAACACCTTGCAGGGTAATTTAATAAATTAAAACCCAATTTTCATTTTTGTGCAATTTTCTAATTGTTTGGCACTTTTATGCAAAAGTGCATTGAGGTGTCCACACCGTCGAACACAATACATGCAGAAACCTATTTTTCCTTCATATGAATTTTCTCATAATTTTCGGGATATGCAATGCGCAACATCGCCCCCTTTATTTTAAACCCACCATTGCTTTTAAAACAAGGTAATTTATTGCCCTCCAAACATCCCCATGTGAACCCAAGGCCCAAGCCCAAGAAAATGTTGACCAAGCCCAAAAATATTAGGTCAAACATTCAACCCTCCTTCACATGTTTAAATAGCACTTTTTCTTTATTATTTTCCCAAAAACCTAAACCCAAGGAAACAACTCAGCCGACTCATCTTCACCTCTTCCCCTCAACCGACCCCTCATCGCCGGAGTCCCGCCGGATGAACCCTCAACCGAGCACGACCGGTCAACCGACCCTCCTCCTCGTTCTCCTCCATCACACGACCTTTCCCCCAGCCTTCTCCACCGCCTGACCTCCGTCCACCCTCGCCGGATTTATCCCGAGCCGCTGCACCGCACCATTAGGACCACCCCGGTTCCTCGAACCCCACTACCACTGTCACCGGTCATCACCGCCGACCCATCAGCCTCGACGACCTCCTCTCATCTTCCCTCCCTCCAGTCACCTCCTCGCCAAATCGTCTCACGTCGATGCTGCACAACCCGCCGGATCCCCGAGCAGTCTCCCTTTCCTTCTTCTCCGATGACCCCACCTCTCCTTCCACCGCCCTCGTCGACCGGAGACCCGCCAGAGACCCACGACTCGAATGAACCGCCCTTCTTCCCTGTCCTCCTCCTCTTTCTCCCCTCGACTACACCCCGGCCACCACCACCACACCACCAGCACCGTGACCACCTCTTCTTCCCTCTTCCCGACCTCCTCCTCCCAACATCTCCAGTCGTCCCCATCACCAGCACCTTGCCGTAACCCACCGGCCCAGCCGAGCACATCCCGTCTTCTCCTCCTGCCTGAGCTCCTCCGGCAGACCCATCGTCATCACTACCAGTATCGCCATTGCCATCATCATCATCCTAGTCATCATCGTCCTCGTCATCTCCATCACCTACATCATCTTCCTCGTCACCTCCATCACCTTCGTCATCATCATCGCCACCGTCATCGTCATCACCCTCGTCGTCCTCGTCGTCATCGTCATCAACCACATCGTCGTCATCATCGTCTCTGTGCACGTACCCCGATGTACGAATGTGTACCCCTCCTTGCATATTTTTATGTGTGTATGTGTATATATTTAGGTATCCTATTAGCATATGTTAATATTAATATTGGTATATAAATATATATATATATATATATAGTAAATTTTTTAATTATTATACATACACATGTATATGTATTATATATGTATCCCCAGTATATGTTAATATATATAGTATAAATTCAATTAGTATATATACATATATATATAGTATATGTATTTAATTGGTGTAGATATGTATTATAAATGATACATGCTAGATAATAATAATAATGTACATTTATATATTTACTAGGTGACCCGAGTGTAACCACGGATATCCCGTAGTTACGTTGACCTGTGGCCATGTAATACTATTAGCAAACTGCCGTTATGTACATTGACATAATGACGAGCCCCGTATCATTGACTGTCTGCCTTGCACAACAATTACAGACGCGATACCCGTACGATTAGACGCACACTTGACCCTAGTTAACCAGGGACATACCTAGTGTAGCCCTGAGTTCAGAGTATTTATGGTTGTGTATGTGCAAGTGTAATGACTGATGTTGTGTTGTATTATATTATATATATATAGGACATATCGGATTGTTCTGCGCAACTTCAGGAGCAGGTTATTAGTACTTCGCAGCTTTCTTGCTAGGCAAGTATACCTTGCCTTTGTTGTACTGTTTAAAGTCAGTTATTATTTAGTTGCATGTTTATTTATTATAACTGTGTGCGTCTGAGAGAGACTCGGGTGCAGTCAACGAAGACGTTGACGTTAGGATTTGTGTCTGACCTAGTGTCTAGTAGACCCACCTAAAGTTGTGGAGTTATTGGTATGACTCCCCAGGCCTTGACACATTTTTTATATGTGTTGTGAGTCTCATGTAGGGCACGGACTTGCGTATGTGGTTGGCCACCTGTATGTGTAGGTCGTGCGACGGATAGGGTATAACTGCTAATAGTGATGCATGTTAGAAGACTTAGCAGTTATTAGCAGTCGGAGCATAGACTATTGTAGTACGAAGATCCAATCCTTGTCCTTGTTTGGTTGTAAGGTTGGACTATTGTTCTAACGATAGACTATGAGCCAGAGTTACGACGCCTCAGCGTAGTAGCAAGGCGTGTTGTGGATACAACATGCATAGATTATTGGGCGTGGAGGACGACTAGTAGGCGTATGGGACACCCCTCTTCCTTTATGCAGATGCCATACTCGACGGAGTGATATGGACGATATATACTATGCAGATGCCACACTCTTCGGGGTGATATGGGCCATATATACTATGCAGATGCCACACTCTTCGGGGTGATATGGACGTTATATTATGCAGATGCCATGCTCTTCGGAGCTGGACGTTATTATACAGCGCCCTTATATGGGGGCATATGTGGCATATACTAGCCAGTTGTCACGACTGGTAAATTACGTCAGCATATGTCGAGCCTACACTTCCCATACACTCAAAGTTGTCCTCAAATTATATTTTACTTAGATGGTTAGTTCACCCTTGAGTTTTTACAGTATTTACTTTATGGCATACTTTTATGTATCTTGTTATGTCCCTCTGAGGATCTGGCCCTTTCTAGGTGTATTGTTCATGAGTATTTGCAGGAGCACAGATCCAGACTGGTTGCGTACGTTCCGAGGAGGTCTTCTCTTCGAGTCTCAGTGATTGTTGGTTGTTGTACTTATATTGTTTTGCTTCTTTATATTCTAGTTCGATAGTGGATTTGTTTCCATCCGACTATCATCCTTAGATACTTTATATTGAGATCTAGTTTCATGGATATTGGTTATTCATTTATATTTGATTTCTGTGGATGAAATTTAGATATGCCTGTGACATATATATATATATATATATATACCACTTATGAATTATTGTTCATATTACAGCGTACGTGTGTATCATGGTATCCATATATTGGAGTTGCCATGTATATGCGGCTGGCATGCTTACGTGTCCTAGTCCTATGTATTTTTGGGACTGGGACGTGACATGTTTCTAGTGGTGGCCCATGCAGATCAAGAGCATATTATCTCGGTTACGTTACTGTACCGAGCAAGCCTGCAAATAGGATTAGAGTATAGGATCTCATCTACATTTGACTAAGATTCATCTCCCTCCTAATCCATTCTATTTGAATAGCTGCATCCTGCTTGATTCATGTGCTTCCCTAATAGTTCCTTAAGTATAGCCTTCTCCTAGAATATAGAAGTCCATGTTGTTAGATAATAAGTAGGGTCACCTTCCTATTAAGAGTACCACTAGAGTGTTGACACATCACTAAGTTAGAATACTTAATGAACCATAGCACCCTTACATATAGATGGATGGACCATTACCCCTTGATATAGTTATGAAGGACTTGAGAGTAGTATAGATACTACTAGAGTTAGTTAGAAGTTTGGCCATATTTTTGTGACCCTAGTATTGAGGGACCAAATGAAATCCAAGGTTAAATATTAGGACCAACCTAAACTTTTATAGTGAGATAGTATCATAGAACTATAAAAATTAGGTTCTTGTCCTGATATTAGTAGACAGTACCCTAGGAAGCCAAGAGGAATGAATAAAATATTTCCTCGATCATTCCTCGAACACAGAGATTAGCATATTACCTTCCCCTTAGAAAACCATGATATTATCTAGAGTGCCTCTATTTCTAACTTCATGTCTTGTTCCTCTGAAAACTTAGCGCTCGCTATATTTGCGGGACGATTAATTATGTTCTTCTTTTCTTCATCTTCCAACTCGTGCTACCTGACACTTCTGATTATAGACCGAGTGATTCCTTGTATGTTAGGATATATAGCTTGCTAGGGTTATAGTTGTAATCTTAATTTTAAAAATTATGGGCCTTGAAGTTAGAACCTGATAGTTGAGTTGTTCGTTTAGGTTGTGATGATTACCTTCTAGTTGTAGATCACGTAATTTGTATCCATAACTCGATACAAGTTATATCTCATTTCCTCTTGAAGGCCAGTAACTTTTCCATACCTACTATTGACACCTCTTGTTCTATAAGCACTATGAATAAGATTTAAGATGACCATTACCTACATGATTCAATAGGAGACCCTAATAAGTACTAAGATCCGTTCCTCGTATAGCCCAATAAAAATTTATACTTTATTTACAAGAATAAGGTTATTTTGTAGATTTTCCTTGAGACTGTCACAGTATTAGTTTAATTCTTTTAAGTTGGGCAGTATGCCTCATAACCTAGTGTTATATAGTCCTCTTGACTCATTATTGAAGTGTAACTGAATGACATTAACTGTATACAAGCATAAGACGATAGTGTTTATCCTAACTGTAACACTTAGAGGTCCACGCCCCTATTTGGTCGACTAGCGACTTAGACAAGGAGTTAGTATGACAACTGTAGAGACTGTACGTAGAGTCTTATTTTCTTTGTGAACTTGAAATTATTTTTTTACCTTCTTTCATCATAATCCAGCATATTTATATTTGCTATACTGCCTTGACTTATGCTGCTATTATAGCCTAGTTTTGCAAGCTTATTCTCTATCAAGCTTGTTCATGACATATGTATTATTGGAGTGCTACACTAATACATTGTCTAATCAGAATCAAGTGTATTATGGTCTGATCAACCTTGATGCATTTGGTTCGCTCTTCGCATGACTACTTTACGTAGATTGGATATGTAGTGATTAGTAGACGAATGTACTTGCCCTCTAGATATGCCTGAGCATATCGTATCAGTTACATAACTGTACTGATACGAGCATGCGAATATGAATTACCAAAATAGGATTTCAATCCACAACTGCCTTGACAATTCCCATTTGATTTCTTTAACGCCTTGATCCCCATACTCCTAATCTATTACCTCCCCCTTGAACTCTTTATTATTATTTCTCGTCTTCCCTTATTTCGGAAAGACGAAACCTCGTGCTTAGTATGAGTTTGACATACAGAGAGTACTAGATATACCCCATAGGCCAATTGCATACTTGAGGATTATTCTTTTGTAATCAAGGGCATATCATATGTGATATATTTAGTGTTAAAGTTTTGAGGATTGAGTGACATGATTTAGTAAATTTGAGGAAAAAGTTTTCTTAAATATAAGAGTCTTATGTGATAGATGGGTAAATTCTAAGTTTGGTAGAAGTTACATTATCAACTTGAGAGGAATTTCTTTTAGATTGTGATCGAGTAAAATAAGATTGAGAGGTTTAAGTCATGTTAATTTTGAGAATTTTAGAAGAATGCTTAAGAGGATGAGGATTAATAAATTTTAAAAAATCGTGATATGGCGAACCAAATAATTATACTTGAGCATATAATTTAAATTTTTAATATTGAAGGTTGAATCACCGATTTAAACTTTGAGGATAAATATAGAAATCTAGACTTGAACAATTGGTGAATTAGATTTCAAATTTCACAATTTGAAGCCTTAAATTAAAAGTTAAAGGTTGATTGTGAGATTACCTATTTAAAATATTGAGGATGCAAATTGAATTTAAATTCGAAGAGTATGGAATTTACAAGTTGAAAATAGAAATAATATGTGGTTATAATTATTTTCTAGAGGAGATTATGATAATTGAAGATTGCGATATAAATTTTTAATGTGGGATGTCATATAGATTTGAATTAGATTGGATGTGGATTATTTAATTTGAAAAATGAGAAGATAGTGCGATGTGTTGAAGTTCGATCTAAACAATGGTTAATTTAATTTGAAAGTGATTGCGATGGAATTGAATATGTTTAAAAAATTTGGGAAGAGATTGCAATAGACTTGCCTTACGTACGCATGTGAAGGATTTAAACCAAATTATGCCTTATTTTAATTTTGAGGATGAAATTACTTTAAGTTGGGTAGATTGTAAACCCCTTCACCCAAAATTAGGCCTACTTGGCTTAGATAAAGAGATTAGGGCTAATTAGACTCCAATTATAATTAGAACGCGGCATTTTATTTAATTTTGCATGTTTATATCACTTAGTGCACCCTACCGTTGCTTCAAAATTGGAGCACTACACTAGCCATTGCCTTCCTACAAATTTCACAACCTTGTCCTAGACATGCCCACTTACTATTCTGACCTTTGTGTAACTTATAATTATACTCTCTTGTGCTACATTTTAGTCGCACAATATTCGTCGCAGGCGTTCATAATAAATTCTATAATAATTCTAATTTTGTACCCTTGTGCGTTCCAATCGAAATTGGAGACACAATCTTGACCCGTTTCGTGCAACCCAATTTATGACAAAATTTTACCATAAGTCCCCTATGTCCATGACACTTGCGTCCCACCAAATTTTATCCCCATGTACTTCCAATTAATTCCAGAACACCGTGCGCGATAATTTTATTAATTAAAACCCAATTTCTATTTTTGTGCAATTTTCCAATTGTTGGCACTTTTTTGCAAAAGTGCGTTGAGGTGTCCACACCGTCGAACACAATACATGCAGAAACCTATTTTTTCTTCATAGGAATTTTCCCATAATTTTTGGGATGTGCAACGCGCAACATAGCCCCCTTTATTTTAAACCTACCCTTGCTTTTAAAACAAGATAATTTATTGCCCTCCAAACATCCCCATGCGAGCCCAAGGCCCAAGCCCAAGAAAATATTGACCAAGCCCAAAAATATTAGGTCAAACATTCAACCCTCCTTCACATATTTAAATAGCACTTTTTCTTTATTATTTTCCCAAAAACCTAAACCCAAGGAAACAACTCAGCCGACTCATCTTCACCTCTTCCCCTCAACCGACCCCTCACCGCCGGAGTCCCGCCGGACGAACCCTCAGCCGAACACGACTGGTCAACCGACCCTCCTCCTCGTTCTCCTCCATCACACGACCTTTCCCCCAGCCTTCTCCGCCGCCTGACCTCCGTCCACCATCGCCGGATTCATCCCGAGCCACTGCACCGCACCATTAGGACCACCCCGGTTCCTCGACCCCGACCACCACTGTCACCGGTCACCACCGCCGACCCATCAGCCTCGACGACCTCCTCTCATCTTCCCTTCCTCCAGTCACCTCCTCACCAAACCGCCTCCACGTCGATGCTGCACAGCCCGCCGGATCCCCGAGCAGTCTCCCTTCCCTTCTTCTCCGATGACCCCACCTCTCCTTCCACCGTCCTCATCGACCGGAGACCCGCCAGAGACCCACGACTCGACTGAACCGCCCTTCTTCCCTGTCCTCCTCCTCCTCCTCTTCCTCCGCTCAACTTCACCCTGGCCAACACCACCACACCACCAGTACCGTGACCACCTATCCTTCCCTCTTCCCGACCTCCTCCTCCCAACATCTCCAGTCGTCCCCACCACCAGCACCTTGCCGTGACCCACCGGCCCAGCCGAGCATAACCCGTCTTCTCCTCCTGCCTGAGCTCCTCCGGCAGACCCATCGTCATCACCACCAGTATCGCCATTGCCATCATCATCATCATCCTAGTCATCATCGTCCTCGTCATCTCCATCACCCACATCATCTTCCTCGTCACCTCCATCACCTTCACCATCATCATCGTCTCCGTCATCGTCATCACCCTCGTTTTTCTCGCCGTCATCGTCGTCAACCACATCGTCGTCATCATAGTCTTTGTGCACGTACCCCGAGGTACGAATGTGTACCCATCCTTTCATATTTTTATGTGTGTATGTGTATATATTTAGGTATCCAATTAGCATATGTTAATATTAATATTGGTATATATATATATATATATATATATATATATATATATATATATATATATATAGTAAAATTTTCAATTATTATACATACACATGTATATGTATTATATATGTATCCCCAGTATATGTTAATATATATAATATAAATCCAATTAGTATATATACATATATATATAGTATATGAATTTAATTGGTGTAGTTATGTATTATAAATGATATATGCTAGATAATAATAATAATGTATATTTATATATTTACTAGGTGACCCGAGTGTAACCACGGATATCCCGTAGTTACGTTGACCTGTGACCATGTAATACTGTTAACAAACTGCCGTTATGTACACTGACATACTGGAGAGCCCCGTATCATTGACTATCTGCCTTGCACAACAATTACAGACGCGACACCCGTGCGATTAGACGCACACTTGACCCTAGTTGACCAGGGACATACCTAGTGTAGCCCTGAGTTCAGAGTATTTATGGTTGTGTATGTGCAAGTGTAATGACTGATGTTGTGTTGTGTTGTATTATATTATATATATAGGACATATCGGATTGTTCTGTGCAACTTCAGGAGCAGGTTATTGGTACTTCGCAGCTTTCTTGCCAGGCAAGTATACTTTGCCTTTGTTGTACTGTTTAAAGTCAGTTATTATTTAGTTGCATGTTTATTTATTATAACTGTGCGCGTCCGAGAGAGACTCGACTGCAGTCAACGAAGGCGTTGACGTTAGGATTTGTGTCTGACCTAGTGTCTAGTAGACCCACCTAAAGTTGTGGAGTTATTGGTATGACTCCCCAGGCCTTGACACATTTTTTACACGTGTTGTGAGTCTCATGTAGGGCACGGACTTGCGTATGTGGTTGGCCACCTGTACGTGTAGGTCGTGCGACGGATAGGGTATAACTGCTAATAGTGATGCATGTTAGAAGACTTAGCAGTTATTAGCAGTCGGAGCATAGACTATTGTAGTACGAAGATCCAATCCTTGTCCTTGTTTGGTTGTAAGGTTGGACTATTGTTCTAACGATAGACTATGAGCCAGAGTTACGACGCCTCGGCGTAGTAGCAAGGCGTGTTGTGGATACAACATGCATAGATCATTGGGCGGGGAGGACGACTAGTAGGCGTATGAGACACCCCACTTCCTTTATGCAGATGCCACACTCGACGGAGTGATATGGACGATATATACAATGCAGATGCCACACTCTTCAGGGTGATATGGATGATATATACTATGTAGATGCCACACTCTTAGGGGTAATATGGACGTTATATTATGCAGATGCCATGCTCTTCGGAGCTGGACGTTATTATACAACGCCCTTATATGGGGGCATATGTGGCATATACTAGCCAGTTGTCACGACTGGTGAATTATGTCAGCATATATCGAGCCTACACTTCCTATAAACTCAAAGTTGTCCTTAAATTGCATTTTACTTAGATGGTTAGGTCACCATTGAGTTTTCACAGTATTTACTTTATGGCATGCTTTTATGTATCTTGTTATGTCCCTCTGAGGACCTGGCCCTTTCCAGGTGTATTGTTCATGAGTATTTGCAGGAGCACAGATCCAGACTGGTTACGTACGTTCCGAGGAGGTCTTCTCTTTGAGTCTTAGTGATTGTTGGTTGTTGTATTTATATTGTTTTGCTTCTTTATATTCTAGTTCGGTAGTTGATTTGTTTCCATCCGACTATCATCCTTAGATACTTTATATTGAGATCTGGTTTCATGGATATTGGTTATTCATTTATATTTGATTTCTGTGGATGAGATTTAGATATGCCTGTGACATATATATATACCACTTGTGAATTATTATTCATATTACAGCGTACGTGTGTATCATGATATCCATATATTGGAGTTGCCATGTATATACGGCTGGCATGCTTACGTGTCCTAGTCCTATGTATTTTTGGGACTGGGGCATGACAATATTTTATCTCCTTTAGAGTAGGACAGTCTACAGAGCAGTTGGCAAATTTGTATATGTGACAGGTTATCAGACAGCATGGAGTACCAGTGAGCATAGTATCAGACCGAGATACATCACTTCTCATTTCTGGTGAAGCTTGCACGAGAGATTAGGTACCAAGTTAAGATTCAACAAAACTTACCACCCCCAAATAGACGGATAATTAGAGAGAACTATCCAGACCTTGGAGGATATTCTACGAGCCTGTACCTTAGACCTTGGTGGATCTTAGGAAAATTACCTTCACCTGGTGGAATTTTTGTATAACAATAGTTATCAGGCCAGTATTCAGATGGCACCTTTTGAAGCACTGTATGGTAGGAAGTGTAGATCACCGTTGGCTTGGGATGATATTGGTGAGTGGAAGATGTTAGGCCCCAAAATAATCACACAGATAATTGAAGTTGTCAGACATATCAGCGAGCGACTTCGGGTTACGCAAGACCAGTATCGTCATTGGACAGATCATTATCGTAGACCTTTAGAGTTTCGTGTCGGCGACCACATATTTTTGCAGATTTTTCCTACCTGTGGAGTCATTAAATTCGGGGTACGTGGGAAGCTTAGTCCGTGATACGTTGGGCCGTTCGACATTCTAGATCGGGTAAGCAATATGGCATATCGTCTTGCCCTTCCACCTTCGTTACGTGAGGTGCACGATGTATTTCATGTATCTCAGTTGCGTAGGCATGCCCCAAATTCGAGTTATATCCTCGACCATTCTAAATTAGTCGTTGGTACCGACTTATCTTACGAGGAGCAACCCGTATCCATTCTGAATCGAAGAGAGAAGATACTCAAGAACCGGACTATTTCTCTTGTTCGAGTTACCTGGGGACATCACACTCTTGGCGAATCAACGTAGGAGTGTTAGGACGACATTCGATCTCGATACCCGTACATGTTCGAATCAGAAGGTATATTCTACCTTATTCCTTCGTATCTAGATTTCGTGATCAGGCGATCACCTATGTATTATGATGATATTGCTTGCATGTATAGTTATACTAGTAGGATTATATCGTGCTTGTCCTGACTTCTCTAGCTTACTTAGATTCGAATTCCGAGGAAAAAAAATTCTAAGGTGAATAGAGATATTACTCTATTTTCCCAATATACGTATTTGGAACATATTTTATTTTGGCATGGTTGCATGTGCATGAAGACTAGACCCATTCTTTGGTTTAACCTGGTTCATGGTTTATTTTGTGGGTTGGATCAAGTCATGAGAACCCTTGGTTCAACCCTCAACCCTACCATATATAAGCCAACCACTCTTTCTCTCTCTTCATTACTTTATTTTCTTTCTCTTTCTTGTATTTTTTCTTCCATTTCCATAGGCAAGTATATCTTGCATGAGAAATGGAGAAACCCTCCATATTAATTGATTATTATGTTCTTTACATAATTTTAGACACTTATAGAACTTTAATTTTTGGATTTGGTGGATGGATTAGTGCAGATCTACATTTCTAACTTAGGATTTTTATGGACTTCATGAGTTTTTCTTGGTTTTGATCTATTTAACATGTATTTTTGAAAATTAATTTTTGCTACATGATAGAGCTTTCAATTTCAAGCGTTTTGGCTTTTCGTTCACTTGATTTGGACTTAAATGAGAATTTTATGGTCAAAATAAATTTTTGTTTTTTTTGGAGCTTCAGCCATGGCCGAATTTGCTGTTGGAGAAGACGAAGTGCTAATGCGGTCAACAACATATGCGACGTAGAGTGCTATGCGTACTGAGTTCTATGCGGCCTAAACTCTGTGTCGCATATACTGACTAGCATGCGTCCATCTTGTTGGACGCTTGATTGCTTATTTTACACAAGTATCCTTGATATTCTTGTATTTTAGCTCGCTGAACGAATGGGAAATTCGCTAAGTCCAAGAGGAAATCCATGCGACATGATTCATATACGGCAAGCAGAGCATGCGGCCACCTTTCTTGGACGCATGACTCTGAACCGTTGGCACATATTTCTATAACTTTGTCCTTTCTCTCTGGCACACTTTATTACATTGTTACATCAGTCACATCATTCACTTTATGTCATATCATTGAGACTTCATTTATTGGCCATCACTTTAACACTTATCCTAAGGAGTAGACTTTAACCCTGAGCATGCGACCCTGACTTCATATGCGGCCAAGTGGTCCATACGGCCCAGATTTCATATGCGGCCAGAATTTCCCCTGCGGCCTAGAGACATATGCGACCATGACTTCATATGCGGCCTAGAGACCCATGCGGCCTTGATTGTTTGATTGAATATTTTCTTATTCTTTTATGATTTAGAATTGAGTTAATGATAGTGTTATGATTCTAAGGAAGAATGGATTTAGTAGCCAGGCATATGGCATGAGTTGAACTGAGATTTCTGTATGAACCAGACTAAGTGGATAGTGACTAACCGGCTATGTGCATGACATAAGCTTCGTGTTATAATACAATCTTGATTAATGTGACCCAATATATAATTGGTAATTGGACTCGAATACTTATCCGTGCTGATACAAATTATTGCCTGAAAGTGTATATAATCAGATGTGTGCCAAGGTACGCCATACCGTATCACGTGTTAAGTGATTTATATTTGGGTTATGCATCCAGAATGCCTCTAAATCTTCTGAATGCGTGATATTATATATACATACTACTTTTCCCCAGTACGGACATAATAAGCGAGTCAACTACCAAAGCGTGGCTAGGATGTTGATTGAATATTGCATACACGCTCGGGTGAATCCAGATTAAATTTTGGTGGATTCGTATCTAGCGTGCCCGTACTTTGTACGATATCTTAAGAAAAATTCTCATATGACCACGTCTTGAGATTTCAAACACAATATAGGGCTAATTAGGTAACTAAAAGTGATAGTAACATTTGGAGGGAACGGTATCCCGAGATTATGCCAATGAACCTTCCCACAGAGATTCATTCTAAGTGCGCTGTGGGCTGGCCACCATAGATGTTGTATATCATCTGTCTTAGTGGAGTGCAGGAGTGCAGTATTTGACCTATTATAAATTTTTCTAGCCACTGTTTCACTATAGAAGCATGGGAACAGCTAATACCGTATTTTTAGCGCAGTGGCCCTACGGGGGACTGGTGCATCCTGTAACTGCCTGTATATTCCTTATTTGGCTCGGTTAGCTCATGTTCGACACTGGTCTGATCTGAGAATACCTATTATGCATTATTTCTGAGATAACCTCAGACTCCACAAAATAGCAAGTCGTACAAGTGATTGATCGATATAAGAAAATGGACTTGGTTGTGATTGTATTATGAAATGGACTATCATAGTATGATGGTTCAACCCTTGACCTTGTTTGGTTGTAGGGTTGGGCCTTTGCACTAGGATTTTCCAGGAACCTAATTTACGACATTGAACCTATGTATTATTATTATAAGTATTTCTTGGGTTTTTGTATTTCTATTTTTGTGCTTCCTTTGTGGTACTTGCTATTTGTGGCATAACCCTACTGGTTTTGCATGGCTAGGTTTTGAGCCAGCACCCGATGATCCAGCATACTATCCCCCAACTAATGGAGCATACTAGAAACGTGGTCGGAGAGGATAACGAGTGGGTTTTCTTCTTCCCTACTCGTAGTTGTACATTTACTTCTTTTGGGCGTTTAGCCACCGACACCTATTAGCCGGCACGTCTGGATATTAGACTCCTTACATAATTTTGCTAAATCAGACTGCAGCTGATCAATGTCATGTACTTTTGATACTCTGTCAGCTTCTTATTTTCATAACTGGTCTCTAAAATATTTTGAGAAATCATTTGGGACGCCTTATTGCTTTATTATATATGCTCTATATTTACTGTTTCTTGTTTGAATGGTTGAGACATAGAAGTTCTTGACCATAGATAGCTTGATTGTAGCATGCACCCCCTTGTCTTATTATAACCGTGATCGTCTTACAATGTATAGTACCTTGTACGGGATAGCTGGCCATATTCGTCTCCGTATTTTGGTACTGGGGCGTGACAGTTGGTGATTCCTAGTGCTCCCTTCAGTGATGACATGGAGTGCTACAATTGCAGAAAGAAAGGGTACCTCAGCTATAACTACCCTCAACCCCACAATTCTAGTCTTGGCCGAGGAGGCAATGGACGGAGAGGTGGACGTGCAGGTCAAGGAGGCAGGGGACGTGGAGGCCGGAGAGTTGCTCACCTAGTTATTGCATAGGAGACCACTAGTGAGATAAATGAAGCTGAGATAATATAGTTGGAGGAACTACGTCAGTTCAAGCTTCAGGTTAAAAGTTCTAAAGGCAATGGACAAGCCACTCAGGATCTGACTGACATTATCTACCTTGGTAACTTTACTGGTTACGCTGCTCATATGGGCAACGGTATCCCAGTTCAGGCACTTGCATCTACTAAATCTCATACTGATTGGATTATAGACTCAGGTGCATTTAGGCATATTACAGGTGCATCTAGTAAGTTTGCATTATATTATCCGAGCAAGCATATGCATCCTGAGACAGTTCAGACTGCTGATGGGATATCCCAACCCATCAGGGAAACTGGCTCGGTCCATTGTACTTAATCTGTTACCCTATCATTTGTCTTGCATGTTTCTTCATTTTCGGTCAACTTACTTTATGTTAACTCTCTCATTGATCAATTGTATTGCACTGTTCTTTTTGATCTGGATATATGTTCTTTCTCAACGAAAGTATGCTCTGGACCTTCTTTCAGAGACATGAATGATTCTTTATAGGGTTGCTTCTGCTCCTATCGAGCAAAATCATAAGTTGCTGAGGGTGGTGATTCGGTGAGTAAGAAATAATATCAAAGATTAGTTAGTCGGCTTATATATCTATGTCATACGAGACCTGATATTACTCATGCCATGAGTGTGGTGAGTAGATATATGTGTAGAAGCATGGAAAATATGCATCCATGCGTCCAACAACCATGCACCCCAAAGTAAAGCTCAGAAGAGATTGGGTTGTAGAATTACCCTGCAGTCCAATAAGGTGACATCCATGCGTCCCAATCAGCTGAAACAGTTTTGGCTGCAGATGGACCTGACATGGCATCCTAGCAACGAGATTGTCTCTGACACAGAATCCTGACAAAGAGAATTTTCTGAATGCCTCAAAAGACGTAAACACACTAAACGACAGAAGTCGCACGTCAGCATAGAACTTCATTCTCGATGGGTGTGCAGCGCCATGTGTACAACACAACAAGGGCCCCATGCGTCCCAGACTCCATACGTTTCGTGCATCTCTGGTTCCATGCATCCCAGACTCCATGCGTTCCATGCATCTCTGATCCCATGCGTCCCAGACTCCATGTGTTCCATGTGTCTCTGGCTCCATGCGTCCCATACTCCATGCGTTCCATTCGTCTCTGACCCCATGCATCACAGGCTCCATGCGTTCCATACATCTCTGGCCCCATGCATCCCAGACTCCGTTCGTCCCTTGTGCCTCTAGCCATATATATTTCAGACTACATGAAGACCAAATCTTGCTGTTACGACATGAATGGTTCTCTCCAACCAAGTGCGGACCATGTGTCAAGCTGATGAAGTCACGGCCACTAAGGACGAGAACCACCAAGATCTTCGATAACAGAAAATTCCAACAAGCGCCCACGTGACTGCCTGGCCCGCTCACAGTTACTGCTGCACCCTGTTAAGTGGGCACACATAGCACCCTCTAGTATCCATGAGGCCCAACATATGCGTGCCAAAGGATGACTATATATATACCCGGGTGGCCTTCCCAATGTCACGTCCCAATCCCAAAATACCAAGGGACTAGCCTCGTGGCAATGGCCAACAACATAACTCCAATGGGCAAACCCAATTTAATGGACCCTTTAGAGTGCACTTAAGCTGTAATACAACTACAATGCTCTACAATATATGTCATAGTCTATGTATCTAATCTCATCCACCAATTTACAAACAAGAGGCAAGATGATAAACCAGTCTCAACCTTCAATACCATAAATAAAAATGTCTATCATAATATAATAAAAAAATATTACGGGGAACAATCCGTATCAAAATAATGAGAAAAAAAAATTCGAATACACCAGTCCTATAGTCATAATATTCAAGTCCATATCTAAGAATCACAAGGCATCATACATAAAGAGAATATGAGAACTTAAGAGAAGTCCTCTGGTACCACCTCGTCCTCAGCTGTTGGTACTGTTTCGATATCAGCTCCTGACCTGTAAACCTCGGGGTAAACCTTCTCGTCTATATCTGGGGATATAATCCATATACAGGTCCTCAGGGACATAGCAATGTACAATAAACACTCAAGCTAGAAGTAAATAATATAATATTATGAAAATGGAGAAAGCTAATACGACCAACTATGTGATATGCAAATGAGTGTATAGTATCATACCCCAGGCTGGTACTCACGGAAGATCTCAAGGGATACTTTCCTAATCTAATAGTACACTCAAGGCTTCGTGTAGGGGAACCAGGAGGAAGCTGTATATATATATATATATATATATATATATATATATATATATATATATATATATATATATATATATATAAGAGGGTATAAGAGGGAACCTAAAGTCTAATACACAATAAATAGTAATAAGTAAAATATGTCCAGAGCACGATGATGACTCTCCCCATCCAATGTAACCTCACGTCTCAATCAAGATACTCAAGCTCATGACCTCTAACTATCAGCATAAGTCTTAGTCACTATGTATCACTATAATCATCCCTATATCATGTATCATATAGTCCTATCCAGAGTCCAAGTACCATGAACAAGTCGAGAAAGACTCTGTCACATGAATATCATGTCCAATGTCCTATGGTTGGATGTGCAAATAATGTTTGCACCAACATAGGTTCATAAATATGACTCTCTGACTATGTTACTCGACTCCGCAGAGGATGTCGGTACCCGAATCTTGTTCGGACACAAAGTATCATATAACGGCCCTAGGCTCAAGAAGTACATCAACCAAGTCACATAAATATAATATCTAATACATAAATAATATTAAATAAATAAGTTAGAACTGTAAACATCTTGGTAAGGTACACTTGCTTGGTTCTGCAGTCAGTGGTGGTAAAGATGATCCCGCGTCCACTCATTCGGGATTCAATTGACCTATCAATCAATTAATACACTTAAGGGTCCAATCACGAATTCTTGTAATTATAACTTAATTATATAATTTATTCGATGACATGCATAACCAAGTCCGTTATTATTTCTAACAACTTTGCTTACTTTTACAGGGTATCGGAACCTAGTTTCGTAGTTTTTGACTTCCAGAATTCAAGAATAAGTCCAATTAAAGGACATGAACATAAATCATTATAAATCATAAAATCTAGATTTTAAACATAATTTATATTAATTTTTAAGCAATAAATTTCAGATTTGACAAAATAGGCCTATTTCAAGATTATGGCTACGATCGGTTGACTAGTTTTGTCCGAAACTTGTTCTTAGCATTGCCAGTCTGTAGGTATAGATTATATCCTATAAAAGTTATTTAATATTATATTTTATTCTATTTTAATCATAAAAAATAATTACCATTTTATTTCTTCCAAAATAACCTTTATTTACTAGCAAAACAATGTCATAAAGTCACCCGAAACATGGGCTAGTGGCCCTTACTTTTAGGGTTCAAAATATGATAAGAATATCATAAAATAATTCTAAAATAATTATTTTATAGTAAATAAATAACTTTAAATTCAGTTTTAAAAATTAACCACAAATCCTCCAAGAATCGTGTCATAAAGTCTAAAACTAGCCTTACCGTTATCCAATTTATCATCGATCTAACATGAAGGTTCTCATATATTTTTGTGGTGAGAAAAATGGCAAGGGAGGGTTCTAGAATATTAAACTTACATAAACCTATGAGAGTCATGCCATAGAGATTTGAGATGGATAGAATCCTTACCTGAAAGCTTTGAAGGTTTGGATGATTGTGCCCCTTCTTATTCAAGAACGTACCTTCTTGCTTGTGCTTGCCTTGCTTCCCCTTCTTGATAGATTGATGATAATGGCAATGGACTTTTGATGGGTTTGATGGCAATGGTGGAGCCTTTATGGTTGTTTGGTGAAGATTGGGTGGAAGGATAATGAAAAGTGGAGCTTTTGGAAGAGATGAGAGAATTTTTGGTGAAGAAGATGATATTGTGAGGGGTAAATGACAAGGGGGGCTGCTCTTACACGTTGGAGAGAAGGGAGGGGTCGGCCACAAGAGGGGGAAGGGAATTGTTAGGGTTAGGTTTAAACTTAGGAGGGGGTTTCCTATTGCTAGTAGGGGTCGGCCACAAGGGGGACTGCTCTTGGCTGCAAATTTGAGGGAGAAGTTGGTTGTTGGGTTGTAATTGGATAATGTTTGATTGTTGGGTTGGTTAGAAAATTGGTTAGGTAGTTATTTGCCAACTAAGATGTCACCTATACAACTTTCTATAGATAGAACTCCTATAAATAAAAATAAATTAATATATATATATATGCATAAGGATATTTGGGTGCACTACATGCCTACCTGTGTTTGGGTTGGGTTTGGGTCAAGTTCTAGTCAAAATGAGGCAATTTTACGGTAACCATAATTCTAGACGTTCGTCAATATTTTTTTTGAACATAGGAGAGATCAAATAAATGCAATATTCATGTTCCAACTATATTAGACTCAATCAAAATTAATAATATAAATTTTGTTAGGAGGGAAAGGTTGGACAATGCTTAAAATATCTAAACCATGACAAAGGATCATATATCTAAAAGAAGGATTTAAAAATTAATACTCTAGTCTATTAAATAAAGTGATTAAAATAAATTAAAATTAAAATAAAATAATCCTATTCAAAATGAGGGAGCTTACAATCTACCCACCTTAAAAGAATTGCGTCCTAGTAATTAAGAATAAAGCTACTCTATGAAGCTATAAGGACATAATAACTAAGGCAGTTTTGAGGCCATACCTGCATCCTCGAATAAGTGAGAATAACGATGTCGTATGACATCATCTCGCTCCCAAGTGGATTCACCTGGAGAGTAATGCTTCCAAGCTATGTGAACCAGTATGATCGTCTGACCCCGTAGCGTCTTTTCACTAGTATCCAGTATCCCTACGGGCTGCTCCTCATATCTCAAACTCTGACCTACCGCAATCTCGGAATGATCAACTACGTGACTTGGGTCAGTCACATACCTCCTTAGCTGTGAGACATAGAATACATCATGCACTCCCTCTATAGATGGGGGTAATGCAAGATGATATGCCACCTCAGCAATATGCTCCAAGATATCAAAATGCCCAATATACCTTGGACTCGGCTTGCCTCTGCTTCCAAATCTAATGGTGCCCCTAGTAGGTGAGATCCTCAGAAATACCTGCTCGCCTTCCTTGAACTCCAAAGATCGGCGGTGCGTGTCTGTCTAATGCTTCTGTCTGTCCTGAGCTGCATGAAGATGGCTCTGGATTTGTTTTACCTTCTCAACTGTCTACGTTATCAACTCTGGACCGAGTATCTGTCGTTCACCCACATCACTCCAACATATAGAAGACCTGCACTTTCTACCGTACATCACCTCAAAAGGTGTCATCTGGATGCTTGCCTGATATTTATTATTGTAGGACAACTCTACCAGATGCAAGTGGTCTTCCCAAGACCCTCCGAAGTATAATATGTAAGATCGCAATATATCCTCTAGAATCTGGATTGTGCGCTCTGACTGGCCATCTGTCTGCGGGTGGCAAGCAGTGCTGAACTTGATTCGAGTGCCTAGACTCTCCTGCATACTCTGCCAAAAGTGGGATATGAATCTAGAGTCTCAATCCGATACGATACTAACTGGCACTCCATGCAACCTCATAATCTGTCGTATATACATGTCGGCTAAAATCTCGATGAACTATCCAACTCTGAATGGCAAGAAATGTGCCAACTTCGTGAGACAGTCCATAATAACCCAAACTGCATCTTTTCCGCTGGGGCTCCTTGGAAATCCTGTAACAAAATCCATAGTGACATGTTCCCACTTCCAATCGGGGATAGGAAGTGGTTGTAACATACCCGCGGTCCTCTAATGCTCAACCTTAACTTTCTGATAGACCAAACATTTTGCCATAAACCGTGCGATCTCTCTTCATCACATGCCACCAGTAGTACTGCCTCAAGTATCGGTACATCTTCGTATCTCCCGGGTAAATATACTATATAGAGCTATGTGCCTCATTCATCAATTCCTGTCTTAACTCTTCATTCGGAACGTATAGGCGATCCTCGCTCCTCAATGTCCCATCCTCATGGATCCAAAATTTCGTCTGCATACCAGCTTCAGTCCTCTCTCTAAGTCTCCAAAATCTAGCATCTGTCGGCAAAGCCGCCTTGATCCTCTCAACTAGTAAAGACTAAACCTCAAGGTTAACCAACTGTCCACTCTGTCCTGGTAGAATAACCTCTATCCCAAGCTTCTGAAGGTCCTCTAATAGCTGGGACTGCGTCGTCAAAAAATAAGTCGTAGGCTTCCTGCTGAGTGCATCTGCTACGACGTTTGTCTTGCCTGGATGGTACTACAAATATATATCCTAATCAACCATCAACTCTAATCATCTCCTCTACCTCAAGTTAAGCTCCTTCTGAGTGTAGACATACTTTAGACTCTTGTGATCAGTAAAAATCTCCACTCGCTCTTCATAAAGATAGTTTCTCCATATCTTTAATGCAAAAATTACTGCAGTTAGCTCAAGATCGTGCGTCGGATAATTTTTCTCATGCACCTATAATTGTCTTGATGCATAAGTGATAACTTTGCCATGTTGCATCATACATATCCCAATCCACTGCCTGATGCATCACTATATACTACAAATCCTCCAGATCCTGAAGGAATGGTCAAGATCGGTGCAGTCATTATCCGCTTATTTAACTCTTCAAAGACCTTCTAACACTCCTTTGCCCATACAAACTCCTGGTCCTTACGCGTTAACCATATCATAGGCTCTGCAATCCTCGAGAAGTTCTGTATGAACCTCCGATAAGTCTGAGAAAACTCCTAACCTTTGCAACTGATGTATGTGTAGGCCATGTCTCAATTGCAACAACCTTCTCTGGATCAACTGAAAGTCCTTTCCCTGAAATTATGTGTCAAAAAAAGGTACTTTGTCCAAGCAGAACTCATATTTGTTGAGCTTGGCATACAACTTCTCCTGCCTCAGCATCTCTAATACGATTCTAAGATGCTCCTCGTGTTCTTCGTGGTTTTTGGAGTATACCAAGATGTTATATATAAATACAACCATGAAATTATCCAAGTACTGGTGGAAAACCTTGTTCATTGAGCTCATAAATACATCTGCCGTGTTTGTTAAACCAAACGGCATAACTAAGAACTCATAATGGTCGTACTTGGTACTGAAGGCTGTCTTTGGTATATATTTTTTTGCACCTTGATCTGATGATAGCCAGATCTGAGATCGATTTTTGAGAATACACAAGCACCACTCAATTGATCGAATAGATCATCAATGCACGGTAAAGGATATCTGTTCTTGATTGTTACAACATTCAGTGCTCTATAATCAATGCACAAGCGTACCGTCCCATCCTTCTTTGGTACAAATAGGATAGGCGACCCCAAGATGAAACACTGGCTCGAATAAAGCCCTTCTATAAAAGATCATCAACCTATTTCTTTAGTTCTACTAACTCCTTTTGTAAACTCCCTCACCCAAAATAGGTATTTTGTGTATATTTTATATTATTATATTTATTATAGATGTTGAATTTATTTAGAGTATTCTCTTAGTTAATTAGAAAATAAATTTTTTTAGTATACTTACTTATATAAATATTTATTTAGAATTATTTTTAGGCTATTTTAGATTATTGAGATTTTTCCATAATTTTTAGTTAATTAAAAACTAGTAACACTAATTTTCTAGGACTTTGACGAATTTATTTTATGTTCAAACTTAATTAAAAATATTTCAAAATTTTATTTTAGGTTCTAAATAGTCAAATATATTTTCTAGAATTTTCTGAATACTTTTAGTATTTATTGGGAGTTATTTAGACTAATAACTAATTTTTAGGACTTGTAGAATTTATTGTGCAAACTCAGAAATATATAATGGACCCACGTTATTTCTAGGGTTTATAATATTATTATATATTTTCTGGAATTATTTCAGAATTTTTGGAATAATATTAGTATTTATTTTTAGTTAAATGGATAAAACTAATGTTTAGAGCTTCTCCTAATTATAGTAGTAAACTTATGAATATAAAATTGTCCCACATATTTTTCTAAGGTTTATAGGTTCAAAATATATTTTATGTAATTTTTGCAGATTTTTATGATTATTTTTAATATTTATTTGGAGTTATTTAGATTTAAAATGACTTAAATAATATTTTGATAAAGGCTAATCAAAAACAAATAATATAACCAAAACCATCCAATCAAATCATGACATGTGTCACCCTCCTATCAACTTTCACTCAGCCGCTCAATCCCTATATATATATAATATAATAAGCCTAATTATCCCATTATTTTTAGAGAGAGATTTTGTAGAATTGCCATCTAGGGTTCCTTCATCTTCCACAAGCCATTGCACATAGCTCCGGACTCCAAACGAGGCCTAGTTTCTTGCGTTAGAAAGATATTGAGGTTAGCTTTTTGATTTTATAATTTATTTTACGAAATTATGAGTATTAAATTCTGAAAAATTCGTAGAGCACATCATGTCCGAAAATAGATGTGTTTCAATATTTTTGCGATTCCGGGAGAACCAGGAATCAGAATCATGAACCGTTTAAAGTTTTGGAAAGCTAATGTCAAGATAATTGACATATATGTTTCCCAGAATTTATTTCAAAGTATTTTTATACTGTTAATTATGTAGAACTTCTAGGTTAGAATTTAACCATCGGTGCACAATACAAAATTTGTATGTGCCATAATTCCCAAACGAATTTGAATTCGGACGAGCCGTAAATTCCAGCATATTTTTGACGCTGAAATCTATAGAAAATCATGCATGAAAGTTGAGTTTGTGTCGGTTGACTTTTCGGTCAACAGATCGCCTCGATTTGCGTGCCATGAGTCTCGAGTTGATAAAATTCAGTTTCTTTGGACAAAATTTAGGAATTAACATAAAAAATCAGAATAATAAGATTAAAATAGGATTTTAGAGTAATTATTCCAGAATTAAATAAATTAAAATAAATTATCTTTTGACGTGATAAATTTGTAATACATAGGCTATTTGGACTGTGACTTGGACTCTGATTCATACCAGCAGCAGGACCCCAGGCAAGATACCTTGCTAAATTGTTTACAGTATTTTGCATGCTTAGTATATTTTTGTATATTTATTTCAGTTCTATTTACTTATTGCATGTGTAGTTCCTTTCAGTCATTACTATATATTAGATATGTTGACACACACTTGGCACTTAGTATCATAGAGGACAATCATTAGGCGTATGGACTTTTAACCACTCTGGTAAACCGTAGTAACTAGCACGCACTATGGTGGTCGTGTCCGATGGTCGCTACCCCAGAGGTATGTCGATTGATGGAGTCCGAGGGTCGCTACCCCAGAGGTATGTCGGCTGATGATGTCCACTGACGAGCGCATGAGGTGTGAGGATTAGATCGAGTAGCCTACCCTTGCCCATACATCAAAAAGTTGTCCTCATTTGCATTCATATAGATAGTCTTGTACAGCGTACTTATCTATTTTCAAATAATATGCATGTTTACTGTATTCAAATTGGCTCGTATTTTCTGTATCTTGTTACGTCCCTCTGAGGACCTGGTCCTCTGCCAGGTGTATCTGTTCTTGAGTAATTGCAGGAGCGCAGATTTGGATGATTACTTGTGTTGCGAGGATGTCTTCTCTTCGAGCCCATGGTCGTTAGCTGGTATTCCTATATTGTATTTGTTGTGTTGTACTTTTCCATTCGAGTTGGTAGTGGATTTGTTTCCATCCAACTATCATCCTTAGATATTTATGTTGAGATCTAGTTAGATGCTGGTTATTATTTATATCTAATTTTCGCGGATGAGATTTAGATTATACCCTGTGACTTGTGATACATTTTATACCACTTGTGGACTTGATATTCATATTATATCGTACGTGTGGATTTGGTTTCCATATATTGGAGTTGCCATATCCATGCGGCTGGCATGCTTACGTGTCCTAGTCCTACGTATTTTTGGGACTGGAGCATGACATATTTTTGTGGTGGCCCATGCAGGTCGAGAGCATATTATCTCGGTTACGTTACTGTACCGAACAAGCCTGCACCTAGGACTAGAGTATAGGATCTCATCCACAATTGACTATGACTCATCTTTGTTCTAATCTATTCTATTTGAATAATTGCATCCTGCTTGATTCCTGTAGTCCCATAATAGTTCCTTTAGTATAGTCTCTCCTAAAATATAGAAGTTCCTGTTGTTAGATGATAAGTAGGGTAACCTTCCTATTAAGAGTACAACTAGAGTGCTGACACACCACTAAGTTTAGGATGTCTAGTGAACCCTAGAATTCCTTATCTCTAGAATTGGTTTACCATTACCCCCTGATATGTTATGAGGACTTGAGAGTAGTATAGACACTACTAGAGTTAGTTAGAAGTTTACCATTATGGTTGCCCCTAGCATTAAAAAACCAATAGAAAACCAAAGTGAATATTAGGACTGAACCTAACCCACGCCGTTAGATGAGTATTGGAGAACCATAAATTTAGATTCTTGTCTTGAGATAAGCAGACAGTACCTTAGAAAGCCAAGAGCAATGCTTAGAATATTTTCCTAATCATACCTCAAACACAGAGACTAGCATACCCCTTTCCCTTGGAAAACTATGATGCTATCTAGAGCCCCTCTATTTTCATATATAGTTCCCCTGTGACCATAGCGTTCGCTAATTGTGCGACGACCAAAATTATGTTATTCTTTTCTTTATCTTTCAACTCGTGCCACCTGACACTTCTGATAGTAGGCCAAGTAATTTATTTTCTTGTTAAGGACACATAGTTTGCTAGGATTATAGTTGTAATCTTGAATTTTGAAATTGTGTGCTTAATAGTTAGAACTTGATAGTTAAGTTATTCTTGTAGATTGAGACCTGGTGCTTATCCCTTAGTTTTAAATTGCGTAACTTGTACCATACCTCAATACGAGTTATATTTTCTTTACCTTGAGGCCAGTAACTGTCACATTCTTACTATTGACACTTGCTCTATGACTAAGAGTTAAGACGACCATGACCTATGTAATATAAGAGGATACCCTAACAAGTACCAAGATCCCTTCTTGAAGACCTTAACAGGAGCTTCTACGGTACCCTTAAGACTGTCACAGTATTAGTTTATTGTTTTAAGTTGGGTAGTATACCTCACAACCTAGTATCGCATAGTCTTTTGACCTATTATTGAAGTGTGATTGAACAACATTAATTGTATACTAGCATAAGACGACAGTGGTTATTCAGACAATAGAAGTTAGAGGTCCTTGCCCATATTTGGTCGACTAGCGACATAGACAAGGAGGTTGTATGATAACTGTAGGGATTGTAGAGTCTTTTATTATTGTTGCTTAGTTGTTTTATTTTGTGAACTTGAATTAATTTGTACCTCCTTTCATTATCATCTAGCGTACTTATATTTGCTGCACTACCTTGACTTATGCTGCTATTATAGCCTAGTTTTGCAAGCTTACTCTTTTATCGAGCTTGATCATGAGATATGTATTATTGGGGACGCCTACTAATACATTTCAGAATCAGTGTATTAAGGTCTAGCTAACCTTAGTGCGCTTGATTCGTCCTTCGTAATACTACTTTACGTGGATTGAGATATGTAGTGATTGGTAGACGAATATACTTGCCCCTAGATATGTCTGAGCGGATCGTATCGGTTACATAACTGTACTAATACGAGCATGCGAACAAAGAATTACCAAAATAGGATTTCAATCCACAACTTCTTTGACAATTCTCATTTGAATTTCTTAAACTCCTTGATCCCGATATTTCTATTCTATTATCTCACCCTTGAACTCTTTACTATTGGTCTCCGTCTTCCCTTATTTCGGAAAGACAAAACCTCGTGCTTGGTATAAGTTTAATACACAGAGTACTAGATATACCCCGTAGGCCGATCACATACTTGAGGATTATTCTTTTGTAATTAAGGACATATCATATATGATATAATCGGCGTTGAAGTTTTGAGGATTGAATACATGAGTAAATAAATTAAGGAATATTTTTCTTAAAGTATATAGCCTTCTGTGATATATGGGTAAATTCTAAGTTGGGTAGCAGTGCATTGCCAACTTGAGAGGAATTTCTTTTAGATTGTGATCAAGTAAGATTAGATTGGGAGATTCAAGTCATTTTAATTTTGAGAAATTTTAAAAGAAGGATTAAGATAATGAGAATTTAACGAATTTTAAAATCTTGATATTGCGGACCAAATATTTATACTTTGAGCACATGATTTAAATTTTGAATATTGAAGGATGAATCATCGATTTAAATTTTGAGGATAAATATAGAATTTTAGACTTGAACAATTGGTGAATTAGATTTAAATTTTACAATTTGATGATTTGAATTAAAAGTCCAATTTTGATGGTTGGGTCACCTATTTGAAATATTGAGGATGTAAATTGAGTTTAAATATTTGAAGAGTACAAAATTCTTAATTTGAGAATAGGAATAAGATTTGATTAGAATTGTTTATTGTTCAAAGTCTAGAGGAGATTATGATAGTTAGAAATGGTGATATAAATTTTGATGTGGGATATCATATAGACTTGAGTTAGATTTGAATGTTGATTATTTAAAAAAAAATCGAGAAAAGATTACGACAGGTTGAATTTTGATTTAAACAGTAGTTATCTTAATTTTGAAGTGATCGCGATAGATTTAAATAGATTTTGTTATTTAAATTTTTGGAAGAGATTGTGATTGACGTACCTTATGTACGAATGTGAAGAATTTAACAAATTATGCCTTATTTTAATTTCGAGGACAAAATTATTTTAAGTTGGGTAGATTGTAAACTCCCTCACCCAAAATAGGTATTTTGTGTATATTTTATATTATTATATTTATTATAGATATTGAATTTATTTAGAGTATTCTCTTAGTTAATTAGAAAATAAATTTTTTTAGTATACTTACTTATATAAATATTTATTTAGAATTATTTTTAGCCTATTTTAGATTATTGAGATTTTTCCATAATTTTTAGTTAATTAAAAACTAGTAACACTAATTTTCTAGGACTTTGACGAATTTATTTTATGTTCAAACTTAATTAAAAATATTTCAAAATTTTATTTTAGGTTCTAAATAGTCAAATATATTTTCTAGAATTTTCAGAGAATTTTCTGAATACTTTTAGTATTTATTGGGAGTTATTTAGACTAATAACTAATTTTTAGGACTTGTAGAATTTATTGTGCAAACCCAGAAATATATAATGGACCCACGTTATTTTCTAGGGTTTATAATACTATTATATATTTTCTGAAATTATTTCAGAATTTTTGGAATAATATTAGTATTTATTTTTAGTTAAATGGATAAAACTAATGTTTAGAGCTTCTCCTAATTATAGTAGTAAACTTATGAATATAAAATTGTCCCAAATATTTTTCTAAGGTTTATAGGTTCAAAATATATTTTATGTAATTTTTCCAGATTTTTATGATTATTTTTAATATTTATTTGGAGTTATTTAGATTTAAAATGACTTAAATAATGTTTTGATAAAGGCTAATCAAAAACAAATAATATAACCAAAACCATCCAATCAAATCATGACATGTGTCACCCTCCTATCAACTTTCACTCAGCCGCTCAATCCCTATATATATATAATATAATAAGCCTAATTATCCCATTATTTTTAGAGAGAGATTTTGTAGAATTGCCATCTAGGGTTCCTTCATCTTCCACAAGCCATTGCACATAGCTCCGGACTCCAAACGAGGCCTAGTTTCTTGCGTTAGAAAGATATTGAGGTTAGCTTTTTGATTTTATAATTTATTTTACGAAATTATGAGTATTAAATTCTGAAAAATTCGTAGAGCACATCATGTCCGAAAATAGATGTGTTTCAATATTTTCGCGATTCCGGGAGAACTAGGAATCAGAATTATGAACCGTTTAAAGTTTTGGAAAGCTAATGTCGAGATAATTGACATATATTTTTCCAGAATTTATTTCAAAGTATTTTTATACTGTTAATTCTGTAGAACTTCTAGGTTAGAATTTAACCATCGGTGCACAATACAAAATTTGTATGTGCCATAATTCCCAAACGAATTTGAATTCGGACGAGCCGTAAATTCCAGCATATTTTTGATGCTGAAATCTATAGAAAATCATGCATGAAAGTTGAGTTTGTGTCGGTTGACTTTTCGGTCAACAGATTGTCTCGATTTGCGTGCCATGAGTCTCGAGTTGATAAAATTCAGTTTCTTTGGACAAAATTTAGGAATTAACATAAAAAAATCAGAATAATAAGATTAAAATAGGATTTTAGAGTAATTATTCCAGAATTAAATAAATTAAAATAAATTATCTTTTGACGTGATAAATTTGTAATACATAGGCTATTTGGACTGTGACTTGGACTCTGATTCATACCAGCAGCAGGACCCCAGGCAAGATACCTTGCTAAATTATTTACAGTATTTTGCATGCTTAGTATATTTTTGTATATTTATTTCAGTTCTATTTACTTATTGCATGTGTAGTTCCTTTCAGTCATTACTATATATTAGATATGTTGACACACACTTGGCACTTAGTATCATAGAGGACAATCATTAGGCGTATGGGCTTTTAACCACTCTGGTAAACCGTAGTAACTAGCACGCACTATGGTGGTCGTGTCCGATGGTCGCTACCCCAGAGGTATGTCGATTGATGGAGTCCGAGGGTCGCTACCCCAGAGGTATGTCGGCTGATGATGTCCACTGACGAGCGCATGAGGTGTGAGGATTAGATCGAGTAGCCTACCCTTGCCCATACGTCGAAAAGTTGTCCTCATTTGCATTCATATAGATAGTCTTGTACATCGTACTTATCTATTTTCAAATAATATGCATGTTTACTGTATTCAAATTGGCTCGTATTTTCTGTATCTTGTTACGTCCCTCTGAGGACCTGGTCCTCTGCCAGGTGTATCTGTTCTTGAGTAATTGTAGGAGCGCAGATTTGGATGATTACTTGTGTTGCGAGGATGTCTTCTCTTCGAGCCCATGGTCGTTAGCTGGTATTCCTATATTGTATTTGTTGTGTTGTACTTTTCCATTCGAGTTGGTAGTGGATTTGTTTCCATCCAACTATCATCCTTAGATATTTATGTTGAGATCTAGTTATATAGATGCTGGTTATTATTTATATCTGATTTTCGCGGATGAGATTTAGATTATACCCTGTGACTTGTGATACATTTTATACCACTTGTGGACTTGATATTCATATTATATCGTACGTGTGGATTTGGTTTCCATATATTGGAGTTGCCATATCCATGCGGCTGGCATGCTTACGTGTCCTAGTCCTACGTATTTTTGGGACTGGGGCATGACACCTTTGGCTCTAACCAGTACACAGATGAAGTAATGGGCTCTGCTCCTAGAGTCAATTCTATAGTGAATTCTATTTTTCGATCAGGTGGTAAGCCTGAAAGATCGTCGAAAAATATATCCTCAAACTCCGGATGTCCTGGCGGTCTAAAGATAACACATCCACGCCGGCAGTCTAAAGTTGCATGGTACTGACTCAACCAGTCCATACCAAGTACAACGTCATAATCTGGCATAGAGAAAATCAAGAATTGAGCTTGCATGTCATGACTACGAACTACTACCGAACAAGATCTACAAGTGTCGCTAACGGGGATGATACTGCCCCTGTAAGGATTCTCATAGTCTTCAGGAGGGGTGAGGTAGCTACTCTATGTGTGGCTATGAAACTAGCAGCTATAAATGAATGAGATGCTCCTGAATCAAATAATGCTGTAGCAGGTAACAAAGCTACTAGTATAGTACCTGAGATGACCTCTCCTGCAGTCTCTGTCTTGTCACCCTCACTTTTCCAACTAGGAATAGTTTGGTAATTTGGCCTAGTTATTTAATTTTAGGAATATAATATTAATATTAGTGGGCCATGTATATTATTTGATGCTTGTATTAGTTATTTAATTATTAGAGTGTTATATTTAATTAGAGGCTTGTAGCATTTAATTTAGTTAGTGGACTAGCCTATTTAATTGGACTTGACATTAGTGGACCTAAATTAGACTTGACATGACAAGTAGTGAGCCAACATGGACTAGGCCCAATGAACCCATTCCCACTAATTAACTAAGGAGAAATAGTTTAATTGCAATTAGTTAGAGACTTCCCAAAATATCCTTTGTTTATTATTTTTTATGTTAGTATGTAGGCGCATAGTGGTCATTGAATATTGCTTGGAGAGGGGGGAACTTGGGGCCGGCCACATATAGGCCTTTTTTCTCTCTCTCCTCTCAGTTGCTCATTCATTCTACATCTCAAATTCTAGATCCCCAATTTTTTATTTTCCTCCATTGATTTTTTACACAATTTTTCCATCAATTATTCCCAAATTCATTCCATTCCCCTTCATCCTCATTACTCAAGGAGCATTAGAGCTTGGATAAGTAAGGAGCACAAGGAGGAAGAGCATTGGTGAAGAGATCGTGTGCGGATCGTGTCTAATTTTATTTTTATTGGAAATCCATCTCCTAATTGGTAATTTCTGATTTTCTCTCTCATTATAGCTTATTAATCATGCATTTGACCATTAGAAATGATCCCATGGCATGTGACTACCTATAGGAATAATTTTTAGGCTATTTGGTTGTGTATTATAAGTTTTATATGATATTTTGTGTCAATTTTGTGAGAATTCCGTGATTGGCATATCATATGTTTGTCAATAGGTCAATTAGACCAAATTGACATGTGTTTGGTTATATGAGACTAGGTATGTGTCCACAATTGGATACGTGTAGGCCGTATCAGGACAATTTGATGATACAGGTTAATTTGGATGATTTTCTTCTGACACGGGGGGTTTGAACATGTCATATTTTGATACAGGCACGTAGATGAGTAGCTAACACCTCTTGTTACTTCTAATTATGATTCTAGACTTGCTCGTATCCTTCGAAATATGTTTGGTGGTATGGTGGAGCCGTATCGCAAGTGTATCATAGATTGAGTGTGATACGGGTGCGGTGCACTCCACGTGTTTGATACTTTTTATTCTAATTCAATTTACCTTGGTTATAACTAATAGAGTATTGTATTTATAGTTGTTATATATATATATATATATATATATAGTTATGTTTCTATTTTATTTGAGGTGTGTTGGTGGTCATTGGAGAGTAGGAGAGTTCATGTGCATCATTTTGTATCATTATTGTGGGTATGTGTTAGCATATATATAAATATATATATATATATATATATATATATATATATATATATATATATATATATAAGTAAGTGTATGTGTATAGATATATGTGAGTGAGTATATGTGTATAGGTGTGCAGTGTGCTAAGTGTGTGGGGATGCGGTTGTATTGAGTTGTGTGGTGGAAGTAGGTGATGAGGAAGTATGTTTTGTGTGGTGCATTCGAGCAGTGCTCGTGGAAGAGCAATGTGTTGTGCACACTAACTCGAGTGTGGTACAGTAAGTTGAAAGATCACGTATATGTGTTGTGATAAAAAATGGGGGGTAAGGCAATGTCTTATATGGGGCTCGGGTTTAGATTACCTGAGTGTGGATTGATTTGTGGTCTGTGCAGGGAAATGGGGACAATGACCTGCATAATAAGAAGTGTATCAGCAGCAACTACTCTAGAGTGGCAGTGTTAGGTAGCAGTTCCAACCCTTGGGTATGTATGCAATTATGTTTTGTGTGTGTGTGTGTGTGTGTTATGTTATACTTATGTATGTGATGAGATGAGTTTGGAGATGTTGGATTGGAAGTAAGGTGCAAGGGGGAAACTGATGTACTCATTAGGTGGCAAAGTGTATATTGTAGTGATGAGTATCTCTAGGTGCCTGTGATACATGGAGGGGGCAGTACCTGAGTGTCTGTACACTGAAGTAAATATCTGTGATGATTTTGAGAAGTGTGACTAAGTACATACAGTTGGATGATTAACTACAGGCGAGGGAAAACTAAAGACCAGTGTACATGTGTATGCGTTCAGATATGCAGGAATTGGACACTGTGTGTGGATTTCAGTTAATTGTGCTTTAGTGCCTAGTGTGAGTGTGACAGAAGCAAGTATATTGCAATTAGGCAGCAAGGGGGGTGAGATAGAGTGTATATTAGTAGGGAATAAGGTTGGGTGAAGGGTGTAGTATATGTAAAGTTGGGTATGGAGTAAATGTACCGGGTTAGAGTGAGTATCTAGGGATGATACTCTGTGTGTGAGTTGATTGTATGTGATTGTTTTAGTTGATTATTTAATATATATGTATATTTATATGTGTATGGGGGTGAGTGCTTATGAAGTCAGGTGTTTAATTTGTTGTTTCAGTGAAGGATCTAGGAGGACCATATGCTTGTGTACAGTTCAATATCAGAAGGATCGGGTTTTGAGCTTAGTAGCAAGTTGTTAGCAGGGTGTAGGTGCACATTAGTTTGAAATGAAGGCTGGGTACAGGTCAGGTGCAATGTAAGAAATTGTTTCCTCAATTGCAGGTAGGACTGGGTTTCCCAAACCAGATTATAAATGTGAATTATACAGATGTATGACCTAAGAGGGAGTGTAGTATGAGTGTGATTGTGTGAGTGAGTGAATGAGTACAAAGGGTTCAGTTGAAGTTGTTATTATAGTGTGGTGATACAGTTGGTGTCAGGGAGGGAGTGACCTGGCGATTATAGCAGTAGCCTGTTAGTGAGAGTAGAGTGTTAATGTCTTGGATGTTATGAGAGTGTTAGCAAGGGGTTTTGAGCTTGAGGCAAGTTAGTGTAGTTAGTTCATATCAGCTAAACATCTAGTATGACTTAAAGCTAAGTTAGTATAGTGTCAGTGAGATGTTAGTCCCTTTTTGAGTATCAGCAACTGATACTGATTGTGTGTAAGTAAATGTTAGTTAATGTAGTGTCAGTTAGAGGATACTAGTTACCCAGTAAAGTTAAGATAAATAGATAGTTAGTTAATTACTTGATATAGGTCAAGGTTTCAGTTAGAGTTAATTAGGTAGTTAGTTATTTAATACTAGTTATCATATAAGGATACATAGAGTATCTTAATCTATAGGTAATAGTATTATTAACTAGTTTAGCAAGTTAGAGCCTAAAACCTTAGTGTGAACCTAGTTTGGCCTAGTATAGTTAGTGTGACTTAGTAATGACCTAATAAAGCATCCTTATTGCATTTAGCTAATTTCTTACTTTACGACACCCATTTTTGACATGACATTCATATCTAGGTGTGTGTGTGTGACACCAGCTTGGATACCGTGTGATATAAGTTTCTTCGGACCTGAGGCGAGTACATTCTCTGATAGTTTTTATTATTTGATAATTACTATAATGCAAGTATTTAGAAATATTTTACATGACTCTTGACACATTGGTACACGAACTAGTATACACATGGATCAGTCATGGAATGTTATTTATTATTTTATTGTTCCTCGTGTTCTCATATGGTTAATAGACAATGTTCAATGTTCAATATTTAGTATTTTACAATGCCTTAAGTATCTTGCATCGTAACGTGTCATGGTTGGATCCATTGTACTAATCGGAGAAATGAGAAGTGTTAGCTAGATATGTGATCAAATCATAGACCGTGTTCAATATTCAATATTTAAGTTAGACAATATTTATCCAACGTTTAAGTAGACAATGTTCAACCCAAGTCGATCACATATCTAACTAGTATTTCAATCACTTAGTATAGGTACAGTTACTTCACCATATTCTATTTCATTGTCTTGTTTTATTTCATTGAGATCAGTGTATACCATATTGCTCTTGTTTACCTGTTCCATTTTCCGTAGTATGATATTGTTCATTATTTCTCCTCTTGTATTATATTCTCTATTTCTATTTATAGTTATTATCAGTTAATTGGAACTGCTATTGGGTTATACTTTGCTCCAATCCTGATTGAATATATTTTTCAGATGACTGGTTAGTGAGGATGTGTCCCATTTACTACGGGCTAACAGATGGAGTATCACCTGAAGATGTAGTGCCAGATACTGAGGCCATTTAGATTTTCATATATTGTAGTAGTTATTTTTAGTTAGATTTTGGATTGTATTATTATTTTGAGATCTTGAGTTGTGTTTAGATGTTGAGTTGGACCTGTGATGTATTGAGACTTGTATTTCTTTTCTTTCCATTCCATATCGTGCTTAAATATTTCTTTAGTTTTTATATGTTATTGAGTATTGACTACCCTTTATTATATCATCAGATTGCTCCTCCATTCGGAGTTGAGATGGCATGACAGGTATTATATATATATTGTGTGAGATGTTAGATAGTATAGAAGATCGAGACAACGTTCTATCGCCGATATTGCGGCGTAGGCTAGACGTACCCACGTACTCGTGCCCATATATCGGGTGTAGGTCGTGACATGCCTCCTTAATAGTCGTGGCGAATGCCTGACCTCGTCCCTAAGATGGTGCTCTCTGCTGCTGTACCTGCTGAAAAAGTGCTACATATGGTGCCAAGGGTGGCCTTGGCTGATATCCTCCTAGAGCTGGTGGTCTGGCTTCTCCAACTCCCGCCTGTGGTGCTCTTGGTGCTGGATAAGCTGGTCTCTGTGGCTGCTGGATCGGCCTCGGTGCTGGTAAAGCGAGTCTGTGTACCATTGGTGCTCCTCCCTGACGCGCTTAGCAATCTCTGGCTGTATGCTGGATCCGCAAACTAGACATAGTCCCAATTTGCGTCGACAATCCCTTACAAGATGTCCTGCCCAACCACAGTAATTACAAGTAGGGGTATTTGGCGCTGGTAGTAGGGCTGCTCGTTGTGGCAAAGGCATTGGAGGTCACTTTACTAGACCTGCCTGTGGTACTCGAGATGGGGATATATATGGGTGCTTCAGGATGGACTCCCTCCCATGGATGTGTTCCATGCGTCGAGCTGCAGCAAGGAAGTCCATATAAGAAGTGGGTGCAATAGAGTCAATCCGTCTCTGTAACTCAAACATGTCATGACCCACACCCAAAATTTGGGCATGAGTGCGTGGGTACGTCCAGCCTACGCTACAGCATCAGCGGTAAAACGCTGTCTAGGTCACAATACTATCTAATCAATCTCACATGAGTATCCAACTCCATAAGGAGACACATATATCAAAATATAATATGTAAATAGTCAACCACAGAACTAAAGTACGATAAGATATCAAAGAAAAATAAACGAAATGCAACACAAGTCTAAACAAAAATAGTCTAACTCAAACAATAACATCCAAGTCTCAAAGTATGCCGGAAACAAATACGGTACAAATAATCAGCTAAAAGAAACTAACTGAAATACTAGTAATCCCGGCTAGACCTCCCGGAATCACACCTGAGCTACAAGGTCCAAGGCTACAGCTACTCTCCATGTGGTCCATAATATGTCGGACACCAGTCCTCTAAGTCACAGTCTGAAAAAATATACAGTCAGGATTGGAGCGAAGTACAATCCGATAATAGTTCCAATTAATTGACAAGGACTATAAAATAATAAATATATGATGTTATATACAGAGAGAAGACAATAATTAAATGCAATGGCAAAATAAAGAGAACATGTAATATAGGCAATATGGTACAGTCAGTGCATATATGAAATGAAAAGAAAGAACTACAATATCATATACGGGTTAATGTAGTATATGAACTGAAATGGAGAACTGTAACTATTCTAAGTGTTTGAAATAGTAGCTTCGATATGTGATCGGCTTGGGAACATGTACGAGAGCTATATGGCCTGGCTAATCATAAGTGAGGTGTATGATTAACACTAACATAATTTTATACTTGTACGATAGGGATATGATCACATTTCTCACTAACAATTTTTTTGCCCCCAACTAGTACAGTGGATCCAACCATGACACGTTATGATACACGATCAATGTCCAATATATCATGTACAAAGTCTAATATCAATGTCTAATATCAATATCGTGTACAATGTCAATACGATAACCAATGTAACATCTCATGACTACAAATCCAATCTATATACTAGTCCGTGTGGCACTGTGTCAAGAATCACAAGAGGAAGACGAGGAAGACAACTTCGGCACATGGAGTATCCTCCACAGGACATCATTGCACCAAAATTATCATCAATTGTTGTTGCAACAAAGTGGCAGTAACCACAAATAGGCAGTCGTTATTCCAACGACTGCATCCGAAGACACCTATCCAACAATAACCCGAAGATCAGGTGCAAACACCAGAGGGGGAGGAGCTACCATTCGCCTTATATTACTCTTCTCGGAAGGACCCTTCCACCGTGGAAGAAAGAAAGTCCAGTACCTCTAGTCTGTCACTCTCAACCAGCGCGTTGAGAAGGCGACTACTAGGAGGACCAGCAACGGGACCTGCAGAAGGTGTTTTCCAAGGTACCTGCTCAAAGAAAAAGTTATCAGCCGCTGGGGGTAGTTCTTCCTTAGGACCCCTAGAGATTATACAAACTGGGCGTAGTAATCCCCCGGACCTATGTTTTCCATTAAATTAAAAGGAGAACTAAAAGAACTTGATTTTATTAACAAACTAAAAAAAGTACACAGAAGTCCTAGAAGATAATCTAAGTACAAATTTATTTTCTGGAGGATGACGATGGAGGGTTAGGAGTGTAGCAACTCTCTTTACTCCGTGGACGATCCGATGCAGAAGTTCTTCTCTCTCGCTTGAGTGTTGGTTAACAGATAGCCAGCCAGCCCTTTGTATGGGTGTGGTACCTTGCTATTTATAGCCGCCCTGTGGACGTGTTATGGATGTCGCATATGTTCCTGATTGGTGGCCGCATAGGGCTACTTCAACATCATGCGATTATAACTGTGGTCGCACGTCACAGGGAAGCTACTACGTGAGTTCGGTTCAGATATGTTATTGATGAGATTTTGGGGTCATTTCAACACGTTGTATGCGTGACTTGGTCAGCTGACCCCATAGTCCGCAACAGTTGTACAAAGATCTCTTTGGTTGTACTAGAAAGATTATGTGGATCAGATGCCGCATAGTCCCCTTGGCCGCATGTGTGTTCTGGCCGCATATATATCCTGGCCGCATATGAGCTTTTATCTGACTGAGGTCGCATATCATCGAGGCCGCATAATGTTGAAGCCGCATAGGCGCTCTCGTTTGGGCCTTGGCCGAATGGACACTTTGGCTTCATGAGGACGAGGAGGCATAAAGTCTAGGCCGCATATGTGCTCTCGTCCACCCTTGGTCTGATGGATACTTTGGCTTCATGAGAACGAGGACGAGGACACATAGAGTCTATGCCGCATATGACGCATGGAATCTGGGAAGCATGGAGTATGGTTCTCATGGAGAGCTTGACGCATAGATCTTGTATGCATGCAGCTTGTAGTCTAGCCGCATGGATGCACTTGCAGACCTGCTTTAGGGATATAGACGAGTCTCTTGGCCGCATAGCTTCTCTGCAGCATGATTAGAGGCAGGCTTTGAGGTCATACCATCTGGTGCATGGACTCGAATTTTCTATGCTTTTACAACCTATACAACAACCCGACATTCCGAGAAGGCAGTGATTCCCAAGGAACAAACTCTGATATCCCTGGGAGTGGCCACCCTCGTCAAGATGACGTAGCCTCCTACGCTGGGGGTAGTATTATCTCCAAATCCGAGGAGGAGGCGACACTACCCGATGACTACATCCGACAAGCATCTAAGACGGAAAGTGTGGCATCCACTCCCCGTCCATCTTTTCCCATGTGAGGACTGTATACATGGTAGGGGATGATCACGAAGGCCCCAACGACCGACAATGCCTCGAGGCTCTTGAGGCCATGATGAAGATGGTAAGTTCATTAATGCAAGCTATAACCCAGACCATGCTTCCCAACCAGCAAGGGCTTTTGGACTAGCAAGCTTATACCCTGGGACCAACACAGATTCTGACGCAACTGCTCCGCCCATAGGCGGTAATCATTCTCTGCCTGGCTCATCTACCCTTTCCATCGGAGGCGAAGCCAGAGAAACAATGAGAAAAGTCTGGGAACTCTGGGAACTCCGGAAACTTTGGGCTCGCCTAGATTCTTTGGGCATCCGGGACTCACTGCTCGAGCTCGGGATACGACAACCATACCCCGTTAGTGGAGAGATGTACCATACCCGCCTAAGTACAAGCCCTTTAACTTGAACACATTCGATGAAAAGACTTCCCCCCCGTCAATACATGAGTTATTTTGAGACTGCAATATGGCACCTACCTCGCAGTGACGCACTCCTCACTAAGATCTTTGTAGAAGCATTGTCCGGGATAACATTCGACAGGTTTTGTAGCCTATAAGATAACTGCATCTCGTCATTTGACGACCGCAAGAGTCTTTTTCTTACAAGATTCAATGACGGAGGAAGTGACATGACGATGTCCTCTCTGATGGATGTTACCCAAGGAGAAAGGAAAGTCGCCCAAAATTATATCGAGCATTTTTTACAAGCAGTGTTGAGGTTTCCCCCAGGCAATCCCGAGTCGACACTAATGAACATGTGCCGCAGAAACTTACTTCCAGCAGTCAGCCTCTGGATGGGCGATGGTTATTTTAAAGACTGGACGACGTTCATCATAAGCGCTGTCAACACTGAGAAGAAGGTCAAGGACGTCCAGCTCTTGGGAATACAGATCCATGCCGTCGATGATAGGGAAAAATGTCCTAACAATAACAACAGTGGCAACAACAGCCGCGATGGAAAAGGAAAGCAGGCCCTGGTGGCCAACTTAACCAAGAAGCCCGAACAAAAGTCGATGGAGGTTCCGAAGCCCATAGAGACTTACTCCTTCGAAGATGACGATGTCATGCCCATCTTCGACATACTGATGAAGGGTGGTAAACTCCTGCTCCCCGATGTCAAACGTCCTGATGAGACAGTCGACGTAAACAACCCAAAGTACTGCCACTTTCATCGATATATCCACCACGCGATATGAGATTGCTACACACTTAAGCGGTACATCCAGCGTCGGCTTGGCACCAAGGCCCTCACCTTGGACTTCGATGACAAAACCTTCACCGCCAATATGGTGTCCCTCTAATTCGGTAACTTCCTGGCAACGGAGGCACAATACGGAGTAATCCCTAAACCCAGGGCAACAATGGAGGTTGTTAACCTCCCACCATCTCGTGATCAAACAGCCGGACTGATACCTCTCACCACATAACAAGGGGAGGTTATGTGGATTCATCGAGAACTTGCTCCAGACATAATGCTGCAGGTAACACCTTCCGCCACCAAGTCCAAGGGCAAGAAGCCCAAGTCCATCTACATAGTTTTCCTCCAATTTGAGAAAGCTATAGCAGGAACAACGAGGTCAGACTTGACGTACCAGCACGATTACAATACCCCTGACGATGGTGTACTCCCGATTATCATATCGACCTCCTCTGATCCGGGTCTATCCCAGCCTCCGCCAGCAGACAAGTCCAAGCAAAAGGAAGTTTGCTTCGACAAACCGATGCGCAAGGATGCAACTCTAGGGTTGGAAAAATCCTACAACTTTGACATCTTCGAGCTTATGTGGCTCTTCAGAGACACTCGGTCCGTGATTCTTTTTGGTGGAGGCGGACCGAGTGTCTCTGAGAATTTCTCCCACACATGGCACGATTCGTTTTGGTGGAGACGGAAAGCTTAGTCCGCGATTCATCGGACCTTTCAGTATTCTTGAGAGGGTCGGTGCAGTTGCATACAGACTAGACTAACCACTTGCACTGGAGGGAGTGCACAACGTATTTCACATGTCGCAACTGAGATGGTACGTGACAGATCCTAGCCATGTGTTGGTTCACTCGGAGATAGAGGTGGACCCTACTCTTAGCTATCCAGAGCAGCCAGTTGAGATTCTGGATCAGAGAGAGAAGGTGTTGAGGAACCAGATGAATCCTTTGATGCGTGTCACGTGGAGGCATCACTCGCCAGAAGAGAGTACCTGGAAGCGAGAGACTGAGATGCGCGAGCGATATCCATATTTGTTCGAGCCGTGAGATACAATTCTTGTTTGTATTGTTTGCTTTTGGTAGTTAATTTCTTCCTTAATTTTGAGGACAATTTTTTTTAAGGTGGATAGGATTGTCACCCTCACGTTTTCAACTAAGGATAGTTTAGTAATTTGGCATGAGTAATTGTATTTCTAGGTTTATTATATTAAAATAGTGCATGTGTAAATATTAATTATTGTATTATTTATTTATTGTTAGATATAGTATTTATTTTTGGACTTGTGTAGTGGACCTAACTAGTTAGTTTAGATTCATAGACCAAATATTAAATTCTAGTTTAGATTGAGCCCAATAGTAGGCCCATTCATTAGGAGGATAAATTAATTAGTGAAACCAATTAGACTAGAACCTTCCCTCCTTAATTAATTTCTTCATGAGAAGCCCCAAGGGGTGTTATAGACTTTTTATAATAACTTGGAGGAGGGGCAATGGGCCGGACACCTTTAGGGAGGAGAGAAGAGAGCAAGGGGCCGACCACCTTTAGGGAGGAGAGAGAGAGAGTCTTTCCCTTCTCATTTGACATTCCAATCTAGATCTAAAATTATTCCTCCAAATTCTTCATTCCCATACCAATTCATACTCAAATTTCTTTCTAAATCCTTTTCTATTCTTCATTGGAGGCTACTACAATAAGGATCTACAAGGAGAAAGCAAGGATCTATAAGAAGGAGCAAGGATCTACAAGTTGGAGGCTACTTCACTCAATTTAAGGATTTTATTGAAAATTCATCTTCCAATAGGTATAATTCAGTTTTCTCTCTTTAATTATGTTCTAAATTTGTAATTTAACCATAAAGAACCACCAAATATACTAAGACTACCCATAGAAATTGGAATTAGGTTCATATGAGGCATATGGAGAAAGTTATGTGGTATTTTGTGTCAATTTTGGAAGAATTCCGAGATTGGCACATCTTGTGTTTGTTAGTTAGTCAATTAGACCAAATTAATATGTGTTTGATTGTGTGTGACTAGTGTCGTGTCCACAATTGGATACGTGTAGGCCATATCCCGACAATTTAGGAGTTTTCTTCCGACATGGGGGTTTGTGCATGTCATATCTTGACACGGACACGTAGTTGAGTATTTAATTCTTCATATTGTTCATAATTAGTATTTTAGACTTGCTCGTGTCCTTTGGGATGCGTTTGGTTGTGTGGTGGAGCCGTATCGCAAGCGTATCATAGAATGAGTATGATACGGATGCAGTGTACTTCACGTGTTTGTTCATTGTGTCTCAATTCATTTTGACTTGTATATATCTATTAGATATAATATATTATGTAATGATATATCTATGTATATGTGTATGTATCTATATTATATTGTATAGATATGTATGTATGGCTAGGTGTATAGATGTAGTGATATGTGTATATGTGTTTATATATATGTATATGTAGATATCTATATGTCTATGTGTATGTGTGTTTAGGAGTATATATATATATATATATATATATATATATATATATATATATATATATATATATATATATATAGGTGAGAGTGTGTACATATATGTTGATATCTATATAGGTAAGTATATATATGTATGTATGTGTGTGAGTTCATAGGTGTTTGTGAGTGTGTGTGAGCAGTGTGTAGTGGGAGAGCAGTGCATCAACTAAAGACCAATAGCAGTTGCAGCAAGAGAAGCTCGGGACAGTGGGAGAGCAGTGTATCAACTGAAGAGTAATTAGCACAACAGCCTGCAGGCATGCCAACAATAACTCTGTGAAGCAATGAACAACACAAGGGGCATGGTTCAACAACCAACAGCTTGAGCAGCAGCAATAGCTCGGACAGAGTCTTCATTTTCACAACTGCAGCAAATACAGTTTCAGCAGTGACAGCTAGCTAATATAGCTGCACTATGCAAGCATTCAGAAATTCAGTGTACAACATCCAGCAACAAGGGATCAACCTCAGGCCTGCAGAGCTCGTGCACAGCATACTGTGCAGGCAACACGACAAGCAGTCTCCAACAACAAGTAATGGTAGCATGCTGCAGCAGGATCCAGCAGCAATGAGCAACAACAAGGTAAGAGGAGTTCAGTAAGTTAAGGTATGGGGTAGCTAGTAGTTGTTAGTGGTTTAGTTAGTTTTTAGAGGTTAGCTAGTAGTTCATTAATAGTTACTAGTTAATTACTTTGTTAAGTAGTAATGTATATAGATACATTGTTATCTAATAGTTAGTTATATACATACTTGATTAGATTAGTAGCTATATGTATATGTATATATGTATATATATATATAGGTATTGTATATAAGTAATTGATATGTATTGTATGTTAGGTAGTTAGTAGTATTCTATATAGTTTAGTTAATATTAGTATATAGTTAGTATATTGATAGTTAGCTATATCTTAGGATTTGAGAGGATTTGAATTACCTTGTGATACCAAGGTAATATCGAGGTAATTGGTCGATGCTCAAGGTATTAGGTTTGAGTATCGAGATGGGTGTGTAGGTAGTGAGATACGCTTTGGTTCAAAACCAAGGTATCCAATTTGCATTAATTAGCTAAGGTTACTATATATATATATATATATATATATATATATATATATATATATATATATATATATATATATATATTTTCATATCAAAAACTTGCGTATCCTATGATACGGTATTTTGTGTGTATCTTACTATCTCAGATTAGCTAGTGTGACCTAGTTACATAGTGTATGGACATAATATCCTAGAGTTAGACTCATACACCTAGAAATAGTTAGTTTGACTACTTTGACCTAAAGTTGACCTAGTTTAACTGTTTTGACTTAGAAATGGCTGCATGACCTAGAATTGAAATAGTTTAACTTATTTTCATCCCAAAACCTTGTATTAATGCAATGAACCATATATATAGGTCTGTATGACAACACCTTGGGCATCGAGAGACATACCTTGCTCAGGACCTTAGGCGAGTACATTTCTTTGTTAGTTTTTATTTCATAATAATGTATATATCTCATGTTCTAGAACTGTATACTTAATTTTGACACAATGGTTTCACGGACTGGTACTACATGGATCCTGTCAGGAGATGTTATCCCCAACCATGTTCAGCGGGTACTCCTTCACATGTATTTTATCGTATAAATTGGGTATTGTTTATTTATAGTTCGTGTTCACACACTGCTCGTGTTCAGTGTGCTTATTCGTGTACACACACTGCTCGTGTTCAGTGTGTCCATATTCGTGTTCATAATGTGTCGTGATTGGATCCATTGGTATTAATTGGGGATGGTGGAGTAGGAGTTGATTATGTGATCAAAGTCCCATTATATTCGTGTACATGTCGATTATATACCACACTTGTAATCGAGTTACCTTATTGTATTCGTGTTCAACCTAAACCGATCACATAATGAACTTGTATTATGAGGCATATTAGTTAGATTTTAGTTAATCATTTATATTGCATATATTCATATTGTTTGTTCTTCATTCCAGTACATTACCTGTTCTCTCTAGTTCATTTCATTTAGATGTTTAGTTATCTTGTATTCTTTTCTATTATCTGTTTTATATGCTCGATTATGTATTTGAAACTGCTTTAAGAGGTATATAGTTTGCTCCAATCCTGACTGGATATATTTTTCCAGATGATTGGCTCATAGATCAGTGTCCTACATTCTACGGACCTCGGGAAGGCTTACCTTTAGAGGATACTCCTATAGACCAGGAGGACTTAGTTGCAGAGCCTGAGGAGGTTTAGTTTATATTTTGGTGGACTTGTATTAGACTTCTTTGAGATTCATGGCATGTATATTATTTCAAACTTGTAGATTGTATCTTGATTCTTTTCTTTGTTCTTCCATTCGTGCTTTATCTTTCTTAGTTTGCATTATGCTTGAGTATAGTTATATTTGTGAGATATCATATTGTTCTTTCGTTTGGAGTTGAGATGATTGACATGTACCATATATATATATATTATTGAGATGTTTAGTTAGTTAGAATTGACCCAGACAGCGTTCTACCGCCGATGCTGCGACGTAGGCTGGGCGTACCCACGTATTCGTGTCCGAATATTCGGGTACGGGTTGTGACAATGCTTGACGAAGTTGATCACGTTGGACGTCTTCACTTCCGCGAGTGGTACTGCTTCCGCCAACTTAGAGAAGTAGCTGGTGATGGCCAGGATGAACCGGTGCCCCTTAGATTAAGGTGGACTTATTGGTCCGATGATATACATTCCCCATGCCTCGAACGACCAGGATGCTACCGTTGAGTGTAGGAACTCCGATGGCTGGTGGATGAAGTCCGTACAAATTTGGCACGCTTGGCACTTTCTTGCATAGTCAACGACATACGCTACAATTATGGGCCAGTAGTAACCCATTCTCTGGAGATGGTCCTGTAGTTTTGGGACGGGTTAGTGTGTACCACAGACGCTATCGTGAGCTTTGCGGAGGGCCTACTTCGCTTCTACATTCGATAGACATCATAGCAGAAGGCTATCGTAGGACTGACGATACAACATTTCGGTAGCTGTATCGTAATAGAACCGGAGGAAACATCTTCTGATTGAAGTGGCTTTCTTTGGGTTTTCGGATAGAATTCTATAAACCATATAGTCAATAAATAGAAGTCTCCAGTCTGGGGTATCAGTGTGTACTTCCGTCGCATGGCTCAGACATAGGCAGATGTTATTTTTGGGGCATATCAGCTCTTGATCGATCATCGTAATTAGCTGATGGGGGTTGTCTGGAATCGCCAAGGAGGCAGCGAGGTCGGCCAGGACGTCAGTCTCAACGTTCTACAGCCGAGGGATGTGCTCAATAAAGAATCCCTCGAAGGTTGAGATTATGCCAAGCGCAGCTTGGTGGTACGGAATTAGGTCTTCATTTCGGACTTCATATTCGCATCGGACTTGGTTGACTATCAGCTTGGAGTTACTGTATGCCTCTAAATAGTCTACCCCCACTTGTTTAGCAAGTTGAAGTCCAATAATGAGAGCGTTGTATTCTGCCATATTGTTGGAGCATGGCTCGATGAGAAAATAAGCTCGATAAATGACCAGATTATAGGGGGAGATTAATACAATCCCAACTACAGCGACGATATTGCCTTTGGGCCCTGCTCTCCAAGTGCCGTTGAAGAACATCCGCCATACAGCTTCGCATTAAGTGACGTTTGAGTTTGCCACTTCGTCTGGAATCTCTTCGTAGAGTTTCAAGATTTCTGGCACCAGATGTGCTGCCAGGAAGTCGACCATTGCTTAACCCTTGACGGCTTTCTGTAGAACAAATACCATGTCATACGGGGATAATAGTATCGTCCAGGTAGCTAAACGGGAACTGAGTGCCCCTGGTTTAGCCATGAGAACTCTGAGAGGATTGAATCATGAGTTCACATGAATGGTTTGTCCTGTCAAGTAATGCCGAGTCTTCTGGATAGCGAATACTAGAGCAAGGCATTCCTTTTCGACGGGGGTGTACCTATGCTCCGCATCAACCATTATTCGGCTGAGATAATAGATGACATATTCATGACCCGCATCACTATTTTGGGCTAATAGAGCGTCGAAGGAGTAACCTATTGCACGCACATAAAGTAAGAAGGGCTTTTCCACGACCGGGGCCACCAGCACTGGAGAGTTTGATAGGTATTTCTTGATGTCATCGAACACGCATTAGCATTTTTCATTCCAGACAAAGGAGACACATTTCTTCATGAGCTGGGTGAACGACCGATAACGTCCAGAGAGGTTTGATATTAATCTCCTGATGTATGCCAACCTTTCTTGCAAGCCGCAAAGTTTTCAGAGGTTCTTTGGAGGCTTCATCTCTAGGATTGCTCTGGTTTTATCGGGGTCTACGTGAATACCCCTGGAAGTGATGATAAAGCTCAGAAATTTGTCGCTGGAGACTCCCAGAAAGGATTTGGTAGGGTTCATCTTGTGCCGGTGCGTACGCATGAGGTCGAACACAGTCTTCAAGTCCCTGAGGTGATCATCTTTGGAGCGGCTCTTGACAACGATGTTATCAACGTAACATTCTACCATCTTGCGCAGATATTCACAAAAAATGGTGCTCATAGCTCGTTGGTATATAGCACCTACGTTCTTCATACCGGAGGATATGGCTGTGTAGCAGTATCTTCTATTGGTGTTCTGAACGATGTATACTTATCGTCTTCAGGAGATATCTTGATTTGATTGTAGTCTGAGAATCCGTCCATGAAGGACATACGCTCGAAGCCACAAGTATTGTCGATCATAATATCGGTGATCGAAAGAGGAAAATCGTCCTTAGGACATATCGAGTTTAGATCACGGAAGTCGACGTAGATCTGGATCTTTCTAATTTTTTTATGATGGGCACGATGTTGGCCATCCAATCTGGATGCTGTTCCTCGCGGACGAAGCCACTAGTGATCAGTTTGTTGATTTCAGCTTCGATGGCGTTTATGATATCCGGGCGGAACCGCAGTTATTGTTGTTTGACAGGCTTGGCATCCGACAAGATATTGAGCTTGTGGATCACGATTTGGGGGTACAGTCCTGGCATGTCTTTGTAGCTCCAGGAAAAGATATCAATATTTTTCCTGACGAGCTGTAGTAGGGATTCTCGGTCTTCTTCGGACCAATTTTTGCTGATGAAGATAGGTTTTGGGGAGGATTCGACGCCCAGATTGACTTGTATGACTTCGTCCTCGGTAGAAGATTCTCGTTGTTTAAACCGCATCTCCCATTGTGCGTCTAGGCATTGGGCCCACGTTTTTACTTTAAAGATTTTTTGTGGATCTTCGTCGTCTTCCTCAGGGTCAGCTAACACCATATTGGCAGACAATGTTTGCTTGAGCATCTTCCCGATACTGACGGAGTCCCAAGCGAAAGATTACGAAGAGTGGGAGTGAACCTCATATTCTTCATCTGAACCTTCGGGGGTTATGGGAGTCGTTATGTACCCTAAGCCATGCTTGATTTTATGATAGTAATCATCGGACTTGCCTGTGATAGCAGGTAGACGCATAGGTAGCCGTCGGCCCTTGCCGTAGTTTAAATCTTGATTATTTTTAAGAGCATAACACATCTTCTGGATAATGTGTTTGGCTTGACCGCTGAACCGGTAGAGTTGTATTTTGCTGGTGTCGGGTTCTGGCTCTTGTTCCTCCGGGGTAAAGGACCGGGGGCATTTAACCCTGCCGAAGCTGATGGGTTTATCTTTCCTCCTCCTTGCTAGAACCGTGAAGTTGGAACCTTGGCTAGGGAGTATCTGGTTTACTGCATAGGTGGTAGTCACCTGTGTTTGCAGATGAAGGCCCAGACCATGCTCCATGGAATACAAGGTGTTTATATGTGCAAGTTCGAAGTAGTTCAAAGATAACCCTTTATTAATAAAATAAGATAACTTTTTTTCGGGGATTACATCATCGAGAGAAGGGACGTTAGCATGAGCAGCCACGCACTCCTCCAGCTCTTCTTTTCAGAGGGCTACCTCCAGCGCAAGTGAAGCTTCGGTGGATTCCTGTGCAGTTTTACCACCAGAGATTCAGAATTTGCAGGAGGTACCGGAGCTTCCCTTGGTGGTTTTCGAAGGCGAACGACCATAGGCGTAGACAGCGCCGAATATTTCCTCTGCGGTTGATTCGACCTATGGAGGAGAACGACCAGAGGTTCGGATGTTGTAGACGGTGCCGGATCTTCTTTTGATAGTCGATTCGGCCTGTGAAGGCGGACGACCAAAGGTTCGAGTGCCTTCATGTTCTGTTTTATAACAAGGGAAGCGGTTGTGTCGGGAGCACGTGCCTTTAGATGAACTATCAAGGGTTCATCTGGTGTAGTCCCAGCCTCTGCCTCATCGTCAGGATCATTGCTACCTTCATCTCGGTAGACTTGCTTGTAGAGGATTGAATCAGAGTAGTAGGCCTCGACCCCTTTAAACGGGTCTACGTTCACGAATTCTGTCTTGACCGTGCCATGATCGTCCATATACTTTAGGTATTGGTGTAGAGTTGACGACACGATTATGTATTGGTGTATCTATGGCCGTCCCAGCAGGACATTGTAGGATACCTCGACGTCAATGACGTAACAAGTGACCTCTGTCTTCAAGTCACTTATATGGCATTTCAGGCAAATCTTGCCCAGAGAGTAGCTTCTTCCAGCGTTGAATCCACTAATGACAGTAATGGTGGCTGCCAGATGATGCATCGGGATGCCCAAGGTCTGAAGCAGACTCTGTGGGATGATGCTAATTGATGAACCGAGATCGATGTGCATTTGGTCCACCTTAATGACGCCGATGTACCCTGTGTAATACAGGGGACGACTATGTCGGTTGTTCTTTAGCAATATATCATGTTGCGAGAACATAATATTGGGTATTGTCTCTATAATACTATTGCGGTGGGGGCAAGCAGTTGGGTCCTTAGCTGGCGGTTTGACCTGCGCCAGGTAGGTGTCGACATTCTGTAGTAGCTCACTCAGAGCAGCCCGAGTTTCTCTGGAGAGCCGCAGAAGCTCGAATAATGACAACTTTGCTGGAGTGTTGGCCAGTTGTGCTAGGATGTCAAAGTTGTAGGATTTTTCTAATCCCTGAGCTACATCTTTGCGCAGCGGTTTATCGAACCTCCTTTTGCTTAGATTTGTCTATCGCGGAAGGCTGGGATGGACCTAGCTCAAAGGCCGTAGGTGCTGTAGGAGTATTGCCATCAGGAGTGTTATAATCCCGCTGGTAGGCGAGTCTTGACTGGGTTTCTCTTGCCATGGCTTTCTTAGTGGTGGGGGACATCATGTGGCAGGACTTGGGTTTTCGTATTTTAGGCCGGACGGTGGGAGGCGCTGCTTGCTGCATCAAGTCTGGGATAAGATCCGGGTGGACCCACATGATTTTGCCCCGAGGGGTAGTGAGAGGTGTCAACTCGGCTGCTTATTCGCGAGCTGGTGGAAGATTGACTACCTCCATTGTTGCCCTCGGGATCGGTATGACTCCGTTCTGGGTCTTTGTTGCTGAAAAGTTTCAGAACTGGAGGAAAACCATGTTGGCGGCGACTTTTACATCATCGAAGTCTAGGGAGAGGGCCTTGGTATCGATCAAACACTAGATGTATTGCTTCAAGGTGTAGCAGTTCCGCGTTGGGTGGTGGACGTAGCGGTAGAAGTGATAATACTTTGGGTTATTTAAGTTTGCCGCTTCCGGGTGGCGTTTGACGTTGGGGAGCCAAAGTTTTCCTTCCTTCATCAGCATGTCGAAGATGAGCATGACATCATCATCCTCGAAAAAGTAAGTCTCCTATAGTTTTGAGCTTTCGCCTATTTTTGCTCAGGCCTCTTGGTTATGTTGACGACCATAGCTTGTTTCCCTTTTCCGTTGCGGTTGTTGTTGCCGTCGTTGTTGTTGTTGTTGGGACGTCTCCCCCTATCACCGTAAACATGGATCTTTATGCCCAAGAGTCGGGCCTCCTTGAATTTCTTCTTGGCGCCAACAACGTTTATAATGAACGCCGTCCAGTCTTTAAGCTGGCTATCACCCATCCAAAGGCTGATTGTCGGAAGTAGGTTTCTCAGGCACATCTCCATCAGCGTCATCTCGGGATTGCCAAGAGGTAGCCTCAGCGCAGCTTATCGAAACCGCTCGATATAATTTTATGCTAGTTTCTTTTCTCCCTGGACAATCCATCAGGGAGGACATAGTCATGTCACTTCCCGCCTCATAGAATCTTTGGAGAAAAAGACTCTTGAGGTTTTCGAACGATGAGATAAAGTTTTCTTGGAGACTGCAAAACCAGTCGAAGTCCACCCCGGATAATGCCCAAATGAAGAGCCTAGCGAGGATAGCATCGTTGCAGGATAGGTGCCCCATCGTAGTTTCGAAGTAGCTCATATACCATTTGGGGGAGGACTTTTCGTCAAATGTGTCAATATTGAAAGATTTGTACTTGGAAGGAATGGTACATCCCTCCATTCCAGCGGATATGGCTGTCGTACTCCGAGATCACGGAGTGAGTCCCGATTGCTCATTGAATCTATGCGGGCTCAGAGTTCTCGGACCTCCCTCATCGCTTCCCTAGCTTCATCTGCTGCGGGAGGAGTAGACGACCGTGGTAGAGCATGGCGGTCGTCAACGGGAGAAGCGGTTGTATTTGAATCTGCATTAGTTTCAGGATCTTGACCTGAGACCCTTAGTGGTTGGGAGGCTACAGTCGCCTTGATGTCTAGTATTGCTTGGGTCAAGGTTTGCATTGACTCGCTCATAGTTTGCATCATGGCATCGAGGGTTTTAAGGCGTTGCCGATCACTAGGGACTTCGTGGTCGTCCTCTGCCATATATGTCGTTCTTACATGAGGCGAGTAGGAAGGGACGGTTGATGTAGCCCTTTCTGCCTCGGACTCTTGCAATGAATAGTCATCGGAGAGATCTGGTAGTGTTGTATCATGTTCAGACTCTGATGGAACACTACCCCCAGCGTAGAAGGTTGTATCTCCTTGGTGAGGATAGCTACCCCCAGTATCTCTGTTCCTTTAGAATCACTAGCTCCTCGGAATGCCGAATTATTGTATAGGTCCGGAGGATTACCACTCCAGCATGCGCAACCCAAAGTAGTTTTGAGGAAGAACTATCCCCAGCGGCTGGAAGCTTCTTCTTCGAGCGGGTGCTTTAGAAAATACCTTTTGCAGGTCCCGTTGTTGGTCCTCCTGGTAGTCGCCTTCACAATGCACTGGTAGAGAGTGACGGACTGGAGGTGCCCGACTTCTTTTCTCCCTTGGTGGTGGGAAGCTTCCGAGTCGAGTAGCATGAGGCGAAGGGCAGATCCCCCTTCTCTAGTACTTGCACTTTATCTATGGGTTATTGCCGGATAGGTCTTTCTGGTGCAATCGCTGGAAGACCGACTGTCTGCTTATGGGTTTTACCACTTTGTTGCAGCAACAATTGTAAACCCCCTCGACCAAATTTAGGTTTACTTAGTTTAGATAGAGAGATTAGGATTAATCTGGAGCCAATTAGAATTATTACACAGGGTTTGATATATTTGTGCAATATTTATCACTTAGTGCACCCCACCGTTTCTTCGATAGTTGGAGCGCTACACTAGCTATTACCTGCAAACAAATTTCATACACATTTTCTAGACATGTCCGACTACCCTTCTTACCCTTGTGTAACTCATAAATACTCTATCTTGTGCTTCATTTTAGTCGCACAATATTCGTTGTAATCGTCTAGTTTTAAATCCCAATAAATCCAACCTTGCATAATTGTTTGTTCCAATCGAAATTTAAGACACAGACCCAACCCGACTTCCCTTCTCCCGACTCCCAACCACCACCTCCACCGCCTAACTACCGCCAACCACCGCCACCAGCCTCATCGTCTCCACCCCCCCCCCCCAGCACCACCAGCAACCATCACCTGCCACCACCGCCAATTGCCACTCGCACCACCATCATCAACATCACCATCACCAACCCACACCATTCCCCGACTCCACCTCAACCCGACCCCGATCACCCCCAGCCCGCCTGACCACCACCTGCCAGCACGCCAACCACCACCACCAGCCTGATCGTCGCCTTCCCCACGACCAGATCCACCGCCAATCGCCGCTGCTAGCTGCAACTGCTGCCAAGGCTGCTACTTCTGTTGCCGCTGCTGCTTCCTCGTGCACCGTCGGAGCTCCATCCCACGCCAGAGAGCAGGTCGTCGAATAGCACAGACCCCCCCCCCCCCCGGCCAGGACTAGGTATTGCATGACTATTTTAATTAAAATTTCATGTATCGTAGTGTCAATATGTCATCGAACGGGCACGAGTAATGTAAAACCCTAAGTGAAATATATATGTGTGTGTTTATTTAGATTAGTAATTAATGATTAGTAATTACTCAAATAATAAATGACTTGTTAATAATAAAGTGGGTCTAAATTGATGGCAAATGCCTAGTTACTTTAGTTTTTGAATTGTCATTATTATTATTAGAGTGCTATTTCCACTGCCCTCCAATTTTTTTATAATTAGCACTATCCCTTACTTTATAATATGATAATTATAATTAGTGTTACCTTCTCCCTCTCTCCCTCCAAATTTTAGCATTATGAATTGGAAGGATAAATACAAATAACTCTTATTATTATTATTTTAAATATAATACGTACAGAGAAAATATTTTACAAAAATTGTAAAAAGAGAATCCAAACACGTCAATTTTTTTTTAAATATAACAACCTTAAACGTCCGTTTAACTTCTTTTTTTCCTCTCTCGTGTGTAATATAAATGCCTCGTCCAATTTTTGTATTCATTTTTTATTTTCAAATTTTTTTTGACCGTAACTTTTTTATTTTATTTTTCTTCCGAAAGCAGACGTGTCACTTGGACCGAATGTACAGTGGTCTTGTGAACCCACAGTAGGTAGGTTACGATTAAAACATAAAATGAACGAAACTTAAAGCAAACAAACAAACTAAGGCTGGAAGAAAACAAACAAACGAAAGTTTAAAACATAAAATGAACGAAACTTAAGAAAACAAGAAAGTAAAAATGGCAAACGCGTTTAGCAATGACGTTTGGAACTAAAAAAAAACCCATTAAATGTCCTTGCTAAGAAAGTTTATCATATTTATTTATGTTTTTATTTTTTTTATTTCTAATAAAAAAAAAAATTTCCTTAGCATTTGGACTCTCGAAGATGTGAAAGGAAACAGCGTTTGGCTTCCAATTTTTACAAAATATTTTCTCGGTAGACACTATACTTAAATAAGAGAATGGAAGTCTAGGAAGTTTTTTCTTTTTCTTTTTTCTTGTTTCTTTTTTCATTATTATTGTTCCTTGAATCCGCATTGGCACGTCTAAAGATTCCACCGACAGTGTATGTGTCCATTGAACATATTTATCACTCCTATAATTAACATAAGGAAATCCAATATGATGTTTTCTTAATATTCTATAATCCTTGAAGAGAGGCTTTCTTTGATTATGCCAATCATTTTATTGGGTTTTGGCATTCTTTTTCAAGAGACAAATACGTTTGGGCTGCAATCAATAGATTCATGCAATTATTCCCTTAAAATCTGTAACAATCTCACTCAATAGATTCTCAATGTAGCAAGAATCCCATATGTGATTGAAAAAGAAAAGGTATACTACTGGTAAAGTTTGTAGTCTTTGAAAATTATGACAAAAATACAAGGTTATGCTTTTGAACACAAAAAATAAAATTCACCAATACGTTGTCCGGTGAAGCCAAAAAAAAGTTGCTTTGTTAACATGTCTTAAGGTCACATATTAATATACTTCCACAAACACAATAATCAATACATCTTTCATATTTATCAATACACATTCTAAGTTAAAAGCGTATTGATAAATGTATTGGTAGGAATACCAACATAAAATAAATATTTATCAATGTATTAACATGTCCGTCCTTAAAGCATAGTTAACAAAACCTAAACAAATAAGAGGAGAAAAAAAAGGGACGACTGGGGCGCCAGACAAGGTATCAATATTTCAGCTTTTCGAGAAATTGGTGTTCAGCACTTCTGATACAACTCCAAAAGTAAAACTGATGACTTTGTTTATTTTAATAGAACGAGTGATTTATTATAAACAACAGGTTATAAAGAAATTATTGTATGCACCGGATGCAGTGTACATTTTCTCTTCCTGATAGTAAGATTGCATAGGAATGTGTACACACATTCCCATGGTAATCTAACGATTGGTTTGAAAAAGTTGCATTGCGTCCAGCACACCCAATAATTTCTCCATGTTATGTTCGTAGAGGTGAAATGTGAAACATAACTAAAATATCACCCCAGTAGAACAGGAAGGAAAAAAAGTTATTAATTTGGAATCCGTCTTATTTACAGAAGTAAACTCAAGATACCAGAGGAAATCATGTAAGTCTCGTAGCAGGAAGAAAATAACCTCCATCTTTTCTTCTTCTTAACCATAGAGTCAAACGGGTCCTTTTGACATGATCCGAGAAAAGCCCATGCCTGCAAATTAAGTAAATGGAGGTTAGACTTGCAATCAACGAAGAAGCCAACTACAACATGAAATCGGAAACTGTGGAGAGAAGAGAATGCCAACCAACCTCTCATACTCCAGCTTCTGAATAACTATACCATTCAGTAAAAGCTCCGAGCTGAAAATCTCCGCCCCTGAAAGGTTCATACAATGTACGATCAGCTGCTGGCTTTCGAGAATTCGTACATGCTATGCTAGATAAGGCCGGTCCGGAAGGTTGGATTGTCCTATCCGAAACTAATTTTGGTTGCCCCTTGACCTTTATTGTGGGCCGGTCCTAGATGTCATCCGTAACCCCAACCTCTTGTGGGGGTCACACTAAGCCTAGGGATTACCCTTGCAGAGGAAGATTGTCTAAGCCCAAAGTCTTATTAGGCTTACCCCTGGGCCGGCCTAATGCTAGATAATGTCCGATAAAGAAAATATATATATATACAAGTTAACAAAGTGGCGCTAACATACCTTTCTCGAGAAGAGGTACGCAAAGTTCATAATCTTCTTCACAAGATAGAACCAGAAGATCATCAGGTAATTTGTCATCCTTCAATGTAGATCGTCCTATTCTCTCCACCGGCTGACAAAATATAAAAAGTGATTGTAATACGGTGGGCATGAGTAAAAACAAAAGTAGTTATTACAGAGAAAATAAATAGTTTGGCATATTTTTCAGAAGACCGCGAATCGACAACATTAGAAGAAAAGAATACACTGAGATACACATATTCATGAAGCAAGAGCTTAACATAAAACCTACTAAATGAGACCCTAGTTTAGCATCTTCAAATATACATTCATAGCTAGACAAACTTATGTAGAAGATTCCTTTGAGCTAGATAGGAATCCACTCAGAGCCGGACCCAGGGGTAAGTTCGACAAGACTTCGGTCTTGGGCAACCCCCCTCTCCTTAGGGCAACCCCCTAGGCTCAACATGAAGTTCTTTTATCCAATTTTTTTAACAATTCCCCAAATCTTGATTTCAATTTCAAGAGGAGGAATCATGACGAGCTTATTCTATGATCGCAAGCTTTTGATCGCCCTCCTTCCCATCTTATTCGCCAACCTCTTCTTGACAACAGTGACGACCGATTCTCTTGATCATAGCAATTCGGTTCAGAATTTAGGTGTTTTGTAGGGTTTCTAGTGACATAATCTTGATCTTTCTTTACCAATGGCTATGGTTGCCAAATTTAGGGTTTGGTTGAATCTTTTGTTAATTTTGTATTCCTAGTTCCGTTTTTCTTCAGTCTCTTCTCTGCAAGTGTTGTACGGATACCTAAGCTCCCGGTTGGAGCTCTCACTGGATGGAGCTCTGCAAGCAACAGCGATCCCTGCAACTAGGAGCTGAGAGATGTTGCTTGCTGTGGCAAATATGTAGTTTCTATGTAAATTTTTTTTTTTTTGGGATAATTTAGTTTGTGTTAAATCGGTGGCGTCCGTGTCGTATTTGTATTCATATTCGTGCACCACAGGTGCTAACAATGCATATTTCGGGGGTTTTCTTGTTACAGAAAACTTGAAGAGGGCTGAGAATCGACAAATTTCTTTGCTCGCTTCTTTCTGATCTCCTTTCGCTAGGAGAACTGTAAGTTTTCATATTAGAATGCTGAGAGAACTGTAAGTTTTCAGATTAAGCTATTGATATTGATATATTTGAAACAAGATAGTTATTATTATGTTAGGTTTACAAAATGGCAATATAAATCTATTGACTTCCCGTGTGGTGGTGTTGAACATGTATCTGACACGAAAGAGATCCCAAAATATCGTGTTCGTGTGGTGTGTATGTACTGTGTTGTATCACATTTTTGTCCATGCAAGATACAAATACGAGTTGCAAATATATTGTGGTTCATTTGTGGGCTTTGCTTTCTCCCATTTTTTGTTCATAATTTGTCTAAATAATTATAATTTTGAAATGATTTATGCTATAAGTTACTTACTTTTTATTGTCTTTCTAAGATTTCAAGGTGAAAGTTACAGGAGTTAACCCTTCAAAATTTCATTTTATTCGTATTGTTTATAAAGTAATTGTTTCCCGTTTAACTTTCATTTCTCTAATGTTTTTGAAAAATAGTCGTCACTTGTTTATGGATTTGTAGTGTATGATCGTGAAAATTTCTCCCGGTTAATGGTCTGAAAACAAACTACATTTATTTATGGTTTTTTGTATGACTTTCAAGTTTTGATTTTCGACTTGTCATTGGTATATTTGTGAACAAACTAGAAGCTTTCATAACAAGATAGGTACCTTAGTTTTAAGTTTTACGGTATCTTTAAAGATATGAGTTATTATTATGTCAAATAATTAGAAAATGGCAATATATATCGATGGCGTGCTCGTGTAGTGGCGTGTCGGACATGTATCCAACATGATACAGATCCTAAAATACACAACCAAAATTAGCTCCAGATATGACCCCCCCCCCCCCCCCCCCCCCACACACACACACACACAAGGCCGGCCTTGAATCCACTAAATCAAAGATGTGGAGAAAAGAAAAGTTACGAACCAAAGAGGAGACTTTTCAAAAATCAAGATGCATGTTATTTCATGTTAGCAAAAACTTTTTCACTTCCCCAACATGAGGAGAACGTAGTAAGAAATCAGGATAAATTATAGGCCAACTTTGCAAATTGACTACAAAATCTCATGTATGTTGCCTTTTTTTTTTCACACGTTGTCATATTTTTCTTGTGAATATTGATATTGGAGGTTTCGACAATTTCGGTTCGGAGTTCTCTTTCTTTATTTTGGAAAGTCAATAATAAAATAAAACAAGAAAAATATTTGATATATTTAAGCATAAATTTTTCATATCAATTTGTTATTTATTGTTAGCTTTGAATGTAATAATACTCAATGTTGATGAATTATTCACCACAATAGATAATATCCTTTTAAGAGACGATATAATATTGTTCATTTACTTATTCCATTCAATAATAATAGTAACAAATTAGTCAAAAGCAAGAAACTTATGTGATACATTTAGGCATTATTTTGTTTTTTTTCCTTGTTAGATTTAAACGAAATAATACTCAACATCGATGAATTATTCACCACAATAGATAATATCTTTTTGAGATAATGTAATATTGTTCATTTACACCTGCAAGAGATAGTTTCATATGGAATAATAAACCCGCAACAGATGGTTTAAAATAGAATAATATTAATATGGATACATGTGAATGTCGATGTTGTTTTCTTCATACTACTGTTTCTTTTAATTGTAATTTTATAGAAACAGAGTATCAAAGTTGGTATCAAAAGAGAGTATCAAAGTTGGTATCAAAAGAGAGTATCAGATCAAGACAGGCCAAAACTAATACATTAGATTGAAGCTTTTACCTAGTGTATATTTGGCCTATAATCCACTTATTTCATATGTAGTCTATACTTTTACATGGTATCGGAGTCCCTAGGTTTTGCTCTATGATCTCTCCTCCCCGTTCTTTTCCGTTCTTTTCCACCTTCCTATCCTTCTACATCCCGAAACCAAAACCTTAAATCCTTATATACAACCGCCACCACTGAAACCCTAATCCCATCCTTCCCTCCCAAAACCAAATCCAAACCCTAAGCCTCGATCCTCCCATCTTCCGAAATTACAAAAACCCTAACCCCAATTCTAGCTAACTGAAACCCTAACCCCAATGAAGACAACTAGGAAGAGGGATTACTTACATGATATTCCTCTACGGGCCAATCAACACTGATCTCTCTCGTAAACCACCAGAAAGCTTTATCAACCTCCTCCTTTATTTTAGACAATAAACTCTTCACCGATATTGAAATCCAATAATTCGACTTCGATTGACGACTTCACGTAGCCTCTACTTCTATAGTAGACTTCAACATCAACTCTTTGAAGGCTCTCGACAACTTCCCTCCTACTTTGCTCTGTCATCTCCACTCTCACAAATCTCTACTTTGATCTGCCCGAATAGAAGATCCATTTTCTTTAAAGAGTCCCCCATGGACATGGTAGCCTATTTGTCAATTATCTCAGAAACTACTAGCCTAGCAGCCTCTTTACCGTTCATTCCTCTAACATACGTGGCCAGCCTATGTTCACTTATCCAGCTCACTCATCTCGTACTCGTCAACACAACATTTTTGGACGACATCGGCACCAAATTCTTAACATATCCTGATTGACACTGCTCCACTTTTACGAAAGCCAAGTTTAATGGGACAACAAAACCTTTATTTCAAATCTCTGGAATTGTATATTTGAATCATCTTCTTCCATTCGGCTCTCTTAACAAACATATCCTTTGCAACGCTAAAAAGATCAATGTCTTACTTTAAGACTTCAAATCATGTTCGTCTAGGCCTACCTCTAGTCCTATTAGCTCCATTAACTACTATACTATCGCTCCTTCTCACAAGAGCATCTATTGGTCTGTGTTGTACATGTCCAAACCATCTAAGTCGATTTTTCTTCATCTTGTCTTCAATTAGCACCATCTCTAACTTCTCACGCATATACTCATTTCTTATCTTATCCTTTAATGTATTGCCATTCATCCATCTTAGTATTCATATTCCAACACTCTGATCCATAAAGCATGGCTAGTGTTATAGCAGTCTTGTAAAAAAATTCTTTCAACTTCCGAGGTATCATGTGATCACAAAGTACTCCAAAAGCACTCATTTATTTCAACCATCATATTTTAATTCCATGCATGACATCCTTCTCAATCTCTATATCATGATAAATAATTGATCTTGAATACCGAAAATTATCACCCTTAGGTATCTCGTCCATATCAGTGTTCTAAATTGCGGCCTAGGCGGCAGCCGGCCGCATCGAAAACCCCCTAGGCGGCGGTCCTAGACGGATTTCGGACCTACACGGGCCTAGACAGCGCCTAGGAGGACCTATTCGGCCGATTCGACCAATTCGAAAATTGAAATTTCAAAAGAAAATACAATTTTAAAGTTACCGGAGGGTGGAGATGGAGTGGATGGCGGAGTCGTCGAGCCACCGGAAGAGAGGAGAGGAGTTGTTGTTGTTGTTTTGCTGCTTTTGCTGCTGCTTCTTTGCCATCGGAAGAGGAGAGAAGTGATGGTGATGGAGAGGAGAGATGGAGGCAGAGCCCTCTCCTCTCTCCTCTCTTCCCCCTTTTATCTTTAGGTTAAAATGTAAAAAAAATGAATGTAGGATTCGAACCCATAAACTGCCAACCCCCAACACAACACTTACCCCCCCCCCCCCCTAACTAGCCACAAAGACACATAAACCTATGTGTTAAAATAGTGCATACAAACTATTTATGGCAATTGCATGTTAAAATAAAAATAAGTTCGGCCGCCTAGGCGCTAGGCGCCCCTTTGGCGCACCGAAAATTTATAACATTGGTCCATATATATGGACTCCCCCTCATTTCTCTTTACGGTTAAAATTATATTTTATATACTCCATTTTCGTTCTATTAATCATAAATTCCTTAGATTCCAAAGTCTCCCTCCGCACTTCTATCTTAGCTTCTAACCCTTCTATACTTTCATCAACCAATATAATATCATCAACAAACATCATATACCTTGGAACCTCTTCCTAGATATGGTTAGTACTTTATCCTTAACCATCCCAAAAAGGTAAGGATTCAACTTTAATCCTTGATATAAGCCAATGGTAATAGGAAATACATTACTTATCTACTCCAATAGTTCACACGGTCATCGCAACTCTATCATAAATATCCTTAATAATCTCAATATAACTATTAGAAACTTGTTTCTTCTTCAAAGTCCACCGCATTATCTCCCTATGATCATCGTAAACTTTCTCTAAGTCAATAAAACTGTGTAAATCTCTTTTTTTTTCGTAAATCTTTCCATTAATTTTCTTAGCAAGTAAATGGCTTCTATAGTATATCTCCTCGGCATAAAACCAGAACGATCCTCTGACATTCTAGTCTCTTTTCTGAATCTTTGCTCAATCACTCCTTATAATTCATGATATGACTCATAAGCTTAATTGCTCGATAGCTATTACAATTTTGTATGCCTTATTCTTATATATGGATACTATAATACAAGTTCAATAGAAAATGACAAATATTTCATAGATGAATTGATTCATTTTCGAATGAATCAGATTACCCGACAAAAGAATTCACACGCAGATATGCAAGGTGCCAAGTGAATGGTAGGTACGACTAGCTTATTCATCCAATGGAATGGTGGGATACCCCTCCTTCCCATTGAAGGGATTTACAAAAGTATGCCAATGAACCGTAATGGATCGTCAAGAAAGAAAGAGAAGATAGGATGAAGTCGGGTGGATAGCGGTGCCCATTCCTAACCAGTTTTGATTTTGATCATGTCGGAGGGGGTTTAGTAATTGATCCGCTGGTTCAAGAAAATACAAAGAAGTCATTACGAATGAGCCACATGCAGGGAAACTTGCTATTGTTTAGCTAGGATTTTGAGATTCCAATAGTGAGTCCAGAGTGGTGTGTCAGCTCGCTTGTGCTTTCGTTTCTTGCCACTTGCCAAAGTTCATTCCAAGTCTATATGGGATGCTCCTACAAACCATACCATAAGAAGAGGGGAGGTATGAATCGTGGGGACCATGAGGGTCACCACAGTCCTGTTGTGTGGGCCGCTCATGTGCCATCTCAGTAACGGTTTACCTATGTGGCACTCCTAGCCCAAGTGTCAGTGACAACAACTAAGTCGTCTTAGGGCCTACTTGTTATTCGTTCATCTCTCCACTAAAAAGTGTGGCTGCACTTCTCAGCAACTCAGTGCACCCCTAGCTTACATGCAACTCACTAGCACATCGTCCAAGAAGGCGGCAACTCTCCACTGTACAGTTTCTTTCCAAGCTAGGTTTGATTGATATCTAAGTTCCGGCTGAAGGAAAATATAAAAGAATATAGGTTCCTTTGTAGATAGTTCTAGTGATCTCACCAGTGATGTCACAGGCTAGTTATTATCTAGTTGTCTATTTTTTTCCTAGCACCTTTGTATCTCATATATTGTTTGGCATAGATCCCTAATAAAATAATCCATTAATTCCAAATGTAGTCTATTCTTCTACAGTTAATATGCTGCAGTTGTAATTCTAGTTCTACTAGTATAGGAGAGGAATATGATGACTATTAAATCATAATCTACACAAGGGTCTATGCATAATGTAGGAACTTTATGTCAGGCTTATATCTTAACTGAAACTATGATACAAAGAGAACCATTAAGTCTACAAAATATATTAAATAAAGAAATAAGGATTCATAAGCAGAAAGAACCATGCACAAATGTTTTCATAACCGTTACCATATAAAACAAAGATCAACAATTATTAGGATAAAAACCAAATATGTACAGCAACATACCTGGCCATGACCTGCCTTAACCAAACTTGAAAGAAGCTCCCGATCAGGTTTTGTATTTGGTGTTATATATATTCTTTTATCCTACAGTTAGTACAAACAAACTGAAGACCTCCATAAAATGTTTAAAATGTAAAGAAGCAAAGGAGAGCTCACATTGTGTTGATGAACTAAAACATCAAGACCTTTGACCATTACAGCACAATAATTAGATAATCACCTGCAAAAGTGGACTTTGACACGCGCGAGCCAAAGATACAGGCATGCTGAACCCAATTTCCTTTTCCTTCTTAGCATCTCTCAAAATATAATTTTTCTCATCAATGAAAAAACTAGTCTGCCCACAACTCTCAAGCCACATATGTGTTACTACTGATTTACCCATGGACATTGCTTCCAGCATGTTCCTCGTGCGCACAAACTTATCTGTGACAAAATGTGTAGCATCTGAAATGGAGGACGCAAGAGCAACGCCTAGGCGTCCCATGATCTACAAAGGAACCGAAGAAGATTAGTACAATTGTGATTTGTGAATCAGAAAGTTAATTCACAGCAACCAAGACGTTACCTTCTTCTGCTGTTTGATTATATCACCGTCCAAGTGATGACTGAATAAAATGCGAACACTCGCAATATCTTTTCTTTGTCTCGTACTAAACATCGAAGTTGGTGATGCTTCACAGTTTTCCAATCTTATTAGCTCTCTGGCAATCAATGACCTAGATCTGCGTTTATTGTCAAATGCTCTTGGGCAGCCTTCAGTCACACAAACAGGGGATACTGCATCTATGTCTTTCAAAGGTGTCGTACATGTTAGACCACCATATGGCTGAAGAACTTCTTTAGGTGATGCTTCCAATTTGGCCTCCCTTGAAATGGCTTTTCTTTTCATCTTCAGTGATCCAGAAGCATCTGCAGTAAGTTTATCCTCCCTTGAAATGGCTCTACGAGTTCTTACACCTGTCGAACCACTTGTATTCCTTCCACTATTAGCTAAAGCTTCATTTTGTTTTGATAATTTAACTGCTTCAGAATGCCTAGTGCGATGTGCAACTGGTGTAGAACTGACATGAAACTCACATGATGCGTGTTCTTTGCTCACTGAAAGTTGAACATTCATTATCGGTGAAATATGGAAACTATCAGCCTCCTTATTTATATCTCCATTCACTGGACTCGTTGCTTTTCCTCCCTTGAGGGATACAGAAGACTCGATTTTATTAACTATGCTCCTCTCATTCAAGTGCCTCTCTAGCCTTTTATTTTCTTTTCCTTCTTTTGATTTTACTGTTGTACAATCCAGACTCTTTCCCTTTTCTGACTTAGATCTAGAGAATCTGGGCCGTTGGATACTCGATTGGGTAAGAACTATCCTTCTTCTTTTAGAACGTGTTGAAACACCTTCAATATTGGGAGTGGAGGAAGTTGAATTTCTTAGGGAAGTTCTCTTTGATGAAGTATTTTTCATTGCTGCATCTTCACTGCCAATCGTAGATGAATTTTCAGCTACTGCATGCACATCATTAATTTCATAGTTAATAGGAGATCCATGAACTAATGCCTCCATGGCTTCAGCTGCCATTTGGGTATCTGGGCCAACTTCATATGTAACTTCTCCATCCCTCCCAAAATCAGTTACCTCTAATTGCTGCTCCACATTTACTGAGTTTGATTGCTCATTTAGATCCTTGAAAAGATTCTTCTTTGTTTTTGTTTTAGATGCATTAACCTTTTCGTTTCTAAATGAACTCCGTAGTGTTACTCTTGAATCTGAACAAGCTAAACTCGATGCCTTTTCTGATTTTGGATGTTAAAATGTCTCTTCTCAGTCTTATCAGCAGCCTCTTTCGCAAGGTCGAAGCTGACTTTCTTCGACTTTGGGGGCTGGCTACGTGATTTTCGTTCAGCTACTTTGCAATCAAAAAACGATTCTTTCCTTCTTGCAAAAAACTCACCTCCTCCCTCGTCCTCTTGACTGTCAATCCACTCAAAGGTTCCTTCCTTTCCAAGTGGACTTCTATCAAACTTTTTAGCCAGTGATCGAGCACCTTTTGTACTTGAAATGGGACGTGACTTCACCAAATCAGTCTTGCCAGTGTTAGTTTCTTGAGATAATCCTAGATCATTAACCGATATAAGCTTATCTACAATATCCAATGCATTGGCTTGGGAAAGGTCACCAGGTTCTTGTGAACCAATATAGTTTAATCCTGCAACAACAGGATCCGGGACAAGTGAACAAGGAGAGTCCACTTTTCCACACACTTTATTTGGGTTGATCGTGGTATCATCATCAAAAGTTGTTTTGTGTTCATACAGAAGTTTCCTCGCCCTTGAATTACCCATTTTGCTCTTCTTTTCATCTCTATCGTAGTCCTGCATACACTCGTGAGGGTCCTCAATGTCAAGCTCCTTGCCTGCTTCACCTGCTCTGGTGCCACGATCAGTTAGATTTGAGCGTGTTTCCATCTCACCAGAAGCCAGCTTACCATCTCCACCATTATCTTGACTTTCACAGTTTTCACTGTTACTAAGCGGAGATTTTGGCTCGACGTAGATTGCTTTAGGAGCGATACTCCGAGCAGCAGCAAGACCTGAAGACCGAAACAGTGAGGTATGAACTGCAGTGAAGTACCTCACAGATCCTAGGTTAGAAGCAAAGGATTCAATGTTGTCAAGCAAAAGTATTGTTTTACTATAGCTCCCATTTTCGCAGGAAATCGTTCACAAGGTATAATCAAAGTCAAGTATAATTACCACTATTGGACTTGCAAGAACCTCCTGCAAGCTGTAATTCAGAAGGGGTATTGTCACATGTTAAAAAAACAAAGAGTGAAGAGAAAGAACAATTAAATTATTTAAATCAGATGAGAGATCAGAAGAACTTGACACCATAAGGAAAACAAATTATTAAGTAATCAGCCCTAGTGGATGTCAAGTACAAAAATAAGGCTTTCAAAACTCAAAAGCATCTGACGGGTTTGCAAAATCAAAAGTTATATGTATAGTAATTGAAGGCAACAAAGAAATGTGAGTTTGATAATCAGACTCCAAATGACTGATACATCATCCATATGAAGAAAAAATAATCATAATAAGAATGTCAATTTCAGTGACTTCCTCAGAGGTGGGCTAATATTCCACAATATAGCCATCTATCTGCATTTTCCAATATGCTTTCTCGCAAATACTATTGATAATTTATATAGAATTTTGGATCATATATACAAGGGAGATAAGGAGCAGAGGACGTTTATTCAGATTTCATAGTCAGAACCATAGACTACATAAAATGAATGCAAAATAAAAAAAATTGATGATAAAATATTTCAAAAATTAAATTTATAAGCAAATGATTCAAACAAAGGTATTTGTGCTGTAGAAATGAAAGATGCTTTAAGGACACGGAAGGACAAAACATAGCCGTATTAAACCTGCTGAATTTTGCAGTCTTTCGAATACAGAACACAGTGAGGTAACTTACCAAACTATAAAGACTAGAAATTGGCTGATAAATGGAGGAGCACTAAGATAACCAGTTTAGGGGGAAAAAAAGAGAGTTAAACAAACTAGTAACAATTGCACTTGTGAATCGCGGTGTTAAGTTTGGTTTGGGAGAGTATTTGAGCAAGGACTCGGGAACAACTTATTAAAAGACAATTTGGCTTTTATGTTAGAAAGATTTACCATATAACCCGTGTATGAAACTATGACAATACATTCTTACAATTTTCAGTCATTTGTAGACAAAATTATCAATAATCAGGATGAGATTTTCAGGTGAATGCATTTTGCTCTAGATATTGTGTTAGTCATCAAGAGTAGAGAAAGTTTAATTTTTAAGATAAAATTACAGAGAGAAGGTTTAAATCCAAAGGATTCCGAATTGGTGTTATGAAAAAAAAAAAGATTACATGAAAAATAAACTACAGGCAAAATTTAATGAAGTATTTCACCTTGTAGCTGTTGAATAACATAAATATTCAACCCACACCACAACTCTAGAGTTCTGGTCAACGACAGGAGCTTTAACAACATATTAGAGCAAACCAGGTTCAAATCTCTATGGCACACATTTTAAATGGATTTAGGAAAAGTATACCGCTGTGTGAATTTCGCTCTTAGCCCAAAATGGACATTCGACCTGTGTGAACGTGCTGAATAATATAAATATTTAACCCTCGACCCTCACCACAACGTTGGAGTTCTGGTGTAATGGCAGGGACTTCAACAATAGCAAACCTATGAAAGATTGTTTCCGTTCATTAGAAATTAGAATAGATGTTTCATAGTTATCGTAAGATCAAGGAGGATGCCATTCATATAACTGAAATGATTGGAGTGAAATGCTTACTATAGAGCTGTATAATCAAACTCAAAATTATGGAGGAAATTTTATTCTAGACATTGTTGTTGTCGTTCTACTCATAATTATTGTTCTCATGGGACAACTTCTAGACATTGTACTGAGTCTAAGTGAAAATTGTTCTAATATGATCATGATGTTTACCTTCACAATTTGGTGAGGAAGGACGTAAGTGATTGCTTGGTGATGAATATACAAATGAGATTTTAAACTTTGCTTGAAAACAACTTTCCATCATTAGTTTCTGAATTTGTTTTATTTCTGTTTAGTTCTCCGAATTTGGAGCTGCAAAATGGACCTAAGAGTCTAAATGCAACAATACGGAGATAACAATGAGGGTTGCCACAACACCGCTTATTCCCATAAAATTTTAAATGCACGACTAAAGTGTTGTGATTCCACCTCACTTCTCCAGTAACATAAGTTGCATTTCATTGTTCGGACTGCTCCATTCCAAAACTCCATGTCATTTTGCACCGTGGCTATGCAAACAATAAATTTCATTTCTATTACAAAAAAGAAGAGTTGACTACAAATGAATCTTGCATTTACAAATTCAGCAAACCAAACACACTCCAGGTGTATATATATACTAGAAATGACTAGCAATAAAATAACATTTGGAAGCTTAAAATCATAACCCGCAATATGGGTGAGTCCATTTAACACGTAAACAACATTAATACAGGAAGTTGCTGCAACCATGAGCAGAAAGTTCTTATTGGAGTCTGATGTAGGACAGTTCGATGTAAACTAATCCGCTTAGTATCTGTTTACCTTAGCTGCATTGTTTCAGTGATAACTTTAACCTCGAATGATGGTTTGCCTGAATTATATTATCTTACTTTATTCTAAAGTTTAGATTAATTGGCTGAGTCATTAACCGGTTTATCACATTAATCAGGTTGCCGACTCGGCATAATTTCCTAGTGGTTGTGTAATTTTGATTAATTGACAGTGTACTCTGATTAATTTGAAAAAAGTCCTAGACCTAGTGCATAATGAAACCACATAGGGTATAAATGGAGAGCTTTGTAGCTGTTCACGTCTGACAGTTCGTCACTAATACAATTTCCAAAGAAATGTTTTTCTCCTAAATTTGAGAATGTTCCAAGTAGTTATTTCTCACGGTTGATTGATTCAGGCTCAACTGCTGCCGACAGTGTGCCTGCGTCAGAGTCCGTAGCTAGGATCATCATCTTAATTGATGAGGTGGGGACCCTAATATAAATAAAATTGTAGGTGCTATGCTTGTACAACTAGCAGGAAATTAGCATGACACATTGAAATGGCATGAACAATAACTAGACCACTCATGTAAGTGATGCTGATTCTTTTTCTCGACTTCCAAGAATTGAATTTAACAAATGTTAACTACTGTTTTCATATATCTTTTCTCCTAAGTGGTCGACCTTAGCAAATAAGCAAACAATAAGCAATAGCACATTAGTGCAGATGCACATATCGTAACTGTGAAAAAGCTGGCCTTTTGATCACCTAAACAAGCCCATTCAGTTTACCATGATGTTTTGGATATAACACTACCAGATGCAAGATCCTGTTGGACTGCCCTTGGGCTCAACTGAAACTTTGACTTAAAGAAGTAGCCAGTGGCAGATTGTGAAAAGAAAAAAAAGGAGGGGCCATACTACAAGTGACTAGGAAAATCTATAATATAAAAAAATATTTCCATAATATACCATTTTTATCCACAAAGAATATACATATACAATAATATTCCACAAAACTAACTAAAAGTATAAAAGAAAAAACTAGAGAAAAAGTACACAACAATAGCAAAGCATTTATCTCAAACTTTGGGGTTGGCTGAACAAACTAGACAAAGCCTGAAAAAAATATTATTCTGATCTAAAGATGTGTCTAATGTTCTTCCGGAGACATGAAATTATCAATAATCGAATCACAGCTAAAGCTTTGACAGATATTTTGCTTTCAATATTTTTCAACAGAGACCACCTATCATGTCGCATCTTGTTTCCAAGTCTTCTTTTGACAAGTTACATGCAGAAACTTTGTTCTATAGTAGTTGTGAAAATGGAAGAGTTAAAATGAGGTCAAATAGTCTACCAAACAAATAATAGACACTAATTTGACTTCGTTGTTTCCACCAATCCCCGGTATAACCCATATACACTTGACATGATTCTCATATTTGAATGATTAGGAACATTGCAAACAAAATGTAGGAAGAGAAACTTCAGATTTATCTTGATATTTGAACTTGTTAGGATAGCATTTCTCCATAATAATAGAACTTCTAGCAAATGCTAAATGCTTTATAAGAATGCTTAAGATGGTATAAATCAAGAACAAGTCATAAAGAAAGGGAACTTTTGTAAGTCCCGAGACGGATCAAAGATGGTAGAACGCGGGCCATAGCAGAGCTGCTAGCGAGACCCGAAGGTTCGCTCTCTACTGGAACCCAAGTTGTCGTCGAGATCAGAGATTCACACATGAGTTTCTCATCTGATATTTCTCGATTCCAACGAAGCACGAACCAAGAACAGGTTACATATGGGCTTCGAAGAAAATGAAGATTACAACAAGCAACAAGTAAAACGTTCTTCTCTTTACGTTCGCAGACGTTACAATGAGAAAGAACGAAGCAAAAAAAAATTGAAGAGAAGCTCCTTACTAGGATGGTCAAAACCACCGTTGCTCAAAGCAAGATTCGTCGTACAGACGATCTGCCACCAGGAACCAGTAAGTTCACAAAAGAACTTCTGGAACGCTCAAAGTCACCTTCGAAAACATTCGAAAACACCATATGAGAGGGAGACACTCTGGACCGCATATGATCTGGGGTTCTCGATTTTCCATCTGTGTTCTCTCTCCTCAAATAAAAGAGGAGGTCCTCTATATATATAGAAGAAAACAGCACATATGCGGCCGGAGGAAACTCTAGGCCGCATACGCGCTGACCGACCAGATCCCCCAAATCAGGGAGTCAAATCCGCAGGCGCCGCCCGCGCCTCCTGCGCGCTGTACTGCACAAAGCAGACAGCGCCGCCAGGCGCCGAAAGTTGCAGTCGCGTGGCACAGAGAGCTACGTGCCGCCTGCGCGCAGACCCTGTCCCCTCCACATCAGACTCTCCAAATAGCACATTGCCTCATGTCGACAGGCCGCATAGACACAGACCGCATGGGCACAGGCCGCATAGGCACCGACCGAAAGGGCACAGGCCGCATGGGGACTAGGCTGCATGCGCACCTGGCCGCATAGCGCCTGGACGCAAAGCCCCAGGCCGCAAGCGCCCGAGCTAGCAATCGTGCATGCAACTCGCGCAAGAAAAGAGCACATGAGCGTCATGCGACGATGCTGACGTGCTAAGTGCGCCAACAAAGCGCCACTTTGCGCCCTTGAGCACGAGTCTGAACCCGGGTCCGAGTCGCTAAGCCCCTGCGGGGCTTAGATCCTAAGGAAAAGTTCCAAAATGTGGTGACAAAACAAAAATTGTCATAATGGAGTTCACACTTAAACCCTCTAGGAAAAGTCAACCCACATGGATCTCCATCCCATATGCATATACCAATACTAAACATAGCTATATATTGAGATATACACATTAGTGGTTTTCAAATGTGGGACTAAAACTCCCAAAGCCAAGTGGAAAACACCAACAATCCCCCACATATATTACAATATATGGTTGAGTGTTCCTCATAGTGACTGCCATCATGCATTAGGATAGATGTCGCCGACGACTTTAATCTTCTCGCATGGGTCAAATAACAGTACGATACAATAATGGACTAGGCGTTGAATTCTGCACCATAGCTGATATTCTTTCCACTCACACAATGACCTCAGCTGTGCCATCCGGTCGCATGTTAAAGGCCCTGTGCTGACTTAGTCTCAGTGTATGTATCTTGGGCGTCTACAAGCTTTCTCTCAAGAGACGGCCTATATATCTATCCATAAACTTAGGTGAGTTCTTTCACTATAGAGAGTTTATTATCCGGCATGAAGTATTGCGCTTCTGTGTGGTGCTACGCCGCATGACATGGCCGCCCAAGACCGAGGATCCCTCTTGTGGTGTCACACCACTGTAGCATGAGTACACAAGCCTCTTAGTAGTGTCGTTACTACACACAACATGGAGCCTTGCGCTCCTGTGCGGTGCTACGCCACTGTGACATGGCTTAAAGCCGATGTTCACTCTCTTATGTCGTATCACCCACTGTAGCATGAGGTTACAGGCCTCTTAGTAGTGTTGTACTACCTCCCAGCATGAAGCCTTGCGCTTCCATGCGGTGCTACACCGCTGTGACATGGCTCGAAGTCCAGGTTCACTCCCTCATATGGTGTCACCCACTGTAGCATGAGGTCACAGGCCTCTTTGTAGTGTTGTACTACCACTCTTTATTTTCTCTCAGCATTAGGCTACCTGCCTATGTGCGGTGCTACTGCAGCTGTGACATGGCCCGAAGCCAAGGTTCACTCCCTCATGTGGTGTCACGCCACTGTAGCATGGAATACAAGTCCCTTGTAGTGCTGAAACTACTCATGCTTCCTGTAACGCACGCCGTACATTCACTCTGCCCGAGAACTCATTAAAGCATTAAAGCCATCATTCCACAGGAAATGTTCTGATCAAGAACAAATAGTAGACCACAGTGGTTCCGGATACGTATCCCACAATGTCCCTGAGGACTACCCATTGTACCTGATATTCTCCTGGTCAATGGTCCTCCCTTGAACCAATAGCTAAATGTCTAGTAGATTTCTCTTTGAACCAATAGCATAAAACTAAATGGTAGGATTGCAGAGACGCAATATCGAAGGTCCTCCAAGCCCATATCTGTTGTGTCCTTGACTATGTGCGGTGTTACTGCCACTGTGACATAGCCTGCAGCCGAGGCTTTATCCTGTCGAGATACCTCATAGTGGTGTCATCCCACAGTAACATGGAGTACTACGCTTCTTTATAGTACTTGACTTTGACTATATGCGGTGCTACTACCGCTGTGACATGGTCCAAAACCGAGACTTTACCCTGTCGAGGTACCTCAAGGTGGTGTCACCCCACGGTAGCATGGATATGTTCCTTTATAGTTCTTATAATCAGCTGGCGCTTGAGGCCACGCTAGCTGCACTCATTCAGCGTTCTGTATTTTATCCACATAGTTCTTTTCAGACCTTTGAAGAGATGTATAGATGCCACTGCTGCAGCTTCCTGATTTTCACGGTATGTCGGTATCACCCGAATCTGTGTACTAACCATAGGAAGATCACCTGAGAGCTTCAAGAGCCATCATGCTTAATATGCTGCAGCTGATAGTGCATAGAACTCTGAGAGTAAAGACTGCTTCTTCGACTTCCACGATATAGCAGTACAACTCCGGGAGAAGTCACGTCCTTATGTGGATCTTTCACTCTTCTTTTCTGAGCACCAACTGACGTCACTGAAGCCTTCCATCATATCTGGATAACTATTGTAGTGTAGGATATACTACTGAGTCCACTTGAGAATTCTGACGACTCTCTTCACAGCTTCCAGTGTTCAACAACACACATAATGCTCGTGAACTAACTCAGCATCCCTACAGTGAGAGCTATATCAGGCTCGGTGGTACTCGCAGCTTGAATCATGCACCTGATGATGCACGAGTACACCAACCGTCTGATGCTTCCCTTGGATTAGGTTTCTTCATCTTAATGTTACACCTGAGGAGTATCGACCCTAATACTCAAAGCGTGTGATCAATTATCTTCTGCAAAGAGCTTGTGCCTGAGCAAGCCCACCTGGCATCCGGATTGACTTATATCCTTAGGATGACCTCCGCAATCCCATGTCCTAAAACTGGACAAAAGGACATCTTTGTTCTATGACACTTCTATATCCACAGCTGGCATTTAGCAAGTCGTCCACATAGATACAAAAGATGACTATTTTCTTATCAGCGAACTTTGTGTACACACGCAAGTCTGTCTTGTTGATCTTGCGACAACTTTGACTAGATGACTTGTCAAATTTCTGCTGCCACATCCTGGAATTTGTTTCAGGCCGTTTTTGAGATATCACCATCCCGCAGACTGTCTTCAAACCTGAATGACAATAATTCTGTCTGTTGTCTGTAAATCTCTCATGACTGTCTTCCTTCATCTGATAAACAATCAGCTTATGAATAGCAACTACGGCAATCATCCTCCTGATATATGACACCCTCAACGAGGTGCCTAAGAACTCAATTCCATGTTATCTAAAAAAATCCTAGGCTACAAGCCTATTCTTGAACTCAACTGTTCTGGCTGTTTCAATTTTCTTCTACTGAAGATATATAAGCATCTGAAAGGTTTAGCTCCTTCAGGCAGATTGATCAACATCCCAAGTGTTGTTATGGGGTCAATCTCTTCATGGACTGCCTCCACCCAACAGACCGAGTCGTTGGTCTTCATCGCCTCATCATTGGTAAGTGATATGACCTCCATATGATAGGTGATAAGATCATCTTTGGTCCTTCGACCTCCTGACTCTTCTAGCTGACTGCTCTTCGAGTTTTAGTTCAAATGTCTTTTCAAAAGACAATTCCTTCTTGGACTACGTCTTCTTCTATAGAAGTGCCAACAACAATGGCCGATATGGTCCTCCGGAAAGCCCCCACAATCGAACGATATTTATGTGGATCTGATATTGAACCAGAGTTACCTCAGAAGTGACGAACAGTACTAGGGACATGACCGTAAGTGCAACATTATTCCACAGACAATCTGGAAGGCCCTTTGAACAATAATATAGAAGTCATCATAACTGTTAACTGCTCGTCCTTCCTATCTGCACCTTCAATGGACTGAGAGAGTATGAAAATGTCGTTCCATAGTCAATTCCATGTTCTAAGCTAAACGATGCAAATCCAAAGAGCGATGCATGTTCCATAGTCAATTCCATGTTCTAAGCTGAACAATGCGAATCCAAATAACGATGCATGTTCCATAGTCAATTTCATGTTCCAAGCTGAACGATGTGAATCCAAAGAACGATGCTCTTCGTATAGAAAACTTCTGAGTCTATTGAGTTGTGGACCGATATGACGCTCAGCTCCAAACTTGAAGTCCCTGAGGTTCTCAAATACTCCATCCTTCAATTATGAGAAGATACGCGAACGCGTTTTCCGAGAAATCGTCAAAGAAAGAAGTGATAAACTTCACCCCGGCCCTTTGTGGAGAATACAAGTCACAGATATCTAAACGCACCAGCTCCATAGGATATGTACTTGTAGTCATCCGTCTAAATGGCTTCCTAACTACCTATGTCTGAACATAGCCATCACGTCTCTCCACCTCCTTACCCCTACATCTTGGAGATATTCTTGAACTTAGACATCTTTGAAAATGGCATGTCTTAGTCAGATGCGACACAACTCAATAAGAGCAATCTCTTTCTCAAGCCAGAAGTCCAGAATCATAATCCTGATCCCTAAATCTTCTGCTTGACACTTGTTCGCCAAAGAGACCTCCTTCTTAGATAGTGCTCTTCCTTGGTGAACAGCTCATTCATAGAGCATGCGTGGCCGAATGCACCAGTGTCTATCCACCAGTCAGTAGCCACGCTTGATAACTCAACCTGCGCAATCATAGCAACCAAGTTAAGTAATCAAAGGAACCAAGTTTTAGGTATACATTGTTATATTTGTTCGAATTGATTCTGCTTTCAAACTCCAATTCCAGCCATGCGTCAAGTCATGCCATGTGCATAAGCCTCCATGCGTCATGCATACGCAAAAGCCTCCATGCGTCATGCTCTTCGATGCGGCAAGACCTTCTATGCGCCAAGAGGCTTCTATGCGGCATCAGTCTTCATGCGGCAAAAGACTGCTCTGCGGCCAAGTCTTCATGCGGCAATAGACTGCTATGCGACTAAGTCTTGCCAACCGCCAAGAACTGTCATGCGCTAAGTCTCGTTATGCGCATACTCTGTAATCCTTGGTCAACTTTGTAATCTTCCTTTCAAATGGAATGTGCGTCCTTCAAACGCTAACTCCTCCATCCTGGAAAATGGTAGGTTCTGACAACTCACGTTCAACATTTGACAAATGACTCTTTCCCTCTTCCAAATGTTCGAAGTGTATCCCATCAATCTTCTCAAAGTTTATGAAAACTTGTTGCCGAGAAGATTTGATCGGATGTTCTACATCTTTCTTCGGATCTTGCTTTGAGATTGTTAGTCCCGAGATGGATCAAAGATGGTAGAACGCGGGCCATAGCATAGCTGCTAGCGAGACCCGAAGGTCCGCTCTCTACTGGAATCCAAGTTGTCGTCGAGATCAAAGATTCACACAAGAGTCTCATCTGATATTTCTCGATTCCAACGAAGCACGAACCAAAAACAGGTTACAAATAGACTCCGAAGAAAATGAAGATTACAACAAGCAACAAGTAAAACGTTCTTCTTTTTACGTTCGCAAATGCTACAATGAGAAAGAACGAAGCAAAGAAAAAACTGAAGAGAAGCTTCTTGCTGGAGTGGTCAAAACCACCGTTGCTCAAAACAAGGTTTGTCGTACAGACGATCTGTCCCCAGGAACCAGCAAGTTCTCAAAAGAACTTCTGGAACGCTCAAAGTCACCTTCGAAAACACTCGAAAACACCATGTGAGAGGAAGACATTCTGGGCCGCATATGATCTGGTGTTCTCGATTTTCCATTTGTGTTCTCTCTCCTCAAATGAAAGAGGAGGTCATCTATATATAGAAGAAAACAGCACCTATGCGGACGGAGGAAACTCCAAGCCGCATACGCGTTGACCGACCAAATCCCCCAAATCCGGGAGTCAAATCCGCAGGCGCCGCCCAGGCCGCATGCGCGTTGTACTGCACAGAGCAGATAGCACCGCCAGGTACCGAAAGCTGCAGTTACGTGGCACAGAGAGCCACACGCCGCATGCGCTGACCGCGCCGCCTACGCGTAGACCTTGTCCCCTCCACATCAGACTCTCAACGTAGCACATTGCCTCATGTCGACCAGGCCGCAAGGCCCTGACCGCATGGACACATGCCGCATGGGCACATGCCGCATGGACTTAGGCCGCATGGGCACCAGGCCGCATGGTGCACCTGGACGCAAAGCCCAAGGCCGCATGCACCCGAGCTAACAACTCGCGCAAGAAAAGAGCGCATGAGCGCCATGTGACGATGCTGAGCCGCATGGACACAAGCCGCATGGGCACCAGGCCGCATAGCGCCTGGACGCAAAGTCCCAGGCCGCATAGCGCCTGGACGCAAAGCCCCAAGCCGCATGCGCCCGAGCTAGCAAATCGCACAAGAAAAGAGCGCATGAGCGCCATGCGACGATGCTGAGCCGCATGGACACAGGCCGCATGGGCACCAGGACGTATAAGCACCTGGCCACATAGCGCATGGACGCAAAGCCCCAGGCCGCATGTGCCCGAGCTAGCAACCGTGCATGCAACTCGCACAAGAAAAGAGCGCATGAGCGTCATGCGACGATGCTGACGTGCTAAGTGCAAAGTACGCCAACAAAGCGCCACTTTACGCCCTTGAGCACGAGCCCGAGTCGCTAAGCCTCTGCTTGTCTTAGCTCCTAAGGGAAACTTCCCAAAGGTGGTGACAAAACAAAGATTGTCATAATGGAGTTTACACTTAAGCCCTCTAGGAAAAGTCAACCCATATGGGCCTCCATCCCATGTGCATATACCAATACTAAGCATAGCTACATATTGAGATATACATATTGGTGGTTTTCCAATGTGGGACTAAAACTCCCAAAGCCAAGTGGAAAACACCACCAACTTTCTGAACAGTCTCTTGGGCATCTCAACCAAAACACATCAGCATAAAGGAGTCTGATACTGACCACCCCCACCTATCCCACCGTCAAGAAAGGCGTCGGGATCGGCCAAGTTCTCTCCTTTCTCCTCAAAGATCGCCTCTCCAACCCCATCCTCAACCAAAACCTGAGTTTCCTCGTCTTGAGCAATTCATCAAACCAAAATATCAACATCCATAGTATGGCAAATAATTCAAACAAAAGCACGACAGTAGTATCAAACACAAACCTCCGCCACCGCTCCAGCCATGCAAAACCTGAGTTTCCTCGTCTTCGGCAATTAATCAAACAACATGTCAGCATACAAAGCATGTCAAAGAATGGAACTCTTAAATCGATACAGAATAAACACTAACCTCCAGTATTGGCCAAGTTCTCTTCTTTCCTCTCAAAGACCGCTTCTTCAACCCCAACTTCTACCAAAACAGCATATCAGAATACAAAAAACACACCAAAGAACCCAACTTCAAGAACCGAACGCTGACCTCCACCAACGGCCGGGACGTCGGAACCGGCCAAGTTCACTCCTCTCTTCTCAAAAATCGCTACTTGAGTCTCCTCGAGATGGTCGACAGCCTGCGTCTCGATCCACTCTTCGACTCCCCGGACCACTTCGTCGTCTTCCTCCAAGACTTGGGTCTCTCCGTAGAAGCGGAACGTGTCTTCTGGGAAGACGGAGTGGTGGTGAGTAAAGTGCAAATATTTGATTTCTTGAGGGGGGCGGAGTGGAATTTACCTGGAGGGGACGGAGGAGGGGAGTCGACGACCTGGGTGTCTTCGTAGTCGGGAGAGGACGCCATGGGGGTAGGGATGGGATTGTGCTACATTAATTTTGGGGAGGGGGGAATTGAGAAAAAAGAGGGAATTTTTGAGGGGGAGGGACTGGAGTGGAAATTTAGAGATGGGGTTGGATCTACGATTAATTTTGCGTTGGGGGTGGCGTGGCATCGATGGAATTGGCGGCAGTTGATCTGGGTGTGGAGATTTTGGAGGGAAATTAAGGACGCCGCACTACTTATAGTATTAATATATACCAATACTAAAACATGTCACGAGTGGGCATTTGGTCTAGTGGTATGATTCTCGCTTAGGGTGCGAGAGGTCCCGAGTTCAATTCTCGGAATGCCCCTCTTTTTTCTAATTCACCCCTGTTGAAATCAACTCTAATTTTTGAACTAATAATATAACAAAAACTAGATCATATTCTACTTTGTATTCTCTCTTTTTGGTTTCTTTTTCTTTGGCAAATTTTTCAGCATTTAGCTAGTATAGATGGGGAAAAGTGATTGTTAATGTGGCTAATGGCCCTTCTTTTGCCTAATATTCACTTTACTGATATTAAATATAATTTTTAAACTAGCAATCTAACAAACATTAGTTCATAATTCCACTTTATATCCTCTCTTTTTGGTTTCTTTCTTTGGCACATTTTTTCAACATTTAACTAGTCTGAGTAAAAAAAAAATCACTTGTTTATGCGGCTAAAATAAGTTTAAATCATGACCTCTTACTCCTAGACCTATCGATTCATGACCTCTCACTCGTAGACTTTTATCGATTTAGTTGTGGAAAACTAAGCATCATACTGTATGACTTATCTAAGGTGGATCTTCATGCTCATCTTCCTATCTGTTTGTGGGAATTTCAATCTCATTGACGCACTCTTGTACACAATGCAAACACAGAACCTCTTGTGAGCCCCACATAAGTTAGGCATAATCATATATAGAGTGCATAGGCATAAAAATGACTTCTTATAGCATTACAGAGAATTAAGTATTATTCTTGTTGAAATAGGTGATAATAAGTAGTTTTAAATGTTCAGAATAGAAAAAATTAGCCGCAAATGTCATGGGTAGATTTGTCCATGATACAATTCTCATGTGTTAGATTTTCGGCTGAATTGCAACTTGATACCCTTAACTATTTCAGTTTTTGAACTTAATATCCTAAATTTTCATATGCATTAACTCAATATCCAAAAAAAAAAAAAATCCTAAACTACCCCTGCCCCCCTTCTCCCTCTCTAGCAGGCCCTCTCCCTCTCCGACGCCGATAGTAGTCCTGTAGCCGCCTCCCACCCCCGCCCCTTTCTTCCGTCGCTTGCACCCCCTCACCCCCTCCCCTGCCGGCAGTAGCCCCACAGCAGCAGCGGCGATAGGAGGAGGGGTGGCGCGGGATGGGGGGTGCTAGTTGGAGGGGTGTGAGACCCGTCTCACAGTATCTGTATTGATATATGGAAACATATTTTATATTATATATACTGTATTTTATTGGATCTCGTAAAATTTTGAAATTTTCTCAAAATTGAAACTTTACTACCATGTCACGCCCCAATCCCAAAACGTATGGGACCAGACATATGGCAATGGCCAACTGGTACGACTGCGTAGGATTTTCCAATTTAATGGACCCGACGAAGTGCACTTACGCTGTCCACGGTCAAGTGATCAAGCTAAATATCTATTTATAATATCCAACAACTAAACTAAATCTCAATCCATGGTAAATAAATCTTAAAAAAGAACGGTATGCATCATTAATCTGCAGCTCGATAATACATCCGTTCGAATAGGCCAAAAGAACAATATAGGCCTATAAACACTAGGCTATAAAAGCATAATCAAAATGGGAAGTAGTACATGACTGTAATAGCTGAAAGATATAATGATACCTGCAACGATGTCCAATACTCCACTGGATCAAGCATCATGCAACCTGCTCAAATAATCTGGAAGGGAATCAGGTCCTCAGAGGGACGTAAGAATATACAAAAAGCATATGCCATAATGTAAATACTGAATAAAGTAAATCAGGGTGAACTATCCTCCTAAGTAAATGCAATTTGAGGACAACTTGGTGCGTATGGGTAGGTGTAGGCTAAACACATGCTGAAATAATTCACCAATCGTCATGACCGGCTAATATATGCCACATATGCCCCCATAACAAGGGCCCTCGCGTATGTAATAACAGCCATAACGCTCCGAAGAACGAGGTGCATGAATATAGTAACGTTCGTATCGCTCTGAAGAGCACAAAATCTGCATAAATAATAACGTCTGTATCGCTCCGAAGAACGCAGAATCTGCATAAATAATAACGTCTATATCGCTCCGAAGAACGCAGAATCTGCATAAATAATAGCGTCTGTATCGCTCCGAAGAACGCAAAATCAGCATAAATATATAGAGGTGGGTGTCCCATACGCCTACCAATTGTCCTCCCCGTCTAATGCCAATGTACAAGTCTCAAGTACGACGTTGACATCTCATAGATATAATGCAAGTCACATAGAGTAATACAACTATGATAAGTACCATCACACGAGCTACTCACACCGATGGCCAGTCAAGTGCGTAATCCCATGTCCTATCATGAACTCACTCCATGACATGAAATGATACGTGACAAGGTCTTAGAGTTATAATGATAACTCCGCAACTTTAGGTGCGTCCACTAGATACTAGGTCAACTACAAGTTCTAAACGTCGACGCCTTTGTCGACTACACCCGGGTCATTCTCGGACGCGCATAGTTATATGATATTCAGAGCACAAAATATAATAATAACTTAATTTAAATAGTACAAACAAGACAAGGGATACTTGCCTGGAAGCCAGACGAAGATTCGAACACGAACTCGCCAAGGAAGCACAACACAAGAAGGGGACTGGAACAGATGTCTCTGGATGCTGTCACAAAATATCACCAACAGTCCCGAAATGAGTGAGATACTCAAAAAATTATATCCATACGTCCAATTTGGACACAAGGATAAAATAATATTTTTTGGTCAACACAGGGTCCCACCTTGCACCACAAAAATATGATAGAATCAAAGGTCTCTAAACTTAGCATATTATAGGTCAAACAAGTTCTAAACGATGATATGAACACAACGATATGTTCAGTTTTGTATTTTGGTGAGCCGAACAAAAATTTGCTCGTCAAGTCGAATTGCGGGACCCGCAAAAGTGGCAATTTTTTACTGTCTCTGAATCGGACGAAACTTGGTCACAAGACAACACAAATGTTGAGAGTCCAGCGGTATAATTTTTGTTGCGATCCGACGAGCGTACATCAACTAGTGGGATAATTTACAAAATACCGATACGGGAGACTTTTGACGGATACGGGTTGATTTCGGCGCCCACACACGTCCGAATCAATTTTCGCGAAAGCCCACATGTCAAAAAATACCGTACGTGCCTTTCGGTATAATTGGTATGCGATGAGGTTGTCCGGTTTGACGGGACCAACTCCGTATCGAAGATTTCCAAGTTTTATAAAACTATTTTTTCTTCGATTTTGGAAGTTAAATTGCTAACAATAGAAATTAAACTAAATTATTCTAATTGAAGGCATTGAAAGAGGGTTAGGTTGAGAGTATACCAGAGAAGAAAGTTCAGGAATCGATCGAGCGACGACGAAGATAACAGTACACGAAGTTTAGCCTAATGAACATCTGTTCTGATTATACGTTCGTGCAGGGGTGAGTTCGGTGGTTGTCCGGCTGTCCTCCGGTGGTGGACGACTATGCAAGTGGTGGAGGATGTTCTCCTGACGTCGAGGAGTGGTTTGAAGGAGGGTGGCCGACGGAGGGGCGGCCAGTGGCCGGAGCAGCAGTTGTAGCAGTAGTATAAACTCAGCAACAACAGTAGTGTAAGCGGTAGCAGCAGTTGCAGCAGTAGTAACCGCAACAGTGGCAGGAGCTCGTTCAGGGGCAGGAGTGTCACGACCCGCACCCGAAATTGGGGCACGAGTACGTGGGTACGTCCAGCCTACGTCGCAGCATCGGCGGTAGAACGCTGTCTAGGTCAAGCACTATCTAAACAATCTCGCACGAGTATCCAACTCCATAAGGAGACATGGATAATCACAATATAATATGAACAACATACTCAATCACATAACTACAACACGATAAGATATCGAAGAATAAAATAAAATGCAACACAAGTCTAAATAGAAATAATCTAACTCAACAATAAATCCAAGTCTCAATAAAGTATGCCGGAGACAAATCCGGTACCAAATAAACTGCTAAGAAACTAACTAGATAACTAGTGATTCCGGCTCGACTTCCCGGAACCACAATGTAACATTTATAGATACTCGAATTATAGATATTATCAAATAATTAGAAATTATCAGAGAATGTACTCGCCTTGGGTCCTTAGTTGGTAATATCAATATCCTGTTCCAGAGTATCGTCTAGATGATCCAACAGTCCTATAGACATATCATAAATATAATATTTGCATCAGACGTTACGCTAACACACAAAACACGATGAACTCAGGGCTATGTTAGATATTATACTGGTCAACTAGGGTCAAGTGTGCATCTAATTGCACGGGTATCGTGTTTGTAATTGTTGTGAATTCAGACAGTCGGTGATACGGGTCTCGCCAATACGTGAGTGTACATATGGCAGCCTTCTAATAATTAACAGGTTTATAGTTCAATATAAATACGGGGCATCCGTAATTACACTCGGGTCGCCTAATACATTCATCAATTAGCATATATCATTAATTAAATATATATACATACCAAATAATTACATACCAAAAATATGTATAAGTGTATATATACTAAATAGAATTTTATACTATATATATATGTTTATATATTCATACCACATATTTATATATATATATAACAACCATTATTTATATGTATACAAAAGAATATATATATATATATATATATATATATATATATATATATATATATATATATATATATATATATATATATATATATATATATATACCAATGAAAATATACATATACTATATTTATATATATATGTACCAATTTAATACTTATACTATGTATATGTATATATCTACATATATATATATACCAATACATACACACATTATGCTATATATATATATATATATATATATATATATATATATATATATATATATATATATATATATATATATATATATATATATATAAATACATACATACTAACATATTTAGTTGAATACGTATATATTAATTTGAAATATATACTATATATATGTATATGCGTATATATATACGAATCAACGCTAATACATACATACATGCATACATACATACATACATACATACATACATACATACATACATACATACACGCGTACGTGTACGCGAGGGGGAGAACCGTACCTGTGCGCGTGTACGACGACGGCGGGGATGACGAAGACGACGACGAAGGTGGTCCTGGTGGTGTGGGGTGGTCGAGAAGGAGGAGGCAGGGGGTGGTGGTACTGTACGGTGGTGATGCCGGTGGTGTAGGGTGGTGGTTCGTCAGCGGGAAGAGGGAGCTCGGGAGGAGTCGGGAAGAGGAGAGGATGATGTCGACGATGGTGGTGGCTATGTGAGGAGTTCAGGCGGGGGTCGAGAGGGGAAGGTGGTCGAAGATGGAGTAGGACGGGTGTGCAGCGGGTGGTCGGCTCGGCGTGGAGGGGGAACTGCTCGCCGGGGAAGAGGGAGTGGCCGGGGGAGCTGTACAGCAGGTTGGGTGGAGGAAGCTCGTCGTAGTTGTGGTCGTGGGGGACTGAACTGATGATGGTGGTGGTGGCTCATGGAGGGACGGGCTCGGGGTGGTTCAGTGGTCGGTGTCGAGCTCGCCGGGAGTGCGGGATGGTGGTGATGGTTCTGATGGTGGTGGTGGTTCTGATGCAGCGGGGTCGATGTCGGGGCAGATGGTCGGGGAAGGAGGTTGTGATGGTGGTGGAGTTTGGTTGGTTCAGGCGGTGGTGCCGGAGTAGCAGCACCGGAGAAGGAGCTCGCCGGGGTGGGTGATGCTGCGGGAAGTGATAGAGTCGAGGCTGAACTGAATGGCGGAGGGAGATGGCAGTCGGCCGGTGGGAGGTTCGATAGAGGAAGACGAAGGGGTCGGTTCGAACGGGTGGTTCAGGGTGGTGGAGGGATTTGCAGCGGGGAAGAAGAAGGTGGTGGAGTCGAGGTGAGGCCGGGGAAGAATAGTAGCAACCGGAGCTTGGCCGGCCGGGGTGGCCCTGGCTGATGGTAGAGGGAGGTTGTTTTATTTTTCCCCTCTTTTTCAAAAGAAGAAGGAGAAGAAGAAGAAAGGAAGAAGAAGAAGAAGAAGAAGAAGAAGAAGAAGAAGGGAAGAAATGGAAGAATGGGAAATGCTACGGTTGAGTGAGGAGGGAGGAGAGAGAGAGAGAGGTGGGGGCTTTCCAAGGTTTGGGGATTAGGGCATGCTCTTGGGAAGGGTGTGAGGAGACATTAAATAGGGGAGCTGATGGGAGGTGTGTGGTGATGATGAGCCCCATTTTGAATGGGTGGCTCAGATTCGACATGAAGAATTCATTCATACAAATGGGAGGGGTTGGATTGACTAGTCAAAGAACTAGGGCTTCTCCATTTGGTTTGAACCAATGGGGTGTTGACACCTAATGCAACAATTACAAATAAGCTCCCATAAATTTGGGTATTTGCACAGACACATAAAATGATGGAAAATTGGTGGACGATTTGGTGTTTGGCATTTTGTAGGGTGAGGGAGTGTTGTGTATTTTGTATGGGCTCAATTAATGGGATACTTGGATTAAATTGGGTTAAAATGGGATTAGTCAAAGTTAGTATCCCCAATTTAATTAGAAACAAATGCAAACGGTGTTCTAAAATTAATTAGGAGTACATGGGGCCAAAATTAGGTTAGGACACAAATATCATTAGTGAAGAAGACTCATAACAGAATATTACCCTAATTTGGGTTGCACGAAAATGGGTCGAGATTGTCTCCGATTTTGATTGGAACGCACAACGATACAAAGTTGGATTTATTTAAAAATTAAATAAACGTCCGCGACGAATATTGTGCGGCTAAAATAAAGAACAAGAGAGCAAAATTATGAGTTACAAAAAGGTCAGAATGGAAGGCGGGCACGTCTAGGGCAAGGTTGTAAAATTTGTTGGAAGGTAAAAGCTAGGATAGCGCTCCAAATATCGGAGCAACGGCAAGGCGCAACAATTAAATAAAATTACGGTAATTAATTACAACCTCAAATAATTAGATTCTAAATAATACAAATAAATTCATAACCCTATAATTCGGTCAGGTATTTCATCTAGTGGGCTTCTAGGTCAAGTCTACTAGCTCAAACATTAAGAACACTGTACATAATATATATGTAAATACACATCTCATACAATTATTTAAATTAAATACACACAATATTAATAATATACAAAAAGTCAAAAATACCCCTATTTTTGGAACGTGGTAGTGACAAGGAGCAATAGTCGCATGGAGATGGGAGAAAAGAGAAGTAAAGGGGGTGGAGGTGATGGTGGTAGCCGGGTTGAGGATGAGGGTGGTGGATGGTTGCGGGTTAGTTAAGGTGGTGGTGGTCGGCCATTGGAGGGGAGAGGGGGAGTTTGGTTATGGAGAGGAGGCTGGTGGTGTTGATGCTAATGGTGATGGTGAATTGTTTTATGAAGGAGGAGAGAAAGAAAATATAATAAATAATAAGGAAAACAGAGAGAAAGTGTAATAAATGAAGAGAGAGAGAGAGAGAGAGAGAGAGAGAGAGAGAGAGAGAGGGTGTATATTTAATGAAGGAGAGAGGGGGGCTTTGGGATTAGGGCCGGCTAGGTTTCCAAGGAGGTGAGGTATTGTCATGAAGAAAATGGGTGTGGAGATGTGTGGGAGTTTGAATGGATGGTTGGAATTTGTCACGTCCCGCTTCCCAAGATACAGTGAGCCGGGTACGTAACTACATCTCTAGGCTACGCCCCATACGAATATTACCGTACCCGTATCAACGATTGTCGCTTGTATAATTCTAGGATGAAATGAAAGTCATGCCAAATACTTTATTACTACAAACTATAATTATATAATACAGATTAAGGTACAACTGTACAAGTCTTTACAACAGCATCTCCTTAATTTACTTAGTTTCAGCTACAAAATGTTGTGTGTTGTATTTTCTGGAAAACACTTGAAGATTATTCCTCGACTTCGTCCACATCATAAAGGGGTAACATCTCTCCATATAATTCGTCTTCTCCTAGTAAACAATACTAGGTCGTCAGAACGACAACAAGTCCTCGGTCAAGAATGTAAGAAAATAAAAATATGATAGTAAGGCACGGAAGGAATAACATTTGTATAGGGAGTAGGAGAGTGAATTATATAATTGTGCCTATGACTCGAACAATTCCTAAACTAGTATTCTTATAGTGTCTAATAATTCAGGCAATATAAATCCCTATGTCACTACCACAATACTCAAACAATTTTCCTAAAGGATGATGCAAATTGGAGAAAAACTTTTTAAATAACCACTTTAACTAGTTTTTTGCCAACAATCCCGTACACCAGGGATCAAGCTGTAACTTGGTGGCACGGTGCTTAGAATCTGGCCCTGCCTCTCATGGGCATAATAATTAATTTTTAGTTCGCCCATTCAATATTTTAAATCAAAATAGGTGTATTTATATTCAGGTACAATTAGCTCAGACTGGATGGCACGGTGTTATAATCCGGCCCTGCCTCTCATGGGCTTAAATAGGTAAGTGAGCTAACCCTCACACACTCAATTCGTAAGGCCTTACGAAAGAGCTTAATTGCAGATCAGCTATGCATTAATATTATGTCGCGGGATTTCGTAGGTGGTATTCAAGTTGTTCTACCCCGTCCAATACTTTCTAACATAAACCTACAAACAATTCATATTCTATTATTTTGTATTAAGTATTTGCTCTGTATATCATGTTCACCATCAATATGCAAAAATGTCTTTTCAAGATATAATAGAATACTGGTTTTATATCTTATTCATAATTTAGGAGGCATGTATCAGTTTTTATCCTGACTCAATTTCAGGATAATTATAAATACCAGGACACAAATTCCAGGAAATATTATTCTCTTTCAACTTATACAGAGCAGACTATCAGGAATCTACATTTTGATTTTGGTTGTATGATTTTGTGTCCGTGTCCTACGTATCCTGGACTCTTGCTAATCGTTCCCTAATTAACATTGAATTAAAGTTATCGGTGGTCCGTCGCTAAATTATATATATCAACTAAAGTTTAGGGTTAGGAATATCAGTAATATTTTCGGATATCAAAATTTGGTTAACTTCCAAAATTCTAAAAAAAATTGGCATAGTCTCCTTTGTATTTTGGGCTCCAGGAATTTAACAGTTTATATATATAAGACCCGGAGCAACCCTCCATAGAATTTCCTCCGGATATGCCGACCCCTTCGGTGGAGCAATCCCTCAACACCGGTACACACGCAGATAAATAAAATCAAGTAAAAACTTATCTTACCTAGCAAGCATGTTATTTATTTTATTTATTCGCATTTTGCTCTTGTATTCAAACTATTCAAATCCAGGAATCACATTTCGTTAGAAGGGCAATAATAATCGATCCATGAATTCTAAAAATCTATACAATTACCAAGTTCGCAATCTTATATAAGACTTTAGTTATCAAGGATATCCAAGTATGAAATCCCAATATGTAAATACTAATTTTAACAATATCAATTGGATAATCGAGTCAATATTTCCTAAATACAACTCTATATGCTAAAATAGAATACATGTAATTTATCCTTAGAATAATTCTAACCTTAAATTAAATAATCTATATCAAACCCATGTAACTATGTGTCCAGGTGTTATAAAATAATACTTCTTGATTTAAACCTTAATTAAATTATAATATAAGGGATACTTTCTAGATTTCCTCGAGTAGGCTTGCGGTTGGATATATCTTAGTAATGACAGCTGGAGGGAGGGCCTACTCATATGGCACATATTACGGAGTTCCCATTTGCTGCTACTGTCAGAAAATTCTTCCATATACAACCTCTTCCTATAATGTATTTGCAGGAGTCCAAACATATTGGAGATAGCACTATTTCATTTGTTTCTTCTTATAGATTTCACTCATGTATTCTAATTTGGTTCAAGCCAGTAATTCCATATATATATATATATATATATATATATATATATATATATATATATATATATATATATATATATATATTGAGTTAGTTGTAACTCGCTGACACTCTTTATTTCCATCCTCTATAACCTCAAGTGTACATCTAAATATAAGGTTCCATAAAATTCATAATATCCTATAATTATGAGGCTAGCTTTATGACACAACTATTTAGAACCAAATATCTCTAAATTCGTCTAAATCAGTATTTAGGCTGTATTTTATGGATATATTAATGAATCACATATGAATATATTTGTACACTAGTTGTGTGCAAAACCGATTAGTATCATGTCATCTTAAATATCATCAACTATCAACAACCCAACTTGTGTCCTATGATTTTTTTTCACACAATAAAAATATTAAAGTATTCGTGTCCATGCATTGTGTCCACATATTCATTTTGTGTACTAACCTTAGATTCAAAATTCTAATACCCAAATTTTATTTGATCTCCACACATGTATAAAATCAGTTCAAAAAATTAAACTATTATATGAATCAAGTACTAATAATAAATTTCGAATGGAAAAATAGAGCAATTGGGTTGAGGACTGCCTTGTTTGAGAAACCTAGGGTTCTTCCAAAAGTTCCCAAATTGATCCTTGACTCCTTCCTATATTCTCATTCCAAGGAGTTTTTAAGATTAAGCTATATTCTAAATTAAATTTAGAAGAAAATTGGGGAAAGAAATGGAGATGTACCTAGGTTGGGAAAGAGGGAGGAGGAGTTGTAGGAGTGGGAGGGGAGGAGGGGTTGTCCGGCGGGGGCACGATCCGGCGGTGGGCGGCATCCGGCGGCGGCTCAGCGAGCGGCGGTGGCAGCAACCGCAACAGCTGCAACAGTAGCAGCAGTAGTAGATGTGGTGCCCCGTTCCCCCTATTCGGGGAGCACAGCTAAGAAATACAAGACGGTATCGTTCGATCAGGATAAATTAAATCAAGAACTCATCCTCGTTTTGGATTTGTCTCTTCGGAATCGATTTTCATATTCAGTGGACCGTGCCCCCGGGATCGACTTAGCGGCAGAGTCAGGGGGGACCTCTCCGCTGCATTCTTTTGTTGCCTAGTTTTTGCTGTCGCTTGTTGCTTTCATGCCTTGAGTTGGTTTTCGGATTTGCTTGAGTTTTCTTGAACGGTTTCGATGGATTTCATTGCTTTCGTTCGTAGAACTGTACTTCAATTTCGATAATGGAAAGAGAGGAAGAAGTATTGATCAGCTGTTCGTGGTAATGCATGTGATCCAGCAGTAGGCGCCGCTCGAACGGACTCCTAAAGTACTTCTTTCCTTCTTTCTTCCAACTACTAAAGTGAGTGGCTACCAACCCGATTAGCTAGCCCTTCTTGCTAGTCTTCACATCAAAATCTTGTATTCGTGCTTGTCCCGATCAAACGATACCAAGTAATAACTAAAAGACTTCAAGATAATAAGGGAATAGACTTAGGAATTATGCTTGTCAAATGAAACTTGTGAACGGTTACTTACTTACATGCTTGTTCGTTCGGAATGTTCATCATATGCATAAATACAAGTTAGAATACACATTTCTTCTTAAAGTTGTGCTATGTATAGAACTCATCTTGAATGCAATAAACCGAACAGGAAGACTATGCAAAAGTAAATCTTGCCCTGTTACTGCCATGCTCCTGATATGCCTTGATTTGCCTCGATTGCTAACTTAGTGTACTGCGTTGATCATGGACAACTTGTGCACAAGGTCTTAGTTCCTGCGGACGGTCGCTGGGGCACCGGCACCAATCCGATCCGGACGAAACTCATGATAGTCGCCTGCTATAGGACGGAATACCCTGGGACGCCCTGAATATGCGTCGCACGATACTTCGTACTGAGACTAGCCCGTCCTCTGTGGCAACGTGCTAGTGATCCCTTTGTATATTTAAACCTGTTGCTACTAACTTGTATCTTCTTGGCAGGGAAGGCAAGGTAAGTATTATGCAGGTGGTTCAGACGGGCAGGTAATTGTCACCGAACGGTGGCGGGTTATTTCAATGATTTCAATATCTAATTCTTGCGGTAAAATGAACTAAGGCAAGATAGGAACCCACAATAAATATGCATGCTTCATTAAAACAACGTGTTGATTGGTAAAGTTAGGTTAGCTTGCCTTCACCAGTACGTTTTGATATACTGACCCTCGTTGAAACAGGTTCCCCGCGCTAGGAGAACCAAGCGAGGAGCAGGAGACAAACCCCCAATCCAGTCCAGCTGTAGGCACGCCTTGACCGTGCCACCTTTTGAAGCATTTTGAAGAAGAAGCATTTTGAAGAAGAAGCTAGCCACCAAGCAAATATGCAGCTTCGTGGCAAAGCCGTCGTTCCGACCCAAGGTCTTATATTTTGAGTTTAGTAAAGGATGTAATGTACAGGACTGCTATCTTATTTTGTGTCAACACTTTTGTAAGTCCGTAGAGGCAATCCTTATGACTCAGTTCAAGGAGTTTGTAATAGATGTTCATATTATCAATAAAAAGAGAACTTTTCTATGCTTCAAATCTGTGTTCATTTAATCTGCATACTCTGAATATGTGCTCGCTATGCGAAAATAAAATACTTAGCCTTGTGCGGTGGACAACCTAGGCCCGCACGGCGGTCACGCCCGGGGGATGACTATCGATTCCACGGAATCGGGGCGTGACATGTTGGTATCAGAGCACAGCTTCAAAGTTTCTTTGATTCTTGAACTGGAAAAGTTCCCTTAGAGATAAATTCCTGTGCGAACTCCTGAACTCGTTAAGGCCAAAATGAGATACGTTCATACAATAAGTCCATAATACCTTATGATCCTGATGTAATTTACCTTCTTTTCAAGGAACGACGCAAGCGCAACCATCAGCGCTAGCACCAGGCGAGACACAGGCTCAGGAGAGCAGATCCGGCACATCAGCTAGCTCTCGAAGCCAACGGGGCATGTCTCGAGCAGACCCGCTTCAACAAGTGATGCAAATATTAGAAGCACAACGACAAAGAGATGATACCCGCCAAGCCAAGTTCGAGAGCAACCTAGAGGCCCGGCTCTCAGCCCAACAAAAGCAGGTAGATACCCTGCAGCAGCTTATTCAGACTATGGCCTCCAATCAGTCTGCAGCGACAGCAGCGACTCTGGTGGAACAACCAATCCTTGAAGTAGAGACTCCGCTAGTGCCAAGGACGAGGGAAGTGACTGCCTTCACCTTTGGTAACTTCAAGAAGGTCTGCAACACCCCATTTAATGGGACTGAGGACCCGATCGTGGCCCTAGATTGGCTCGCCGAGCTTGAAGATCATTTTTCTCTCCTAGAAGTGCCGGAAAACAAGCGCGTTACCTGTGCCCAACTACTGCTTCGCCTCAATGCACACGACTGGTGGGACGTGCATCGACGATCTCTTCAACTTGGCCATGGAGAGGAGGCGATCGCGTGGACGACTATTCGTGCCGCGTTTGAGGAGGAGTTTATACCCCCGCCTGTAAGCCGTCATCGAGAAAACGAGTTTGTACAGCTACGGCAGGGCAGCATGACGGTTAAGCAATACTCGGCAGAATTCAACAAATTGGCCAAATTTGCTAGTGCCTATCTACCGGATGCAGCGAGTCATGCCAGACGATTCGAGGGAGGGCTACGTCCTGGCATCCACGGGCACGTAGTCGTTCTGCAGTATCAGACGATGAGGGAAGTCTTAAACTATGTCCTCTCCCTCGAACCGCAGTATCCTCATGTTGCTGCCGGTGCTGTGCAAACTTCCAATCACAAATGCCAAGGCAACGATAGAGGAAACAACGCTGCAAAGCATCAAAATAACGGTGGTAAACAACGTGGAGATACCAACAAGACCTGCAACTTCTGCAGGAAGCCAGGGCATATCGAAAAAGATTGTCGCCGCAAGCTTGGGACTTGCCTCCGTTGCGACGATCCAACCCATCAGATTAGCAGCTGTCCGCTCTCCCCACCTCAACAACAAACTCAGGCACCTGCACCTCAGGCCAATAGAGCTGCGCCTCAGCCAGGGCAAAATCAAGCTCAAGGACGAGTCTATACCATGACACGGGAAGAAGCTTTGGCCTCGGACATCGTGGTGTCAGGTACTTTGCTTTTTAATAACATACCTGCTCATGTTCTTTTTGATTCCGGTGCAAGACATAGCTTTATATCTACAAACTTTGCCACGGAGAACAACATAGAAATAACTCCATTTTATTTAGATTTAAGTGTTAGCACCCCATCTGGTACGAAAATACCTGTCTGTTCAGCATGCCAAGGCGGTTATATCTGTATTGGGGAGAGAAAGCTGTCACTTGATATTTTAGTCCTAGATGTTCGGGACTACGATATCATCTTGGGAATGGATTGGCTCAGCGCGTGCTCGGCAACTATAGAGTGTGCAGAGAAATGAGTCGTCTTCCACCTGCCTGGAGAAGTCGAGTTTTGTTACATAAGTAGTCCGACAACTGATGCGACTGGGTCCTGCATGGTGATTTCAGCGATATCTGCTCAGTGAATGCTCCACTCAGGCTGTGAGGGATTTCTAGCATCAGTTCGGGACACACGACAGGACTACGCAAACGTCGAGTCTATTTTCGTTGATGCGGAGTTCCCCGATGTGTTTCCGAGCGAACTACCCGCCAGACCGAGAGATTGAATTCACTATCGATACATTTCCAAACACGCAGCCAATCTCCAAGCCTCCGTACAGAATGGCCCCTGTAGAGCTGAATGAATTAAAATGCCAACTTCAAGAATTACTTGATCGTGGGTTTATCCGTCCGAGCGTGCCTCCTTGGGGTGCGCTCATGCTCTTCGTGAAGAAGAAAGACGGAACTCTACGCCTCTGCATAGACTACAGGGAATTGAACAAGGTCACAATCAGAAACAAATATCCTCTGCCATGGATTGATGACTTGTTCGATCAGCTACAGGGGGCAACGGTGTTTTCAAAGGTCGATCTTCGCTCAGGTTACCACCAGCTGAAGATTAAGCCAGAAGACGTGCCAAAGACTGCTTTCCGAACCCGATACGGACATTATGAGTTTTCAGTGATGCCGTTTGGACTGATGAATGCACTTGCTGCATTCATGGATCTGATGAATCGGGTATTTCGGCCTTTCATTGATAAATTCGTGGTAGTTTTTATCGATAACATCTTGGTGTACTCGAAGACTAGGGATGAGCACGCAGGACACCTGCGGATGGTGCTGCAAACCCTTTGAGACAACAAGTTGTACGCCAAATTAAGTAAATATGAATTCTGGCTAGACAATATAGCCTTTTTGGGACATATCATCTCCTCGGAAGGCATTTTAGTTGATCCGAAGAAGGTAGAGGCAATTACGCAGTGGAAACGTCCGGAGTCAGCTAGCGATATCCGAAGTTTTCTTGGACTAGCAGGGTACTACCGCAGGTTTATACAGAATTTTGCTAGAATTGCTTTGCCCTTGACTCAGCTCACAAGAAAGGGTGCAAAGTTTACTTGGACGGATGACTGCGAAGCTTCGTTTACGGAGTTAAAGCAGCGCCTCGTCTCTGCACCAATTCTCACTTTGCTGAATGGACCGAATGATTTCAAAATTTTCAGTGATGCATCGGGTAAAGGACTAGGATGTGTCCTGATGCAGTGGGATAAAGTCATAGCCTATGCGTCGAGACAGTTAAAGCCTCACGAGATGAACTATCCGACGCATGACTTAGAATTGGCTGCAGTAGTGTTTGCGCTGAAGCTATGGCGCAACTACCTTTATGGCGTACCGTATAAAATTTATACGGACCATAAAAGCTTGAAATACCTGTACACTCAAAAGGATTTGAATCTTTGGCAGCGGCGATGGCTTGAACTCCTAAGCGACTTCGATCTCATGATCAGATACACGCCTGAAAAGGAAAACGTAGTAGCTGACGCATTAAGTCGAGTGTTTGAAGGGAGCTTGGCTATTGATGATAGGCTGCGCCGAGATCTTGAATCACTGGGTATTACACTGAAAATTAGATACAAAAAGTGGGCACAAGTAGCACAACTGCGCGTCGAACCAGACTTGTTACATAAAGTGAAGGCCGCTCAGAAGGACGATCCATTCCTACAAAAGATTTATGCCCTTATCCCAGTAGGAAAGGCATCCGACTTTGCGGTAGGCACGGACGGGATGCTTCGAGTGAAGGGAAGACTGTGCGTTCCAAACGATGCGGCCCTCAGAAAAGAGATACTCACGGAGGCCCATTATGCTAGTTATACTTCCCATCCGGGTAGCAATACTTCCCATCCGGGTAGCACAAAGATGTATCGGGATCTTCGCACGACATTTTGGTGGCACGGCTTAAAACGGGATATGGCACAGTTCGTGTCGCATTGCATGGCCTGTCAGAGAGTAAAGGCCGAACACCAGAAACCAGGCGGAGAGCTCTAGAACTTTGCTATTCCGGAGTGGAAATGGGATCATATAACGATGGATTTTATTGTTGGCTTGCCAAGGACGCAACGGGGACATGATGCAGTCTGGGTTATCGTCGATCGACTCACCAAGTTAGCTCACTTCATGCCTATCAAGTCTACTTAGAGTGCCGACCGCCTGGCTCAGATATATCTCAACGAAATCGTTCGACTCCATGGCGTGCCCGTAACCATAGTCTCCGATCGAGATGGTCGATTCATATCACGTTTCTGGGGAAGTCTGCAGTCAGCAATGGGGACGAAGTTGAAGTTCAGCTCCGCCTACCATCCACAGACCGACGGCTAAACCGAACGTGTCAACCAGATCCTCAAAGACATGCTGCGACTCTGCGCCTTAGATTTGAAGACTAGTTGGGACCTTCATCTACCTTTAGCCGAATTTGCTTACAACAATAGTTATCAATCAAGCATTCAAATGGCACCGTATGAGGCATTGTACGGGCGAAAGTGTCAATCTCCGATCTGCTGGGACAAAGTTGGTGAACGGCAGATACTTGGCCCTGAGCTCGTGGAGCAAACTGTCCAGAAAGTTTGATTAATTCGGGAAAGATTAAAGGTAGCTCAAAGCCGTCAGAAGAGCTATGCGGATATACACCGGAGACCGCTAGAGTTTCAAGTAGGCGACCGGGTATTCCTCAAGGTCTCGCCCATGCGAGGGGTCAGCAGGTTCGGAGCAAAAGGAAAGATAAGTCCAAGATTTGTCGGTCCGTTTGAAATACTAAAGCGGGTTGCTTCAGTTGCTTATCAAATTGCACTACCACCATCCCTATCCGACGTACATGATATATTCCATGTTTCTCAACTTAGGAAATATGTGTACGATCCAAGCCACATGGTAGACCTTGAACAACTGAATCTCCAGGCCGACTTGACGTATATAGAACAACCATTGCAAATTTTGGATAGAAAAGAAAGGCTGCTTTGGACCCGTTCGGTTCCTCTAGTGCGCATGCTTTGGCGAAATCACTCTGTCGAAGAGTCTACTTGGGAGCTTGAATCAGAGATGAGGGAAATGTTCCCCTCATTATTTCCTAGTGGTAGGTTCTATTCCTTAAGTTTTGGGACGAAACTTCCAATTAGTTGGGTAGGATGTGGTGTCCCGTTCCCCATATTCGGGGAGCGCGGCTAAGAAATACAAGACGGTATCGTTCGATCGGGATAGATTGAATCAAGAACTCATCCTCGTTATGGATTTGTCTCTTCGAAATCGATTCCCATATTCAGTGGACCGTGCCCCCGGGATCGACTTAGCGGCAGAGTCAGGAGGGACCTCTCCGCTGCATTCTTTTATTGCCTAATTTTTGCTGTCGCTTGTTGCTTTCATACCTTGAGTTGATTTTCGGATTTGCTTGAGTTTTCTTGAACGGTTTCGGTGGATTTTATTGCTTTCGTTCGTAGAACTGGACTTCAATTTTGATAATGGAAAGAGAGAAAGAAGTATTGATCAGTTGTTCGTGGCAATGCAGGTGATCCAGCAGTAGGCGCCGCTCGAACGGACTCCTAAAGCACTTCTTTCCTTCTTCCTTCCAACTACTAAAGTGAGTGGCTACCAACCCGATTAGCTAGCCCTTCTTGCTAGTCTTCACATCAAAATCTTATATTCGTACTTGCCACGATCAAACGATACCAAGTAATAACTAAAATGCAATAAACTGAACAGGAAGACTATGCAAAAGTAAATCTTGCCCTGTTACTGCCATGCTCCTGATATGCCCTGATTTGCCTCGATTGCTAACTTAGTGTACTGCGATGATCATGGACAACTTGTGCACAAGGTCTTAGTTCCTGCGGACGGTCGCTGGAGCACCGGCACCGATCCGATCCGGACGAAACTCATGATAGTCGCCTTCTATATGACGGAATGCCCTGGGACGCCCTGAATATGCGTCGCACGACACTTCATACTAAGACTAGCCCGTCCACTATAGCAACGTGCTAGTGATCCCTTTGTATATTTAAACCTGTTGCTACTAACTTGTGTCTTCTTGGCAGGGAAGGCAAGGTAAGTATTATGCAGGTGGTTCAGACGGGCAGGTAATTGTCACCGAACGGTGGCGGGTTATTTCAATAATTTTAATATCTAATTCTTGCGGTAAAATAAACTAAGGCAAGATAGAAACCCACAATAAATATGCATGCTTCATTAAAACAACGTGTTGATTAGTAAAGTTGGGTTAGCTTGCCTTCACCAGTATATTTTGATGTACTGACCCTCATTGAAACAGGTTCCCCGCGCTAGGAGAACCAAACGAGGAGCAGGAGACAAACCCCCAACCCAGTCCAACTGTAGGCACGCCTTGACCGTGCCACCTTTTGAAGCATTTTGAAGAAGAAGCATTTTGAAGAAGAAGCTAGCCACCAAGCAAATATACAGCTTCATGGCAAAGCCGTCGTTCCGACCCAAGGTATTATATTTTGAGTTTAGTAAGGGATATAATGTACATGACTGCTATCTTATTTTGTGTCAACACTTTTGTAAGCCCGTAGAGGCAATCCTTATGAATCAGTTCAAGGAGTTTGTAATAGATGTTCATATTATCAATAAAAAAAGAACTTTTCCATGCTTCAAATCTGTGTTCATTTAATCTGCGTACTCTGAATATGTGCTCGCTATACGAAAATAAAATACTTAGCCTTGTGCGGTGTGCAACCTAGGCCCGCACGGCGGTCACGCCCGGGGGATGACTATCGATTCCACGGAATCGGGGCGTGACAGTAGACACAGTAGCAGCAGCAGCAGCTGCTTGGGAAGAGGGAGGAGGAAGGAGATGAAGAGAGATTGAGGTTGAGGAAGAGAATGGGTGTTGGTAATGGCTTTTAATAGATGAGGTTAGGTCTCTTGGGGAAGGAAAGGAGAAGGAAAATGGAAACATGTGTTCCATTGGAAATGAAGAAGAAGAGGGGTGAATACATGTGTAAAAAAGGGTGGTGAGTCAAGGGAAGTTACGATGGGTTGATGGTTTCTCCCCCCTTGTTTGGATTTTATTCATTAAGCCCCCCTCACAATCCAAGTATTTAATAAAGTCAAATTTGTAAATTGACATTTACATAAACCTCACTATATATATATATATATATATATATATATATATATATATATATATATATATATATATATATATCAAATGAAATAGGAATAATTAGTAAATAAGAAAATAAAATAGCAGTTATGACACTCTACCATACTTAGAGAAATTTCGTCCTCGGAATTTAAATTAACAATTAAAAAAGATAGCTAACCTTGGTTAGTAAACAAATACGAAAACTGGTTTCGCATATCTTTTTCTTTCTCCCAAGTTGATTATCCCGGAGAGTCCTTGTTCTAAGCTACTCGAACTAATGGAATGATCTGATTCCAAAGTATTTTGTCTCTACGATCCAAGATTCCAACAGGTTGTTGCTCGATACGTAGAGTTGGTCTGATAGTGATTTCTGAATGATCTAATATATGGTTTGGATCCGGTATATATCTTCGGAGTTGAGACACATGAAATATATTACGTTCTTCTTCTAGCGTTGGGGGTAGTGCCAGCTTATAAGATACTCTTCCGTCTTCTCTAGTTTATCAAATGGTCCAATATATTTAGGACTTGGTTTTCCTCGAGTCCCAAACCTGATTGTTCCTCCTCATTTTTCGAATATATGAGAATATCATTGATGAACATTATTACGAATTCATCCAAATATTGATAGAATATTCAATTCATCAGATCCATAACATAGCAAGAGAATTAGTTAACTAGGAACTTGTAATGTCCATAATGAGTTCTAAAAGCTATTTTCTAAACATCCTCGTTTTGTCCTTTACTTGATGATAGCCATCTTTGAGAATACATTGGTTTCTCCTAATTGATCAAATAGTTTATCAATTCTGGGTAATGTTTTTCTTTTTGTTACCTTATTTAAGGCTCTATAATCAATTATCAGTCGTAGGATCCCGTTTTTCTTTTTTCCAAATAGTACTAGTGCACCCCATGGCGAAGCACTAGGCTGAATAAACCTCTTGATAGTAATTCTTTTATTTGCTTGTTTAACTCAACCAATTCCTCTTTGTTTATTTGGGTATATCTTCTTAGCTATAAGCGTTGCACCTAGCTTAACTAAACATGCTCTACAAACCCGACTAACTACTACTGATCCATTACCCATAAGAATTTTAATTTCTTAAGTAATGGCTGAGATTCTAATTCATGTAGAGCTATAAATGCAGAAGCTATAAATGAATGGGTAGCCCTAAAATTAAATAATACTGATGTTGGACAAGCTAAAACTAGGATAGTACCTGTCACTACTTTCCCAGTTAGTTCCGTTTTATCAGCCTCCATCATGAATGCTTGTCCTTGCTTCTTATTCTTTCCAGTCTGAGGCTGTTTTGCCTTCTGAGCTTGTTGATATTGGTAGGCTTGGGATGCGAAGGGTGGTCTTCGTTGGTTCCCATAAGTCAACATTGCTTGAGGTATCAGTGCTTGTATCAAAGGTCGAGGACTATTTCCTTGAAGTACGGGCCTGATATTATTCCTTCAAAACATGGGTCGTGGTTCCTGATGTGGGTTTTGCATTATTGGCCCCATGGTTGATTGTTGTGGACACTGACCAGCTTGGTGATTTGCTGATCCACATCTTAAACAAAGTCCTAGGAACTTCCTACAGTTTCTCTTTAAGTGTCCAAACTTTTGACAATAATTACAGATAAGTGGTATTCCTGAATTACCATCTTGAGGACGTTTGGATGATCCTTGCCATGGGTTCCTTAAGGATGAAACTCCTATCTCCAAAGTCCTTTTCTGAGTTTGAGACCGAAATGGTTGCTCTTCATTCAGCATCCTTTCCTGGCTTCTTGCAGCTTCAGTCACTTCTGGATAGTTTTGGCACCGATATGAGGCAACTTTTCTCTTTAGTTGGCTTCATAATCCTTCCAAAAATCTAGATACCTTGGTTTTCTCATCGCTATCAGACTTGAAGCAAAATGACTTAGCCTAGAAAATTCTGCAACATACTCATCTATCGTGAGCAGTCCTTGATTCAAATGAGTGAATTGTCGTTCTAACTCGATTTTAGCCAATTTTGGAAAGAACCTTCCTTCAAACTTCTTCTTGAACTCTTCCCAAGTTATTTTATCCTCCGAATCCTCTGGGTGTTCTGCACTCCACCAGTTCTCAGCAATATCTTCCAACTGGATTCGGATCGTAGATACCATGTCCTCAGGACTAACTTTTTCTGTTTTAACAGTCCTTCTATGGTTCTAATCCAATGTCCGGCTTCGATCGGACTTTCTGTTCCTTTAAACTTGGGAGGATTAAGGTTTCTAAAATCCTTTAGCAAACCATCTCTAAGATTGACAGATGTCCGCATGTGTTCCAACACTGTGGCGGTTGTGGCTTGAGCCGTATTTGCATGTTGGTTGTTAGATTCCAGGACCTGCTGGAATAATCCGTACATATCCTTAATAGATGGTTCAGACTGAGTTTGTGATGATGAAGCATGGGATTGGTCGTGATTAGACATTGTCTTAAAAAATTCAAATGCAATTTCTCAGGAATGGTCCGGAGATTCAAAGATAAAGAAGGATCTTGTAAGTTGTACGAATATTGAACAACAGTGATTTGAGAAAAATATAGACAAATGGATAAGGAAGAAGCATATTTCATTCACTCTTAACCAAAATATGATACAAAATATGCTTCTAGGGGTGCTGGTCATCTTACACATAGGCGTACATACATATATACATACTATTTAAATTTTCACACTTCTTTCCTTCCTAACTTATATACTTAAATCATCATCTCTCGTATTCTGATGATAGTTGCTTCCGGGTGAGAATTCTGCCATTCCTCCAAAGTTCCATTGTAGTCATTTCTATCGGTATCTGGATCTTCAGACGGTCGAATCTTAATAAGTATATAATAATTTGTCCAATTGAAGAATAATTCTTTTTCATCACTGAGATCCGATACTACCGGGTATTTGATCTCGTAGTGTACTCCATAGGCCCTTATCATCTGTTTACGTGCCAGTCACCACTTTCTTTTTGTAAAATAGTAATAATTATCTAGACTATGGCTACTATTTCCCAGTTTGGCATAAGGCAGGAATCGAGGCATGATCTATAATAAAGAACTTAAAGTTAGTATCCCCAAATAAGTACCCCAAACAAAAATTAAAAAATCTTGTAATATCATTAGTCCTTCCTATAATCACCGATACTGCCTATCCTAAGGTATTTTCAAATAATTTCTAGAGATGTGATAGAAGATCCGAGTTTAACCTATATATAAATCCCTAACCTATATCCTATCTCATGTCCTTTATATTAACCTAATCATGTATCCTATCCGGAATTCTCTGTCATTCGCAAACCTGCATCTTATCCTAGGTTCTTCGCCTTTCGAGAACTACATAGGTTTCCCAAAAGAATGACCTGCATGGACCACCACTAAAAGATGTGTCATATCCCGCTTTCCAAGATACAGTGAGCCGGGTACATAACTACATCTCCAGGCTACGCCCCATACGAATACTATCGTACCTGTATCAACGATTTTTGCCTGTATAATTCTAGGATGAAATGCAAGTCATACCAAATACTTTATTACTACAAACTATAATTATATAATACAGATTAAGGTACAACTGTACAAGTCTTTACAACAGCATCTCCTTAATTTACATAGTTTCAGCTATAAAATATTGTGTACTGTATTTTCTGGAAACCACTTGAAGATTATTCCTCGACTTCATCTATGTCATAAAGGGGTAACATCTCTCCATATAATTTGTCTTTCCCTAGTGAACAATACAAGATTATCAGAACGACAGCAAGTCCTCGGTCATGAACGGTAAGAAAATAAAAATATGATAGTAAGGCACGGAAGGAATAACATTTGTATAGGGAGTAGGAGAGTGAATTATATAATTGTGCCTATGACTCAAACAATTCCTAAACTAGTATTCTTATAGTGTCTAACAATTCAAGCAATACAAATCCCTATGTTACTACTACAATACTCAAACAATTTTTCTAAATGATGATGCAAATTGGAGAATAACTTTTTAAATAACCACTTTAACTAGTTTCCCGCCAATAATCTCGTACACCAGGGATTAGGCTGTAACTTGGTGGCACGGTGCTTAGAATCCGGCCTTGCCTCTCATGGGCTTAACAATTAATTCTTAATTCACCCATTCGATGTTTTAAATCGAAATAGGTATATTTATATTCAGGTACAATTAGCTCAGACTGGATGGCAAAGTGTTATAATTTGGCCCTGCCTCTCATGGGCTTAAACATGTAACTTAGATTGGGTGGCACGGTGTTATAATCTGGCCCTGCCTCTCATAGGCTTAAACAGGTAAGTAAGCTAAGCCTCACACACTTAATTCTTAAGGCCTTACAAAAGAGCTTAATTGTTGATCAGCTATGCATTAATATTATGTTGCGGGATTTCATAGGTGGTATTCAATTCTCCCCCGTCCAATGCTTTCTAACATAAACCTACAAACAATTCCTATTCTATTATTTTGTATTAAGTTTCTGCTCTGTATATCATGTTCACCATCAATATGCAAAAATGTATTTTCAAGATATAATAGAATACTGGTTTTCTATCTCATTTATAATCCAGGAGGCAAGTATCATGTTTTTATCCCGACTCAATTTCAGGATAATTATAAATATCAGGACACAAATTTCAGGAAATATTATTCTCTTTCAACTTATACAGAGCAGACTATCAGGAATCTACATTTTGATTTTGGTTGTGTGACTTTGTGTCCGTGTCCTACGTATCCTGGACTTTTGTTAATCGTCTGCTATAAAAATAGAATTAAAGTTGTCGGTGGTCCGTCGCTAAATTATATATATCAACTGAAGTTTAGGGTTAGGAATATCGGCAATATTTTCGGATATCGAAATTTGGTTAACTCCTAAAATTTAAAAAAAAATCAGCAGAGTCTCCTTTGTATTTCGAGCTCCAGGAATTTAACAGTTTATATATATAAGACCCGGAGCAACCCTCCGTAGAATTCCCTCCGGATACGCCGAACCCTTCGGTGGAGCAATCCCTCAACACCGGTACACACGCGGGTAAATAAAATCAAGTAAAAACTTATCTTACCTAGCAAGCATGTTATTTATTTTATTTATTCGTATTTGCTCTTGTATTCACACTATTCAAATCCAGAAATCATATTTCGTTAAAAGGACAATAATAATCGAATCCATGAAATCTAAAAATCTATATAATTACCAAGTTAGCAATCTTATATAAGACTTTAGTTATCAAGGATATCCAAGTATTAAATCCCAATGTGTAAATACTAATTTTAACAATATCAATTGGATAATTGAGTCGATGTTTCCTAAATACAACTCTATTTGCTAAAATAGAATACATATAATTTGTCCTTAGAATAATTCTAACCTTAAATTAACTAATCTATATCAAACCCATGTAACTATGTGTCCAGGTGTTATAAAATAATACTTCTTGATTTAAACCTTAATTAAATTATAATATAAGGGATATTTTCTAGATTTCCTCGAGTAGGTTTACGGTTGGATATATGTCAGTAATGACAGTTGGAGGGAGGGCCTACTCATATGGCACATATTACGGAGTTCCTATTTGCTGCTACTGTCAGAAAATTCTTCCATATACATCCTCTTCCTATAATGTATTTGCAGGAGTCCAAACGTATTGGAGATAGCACTATTTTATTTATTTCTTCTTATAGATTGCACTCATGTATTCTAATTTGGTTCAAGCCAGTAATTCCATATATATATATATATATATATATATATATATATATATATATATATATATATATATATATATATATATATATATATTTATTTATTTATTTATTTATTTATTTATTTATTTTGAGTTAGTTGTAACTCGCCGACACTCTTTATTTCCATCCTCTATAACCTCAAGTGTACATCTAAATATAAGGTTCCATAAAATTCATAATATCCTATAATTATAAGGCTAGCTTTATGACACAACTATTTAGAACCAAATATCTCTAAATTCGTCTAAATCAGTATTTAGGCTGTATTTTAAGGATATATTAATGAATCACATATGAATATATTTGTACACTAGTTATTTGCAAAACTAATTAGCATCATGTCATCTTAAATATCTTCAACTATCAACAACCCATCTTGTGTCCTATGATTTTTTTTTCACACAATAAATATATTGAAGTATTCGTGTCCATGCATTTTGTCCACATATTCATTTTATGTCCTAACCTTAGATTCAAAATTCTAATACCCAAATTTTATTTGATCTCCACACATGTATAAAATCAGTTCAAAAAATTAAACTATTATATGAATCAAGTACTAATAATAAATTTAGAATAGAAAAATAAAGAAATTGGGTTGAGGACTTGCCTTGCTTGAGAAACCTAGGGTTCTTCCAAAAGTTCCCAAATTGATCCTTGACTCCTTCCTATATTCCCATTTCAAGGAGTTTTTAAGATTAAGCTATATTCTAAATTAAATTTAGAAGAAAATTGGGGGAAGAAATAGAGATGTACCTAGGTTGGGAAAGAGGGAGGAGGAGTTGTAGGAGTGGGAGGGGAGGAGGGGTTGTCCGGCGGGGGCGCGGTCCGGCAGCGGGCGGCGTCCGGCGGCGGGTGGCACGGCGGACGGCGGGCGGCGGCGCAACGGGCGGCGGCGGCGCAGCGGGCGGTGGCGGCAGCAACCGCAGCAGCTGCAGTAGCAGACACTGTAGCAGCAGTAGTAGACACAGTAGCAGCAACAACAGCTGCTTGAGAAGAGGAAGGAGGAAGGAGATGAAGAGAGATTGAGGTTGAGGAAGATAATGGATGCTGGTAATGGCTTTTAATAGATGAGGTTAGATCTCTTGGGGAAGGGAAGGAGAAGGAAAATAGAAACATGTGTTCCATTGGAAATAAAGAAAAAGAGGGGTGAATACATGTGTAAAGAAGGGTGGTGATTCAAGGGAAGTTACGGTGGGTTGATGGTTTCTCCCCCCTTGTTTGGGTTTTATTCATTAAGCCCCCCTCACAATCCAAGTATTTGATAAAGTCAAATTTGTAAATTGACATTTACATAAACCTCATTATATATATATATATATATATATATATATATATATATATATATATATATATATGTACAATAAAATAGGAATAATTAGTAAATAAGAAAATAAAATAGCAGTTATGACATGATTTAAAGTAGGTTGAATAGTTTCATGCAAAGAGGAGGGAGAGCACATGTGACTGGTCAAGCATGACAAGGTGGATTTTCTTCATTTACTCCAACCAATAGGAGATGGACACATGCTAATTATTTACACAAAAGTCCCCAATAGTTTAGAACTTGCACAAAGAGAAAAAAGTGAATTGGATGTAGAAAAAAGCCATGTTTGGTGTTGTAGTGGGAGAAATTGGTGTTTGGTATTTTGTATGAACCATGAGGGTGTGAGTGTGTATTTGGGTTGGTGTTTAGTCTAGTTTTGGGCTAGGTTGAATCGTTGCTCCCAAATTAATTCAAAATGGTGGCATTGGTAATTTTAAATAAATTGGAAGTGCATGGGGTCTTAATTGGGAGTGACACAAGTATCATGGTCGTAGTAGACCCGGAATAGATTATTATTATATGTTGGGTTGCAAGAAATAGGTTGATGTTGTGTCTCCAATTGCGATTGGAACGGACATAGGTGCAAAGTTTGGGTTTAAAATTAGATATTTGTGACTAATGTTGTGCGATTAAAATAAAGTACAAGGGAGTAAAATTATGAGTGACAAAAAGATCAAAATTGGAGATGGGCTTGTCTAGGTCAAGGGTGCAAAGTTTGTTGGAAAGCAAAAGCTAGTGTAGTGCTCTAGATTTTTAAACAACGGTGAGGTGCAACAAGTGTTACAAAAATAAATAGGTCTTAAATAATTACAATTATTAATCCAGAATAATTCTAAATAAACCTTAATCCTAGAATTTGGGTCAGAGGATTTACACTACTTGACCGACATACCTGCAGTATACTCCGGCATACCGGCAGCATACCATTCGGCATATATTTATTTTGCTTTTGAGATATTTACGAGATATTTTTGAGATATTTTTGAGAGATATTTTCGTGAATAGTGTTCGATACTTTCTGTTATCCATTATTTTTTTGGTTTTGTTTTGAAAGGTCAAGATTGATTTAACTTGTGATGTGGATTGTTGACAAGACGATCGGACGATCATGATTAAATTACCTCTTATATATATATATGAATTAATTTTCTCTCTCCTTTCTCTTTTCTTTCTTTCTTCACTCTTCATTTCCTCTTCTTTTCTCGTGAGAGCTAGGAGCTTAGTCTTGAGGCCTAAGAGTGTGGTTTCTGAACCCCTCTTGGTGGTGGAGTTAAAGATTAAGGCTGGGAGCTTAACTAGAGGCAAATATTTGCTATCGCAAGTTTTGGACGTTGAAATAACGAACAAAGAAGTACATAGAGATTCTAGACAAAAAATCTAAGTATAATGTTTTAATCCTGGTAGTGACGATAGACAAAGAGCACTGTGGTGGCTCCTTTACTCCGTTGATGGTCCGATGAGGGAATGAGAATGCTCTCATTTCTTCTCTCTCCTGAGCTTGTGTGCATGCATGTAGCTGGCCGGGGGTTTGTAGGGTCTGCTATCCTTGCTATTTATAGTTGTCTTGCTGACGGACTATCGATGTCGTATATGGCTCTGTTTGGTGGCCGCATATGACTCTGTTTGGTGGCCGCATAGGACTCCTTCAACAGAATGCGTTTGTAACTACAATCGCATGTTGCAGATAGGCTGCCATGTGGTCTCGGTTAGGATATATTATTGAAGAGATCTTGGGGTTGTTGCATGCATGACTTGGTCAATTGGACACTTAGTCAGCACTGACTGTGCAAGAAATCATCTTCGATTATAACAGAAAAATCCTGTGAGTTGAGAGTGCATAACATCTTGGCCGCATATTGTCGTGGCTGCATACGTGCTCTCATTTGGCCTTGGTCGTCTCGACGCTCTGGCCGCATGTTGACAAGGCCATATACAAACTCTCGTCTGGCCTTGGTCAAATGAACACTTTGGATGGATGGCGTTGTGACCGCATGCAAACTCTCCTCTCGCTTTGGTTGAATGGACACTTTGGCCGCATGGTGTTGTGGCCGCATGCAAGCTTTCATCGGGCTTTGGTCGAAGGGATACTTAAGCCGCATGGTGACGAGGCCGCATAAAGGGTAGCCGCATATGAGAGAATACGTGGCATGGTACATCTGACGATGCCATTAATGCACTGATGTGACTTTCTATCTGTCTTTTCTTGAGCCGTCATCTTTCATGATTCTCGAAGCGTCGGCATCATGAGTGATGTTTCAGAGTCTGACAGTCATCGACTGCTATGTCAGTGGTTTTTTATGCGGCATCCCTGCTCTGCGGTCGCTCAGGCCGCATAGAGTATACTATACGGCTTCTTGGTCTTTAGTTTGACCAGGCCGCATGTAACTTCTCTGTGGCTTGGTTATTTTAGGCCTTGTGGCTTCTCTATGTCTCATTTTGTTAGGGTCGTATGTGGCTTCTCTGCTACTTGGTTATTCCTTTGAGGGGACATGGCCCTTATACGGCATACATATTTTTTTATGCTTCTACAAGACTACCTTCAAAGTTTCCAAAATAACAAGTTTGGAATACTTTAAAAGAAGCATGGCCGAGCGCTATTTCAGCATATGTAGGACATACCGCAGAGTCTTATGGCCGTATATTTGTCTCTAACAGGCTGTCCGCTCATTAATGAGGAGATTTGCTTTGATTTTTGTGCATATCTCTTGAGATTCTACGCCGTCAGTGGAAAAAAGTGGCTCAACTAATGAGGAGTCACCGCCAGCCATCGTCGCTTTGTGGATCAAAGCGGGTTGGATTCGGACAGCCGCTGTCATCATTTGTTGTCACATAATCCCCCTATATATAGGGGGAAGAGAGAGAGAAGTATTTTTCTCTCTTCAATCTCTCTTCTCTCTTTCTTCTTTCTTGTTGTCGCCATGGCTTCCAAGGTCTCCTCATCTGCTGCTGCTGCTGCCAAGAAGGCCCCTAAGGGCAAGGGCAAGGCTAAGGGGAAGGGTTGTGTTGTTGCGGCGGATACTTCGCCCCTGCCGACGTTCACCTGCCGATCAAGGGTAGGTTTTCAGATTTTTGGAACACATAGACACATGTCCACGGTTGGACGCATGGATGCGTCTATAGGCCGACTATTCACTGTCGCATGGCTGACTCGGCCGTATGTGTGCCTAGGCCGCATGGCTAACCCAGCCGTATGCGTGTCTAGACCGTATGGCTGCCTTGGCCGCATGGCTGTCTTGGTCGCATGGGTTCCTAGGTCGCATGTTGACTCGGCCGCATGATTTGGCGTGGCCGTATGTTCACATAGCTTTAGAACACTTAACTCTGATCTAACGCCTTTGTGGTTTCTACAGTGACTTTTCCCACCAGTCCTTTTGGCAAACTGGTCCTTGGGCACCGCTCGCTTCCCTTGATCATGAATCTCGGGGACCTTGCCACAGCTATCCAAAAATAAGTTGACAAGGATCTGCCGTCCGAGCGACAACAAAAGATCATCGAACAGACTCCCTCTTTCCTATTGAGTCAAATCAACTCGGGGGAGATCCCTACTAAGGATATGAAGCATTTTTTTAAGAAGCCGTACTTCCTATTTGGTGATGTGCTGGAGCCTTCCCAATCTGAGATGGGGACGACCAGAGAGAACTAGTCTTTTACCTTCCGCGGGATGGCTATGACTTTTTTTTCTTCGAAAGCCACCTGCCTCTGCCGGACCTGAAGGTGATGTATGGCCCACGGCAGATGGACTAGAACCTAACCCCTGAGCCTCAGGAGGCATTCCTTGGGAATGTCCCATGGGAGACCGAAAAGAACATGGGGGAGTTTTATAGCGTGAAGGAGTCACCTTCGTACACCTTGCTAGGACTGAAGCATGGTCTCGTCGGGTGTGACCTGGGGACGAACCTCAGCGTATATGCGGCGGGCACCTTCCTCCACCAAGGTTTTAAGAAGGGGACCTACCCCACTGGTGTTTATGGTATTAAACGAAAGAATGAAAGTGTATTTCAATGACAGGGTTTATACGAGACCCGTGCCCTTTGGTTTACAAACAAACTTGTACAATTCGATCCTATACGAGGATGCGGGAGTACAATTTATTTAATCTGGATATAAATTGCTATAGGTGTCTGATCTGCAGTCGATCACTTTAGCCCTTGGACTACACAATGTTGAAGAAGTACCGTGGAAGACGGGTAGCGGCTTCGAAGGTTGCGAAGGAGGGTGGATGCACGGTGCCAAAGCCGTCGACCCCTACTCTTTGCCTGAGCTTCAGACTCTTCTCTCCTTCTCTCTCTCTCTTTCTCTTTTTACCAATTTCTCCGACCTGGTTCGATCTTCCAAATTGTCGACCTTGTTTCCTATTGATAGGGGTCTCTATTTATAGAGTTTTGGTGACAGTGACCACTCCGTCGGTGTAACAACCGAGGAGTGGACAGTACAACACCCTTTTATACAATGGTTAAAATAACTAATGCCTGAGTATAAATGACCTTTTGAGTGAGCATGTGACGCGTGTCCAACTAAGGGGACAAAACGCGTATATCTGCTGCGAATATCACGGTATAGAAGCCACATAGGTAGGTATCCCTCGTGTAGAAGAGGTTGGCGTAGAAGCCAAATAACTGTCACCCCTGGCGTAGAAGCCAAAATAGGCATAGAAGCCGAACAGGCGTAGAAGTCGAATGGGCATAGAAGCCGAACAGGCATAGAAGTCAAACAGACATAGAAGCCGAATGGTCGTAGAGACTGAGTGGGCGTTTGAAGCCGAATGAGCACAGATCCTGAATGGGCGTAGAAGCCGCTGTGTACCGTGCCAGAGTGTTGATGTGGACGTCTTCGCCGGAATTACGGCTTTCGAAGGTGTAATCAAATATCTTACAGAGATTTGCCACCATCCTGTGCATTAAATACGGAGACGTGTTTTGAAGGTCTACAGCCCTTCTGTGCATCCGTCGCAGAGACGTGTCTTGAGGGAAACTGTCACCGCTCTGTGCAATTTGACGTAGAGACGTGCCTCGGGCCCTGTACGAAGTGCAGCTTTTGACGTGGCAGGCGGTTTGTCTACTGTGGAGCGTAAAACAGCTCATGTTTGCCTGTGTAAAACAAAGCGGCGTATTTCCATGTACGTGAAAGAGCGGTTCACGCTGGGGGGACTTTGGTAACCGGCGGTTTTGTGATATTTTAACCAAATCCTCTGCATTAAATGCCGAGATCCGCCATCATACTGTGGGGCGCGTCCCGAGGGGTCTGCCATCGTTTCCAGCCGTCGTCTGGGTAGCCGTGCAGCACTTTTTGTCAGGAGTCAGAGGCCAGGTTCACTGCGTGACTTGACAGGTTCATTTCGGGGAAGACGAAGCGTTCCTCGTACGCATTAACGCTGCTTTGAGAGCGGCTGAGTTTTACGCCATGGAGGCGATGAAGAACTCTGTCTTACGCTGGAGCGGACTGGACGTAGTGCACTTACGCGGATGGTCCTTTGAGCTTATACTTCATGCTGTATTTTAGCGGAAAAAGCTCTGTTGCACGCTTGATGGCTCTGAAGGCCTCTGTTTATGCTGCTCTGCATCAAGAGGCTGCGTAGATCCTCCCGGCATATTTTTTATGCTTCTACAAGACCCCCTTCAAAGCTTTTAAATTCCTCGGAATTTGAAACGCTTTGAATAAAGCATGAACGGCCCCTCGTAACTCGAAACGTTTCTGAATGGAGCGTTGAAACGGTCGATGCGGACTTTATGGCGGATTTATTGGGGACCGCTGTGATCTCTTTTGCCTATAAAAAGGCTGGGGGGGTGAACCTGTTCTCACCACATTCCCATCACCATGCAGAGATGATCGCCGGAGTTCGTCGGGTCGACCTGAGGAAGAAGGAGATCATTTTCTTCCAGCATGTAGGGAGCCGAAAAAGATGGCGTCTTCGAGCAAATGTCCACTGCAACGATGGATCATGGAAGGATATCTTAGCCTCTCTTGCTCAGAATAATCAGCAACTTTATATGGCTGTTCTTCCAGGAGAAGGGAAGGGTCATATTAGACCACACTGCTTGCAAGCGGTGTCTTCTCCTGTTATACTCTCGGGGATGAGAGAGAAGACAAGCTGTAGCAGCCCTCTCCCAGGACTGAGTTGGGTTTAATACCTCAACCCAATCTGCCGTGGCGCACGGAGCATGGGATCTGCAAATTTATGCAAGCTCCAACTCTATCGTTCTCTCGCCACTGATCATCTCCTTCGAAGAAGAGGAAGACCTGCACCGATGCGAGAACCCGGTAGAAAGGATTCTGGGGGCGATCTTCCGACGACGATGGGGTATCTCCTTTGTAGACGGAGTTTCCCTCAGATGTAATCATGAAAATGAAAAGAAAACCCTTGTAGATTGGATTTCCCTCATATGTAATAATGACTTTGATCTTTAATAAAATCGTCTTGCTTCTTCATATGATCATCTTGCCATATGTTGCTGTGAAGTCTGCATATGTGTAGCTTCGACACGTCTGTAGAAAGAGTGCTAGGTCCTGTCCTTTATGCATAGCGAATAGTCCATAGAACGCTGTAGAGCATCTTGAACATTTTAGAACTGTCCTGTTGCTAGGACTGAGGAACCGCGTAGAGCTCTGAACTTCTGATAAACAGAATTTTTGTTCAGACTTCGTCTTCAAGAATGACTTCCCAAAAAATCCCTTGGAACAGGGTCGAGAAATGGCTGTCTAACTGAGTTGCCATCTTGATAGATGAGATATTCAGACTGGAGTCTGGATGAACCTCTAATTTTGGACCCGAGAAAAGTAATTTCTTAATGTTTGAACTCTGTATGCTTCGGGTACTTGGGATGCTTTGGGTCAAGAACGAGTATCTTCTGTGTTGAACTCTTTGTAATTGACCGCTTTGGGGACTGTTTCGAATATGCGGAAAGTCGTGGAGCGCGAAATCATCAGTCTGTAACCTCTGGGCGTAAAATACCATCGAGCGCAGAATCGTAGACTTGTGGTTCCTGAGCGTGAAGTCGTAGGTTTGTTGCCTCTCGAGCATAAAAGCTACCGAGCACAAAGGCATCCGGGCATAAAACCATAGACTTATAGCTGTCGAACGTAAAGCTGTAGATTCGTAGCCGTCGAGCGTAGAAAGCTCCTTTAGCATAGGACTGGAGATCTGTAGCCTGTGAGCGTAGAACACCATCGAGCGTGAAATCGTAGACTTGTGGTTTTTGAGCGTAAAGTCGTAGGTTTGTTGTCTCTCAAGCATAAAAGCTACCAAGCACAAAGGCATCCGGGCATAAAACCATAAACTTATAACTGTCGAACGTAAAGCTGTAGATTCGTAGCCGTCGAGCGTAGAAAGCTCCTTTCGCGTATAAATGTTTGATTTATAGCTCCTGAAAAGAAAATTTCTTCGAGCGTGAAGTTTGCGGATCTGTTGCCTCTGAGCGTAAACTGAGCACCACCGAGCGTGAGATTGTCGATTTGGTATCTGCTGAGCGTAAAGTCGTAGGTTTGTGGCCTCTCGAGCATAAAAGCTACCGAGCACAAAGGCATCCGGGCGTAAAACCATAGACTTGTAGCTTGCGAGCGTAAAAACCGTAGATCTGTTGCTGTCGAGCATAGAAAGCTCCTTTAGCGTAGAACCCGCTGAACCATTTTGTACAAAAAAAACCTTTCGAATTCGCTGACTGTCCATCTTCCAAGGGTAGTGGGCTGACATAGCATCCAATCATAACCAATCTGCGAGATTTGGTTAGGGTCTCGAGGAGTTCGTCCGAGGATTCGAGGAGTCGGCCCGAACTCTATATACCCCAAGTTTTTTTTTTGAGAGAAAAACTTTTTATCTGTCTTCTGCGAAAGAGTGCTTTCGACTGTTCGAGTTTTTCTTCGTTCCTTCTCCGAGCACTTCGAGTCTTCAAAAATGGCGCCGAAACAAACCCCTTTCGCTAAGGGAAAGAGCATAGGTTCTTCATCTCATTCTTCTGCCCCAGCGAGGGAGTCTCTGGTCGGACAAGGCGAACTTCCTGCCGAGCAAAGTATTTCGCCGACGAGTAGCGCACCCGGCCTTAGAGGTAGAGCCTTCGGGGTGACAAAAAATGACGAAAAATCCTTCGCACACGTTGAACGTGACCGTGCTAGGTCGTCTTCTGTGCTGATAGCCTCTTTGGAGGAAGATGATGCACGGAGGCATTTTCATCTTTTATGCCCATATTTCTAATGTGCCAGCGTAAAGACTCCATATTTTCGTAGTTCTGAGCGTAAAAGCTCTGGCTACCGAAAGTTGGCGTATATCATAAAATTTGAGTTTTACGCTTGTGGAGGGGACTTCCGGCGTAAAATAACCAAATGGTTACGATCCTGCGTAGAGCATAGACTGTCGTTTCTTTGGTCCTGTATGTTTGTGCAAGATTTGTAATGACATATTTCCCTTGCACTTTTGCAGTTGATCTGGGTGAGTCTCCATTGGCCGAGGTGATGGGATCCGCTGTCGGGATGCTGCACTCGAATTATCTTGAGGATCTGTCCCACATGGCATTTCCCATCTCCGGACCCCAGTATCTTGAGGGAAGGGGGTTTCTGATATCAGTTCAGGGCGAGCGGACGCTGCTGAGCATGATTAATGGCGAGCCCCTGACCTACGTAGACGGGGAGCAGTACATAAAGCCGGCTTTCCTCTTTGGGGACATGATTGACAAACAGTCCCAGACGAGGCCCAAGAGGGGGCCCTGAGTTTTCCCTGCCGGGAATTTGGTTTTGTACTTGCCAACGATGCCGAGGGATTATCCCATCTCGGCCTTCTTTCATGCGACGCATCCCAGGAAGATATCGTGGATGCTGACTCCTGATCTTCACGGTAAGTCGGGGAAGATTTTTTATCTCAAAGGAGCTGACCAGGGGTCGTTTGTCAGTCGCCCTTCCGGCTTTGTGACGTTGTTCCGGGGACTGTGCCCGGGTAGTGTCCCGAGTGAAGATAGCTCGGTGATCCAGCCGGTCCAATTGTCGACCTTCTGCAACGACTTCATGGGACGAGACGGGGTATATCCCAAGGAGAATCCTCGGTGTAATGGATGGATCGCCCCAACAAACTCCCGATGGACATGCTTAGTGGGCTGGGCCTTGAAGCACTTCCGGAGAGAGCTGGAGGTTATTGGGCTATATGCCGCTGTGAGTGCGACGAGCGTTGGGTTGCCTCCGAACCCTAACTTGTTCCTAGCGCTGATGGAGCGGTACATTCTGCTCACTGGGACCTTTGCCACTCTACTGGGGGAGTTAGGATTGACGCTCCACGAGATGGCAGTTGTCTCGAGACTGCCGATGGAGGATATCCCATATGAAGAGTATGTTCCCACCAACCGGAAGTTGGGGGATTTGGACCCTCGGGTGGCGGAAGTATATCAGGAGCTGATGTGTCAATACTTCGCGTGCACCGCTTTTTATAACGAGCCTTCTGATTTGGCTCATACCACCAAGTGGATGTCCTACCTCTTCTTTCACCGAGCTAGGGCTGCCAAGTCAGAGAAAGCCTCCGGGGGCAAGAATGAGCCCGTGAACTGTTTGGGCGTGCTTAGCGCCCAGGTCGTCGAGGATCTTATGGAGGAGGCCACAGCTCCGGATCAGATTCTCGTCGAGGGGGTAGGAAAGTACCCCGAAGGCACTAAGGCATATAGTTACTTGAGGCGCTGTCGCCGGCCTCTGTCTAAGGAAGCCCAGTTGGCTGGTTTCCTCTCCATATGGCTGCGTCGAGTAGTAGTGCCCGACACAGCGTCCGCGGACCATATTCACAGGAACATCCTGTGACTGGCAGTGCGCCTGGTGTTCGGGGCAAGACTGGGCTTGCTTCCCGCCATGGTATACCGTATACAGGCTGGCCTGAGAGCCATAACTGATGGGTTGCTCGTCGACGAAGCTCGGCGTGAGAGTTTTCCCAGGGTGGAATTACCATACCTATACTTGATGGGATGGTTAATTCTCCACAATCCTCGGGTGATTTCTCCTGGCTCCGGTAGCAGCTCGGGGGGTATATTCTTGCTGAATTACAAAGATTCCTCCTGGAATGTGAACACAGTCTTAGACTGTCGGCTGGTGTTGAACCTCAGCCACGGCTGGAAGCTCCTCTGTACTCCCCCTCCTGTACATCGCAATCAATCAGGGACGAGGCTCGAGGATTCAGGTGGAGAGAAGACCGATCTTTCCCCAGAAGCTTTTAACTGGTTGGTCTGTATTAGACCCTCCCATCTGCTGTACAGGAGCGAAGATCACTACTTCTTCGATCCCTACTTGCCTAGTCGGTTTGCCCGGCAGTTTGGGTACGATCAGTTGCACGTGGGCAATGTCGTCACCAGCTTTAGGTCCAGGGGCGGACTCATTGATGGAGCCAGAGGGTGGCGGTATTTTATCACGGGTTATACGGGAGCAACCTTCATTGTGCCGGTCGTTACAACCTCCACGGAGCTCCGCATTCTCCATTCTTACGCCCAGTTCTATGTGGCGATTAACACCTTCCATCATGATTTTGACACGTGTGGAAGCTTCAAGGTGCCTTCTCCCAAGCCTGGGGGAAGAGTTGACGTCCCCTCGGTTTCTTCTGACTAGGGTGAGGAGTCTGGTACTCCGGATGAGACTCTGGTGCCGGTGCCGAGGTGCGAAGTGCCTCCGCCTGCGGGGGCTTTGGTAGTCTCTTCTGGGAAGCGACGGGCTTCTGCTCCGAAGGAAGTTTCTCTTCGTAAGAGGAGGAAGGAGACGGTTGCTCGTCCTCTCCGCATTCTTGGTGTTGAGGCTCCCGGGAGTGAGCCTGCCTCTCCCCATATCAGGGATGATTCTTTGGCTGGAGGTTCCCCGCCTTTTAGAGAGGGACCTTCTACAGTTCCGGCCGGCGGCGCCGGAGAATCTTCGCTAGAGGTCGCTGTCGTGGCTGTTGCTCCAGGTAGCGGAGCGAGGTTGCCTGTGTGGCTGAAGCAGACGGAAGAATCTTTCCTGAGGTCAGCAACGAGAAAAACTTTCGTCGTGTCAGCGAGCACGTCTGGCGAGATTCCAGCTGATGAACCTCGACCGCGTCTTGCTGAAGGCTTGACAGAACTCTCGGCGATGTCGGTCGGCCCACCTCCTTCTCCAGGCATGACGATTCGCATTACGTCATTAAGGCGTGGTTTAGCTATATCGGCTGCAGATGCGTCGTATATGCCATTGGCTCCGGGTAAATGTCGTCTTTATGTCTCCCTTTAGAAAGATTATTATCATACTGATATTAATTTTCTTGTCCTCTTTTCAGGGGATAGCGTCCAAGGGGAGTAAAGCGTTAAAGCGCATTCTGGCTCTGCTCGGGCTCCTGACGATGATACGGAGGCGTTCAACTTCGATGAGGAAGTGGATTCGGGGGCCAGTACGCCCGGAGTAGTTTCGTCACCTCAAGAGGAGGATGAATCCGTCGTCGTGACCTCGCCTCTTGTGAGTGTGGCGATGACTTCGACCGCCGTTGTCGCACCTTCTTCGGTCGTGCCATGCGTCGATGTGACGGCTGTGGCCACCTCGTCTGCAATCATCCCTGGAGAGGGACTTGCTGATATTGCGGCCGCTCCCGATGTCCAGTCGGATCTAGTTGCGTTGACCGAGCAACATGCCAGCCTCTTCTATACCGATTTGAAAACAATGATATCAATGGTGTTAGCGAAGAGTCTAAATTTTGAGCGCCTGAAGAAGACTTCTCTTGCTTCGATCAGGGTCATCAGGGAGCTCGGCGATCCTGGGGCAGCTGACGCCCTGGAGGCGGTGGTTAATGGTTTAGAGCAACCCATTAACGAATATTTGCGGCTGACTCGGGGCAGCTTCGATGCTGAGGTCTAGACCAGGTACGACCATATGACCGCGCGGCTCACTTCAAAGCTGGAAAGCCTAGACAACTCCATCAAGACACATGAGCTGGAGATGGATAGAAGAAAAGCTGTCGTGGCGGAGGCTCTCGCTCTTGAGACGCAGTGCCGATCCGAGCATGAAGGGAATGCGGCGAGGGCCTCCAAGCTGAAGAAAAAACTTGCTCGGGCTAAGGAGTGGGCTTCTCAATCGTTGGCGGGTCTAGACGTAGCGACCGGTCGATTGAGCGCAGCGCGACGGGATTTGGACCTTGCAGAAGCTGCCCGTGCAGGCTGCCTTCGGGCAAGGGCTGATCTGACCTTTATAAACACCCCTGAGGCACGGCTGGAGTAGGCTCGCGCTGACGCCTTGGTTCTTAGGAATGAGAGGGTAGCTTCACTGGAGCGGCTGATTCGCAATCTGACTAATCCGCCATCATGATGTATCCTTTCTCTTTCTGCTTCCCCAGATGTAATTCTGTTCTTTTTTCGAGAATAAGTAAAAGTGACTCTTTTCTGACTTTTGTGGACCCATCAATTCGGAATATAAATGACAGGTTTTAGGTGAGAGTGATATCAGAGGTAGTATGGACATGATAAACTCTCGATAACCTTTTAGCGGGACATCTATTCAGAGGTCATACGGACATGATAGAGTATAACCCAACTAATTGCGTTCTGGAAGTAGTTTTTTTAGAATCGAGATCCTCGCTATATTCCACTCGAGCGGGGGAGATTAAGCATAGTACCTCTTCAGGAATTTACCGTTGATAGGAGCCATTAACAGGTCTCCATTAGGCTGGGCTAACCTGTAAGCGCCATTCGAGAACGTTGTCTCGATCACATAAGGGCCTTCCCACTTGGGCTGGATTTTGCCTTTACTTCTGTGAGTAAGAATCATCGGCCTTCTTACGGCTAGGACTAGCTCGCCGACTTTGAACACTCTTTCCTTTACTTTATGATTAAAAGCTCTGGAAATACGTGCTTGGTAGAGCGCGATGCGCTGTTGAGCTTGGAGGCGTTTCTCGTCTAATTCTTCTAGCTCTTGGAGCCTTAACAGGTCATTCTTTTCTCGAGTCAGCTCACTAGTCACGGCTATCCTGAGCGACGGGATCTGGATTTCGATGAGAAGAACTGCTTCGCTCCCGTAGACCAGTGAAAAGGGGGTACAACCTGTCGGTGTCCGTACCGTTGTGCGGTATGCCCAGAGACATTTGCCCAGCTTCTCGTTCCAGTCTCTTTTGTTTGAAGAGACGAACTTCTTCAGGAGTTTGATAATGGTTTTGTTGAAAGCTTCCGCCAAACCATTAGCAGATGGATAATATGTCGTAGAGGCAATATTATGTATTCGACTTTTATCGCAAAATCGATGAAATGCTTGGCTGATGAACTGAGGTCCATTGTCATGGATTATCCTTCGGGGTACCCCGAAGCGATAAATGACGTGATGCTTGATGAAGCTGATCACATTAGACGCCTTTACCTCATCCAGAGGGATCGCCTCTGCCCATTTGGAGAAGTAATCCGTGATGGCCAGTATGAACCGGTGGCCTCTGGAAGAAGACGGGTGAATAGGACCGATGATATCCATACCCCATGCTTCGAAAGGCCAGGATACGACCGTAGGATGTAGATGTTCAGACGGTTGATGTATGAAGTCTGCATGAACCTGACAGGCTCTGCAATGTCTTGCATACCGTATTGCATCTGCGATCATAGTAGGCCAGTAATAGCCCATTCTCCTGATGTGATCCTATAGCTTAGGACCGGGTTGATGCGCTCCGCACACGTTGTCGTGAGCTTCACGGATAATCTGCAGTGCTTCGTCGTTAGAGAGACATCTCAATAGTAATCCATCGTAGGTCCGGCGATATAGGCTTTGTGAAGATGCATCGAAGTAGAAGCGTAGTGATCGTCTCTTGACGGATACTGCTTCTTTGGGGTCCTCCGGCAAGATTTCGTATGCCATAAAATCTATGAAGGGACTTATCCAATCTCTCGTAGGAGGATCGGTGTTGACAGCGTAGCTGCGTTCTATGTGACAACTGTTCTTCATACAGAATAAATCTCTGTTAAGAAGGATTACCGAATCCTGCCTTCTTACGGGAGTAGCTAAATCCGCCGCTAGACTGGCTAGGGCATCAGCTTCCAGATTCTGAGATTGAGGTACGTGCTCTAGGAAGAACTCCTTGAATGTCATGGCTATCTCGACCGTCACTTGGTGATAGGGGATGAGGTCTGGATTCCGGACTTCATATATTCCCCTGACTTGATTGACGATAAGCAGAGAATCACCAAAAGCTTCCAGGGACTCTACCCCCAGCTCTTTAGCAATTTGGAGCCCTATTAGTATAGCGTTGTACTCCGCCACATTGTTGGAGCAGGGCTCGCTAAGAGAATATGCTCGGTAGATGACGAGCTGATCAGGGGCGACCAGGACGACTCCCACTCCCAAAACGATATTTCCCTTAGGACCGGTTCTGGAGGCGCCGTCGAAGAACAGTTGCCATACGTCACCTTCCATTGCGGAATTACATTCTGCAACTTCGTCGGGAATGTCTTCGTATAATTTGGAGGCCTCCGGGATCGGATGAGCAGCTAGGAAGTCGGCCAGCGCTTGGCCTTTGATGGACTTCTGCGGTACGTATACCATGTTATATGGTGTTAACAGCATCGCCCAAGTTGCGAGTCGAGAACTAAGAACGCTCGGCTTACTCATCAGTACTCGAAGAGGGTTAATCCTGGAGATGATGTGGATAGTCTGGCCGGTGACATAGTGCCGCGTCTTTTGGATAGCGAACATCAGAGCCAAGCATTCTTTCTCCACTGGGTTGTACCGGTGTTCGGCTCCGACCATCATCCTGCTGAGGTAGTAGATAGCCTGTTCATGCCCTACATCGTTCTTCTGTGCGAGAAGAGCTCCTAGCGAATGATCCATTGCTCGGACGTACAGTAAGAACAGTTTTTCCATAACGGGAGGCACCAGAACTGGTGGACTGGTGAGGTAGCGCTTGATATCTCCGAACGCTTGCTGACAGGTTTCGTCCCATACGAAGGATACATCTTTCTTTATGAGATGAGAGAAGGGCTGACATCTCCCTGAGAGGTTGGATATGAATCGCCGGATGTAAGCCAGACGTCCTTGAAATCCCCTGAGTTCCCTCAGTTTACGGGGCGGTCGCATTTCCACAATTGCCTGGACTTTATCAGGGTCCACCTGGATGTCTTTGGCGGTAATGACAAATCCCAGGAATTTGCCACTAGATACACCCAGAAAGGGCTTCGTAGGGTTCATCTTGAGTTGATGTTGGCGCATTAACTTGAATACCGTCCTCAGGTCTTGAATGTGATCACCTTTGAGGTGGCTCTTGACGGCTATGTCATCCACGTAACATTCTACTGTTTTGCGTAAATGCTCGTAGAATATGTTACTCATAGCTCGTTGGTATGTAGCCCCGGCGTTCTTCAATCCGAAGGGCATGACCGTGTAGCAATATACTCCCAATGGTGTCCGAAAGGCGGTGTGCTTCTCGTCTTCAGGATGCATCTTGATCTAATTGTACCCTGAGAACCCGTCCATGAAAGACATGCGTTCAAAGCCGCAGGTGTTGTCGATCATGATGTCCGTGATGGGAAGAGGGAATTCATCCTTGGGGCAGGCCGCATTCAGATCTCGGTAATAGATGCAGATACGTACCTTTCTATTTTTCTTCATGACTGGGACAACATTGGTGACCCAGTCGGGATGTTATTCTTCCCGGATGAAACCGCAGGCTATCAACTTCTTGACTTCAGCTTCGATGGCGTCCATCATATCTGGGCAGAACCGGCGTTGGTGCTACTTTACTGGCTTCAAATTGGTCAATATATTAAGCTTGTGAGTGGCTACCTTCGGGTCCAGGCCTGGCATGTCCTCATAATTCTATGCAAAGACGTCGATGTATTCCTTTATCAGCTGTATAACTTCTTCCCTTTCAGCTGGGGGAAGGTTGTTACTGATAAATATTGGCTTTGGCGAAAGTTTACCCCCAACATCGATTTGGATAACTTCATCTTTGGTGGAAGGTTCTCTTTGCTCGAAGCGGAATTCCCACTGCATATCCATTTGCTGAGCCCAAGAGTCATTCTCAAACGGCTCTGAATCCTGCTCATCTACTCCTGAGGGATCTGTCACCACCATATTTACTGATAGTGTTTGTTCGAGAGCATCAGGTGAGTCCCGGGGGGGGGGGACGAGCCGTTCTGGGAGGAGGAAGAGATGTCCTCGTCTGACTTAGAAGTCGCAAGGGAGGTGGCATATCCTAATCCGAAACGGGTCTGTCGATAGCGGGTGTTGCCGCACGGCGGCGTTCATCTGCCTCTTTCGTAGTTGAGGCCTGGCTTCTGCTTTAAGTCATAGCCCATATTTTGCATGATCCTTAGCGCTTGCGGGCTGTATTGATGAACCTGCATTCTCCCAGTATCATTGTCGAAAGGATCTTCCTGGGCAGTCGGTTGATTGCACATGCGGCCGAAGACTATCGAACGCTGGCTGCTGCAGGTAGGCGGGACGATGAAGATAGAATCCTCGTGTGGCCCATATGTCGTGACGACATTGGACGATGATGCCACTTCCCAGACATACGAGCGGTAGGAGTTTATAGCTTCCAAAAATTTTTGTGCTATTGGTTCTACTTTGTCATGGTGAGTGGATTCCTGTTTCAGAATTTGAGCACCGATGTACCGAAAAAGAGGATATTTATTATCATCTGGAACTCCGTTCCTGGTTGCGCTTACATCAGTCGGCTGCTTGTTGTGCCGAAGGTTGATGGCCAAGGGTGGAGGCTTCCGGTTCAAAGTAATTACCAGAGGATCACTCCCTTCTCCTGACTTGGTCTTGTTAAGGTGGATAGCCATAGGCTCTATGGCTCTTGGACGAGTGGTTCGTCCTTTCACTTTGATCGACAGCGGCAGTGTGGCAGAGGGCTCTTCTGGCTCTCGGACGAGTGGTCCGTCTTTGGCCTCGCCTGGCGCTTCTTCCGTGTGGTCTTGGGAATACAATACGGCATCGGAATAGTAGGATTCTATTCCTTTAAACGGGTTTAGGTCAGAAGCGGGGCTACGGAGTGGTGCGAAGTTGGTTGTATCGTAACTCCAGCGGGAGGTAAGGCATTCTCTGAGTGAGGAAGCGGAGGAACTGCTGACTCTTGATCTAGCGCAGGCTCTTGGCTCGGGTTGGATGGTGGTAAGTCCACCCCCACACGTATCTGAGTTAGCGGGACCGATTCTTGAGCCATGGCAGTTGCGTGCTGAGCTAGCATCATCTGGTGCATGTTCTCCATCGTGGATTGCATTTGTCTTAGAGATATTTCCAGCATAGTGATGCGTTGTTCCGTGTTTCCTGACGGCGAAGCTTCCTCGCGTTCGTCTTCAATGGCGTAGACTCCCATTTCCCTGGGCGTCCTCGAAGGATAAGTATAGGTCGCTGCAGAAGTCGACTCTATACTCTCAGCATCTGATCTGGGAGATTGGCGACCCCCAGTGTCGGAATCAGATGAGTACGAAGCCGGTTGCTGTGACCTTGCACGGGTGTTTTGGAACACCCCAGCTTCAGTGTTACTGAGGAGGTCTTCGAATCTTCTTCGGCTCGGAGGCCCTGAGGGATGACGTCTTGAGCTCGGCCCTCCTCTAGGTATGTGAGAAGCCATATTCACGGACGCATACGCGGGCTCTTCTTCCGAGAAAACTGAGAGTAGCTCAATCGATCGATGCATAGTCATCCTGACAGTTTATTTCATAATAAGCATAATTCCATACTTAGCACGATTCATAGAACAGTTATAAATGAACTAGCATACAGGATGATAACCGTTCATAAGTTTAGTTGACAAGCAATATTTCCAAGTCTATTCCCTTTTTATCTTGATCTCTTTTATTATTACTTGGTATCGTTTGATCGAGGCAAAGAAGAATACAAGATTTTAGGGTGTAAAGCTTGGAAGCAGGGCTAGCTAATCGGGTTGGTAGCCACTCACTTGGTTGGAAGGAAAGGAGAAGGAAAGAGGCGCTTCACGACTCCGCTCGCAAGCTGCCTACTGCTCGTTCACCTGCATCACGAACAGCTCGATCAATACTCCTTCCACTCTTTCCAAATCTCGGAATTGAAGTACAATTTAATGAACGAAAACAATGAAATCATCGAAACCGTTAAAGAAAACCCAAGCAAATCCAAAACCAACTCAAAGCACGAAAGCAACAAGCGACATCGAAAACTGAGGCAATAAAAGATAGCAGCAGAAAGGTCCCTCCTGACTCTGCCGCTAAGTCGATCCCGGGGGCACGGTCTACAGAATATGGGAATCGATTCCGAAGAAACAAATCCATAACAAGGACGAGTTCTTAATTCAATCTATCCCGATCGAACGATACCGTCTAGTGTTTCTTAGCCGCGCTCCTCGAATAGGAGGAACGGGGCACTACAGAAGGGTGCGGCGGCGCTGTGGGCACGGAAGTCAAGAGTATTTAAGGGGACGCTACAGTGAATCCGGTAGGGTTAGGGTTTGGTCGGGTTCGGGTTTGGGTCGGGTTTCATGGATCCGACCCGACCCGACCCGTTAAGGATGGGTTGGTCCGATTTTGTTCACTATGGTTTGGTTTGGTTTATTTTGGTTCAAGTGAACCAGGTTCAGTCAGGTTTAAATCGGTTTAGTCCTACCTCGATTTTTAGGGCTTTAAAAATGATTCCGGAGTCCAATAAATTCACAGAAAATTACCCTATGTCCGGTTTTCTATTTTATACCATAAAATATTATTTTCATAATATTTTAACATCAATTAATAGTATTTAAAAATCTTTTAATCACAAATACCTTAGTTTTAATTCGAGAAAATTTATCGAAAAATTGGGAAAAAATATATTAAAATATTCTGAAAAATCAGGGTGTTTATAGTGGCCGCCAAAGTTGTGGGTAGCCGAGGCATCAGAGGTGGTGGTGGTATCCACAGTGGGTGAAGTTGTATCATGAGGACGCCGGGGTAGCAGCTAGGAGGTCGGCGCAGTGGAGGCACTGCTCGAACGGAGCAGCGGTGAAGAAGCTCGTCGTGAGGAGACTCGATGGCAGCAGGGGGTGATAGCTTTGGCCGCTGCCGGAGACGACGGACAGCAGTTCGAAGTTGGCTCGACAATGGCGGTGGGGAGGAGCTCTGGCCGGAGCAAAGGAGTGGAGGAAATGGTGGTGGAGATAGGGAGGAGATCGGATGAGGGAGGCCGGAGGAATATTCAGTCAGGGTTGGCTCGTCGTCGGAGTACGGGCTTGAGCGGCGGAGCAGCGCCGGAGTGGTTGCTGCCCTGTCGGAGTCGAGGGCAATGCTTTCTTCGTCGGACGTGGGTGTTGGTGATGTCTCGGCCGATGTTCGACGGCTAGCGTCGGGCACGTGTGCGACGGCAGACGGAGGAGACGTGGGGAGCCTCGGCGGGGTGCTCGAACTGACCGGAGGAAAAAAGTTGCACAGCCGGAGGGTGGCCGCACAGCGGCGCCGGAGTCGGCTACTGCATTGGCAGCAGGCGGGGGAGGCGAGTTGCACAGCCGGAGGGTGGCCACACAGCGGCGCCGTAGTCGGCTACTGCATTGGCAACAGGCGGGGGAGGCGAGTTGCACAGCCGGAGGGTGGCCGCACAGCGGCGCCGGAGTCGGCTACTGCATTGGCAGCAGGCGGGGGAGGCGAGCTGCACAGCCGGAGGGTGAGGGGCTTTGCCGGAGCAAAGGAGTAGGGAAGAAGAAGACGGTGAAGAAGAAGGAAAAATGGAGAAGAAGAGAAAGGGAAGAAGTGGCTGTGGTTTATAACAGAAAGAGGGAGGAGAGAGAGGGGTAGGGATTTTTCAAGACATGGGGATTAGGGCCGGCCTTAGGGGAAGGGATGTGATATAGACTTTTTATGGGAAGGGGTGTGTGAGATGGAGGGTGGGGATTAGCCCATTCAAAATGGAGGGCTTAGATATGTCATGAAGAAAAAATAATTTCTTCATGAGAAGTGGAGTGGGGGAGAGTGTAATTCGGTCCAAATTTTGTGACCTCTCCATTTGGTTTTGGCCAATGGGGTGAGGGCACCTAAAATCACTAAATTGTAACTTAGTCCCTTAAATTCGGGATATTGTACGAACACATAAAATGACGCCAAAATTATGGAGAAAATTGTGGTTGATAATTTGCATGGCGAGGGGGTGTTGGGGGTTTGGCACGGGTTTAATTTAATGGCCATCGGGATTAATTGAGGATTAAAATAGGATTAGGCAAAATTGGTATCCCCGATTTAAATAGAATTAAGGTGTCCCGCGCTTTTAAATTAAATGGGGGCACTTGGGGTCAAAATCCAAAAATGACGCAAAGGTCAAAAATGGTGGGGGCTTGGAGTCAGTCTTGGACCCTTTAGTTGGTCCGGCTCAACGGGTTAAGTTGGTATCTCAAAATTGAGAGTAACGACACAGGTGTCCGACACAGAATTAAATATGGATTTTAGGATACGGGAAATTGTGCAATTAATTTAGGGCACAACGGATTTGATTTTGTGTGACAAAAAATTTCAGTGCCTAAATTGGCGAGTCAAGTCAAAAGTACAATAGTCCGATGGAATTTATGGGCTGATATAGGGCTCCGAATAATTAAGCAATGATAGGGCGCGCCAAGGGTTTAATTAAATGAATTAAAATACCAGACCAACTTAACTCCACTCTAAACCTCAACATCTGCTGCTAAATCCAAAATTTTCCAAATTCAAACCTGACTATCTATAGAATAAATCGAGGGGGTTTACAGCCGCATCGGAAGTACGATCCTTGAGGCGGATTCTCATAGGCTCCTCGGGTGCTGTCGTGCCCTCGACATCATCGTCGGCCTCATTACCACCTTCTTCTTTGCGGGCTTTCTTGTAGAGGATCAAGTCAGAGTAGTAAATCTTGATTCCCTTAAATGGATCAACATCAGCGAACTCTATTTTGATAAAACCGTATTCGTCTACATATTTTAGGCACTGGTGGAGGGTGGATAGCATGATCTTGTGTTCATGTATCCACGAACTTTCCAGCAAGACGTTGTAGGACGTATCTACGTCTATGACGTAGCAGGTGACTTCTATTTTTAAGTCGTCGATCTGGCATTTAGGACATATTTTGCCCAGAGGGTAGCTCCTTCCCTTGTTGAAGCCATTGATGGCGGTATTGGTGGCCGCCAGAAGATGCATCAGGATCCCCAGGGTCTAAAGCAAACTTCTCGGGATGATGCTGATCGACGATCCGGGGCCAATATGCATTCGGTCCACCTTGACGTCGCCAATATATCATGTGTAGTATAGGGACCGATCGTGGCTATTATTTTTTAGCAACATGTCCTGTTGCGAGAAGGTGATGTTGAATATCGCATCCATGGCATTTTTGTAATATGGACAACCAGCAGGATCTTCGGTTGGTGGCTTGACTTGCGCCAAGTAGATATCGGTATTCTGCAGTGCCTCGCTCAGGGCAGCCCGAGTGTCTTTAGAGAGCCGCAAAATCTCAAATAGCGACAATTTTGTCGGAGTGTTGGCTAATTGCGCCAAAATATCAGGCCTTTCCAGCCCTTGTGGTGCATCCCTGCGCAGCGGTTTATCGAAGCACGTCTCCTTCTGTTTAGACTTGTCCACTGGGGGGCTGAGAGGGCCCAGGACACTTAAGTCGCATGGTGACGAGGCCGCATAGGGGGTAGCCGCATATGAGAGAACACGTGGCATGGCACATCTGACGAGGCCATTAATGCACTGATGTGACTTTTTGTCTGTCTTTTCTTGAGCCGTCGTCTTTCACGAATCTCAAAGCGTCGGCGTCATGAGTGATGTGTCAGAGTCTGACAGTCATCAACTACTATGTCAGGAGTTTTTTATGCAGCCTTCCTGCTCTGCGGTCGCTCAGGCCGCGTAGAGTATACTATGCGACTTCTTGGTCTTTGGTTTGACCATGCCACATATAGCTTCTCTGCGGCTTGGTTGTTCCTTTGAGGGGACATGGCCTTTTATGCGGCCTGCATATTTTTTCATGCTTCTACAGCAAGTACATCTTGCCAAAATATGAACTTTACTTTACTACAGTTTTTAATTTCCTTGGTAGTTTATGCTTAGAATTCATGTTAGTGGTTTTGTTAAATATGTTTTTCTAGTGATTTCCAACCCTGTGCATGTTTCATAATTTGCATTGAGTTTGGTTTTGACTTTTTTCGGTAGAAATCCTAATATTTACTGTTAGGTAACTCGGTGTCGAAAATGACAACCGGAGTGATTGCCATGAGACTTAGTATATATGATAAATGTGACTTACCATTAGACTTGACATCTTGTTAGACCAGTTTATGTTAAGTTTCGGAACGTGATTTCGGTTCCGAAAATCTATCCTTCTTTGACTTTTCCTAGAATTGCCTATGGGAACTGGCATACCGACTGTATACTGGTTTATACCGATGGTACACTGATTTACCCCGACTTGGAATCCTAGAACTTGTTGTGACCTGAACCGACATACCAACGGTATACTGGAGTATACCGACGGTATACCAAATTTTTTGGAATCAAAAATCTGTTGTGATTTTGCTATCCCTTGTCCGGCATATCAACAGTATACTACGGTATACCGATTTTGTTCTCTCTTGCATATGTTTTATTTTGTTCTTGTACTTTTTACTGCTTTTGCTTAACGCCTGTGCGCATATTGCTTTTATATGTTTTCCTGTAATATTTTTGGCTTTACCTGTTTATTACGTTTACCTACCCAGTCCCGGCTTCATGTATAGTTTGGGACACCTACCCATTATACCCAGTCTCGGCTTCATGTATAGTTTGGGATACCTACCCATCATACCCAGTTTCGACTTGATGTATAGTTTGGGACACCTACCCGTTATACCCAGTCTTGGCATCATGTATAATTTTGGGGCCACCTACCCATTATACACCTGCCGTTTATAGCTTTGGGGATACATACACATTATACATCTGTCTAGACTCTTTACCCAATATAATTTGGGCCACCTACCTATTATACATTTGTCCAGTACATGCCTTATAGTGGATCGTAGTAGCGCACTCCTGTCTTATTGTTTGTATATTCCCCTGTTGTGGCTTGTCTTAACATGTGCTTGTAACTGTCAAACATTGTCTTGTCTATCCCTGCGGGGAGCATCATGTCGAGGATGGATTCTGTGAAATGCCACACTCAGAATCCTAAAATAAACTACTAATGATTAATGACTAGTTTAAATGATTAAAGCATCGGGTGGGGATAATATCTAGGTTGTATGTAGTCCCATTATCTTGACGTCATCCAAAATGGATTTGTAGTATGCCGTCGAGTATGGCACATTTCTAGCACACCATTGAGTGGGGGCACCAATACATCTTTGATTATTTTGTGGTCTGGATAGCTTGGATAGACTGCAAAGAATGCAACCATAAATTTTTTTAGTTATTACATCTTGTTAGTAATTAGGACTTGTGATAACCCTATTTAGCTAACGTAACAAGTCGTACTTCTTGCTTGGCCGTGATTGTTGGATGGAGTCCATTTACTGCTATACATTGTACTAGTTCCTTTCTCATTGCTTTTCTTGCCCAGTTTATTATATATGATACATGTACCCAGTTACTTATATGCTTCTATTCATCTTGCATGATTCCCGCACATGTTTACCTTGCATGATCCCATATATGTCACCCGTCCAGTTTCTCTTTATATGTTTCCCGTTTTCATTTTCTTGTTTTCCGGCGCACTTTATATTATTCCTGGTAGTTACATGTTGCTTATGATATTGTCGCTCTATGTTGTATTGCTGGTTTTAGTTCATAGTTTGACCTCATTTGTGGTACTTGCTATTTGGGGTCTGACCCCACTAGTTTTGCTTGGCTAGATCCGGTAGCGGAGCTAGAGGATCTTTCGTACATTTTCGAGGACACGGAGCACCAGACCAATTGAGTGGATTTCTATTTTGTTCTCCCACTTATTGTACATATTCTTTTGTGGCATTTAGTCCCGAGCATCTGTTAGCTCATATTTTGACTTGTTATATCGCCAACTGGGCATGGCATTATTAACATATTCTAGACTATAGCTAGAGTTGATCATGTATGACTTATACTCTTGCTAGTTCTTTATTTTGTATTACTAGCTTCATGATCATCCGTGTATATATGGTTTGGGATGCTTTACTATCTTGCTTATTGTCATGCCCCAGTCCCAAAAAATTGGGGACTGGACACGTGGCAATGGCCAGCAGCACGCACCGATGGACAAACCCATTTTAATGGATCCATTGGGGCATACTTAAGCTGTATTACAATAGTCAGGGTTTACTAATCTCATCCACAGAATAAAGATAGCAATATCAGCAAAAGAAATAAATAACATCCAGTCACAAGTAATTAAAAATCGGGGAACAACCCGATATAAAGTCTGTTACAATGTTCTCATAAATAGGAAATAAAGAGTTTAATTAAACAGGAAAGAGAGTCTATTTGCCATAAAGACTGAGCATGGAAGAAGCGGATGTTCAGGAGAAGTCCTCAGCGATCACCTCGTCCTCAGGTACAGGTACTTCTCCGAGAAGTGCTCCTGTTCCGTACACCTCAGGGTAGATCTCGTCTGCTAATCCTGGGGACATAATCCGGATCCAGTAATTTAATTGAATTCGACATAGAGTTCAAAAATGATTAAATCAATGGATGAGATCCTATAACCTATCTTATTGCAGGCCTGTCCGGTCCCTAAGTTGAAACCGAACAATTTAGTTTGTGACCTGCATGGGCCACCACAAAAACCATGTCACGCCCCAGTCCCAAAATGCCGAGGGACTGGAGATGCGTGGCAATGGCCAGCAGCACGCACCGATGGATAACCCAATTTAATGGAGCCATCAGGGCGTACTTAAGCTGTAAATAAGGTCTACTACACAAGTCACACTAATCTCATCCATAAAGATAAAGAAATAAACTGCATAATCAAATGGAAATAATGTAGCAACATCATCACAGCAAGTCAGTCGGAGCAACAATCCGACTTAAGTCTGAAATAAACTGGCTCTATAGGCCAGGAACAAAAGATGTAAACATGAAATAAATACTGAGTACTGGAACAAGCACTCAGGAGAAGTCCTCGGCAGTCACCTCGTCTTCAGTGTTCGGTTCAGCTCCAGTAATAGCTTCAGCTCCTGTCCCGTATATCTCGGGATACTGCTCCTCAGCTAAACCTGGGGACATAATACATTCCAGGTCCTCAGTGGACATAGCAAGGCACAAGATAAAAACAAGCCAACTGAATAAGCAGTGCAATAAATAAATGATCAGCAGGGTAAACTAAGTAACCATCTATGTGATATGCAAATGAGAGCAACACTAGTACTCAGGCTGAGACCGCTACAAGCTCTGTGTCGGGGAGCCGGTAGCAGTAATAACAAGTAAAGGGTCTAGCTCTGCTGGAGAGTCTACAACCTCACAATAATAGTAGATATATATATAGAACAGCCTGTAGCCTGTGTTTCTCTCCCCACCCAATGTAATCACGCAAGCCATGACCATAACGTCTCATGTCCATGTCAGCGGGATTATAACTAATGCAACAAGTCATACTGTCTATAAATAAATAACTCTGTCAAGTCCTATATCCTATTCAGAATCCCCACGAATAACTCGGGAAGATTCTGTCCATGATAGTGTCAAGTGTCCTGGGTTGTAGGGTACTTGATAGGTCAAGTACAAAGTAAGGGGGTCGTAAATCCATCTCTAAATGACGAACCCAACACCGCGTACGGTGTCAGTACCCGACTATGATCGGGCACTAGGTACGTCGTACGTTTCCTAGGTTTAAGCAGTTTAAAACAGTTTATAGGAATTTGCACAAGAAATCCAGCAGAGTATTTTTACAGAAAATATGAAAATAATGACTGCAAGTTTGGCAAGGTGCACTTGCCTGATGTTTGAATTCCACTTAGGTCCTGGTTTCGGAAATTTCCAGAGATGTCTCCGAAAGCTGAAATAAACAGTACCATCACGCTCAGAAGGTGTCAAACAGCTAGGATCGCCTGTCCTTGGGTCCAATTTGGAGACAAGGGCAAAAACGGCAATTTCGGGCCAAAACGGGGTCCGCCGGTGGGCCCGCTTTGCACCGAAAAACGTGTCAGGGTCAACGGTCTCCAAATTCACCAAACTTAGTGTCAACAGGTCAGGAACGCTGATACGAACCCAACGGAACTTTCAGATTTGAATTTCGATGAGCCGATCACGAAATCGTCCATCGAGCGGGGCCTGTGGGGCCCACGACACGCGATTTCGTCAACGTTCTCAGAATCGGACCAAACTTGACCCACAGGACCAGCGTATCGATACGAGTCCGATGGCGCAAGTTTCGTCTCGATCCGACATGTGTGCACAAAGTTAGGGTGAATTGCAGAAAAGGCGGATACAGAGCGATGTCCGCGGATACGCGTCGATTCCGGTGTGCACGCACACCCGAATCAGCTTCCGCAAAATCCCACACGTCCGTATCGATGAGGCGCACATATCTGTGAAGACCGCACGTGACCAAGTCATCCCGTTTGGCGGGGCGTACTCAGTTCCGGGGTGAAACAGGGTCTGGTTTTTCCTGTTTTTGGATCGCGGTGTGCGATCACCACAGGACGCGATGCCCCGAGCGGTTTATCCGGGCACCGAGAGGGTCATACAGGCTTCGCGTAGAAATTTACGGAATCGAATTGGGGTTACGAGCAGGAAGTTATGAGTACCTGAAGGGACCCGAAAACCGGGGTTTGAACTGTGTCCGACACGCGTGTTCGTGTCCGAATACCGTGTCGGAGCCGTGTCCGCGTGTCCTGCTGGCTGGGGGACTGTGTCCGACAGCTGGCCGAGGTCGGCGGAGGGTCGACGCTGCTCGGGGAGGCTCGAGGCTCTGCTGGCCGGGGCGGCGCTGACCGGAGTCGCCGGAGTCGGCGCTGGACGGCTGGGTTCGAGGAAGAGGAAGGAGGAGGAGTCGGCGGCTGGGGGGAAACTCGCTGGCGGCTGCGCGAGAGAGGTGGACGGCGGGTTTCAGAGGAGGCCGGAGGGTCGCAGGGGGTCGGGGTTGCCGGACGGGTCTCGCCGGACGGTGGAGTTAGGGCTTGGGGTTTGGGGGAAAGAAGAGGGCGGAGGAGAGGCTATAAATAGGGCTGTGGGAGGGCTCGGCCGGGCGTCGTGGCCGGGAAAGCCGGTAGGGGAGGGCGACGTGGGGTCGTGGCCGACGGGCCCGCGGCGGGCGGCGCGATTTCCGGCGCGGGGTCGAACGTGGGAGGGAAGCGGGTTAGGGAGATGCGGGTCCGGGTCGGGCGCGGATTCGGGTGAGCGGACCCGCCTTACCCGCTAGGTGTGAGGTTGGGCTGGGCTGGTTGAGATCCATGGGCTCGGCCCACTGGGCCGGGCCGGGCCCTAAACTGAAAATGATAATAATAATAATAGAAATAATAATAATAATATTAATTATTAATTAATTTATGTAGAAAATAGTTTTTAGGCTTTTAAAATTAGGTCCGATGCCCAATAAAATCCCAGAAAATTACCCTAAGTCCGGTTTTCTATTTTACACCATAAAATCATATTTTCATTTCATTTTAATGTTGTTTATTGGCAATTAAAAATTATAAAATCACTACATATCCTATGTAAATTGCATATAAATTCCAAAAATTGATTAAAAATCTGAAAAATTTAGGGTATTTACAATCTACCCCCCTTAAGAGGATTGCGTCCTCGCAATCGAAGGGTAAACTATAAAGGCAAGATTTACAGAATTAAAATGCTTAGGTTACCTGATTCTGCAAATAAGTGCGGATAACGCTGCCGCATAACATCTTCTCGCTCCCAGGTCGATTCGCCTGGAGAGTGCTGCTTCCAAGCTACTCGAACCAGCCTGATTGTCTGCCCACGCAGTATCTTCTTGCTGGTGTCAAGTATACCCACTGGCTGCTCTTCGTATCTCAGGCTAGGTCCCACCGAGATCTCAGAATGATCAACTATATGACCTGGGTCCGTCACATATCTCCTCAATTGTGAGACGTGGAATACGTCATGCACTCCCTCTAAGGATGGAGGTAATGCAAGACGGTAAGCCACCTCACCAATGCGCTCCAAGATATCAAATGGCCCAATGTACCTTGGGCTTAACTTGCCTCTGCTGTCGAATCTGATAGTACCTCTAGTGGGCGAGATCCTCAAAAATACATGCTCTCCTTCCTTGAACTCCAGGGGTCGTCTGTGTGCATCGGCCCAGTGCTTCTGTCTATCCTGGGCTCACGAAGATGGTTCTGAATCTGTTTTACTTTCTCCACTGTCTCTGTTACCAACTCTGGACCCAGTATTTGACGTTCGCCAACGTCGCTCCAGCATATTGGAGATCTGCACTTCCTTCCGTACAACGCTGTAATCCCCCTGATTTTCATAAATTTAAAATTTTGATTTATCACAATTTTCTGGGATTTTCTGGAATTTTTCTACCAGTGTTTTAATTATTCAATGATTTTTTAAATGATAATAAATAATAATAAAATATTATGAAAATAATATTTTATGGTGTAAAATGAAAAACTAGACATAGGGTATTTTTCCAGGAATTTATTGGACCCCGGATGAATTTTTTTAAAGCCCTAATAACTATTATTATGTAATTACATTAATTAATTATTTATTTGATTATTTATTTAGCTATTTAATTAAAATGGATCCGGCCCAGCCCAATAACCGAGCCCGGCCCATCCCCTGGCCTAGCGGGTCGGGCGGGTCGGCCAGACCCGAACCCGTCCACCCGCAGACCCGCCCGACTGAACCCATTCTCTCCCCCGACCTTACGGTTCCCCTCCTCCGCCGCCGTGTAACGTCCGCCGCCGCCGGCCGTTAGCTGCGCCGCCTCGCCTCCGCAACGCTCGCAGAGCCGCCGTCCCCACCTCTTCCTCTCCCCGCAACCGGCCAACCCATCATCTTCCTCCTCCTCTCTATAAAACCCTAACCCTAGCCGGCCAATCCTCTCCTCCCGTTCCAGCCTTCGGCGCCGCCCACATCACCGGAATCCGGCCGTCCTGCACCTACCAGAGCCCAGCCGAGCACCTCCCTGAGCCGACCCTGCCGCCAGCTTCCAGCGAGCACCCCAAGCTTCAGACGAACCCGACACCCTCGGCCACGCCTCGCCGCGGCTTCCCGCCGGACCCCTGAACCCTAGACGTCGAGACCCGCAGCGGCTCACCTCCGACCAGCAGCCTAGGCCGAGCCGCCTCCCTCCGGTGGTACCCCAGCATCAAACCCTAGCCGGACACGACTCAGCAGGACACGGCCTCGACACTCGGACACGAGATATTCGCAGTTTCCCCAAGCCCTGATCAGGTACTTGCAACTTCCTTCTCGCATCTCCGTTTTCAGTTCTGTCTGTTGTGTTGCGAACCCTGCGTGACCCTCTCGGTGCCCGTGCAAACTGCTCGGGGCATCGCGTCCTGTGGTGATCGCACACCGCAATCCAAAAACAGGAAAAACTTAGCCATGTTTCACCCCGGAACCGAGTACGCCCCGCCAAACGGGACGACTTGGTCACGTGCGATCTTCACCGACACGTGAGCATCGTAGATACGGACGTGCAGAATTTCGCAGAAACTGATTCGGATGTGCGTGCACACCGGAATCAGTGCGTATCCGCGGACACCGCCCCGTATCCGTACTTTCTGTTTCTCACTGTAACTTAGTGTACACAAGTCAGATCGAGACGAAACTTGCGCCATTGGACTCGTAGCAATACGCTGGTCCTGTGAGCCAAGTTTGGTTCGATTCTGAGAACGTTGACAAAATCGTGTGTCGTGGGCCCCACAGGCTCCATCCGACGGACGATTTTGAGAACGGCTCATCGGAATCCAATTCTGGAAGTTCTGTTGGGTTCGTATCATCGTTCCTGACCTGTTGACACTAAGTTGGACTATTTTTGAGACCTTTTGACCCTGACGCGTTTTTCGGTGCAAAGCGGCCCACATCGGGACCCCGTTTTGCCCCGAAATTGACGTTTTTGCCCTTGTCTCCAAATTGGACTCAAGGACAGGCGATCCTAGCTGATTAATATTTTTTGGATCTAATGGTGATGTTTGTTTCAGCAGCCGGAGTACTGCCTGCAAATCCAGCTATTGCCAGAGCTACACTTGGAGCTGAAAACCCAGGCAAGTGTACCTTGCCATAAATGCAGTTTAATAATTCATTTTCTCTAGATTTATTTTCTTGTGAGTGTTGTACTTGCTCAACCCTAGGGCTGTGTGACTTGCTTAGCATCCGATCATAGTCGGGTGCCAACACCGTACGCGGGGTTGGGCAATGTCATTTAGAGATGGATATCGTGACATTTATATTCTTGTACTTGCCCTATCAAGTACTTATTACCCAGGACACCTGACACAGAGCATGAGACAGGATCTTCCTGAAATATTCAAGGTAATTCTGTATAGGATACAGGTTTATGACATAGACATGACATTCCTAGATGTTATATTCATAGACATAGTATGACTCACTGCATTAGAGATGATTTTACGTAACATGGACATGAGGCATCGTGGACATGAGACGTAAGATTACATTTGGGTGGGGAGAGACAAGCAGGCTTCAGACTGATCATATAAATATAATTCATAGTAAACACATAGTAAAATTCATAGAATAGCTGCTACCGGCTCCCAGACACAGAGCTTGTAGTGGTATCAGCCTAAGTTTTAGTGATGCTCTCAACTTGCATTTCACATAGATGGTTATATAGTTGACCCTATTGTTTCATTAACTGCTTTACTGCATTTATTTTGGCTTGTGTTTTCTTGTACCTTGCTATGTCCCCTGAGGACCTGGATCCGAATTATGTCCCCAGGATTTGCATACGAGGTTTATCCAAAGGTCTACGGAACAGGTGCTCTTCACGGAACAGTACCCGTAGCTGAAGACGAGGTGATCGCTGAGGACTTCTCCTGAACCATTGCTTCGCCATGCTCAGTCGTTAATTCCTGTTTAATTAAACTCTTTAAATTTCTGTTTATGAGATCATTGTACCAGACTTATATCGGGTTGTTCCCCGAATACTTTGCTGAGACTGGATGTTTAATTTAATTTCCTTATTGCTGTTGATTTATATTCTTTTCTGTGGATGAGATTAGTTATGACTTATTGTTATAGACCTTATTTACAGCTTAAGTATGCCGATGGATCCATTAAATTGGGTTTGTCCATCGTTGCATGCTGCTGGCCATTGCCACGCTTCTCTAGTCCCTCGTCATTTTGGGACTGGGGCGTGACATGGTTTTTGTGGTGGCCCATGCAGGTCAACGACTAAATTGTTCGGTTTCAACTTAGGGACCGAACAGGCCTACAATAAGAATAGGATAAAGTTTTTAGGATCTCATCCACTTGCTTGAAAACGTTCTTGATATCTGTATCGTATTCAAATTAACTTTTGACTTGCATCTTGCCTTGAATCCAGTGCGCTTCTTATGTTTTATTTTGATGCAGACTAATGGATCCAAGAAGTAGAGACGAGAATCCCTTGAGTACACCACACGATGCTGTGGTCACTTATGATGAAGGAGTGACACCCGAAGACCGAGGGCAATCTTCTCAAAACGATCAAGAAGCACCGCATAATTCAAGGTTCCGGCGTGATGACATCCCGCCGCCTCCGTAGTTCGTTCCACCGATGCCCGTATTCCCACAAGGGCAACCTATAGACGGGCAGCAGATATTTCAAATGATCTACGCCATGATGCAAGCTCAACAACAAGTTCAACAGGAGGCACATCGTCAGGAGGCAGAGTACCTAAGAACCAGCCTAGTAAACGCATTGGAGCAAGTGAACCCACAAGCTAGGCGACCAGCGACGGGATCTATCACTGATTTCCGTCAACTCAAGCCCCGTACCTTTTCGGGCAAGGAAGGACCAACTGAAGTGCATGAGTGGCTCACCAACATACAACACCAGTTGGAAGCAGCTGAACTTCCAAGAGAACGTTGGATGACTGCCGTCAGAATGCAATTGACGGATAATGCTCATCACTGGTGGCTGTCCGAGGAGACCAGGCTCGGACCTGACCGAGTTACTTGGAAAGAGTTCTCCAGACTCTTCCAGGAGATGTACATTCCGGCCATCGCTCGATTAGAACTGAGGGACAAGTTCAATCGCCTCACTCAGGAAGCTATGACGGTGGAAGAGTACAACGCCGAGTTCATTCGTCTAAGTCGCTTCGCCCCAGCATTAATCCCAACAGAAGAAGAGAAGGCCGAAAAGTTTTTCGACGGCCTCAATATTGATTTACAGAAGCTAATTGGATCTGTCGCACCAACTTCGTACTCGGACGTTCTCGCTGCAGCCCGACGCATGGAACGCGTCACCAGGAGAGAGACCGGTCTGAAATGGTCTTCCACATCAGCCAAAGCACCACAGGAAGAAGCTGCAAAGAGGCCTCACATACACCAGCAACCCAGAGCCTCTCCGCAGACAGTACCTACATGTCAATACTGTGGCAAGATAGGCCATTTAGAGAAGGACTGCAGACGCAAGCTGGGATTATGCTTAATTTGTGGAACCAATCAACATTTAGCCAAGGATTGTCCTTATCATCGAGGAGGAGTACCAAGAGCAAACCAACAAGCTCTACCAGCACCAGGAGAGTATCAACCAAGGCCACCCTTGGCACCGCAGGCAGCACTCTTCCAACAAGCCCAGCAGCAGCAGCAGCAGCAGAGGAATCCACCAGGACGCGGCCAAGTTTTCGCAATGACTGTGGGAGACGCGCAGAACCAAGGAGTAGCAAATGCGCGTAAGTTTTTATAGTTTTCTGCTTCTAGTTTTGCTTTATTTTGTGCCTGCTGGTTCGTGACCCTAGACCTAACCTGAAAATTTTAACTTGCTAATAATAGATAACCTAGTAATTGTGAACTTGATAAATAACCTAGAATGTTTTAAAATTGTTAGTCTAATATGTTTTATAAAGGATAAACTAGTGTTAACCTAGTAATTTATTTTTGAACTTGCCAATAAATCAGAATGTTTTATAATTGTTAACCTGATATGTTTTTGAAAGATAACCTGTTTTTCTAAAACTGTAATCTTCTAGATTTCCCACATTTGGGAAATTGCATAACTTTTAATGCTTAGGAAAATAATTTTCCTAGGTGTTCCTTGATTTTGATGTGCTTCGAACAATGGTTGCAACCGTGTCATCTCTGCTGACCGGTTAACCTTTGATTGCGAGGACGCAATCATCTTAAGGGGGGTATATTGTAATCCCCATAATTTTCATAAATTTAAAATTTTGATTTATCACAATTTTCTGGGATTTTCTGGAATTTTTCTACCAGTATTTTAATTATTCAATGATTTTTTAAATGATAATAAATAATAATAAAATATTATGAAAATAATATTTTATGGTGTAAAATGAAAAACTAGACATAGGGTATTTTTCCAGGAATTTATTGGACCCCGGATAAATTTTTTAAAGCCCTAATAACTATTATTATGTAATTACATTAATTAATTATTTATTTGATTATTTATTTAGCTATTTAATTAAAATGGATCCGGCCCAGCCCAATAACCGAGCCCGGCCCATCCCCTGGCCTAGCGGGTCGGGCGGGTCGGCCAGACCCGAACCCGTCCACCCGCAGACCCGCCCGACTGAACCCATTCTCTCCCCCGACCTTACGGTTCCCCTCCCCCGCCGCCGTATAACGTCCGCCGCCGCCGGCCGTTAGCTGCGCCGCCTCGCCTCCGCAACGCTCGCAGAGCCGCCGTCCCCACCTCTTCCTCTCCCCGCAACCGGCCAACCCATCATCTTCCTCCTCCTCTCTATAAAATCCTAACCCTAGCTGGCCAATCCTCTCCTCCCGTTCCAGCCTTAGGTGCCGCCCACATCACCGGAATCCGGCCGTCCTGCACCTACCAGAGCCCAGCCGAGCGCCTCCCTGAGCCGACCCTGCCGCCAGCTTCCAGCGAGCACCCCAAGCTTCAGACGAACCCGACACCCTCGGCCACGCCTCGCCGCGGCTTCCCGCCGGACCCCTGAACCCTAGACGTCGAGACCCGCAGCGGCTCACCTCCGACCAGCAGCCTAGGCCGAGCCACCTCCCTCCGGTGGTACCCCAACATCAAACCCTAGCCGGACACGACTCAGCAGGACACGGCCTCGACACTCGGACACGAGATATTCGCAGTTTCCCCAAGCCCTGATCAGGTACTTGCAACTTCCTCCTCGCATCTCCATTTTCAGTTCTGTCTGTTGTGTTGCGAACCCTGCGTGACCCTCTCGGTGCCCGTGCAAACTGCTCGGGGCATCGCGTCCTGTGGTGATCGCACACCGCAATCCAAAAATAGGAAAAACTTAGCCATGTTTCACCCCGGAACCGAGTACGCTCCGCCAAACGGGACGACTTGGTCACGTGCGGTCTTCACCGACACGTGAGCATCGTAGATACGGACGTGCGGGATTTCGCAGAAACTGATTCAGATGTGCGTGCACACCGGAATCAGTGCGTATCCGCGGACACCGCCCCGTATCCGTACTTTCTGTTTCTCGCTGTAACTTAGTGTACACAAGTCAGATCGAGACGAAACTTGCGCCATTGGACTCGTAGCAATACGCTGGTCCTGTGAGCCAAGTTTGGTTCGATTCTGAGAATGTTGACAAAATCGTGTGTCGTGGGCCCCACAGGCTCCATCCGACGGGCGATTTTGAGAACGGCTCATCGGAATCCAATTCTGGAAGTTCCGTTGGGTTCGTATCATCGTTCCTGACCTGTTGACACTAAGTTGGACTGTTTTTGAGACCTTTTGACCCTGACGCATTTTTCGGTGCAAAGCGGCCCACATCGGGACCCCGTTTTGCCCCAAAATTGACGTTTTTGCCCTTGTCTCCAAATTGGACTCAAGGACAGGCGATCCTAGCTGATTAATATTTTCTGGATCTAATGGTGATGTTTGTTTCAGCAGCCGGAGTACTGCCTGCAAATCCAGCTATTGCCAGAGCTACACTTGGAGCTGAAAACCCAGGCAAGTGTACCTTGCCATAAATGCAGTTTAATAATTCATTTTCTCTAGATTTATTTTCTTGTGAGTGTTGTACTTGCTCAACCCTAGGGCCGTGTGACTTGCTTAGCGTCCGATCATAGTCGGGTGCCAACACCGTACGCGGGGTTGGGCAATGTCATTTAGAGATGGATATCGTAACATTTATATTCTTGTACTTGCCCTATCAAGTACTTATTACCCAGGACACCTGACACAGAGCATGAGACAGGATCTTCCTGAAATATTCAAGGTGATTCTGTATAGGATACAGGTTTATGACATAGACATGACATTCCTAGATGTTATATTCATAGACATAGTATGACTCACTGCATTAGAGATGATTTTACGTAACATGGACATGAGGCATCGTGGACATGAGACGTAAGATTACATTTGGGTGGGGAGAGACACGCAGGCTTCAGGCTGATCATATAAATATAATTCATAGTAAACATATAGTAAAATTCATAGAATAGCTGCTACCGGCTCCCAGACACAGAGCTTGTAGTGGTATCAGCCTAAGTTTTAGTGATGCTCTCAACTTGCATTTCACATAGATGGTTATATAGTTGACCCTATTGTTTTATTAACTGCTTTACTGCATTTATTTTGGCTTGTGTTTTCTTGTACCTTACTATGTCCCCTGAGGACCTGGATCCGGATTATGTCCCCAGGATTTGCATACGAGGTTTATCCAGAGGTCTACGGAACAGGTGCTCTTCACGGAACAGTACCCGTAGCTGAAGACGAGGTGATCGCTGAGGACTTCTCCTGAACCATTGCTTCGCCATGCTCAGTCGTTAATTCCTGTTTAATTAAACTCTTTAAATTTCTGTTTATGAGATCATTGTACCAGACTTATATCGGGTTGTTCCCCGAATACTTTGCTGAGACTGGATGTTTAATTTAATTTCCTTATTGCTGTTGATTTATATTCTTTTCTGTGGATGAGATTAGTTATGACTTATTGTTATAGACCTTATTTACAGCTTAAGTATGCTGATGGATCCATTAAATTGGGTTTGTCCATCGTTGCATGCTGCTGGCCATTGCCACGCTTCTCTAGTCCCTCGTCATTTTGGGACTGGGGCGTGACAACGCCTCGAAAGGTGCCATCTGAATGCTTGCCTGATAGCTGTTGTTGTAGGAGAACTCCACTAAATGCAGGTGATCTTCCCAAGATCCTCCGAAGTCCAGTATACAAGATCGCAGCATATCTTCTAGGATCTGAATTGTGCGCTCTGACTGTCCGTCTGTCTGAGGATGATAGGCAGTACTGAACTTGAGCCTGGTGCCAAGACTCTCTTGCATGCTTCGCCAGAAGTGAGAAGTAAATCTCAAGTCTCGATCTGATACGATACTAACCGGCACTCCATGTAATCTTACGATCTGACGCATATACATGTCGGCTAGTACTTCCGTGGATTGTCCGACTCTGAACGGCAAGAAGTGAGCCGACTTAGTGAGCCGGTCCACGATGACCCATACTGCATCCTTTCCACTAGGGCTTCTTGGAAATCCAGTGACGAAGTCCATGGTAATATGCTCCCACTTCCATTCGGGGATGGGAAGTGGCTGCAACATACCTGCAGTCCTTTGGTGCTCGGCCTTCACCTGCTGGCAGACTAAGCATTTTGCCACAAAGCGGGCAATCTCCCTTTTCATTCCATGCCACCAGTAATATTGTCTCAAGTCCCGGTACATCTTGGTTCCTCCTGGATGAACCGAGTATATGGAGCTATGGGCTTCTGTCATCAACTCCTGCCTTAATTCTCCATTTGGAACACATAGGCAATTTCCGCACCTTAATGTTCTGTCCTCGTGGATGCGAAGTCCCGTCTGCAAGCCTGCTTCTGTTCTTTCTCTCAGCCTTCGGAATCTGGCATTATTAGGCAAAGCTTCCTTGATTCTCTCCACTAGCGATGACTTCACTTCGAGGCTAGCCAGCAACCCATTTTGTCCAGGTAAAATAACCTCTATCTGGAGCTCTTGTAGATCCTTCAATAGCTCGGGCTGCTCCGTCAAGAAATAAGCCGAGGGTTTTCTGCTAAGGGCGTCGGCTATAACATTTGCTTTCCCCGGGTGGTACTGCAGATCGATGTCAAAGTCCACCATCAACTCAAGCCAACGTCTTTGCCTCATGTTGAGCTCCTTCTGTGTATAAACATACTTCAAGCTCTTATGATCAGTGAATATCTCGACCTTTTCTCCATACAGATAATGTCTCCAGATCTTCAATGCAAAAATAACTGCAGCTAGCTCCAGGTCGTGCGTTGGGTAGTTCTTCTCGTGGACCTTCAGCTGCCTCGATGCATAAGCGATAACCTTGCCATGTTGCATCAAGACACAACCTAGTCCACTACCGGACGCATCACTATATACAACAAAACCTCCTGACCCTGAGGGAAGAGTCAAGACTGGTGCTGTTGTTAGACGCCTCTTCAATTCTTCAAAGGCATGCTGGCATTCTTCTGTCCATATGAACTCCTGATCCTTCCGTGTCAGCTTAGTCATCGGCTCTGCGATTCTTAAAAAAATTTCTACGAACCGCCGGTAATACCCAGCAAGTCCAAGAAAACTTCTCACTTCCGCAACAGAGGTAGGTGTAGGCCAGGTTTCTATAGCAGTGACTTTCTCTGGGTCCACAGACAGTCCTTCTCCCGAGATAATATGCCCTAAGAATGGCACCTTGTCCATACAGAACTCATATTTGCTGAGTTTGGCATACAGCTTCTCCCTTCTCAAGGTTTCTAGCACAATTCTAAGGTATTCCTCGTGCTCTTCGTGGTTCTTGGAGTAGATTAGGATATCATCAATGAATACCACCACGAACTTATCCAAGTACTGATGGAAGACCCCGTTCATCAAACTCATAAATACGGCGAGTGCGTTGGTTAAACCAAACGGCATAACTAGGAACTCATAATGCCCATACTTAGTTCTGAAGGCTGTCTTTGGGATATCTTCCTTCTTCACCCTAATCTGGTGATAACCGGATCTAAGGTCAATCTTGGAGAATACCTTAGCACCACTCAATTGGTCAAACAAATCATCAATACGTGGTAATGGGTACCGGTTCTTAATAGTTACAGCATTAAGGGCTCTGTAATCAATGCACAGCCGTACAGATCCGTCCTTCTTGGGTACAAAAAGTATAGGTGCTCCCCATGGTGAAACACTGGGCCTGATAAATCCTTTCTCCAGAAGGTCGTCAACTTGTGTTTTCAGCTCCACTAACTCCTTAGGTGCTAGCCGATATACTGATGAAGTGATAGGTTCGGCTCCTGGAGTTAGGTCTATTGTGAATTCTATCTCCCGATCAGGTGGTAAACCTGGAAGGTCGTCGGGAAATACATCCACAAATTCCGTTATGACTCTTGGGTAACTTGAATCTTCTTCTACAGTCAATACCCTAAGAGTTGGCTGGACCCCTTGTTCTACAGCTCATCTAAGAAATTCAAACTCAGGAAGGCTAGGGGGTCTAAATATCACTTTTCCAAGCCGGCAATCCAGTGTCGCATGGTACTGACTTAACCAGTCCATACCAAGTACAACATCGTAATCAGGCATAGAAAAGATCAGGAATTGGGCTCGCATCTCTCGGCCACAGACTACTACCGAACATGATCTACAAGTATCACTAACCGGGATAATTCTACCTCCCGTTAGTATTCTCTTCATCTTCGAGAGAGGTGCGGTAGCTATTCTATGTGTGGCTACGAAGCTAGCAGCAATAAATGAATGCGAAGCTCCAGAATCAAATAATGCTACAGCAGGAATTGAAGCTACTAATATGGTACCTGCTATCACTTCGCCTGCAGTAGCTTCCTCAGTGACTGCTAGTGCATATGCCTGACCTCGTCCCTGAGCGGGACCCCTTTGCTGACGAGCTTGTTGGAACAGTGCTGCCTGAGGTGGTAGAGGTGGCCTGGCTCCTCCAGGCCCTGTCTGAGTTGCTCCCCCAGCTGGAAGAGCTGCAGGTGGAGCTGGTCGATTCGGAACTCCCTCCCGACGTTTCGAGCAGTCCTTTGAGAAGTGTTGTCCAGATCCGCAAACCAGGCAGAGCCCCAGCTTGCGTTGATATTCCTTTTCAATATGTCCTACCTTGCTGCAGTAGTGGCAAGTAGGCAGGTTCTTAGTTGCTGCTCTTGGAGGCGGGCTCTTCTGGGGCCGTTTAGCAGATTCTCCTGGTGATGACTTGGACGGTGCTGAGGAGAAGGGACGTTTCAGGCTTGATTCCCTCCGAGTAACGCGCTCCAGCCGACGTGCTGCAGCTAGGACGTCGGTGTAAGAGGTGGGCGCGACCGATCCGATTAACTTCTGAAGCTCGAACCTGAGCCCATCAAAGAACTTCTCCGCCTTTTCCTCTTCGGTAGGAATTAGCGAAGGGGCGAAGCGGCTCAGGCGAATGAATTCGGCGTTGTATTCCTCCACCGTCATGTTGCCCTGGATCAGGCGGTTGAATCAGTCTTGGAGTTCTGACCGAGCCACAGCAGGGATGTACATTTCCTGGAAGAGTCTGGAGAACTCCTCCCAGGTAACCTGATCATGTTCGAGCCTTCTTCCTTCGGACAGCCACCAGTGATGCGCGTTGTCCGTCAGTTGCATCCTGACGGCAGTCATCCATTTGTCCCTTGGTAGTTCGGCGGCCTCCAACTGATGCTGTGTGTTTGTAAGCCATTCATGCACTTCAGTTGGTCCTTCCTTGCCCGAGAAGGTACGTGGCTTGAGTTGACGGAAATCCGTAATAGATCCCGTCGTTGGCCGCCTATTTGGTGGATTTGCATGCTCCAATGCTGCGACCAGGCTGTTCCTTAGGTTCTCGGCCTCTCGGCGTTGGGTCTCCTGTTGAATCTGTTGTTGTGCCTGCATCATGGCGTAGAACATCTGGAACATTTGCTGGCCGTCCATTGCCTGTCCTGGGGGAAAGACAGGCATCGTTGGAGGGAACTGGGGAGGAGGCGGGATGTCATCACGCCTGAACCTGGAACTTGGCTGGCCAGTTTGATTGCTCTGAGAGGATTGTCCTCTAGTATCTGGCGTCGTTCCAGCCTCGCAGGTAAACCCTGCTTCAGTCGGTGTACCCAAGGGGGTCTCGTCACCACGTCTGGGATCCATAACTCTGCATCAAAAGAAAACAATGAGAACGCACAGAGGAATCAAAACAGGATGCAGTTCAAGCAATTTAATTGAATTCGACATAGAGTTCAAAAACGATTAAATCAATGGATGAGATCCTATAACCTATCTTATTGCAGGCCTGTCCGGTCCCTAAGTTGAAACCGAACAATTTAGTTTGTGACCTGCATGGGCCACCACAAAAACCATGTCACGCCCCAGTCCCAAAATGCCGAGGGACTGGAGATGCGTGGCAATGGCCAGCAGCACGCACCGATGGATAACCCAATTTAATGGAGCCATCAGGGCGTACTTAAGCTGTAAATAAGGTCTACTACACAAGTCACACTAATCTCATCCATAAAGATAAAGAAATAAACTGCATAATCAAATGGAAATAATGTAGCAACATCATCACAGCAAGTCAGTCGGAGCAACAATCCGACTTAAGTCTGAAATAAACTGGCTCTATAGGCCAGGAACAAAAGATGTAAACATGAAATAAATACTGAGTACTGGAACAAGCACTCAGGAGAAGTCCTCGGCAGTCACCTCGTCTTCAGTGTTCGGTTCAGCTCCAGCAATAGCTTCAGCTCCTGTCCCGTATATCTCGGGATACTGCTCCTCAGCTAAACCTGGGGACATAATACATTCCAGGTCCTCAGTGGACATAGCAAGGCACAAGATAAAAATAAGCCAACTGAATAAGCAGTGCAATAAATAAATGATCAGCAGGGTAAACTAAGTAACCATCTATGTGATATGCAAATAAGAGCAACACTAGTACTCAGGCTGAGACCGCTACAAGCTCTGTGTCGGGGAGCCGGTAGCAGTAATAACAAGTAAAGGGTCTAGCTCTGCTGGAGAGTCTACAACCTCACAATAATAGTAGATATATATATATAACAGCCTGTAGCCTGTGTGTCTCTCCCCACCCAATGTAATCACGCAAGCCATGACCATAACGTCTCATGTCCATGTCAGCGGGATTATAACTAATGCAACAAGTCATACTGTCTATAAATAAATAACTCTGTCAAGTCCTGTATCCTATTCAGAATCCCCACGAATAACTCGGAAAGATTCTGTCCATGATAGTGTCAAGTGTCCTGGGTTGTAGGGTACTTGATAGGTCAAGTACAAAGTAAGGGGGTCGTAAATCCATCTCTAAATGACGAACCCAACACCGCGTACGGTGTCAGTACCCGACTATGATCGGGCACTAGGTACGTCGTACGTTTCCTAGGTTTAAGCAGTTTAAAACAGTTTATAGGAATTTGCACAAAAAATCCAGCAGAGTATTTTTACAGAAAATATGAAAATAATGACTGCAAGTTTGGCAAGGTGCACTTGCCTGATGTTTGAATTCCACTTAGGTCCTGGTTTCGGAAATTTCCAGAGATGTCTACGAAAGCTGAAATAAACAGTACCATCACGCTCAGAAGGTGTCAAACAGCTAGGATCGCCTGTCCTTGGGTCCAATTTGGAGACAAGGACAAAAACGGCAATTTCGGGCCAAAATGGGGTCCGCCGGTGGGCCCGCTTTGCACCGAAAAATGTGTCAGGGTCAACGGTCTCCAAATTCACCAAACTTAGTGTCAACAGGTCAGGAACACTGATACGAACCCAACGGAACTTTCAGATTTGAATTCCGATGAGCCGATCACGAAATCGCCCGTCGAGCGGGGCCTGTGGGGCCCACGACACGCGATTTCGTCAACGTTCTCAGAATCGGACCAAACTTGACCCACAGGACCAGCGTATCGATACGAGTCCGATGGCGCAAGTTTCGTCTCGATCCGACGTGTGTGCACGAAGTTAGGGTGAATTACAGAAAAGACGGATACGGAGCGATGTCCGCGGATACGCGTCGATTCCGGTGTGCACGCACACCCGAATCAGCTTCCGCAAAATCCCACACGTCCGTATCGACGAGATGCACGTATCTGTGAAGACCGCACGTGACCAAGTCGTCCCGTTTGGCGGGGCGTACTCAGTTCCGGGGTGAAACAGGGTCTGGTTTTTCCTGTTTTTGGATCGCGGTGTACGATCACCACAGGACGCGATGCCCCGAGCGGTTTGTCCGGGCACCGAGAGGGTCATACAGGCTTCGCATAGAAATTTACGGAATCGAAATCGGGGTTACGAGCAGGAAGTTATGAGTACCTGAAGGGACCCGAAAACTGGGGTTTGAACTGTGTCCGACACGCGTGTTCGTGTCCGAATACCGTGTCGGAGCCGTGTCCGCGTGTCCTGCTGGCTGGGGGACTGTGTCCGGCAGCTGGTCGAGGTCGGCGGAGGGTCGACGCTGCTCGGGGAGGCTCGAGGCTCTGCTGGCCGGGGCGGCACTGACCGGAGTCGCCGGAGTCGGCGCTGGACGGCTGGGTTCGAGGAAGAGGAAGGAGGAGGAGTCGGCGGCTGGGGGGAAACTCGCTGGCGGCTGCGCGAGAGAGGTGGACGGCGGGTTTCAGAGGAGGCCGGAGGGTCGCAGGGGGTCGGGGTCGCCGGACGGGTCTCGCCGGACGGTGGAGTTAGGGCTTGGGGTTTGGGGGAAAGAAGAGGGCGGAGGAGAGGCTATAAATAGGGCTGTGGGAGGGCTCGGCCGGGCGTCGTGGCCGGGAAAGCCGGTAGGGGAGGACGACGTGGGGTCGTGGCCGACGGGCCCGCGGCGGGCGGCGCGATTTCCGGCGCGGGGTCGAACGTGGGAGGGAAGCAGGTTAGGGAGATGCGGGTCCGGGTCGGGCGCGGATCCGGGTGAGCGGACCCGCCCGACCCGCTAGGTGTGAGGTTGGGCTGGGCTGGTTGAGATCCATGGGCTCGGCCCACTGGGCCGGGCCGGGCCCTAAACTGAAAATGATAATAATAATAATAATAGAAATAATAATAATAATATTAATTAATTAATTAATTTATGTAGAAAATAGTTTTTAGGCTTTTAAAATTAGGTCCGATGCCCAATAAAATTCTAGAAAATTACCCTAAGTCCGGTTTTCTATTTTACACCATAAAATCATATTTTTATTTCATTTTAATGTTGTTTATTGGCAATTAAAAATTATAAACTCACTACATGTCCTATGTAAATTGCATATAAATTCCAAAAATTGATTAAAAATCTAAAAAATTTAGGGTGTTTACACCCGTCCATTGCTTGCCCTGGTGAAAAGACAGGCATCTGTGGAGTGAACTGTGGCGGAGGTGGGATGTCGTCGCGCCTGAACCTTGAATTATGTTGTTCAGCTTGACCACTTTGAGAGGATTGCCCTCTGTTCTCTGGTGTAACTCCATCTCCATAGGTAACCACAACATCTTGTGGTGTACTCAAAGGAATTTCATCTCCAATTCTTGGATCCATTTCTCTGCATCAAAAATAAAATATAAGAAGCGCACAGGATTCAAGGCAAGATGCAAGTCAAAAGTTAATTTGAATACGATACAGATATCAAGAACGATTCAAGCAAGTGGATGAGATCCAAAAAAACTTATCATATTCTTATTGCAGGCCTATTCGGTCCCTAAGTTGAAACCGAACAATTTTAGTCGTTGACCTGCATGGGCCACCACAAAAACTATGTCACGCCCCAGTCCCAAAATATCGGGGACTGGACACGTGGCAATGGCCAGCAGCACGCACCGATGGACAAACCCATTTTAATGGATCCATCGGGGCTGTATTACAATAGTCAGGATTTACTAATCTCATCCACAGAATAAAGATAGCAATATCAGCAAAAGAAATAAACAACATCCAGTCACAAGTAATTAAAAATCGGGGAACAACCCGATATAAAGTCTGTTACAATGTTCTCATAAATAGGAAATAAAGAGTTTAATTAAACAGGAAAGAGAGTCTATTTGCCATAAAGACTGAGCATGGAAGAAGCGGATGTTCAGGAGAAGTCCTCAGCGATCACCTCGTCCTCAGGTACAGGTACTGCTCCGAGAAGTGCTCCTGTTCCGTACACCTCAGGGTAGATCTCGTCTGCTAATCCTGGGGACATAATTCGGATCCAGGTCCTCAGGGAAAATAGCAAGGTACAAGAAAGCTCAAGCCAAAATAATGCAGTAAATAAAACAAATAGGGTAAATAAATAGCCAGCTAAGTGATATGCAAGTGAGAGTTATTAGTCATACTCAGGCTGAGACTACTACAGGATCAGTGTTGAAGAAACCATAGCAGTATTTTCTCGAAGGGCCAGAACTTGCGCCAAAGCTCTGTATCAGAGACTAAGACACCTCCAGATGACAATAATTATAATATAATCAGCCTTGATATGGTAATACTCTCCCCACCCAATGTAATCTCACGTCACAGTTCACGATGTTCATGTTACGCAAGATCATAACTAATGCAATAAGTCAGGATAAAATCTAAGCATTTAAAGATGTCATAAACTTGTATCCTATACAGAATTACCTTGAATATTTCAGGAAGATTCTGTCTCATGATTCGTGTCAAGTGTCCTGGGTATAATGTACTTGATAGGGCAAGTACGATAATATAATTGTCACGATATCCATCTATAGGTGACGTTACACAACCCCGCGTACGGTATTGGCACCCGACTATTAATCGGAAGCTAAGTAAGTCACACGGCCCTAGGGTTGAGCATGTACAACAGTCACAGAAAATAAATCAAGAGAACAAAATAAATTAATATACTGCAATTTATGGCAATGTACACTTGCCTGGGTTTCCAGCTCCAATTGTAGCTCTGGCTTCAGCGGGGATTGCAGGCAGTACTCCGGTTGCTGAAATAGATATCACCATCAGATCTAGAAAATATTAATCAGCTAGAAATGCCTGTCCTTGAGTCCAATTTGGACACAGGGGCGAAAATGACATTTTGGGTTAAAGCGGGGTCCACATGTGGGCCGCTTTGCACCAAAAAATATGTTAGGGTCAAAGGTCTCCAAATTTGTTCAATTTAGTGTCAACAGGTCAGGAACGATGATATGAACCCAACGGAACTTCCAGAATTGGATTCTGATGAGCCGTTCTCAAAATCGTCCGTCGAGTGGAGCATGTAGGGCCCACGACACGCGATTTTGTCAACGTTCTCAAAATCGAACCAAACTTGGCTCACAGGACCAGCGTATTACTACGAGTCCGATGGTGCAAGTTTCGTCTCGATCCGACGTGTGTACACTAAGTTACAGCGAGATCCAGAAAGGTCGGATACGGGACGGTGTCCGCGGATACGCATTGATTCCGGTGTGCACGCACATCCGAATCAACTTCTGCGAAATCCCACACGTCCGTATCAACGACGCGCACGTTTCGGTAAAGACCGCGTGCGACCAAGTCATCCCGTTTGGCGGGACGCACTCAGTTCCGGGGTGAAACAGGGCGTTGGTTTTCCTGTTTTTGGATCGCGGTTCGCGATCACCACAGGTCGCGATGCACCGAGCGGGTTGCACGGGCACCGAGGGGGTCATGCAGGTTACGCGATGCAACTGACGGAAAAGAAATCGGGGTAGCGAGGAGTGAGATACGAGTACCTGTACAGGGCTCCGAAAACTGGGGTTTTCGTGTCCTCGCGTGTCTACACAAGACACTGTGTCCGGCCGACCTAGGGTTAGGGTTCTGGGCTTCGACTGCTGGGGCGTCGCCGGAGGACGGCGAGGGCTCGGGGAGTCGTCGGCTGGGCTCGGGCGGCCAGAGAGGGTTAGGGTTCCGGGCGGAGCTGGTCGTGCGAGGCGGGGACGGCGGCGTGGCAGCTTGCAGAAGCTGGAGGCGGAGGTGTGGGGCTCGACGAGGTCGGCACGGCGCTGCGGGTCTCTAGCGAGTGCTGAAGTGAGGAGGTGGCCGGCGTCGGGCGGTGCAGGGTTCTGCGAAGGACAGCAGGGCTGCGGGCACGGAGAGGTCGGGGAACGGATACGGGTTCGTCGGGGTCGGAGGAGAGGGCGGACGGAGGCGGAGGGGTGAGAGGTTTTATAGGGCGGAGGAGGCGGAGGGTCAGCCGGTGCGGGAGGCTGAGAGGCTGGGCGAGCGGGGCAGCCGGCGGCGGCCGTTGCGGGTAGCTGGAGCGGTCGAGGAGGCGGCGGCGTAACGGCCGGCGGCGGGGGAAGCTAAAGCGGTCGGGTCAGGGGAGAAGAGGAGTCGGCGGGCTTCGGGTTCGACGGGTCGGGTCGGGTCAGGCGGATCCGGCCCGATCCGCTAACAAAAACGGGTTCTGGTCCAAGCGGGTCGGGTCATGGGTTTGACCCGGATCCGACCCGTTAAAGTGGGGTTGGGTTGGTTTGGTCAGACCGCCCGGTTCGGTTTATTTTGGTTTGGTTTAATTAAATAAACCCGGTTTATTTTTGGTTTAATTAAATAATTAGTTTTTAGGGCTTTTAAAATGACTCCGGGGTCCAATAAATTTCCGAAAAATTACCCTATGTCTAATTTTTCATTTTACACCATAAAATATTATTTTTATAATAATTTAATATTATTTATTTTTATTTAAAAATTATTTAATAATTAAAACACCTTAGTTTAATTAGAGAAAAATTTCAGAAAATTGTGAAAAATCCAAATTTAAAAATTCTTGAAAATCAGGGGGTTTACAATTATGATGATTATATTTCTTTGTATATTTTTGATTTATGCTTGTGATTGAGAAACTAGGATTGCTTGACCTAGGTTGACTGATGACTTGTAATATTAACCCCTATGTCTATTCACAGTTATGATCGTATATCGGGGTACTGGAGTACTCTGGTATACATAGCTGGCTTTGTCGGCCCTCGCTCTCCAATATTCTGGTTCTGAGGCATGACAAGGGGGGACTGCGGGGCTGCTACCGTCGCAGTAGAAAAAGGGGACATGGGTAGTTTAGGAATTTTTTTAGGGTATCAAGTTGATACATATAAAAGTTTAGGATATTAAGTTCAAAACTGAAATAATTGAGGGTATCAAGTTGCAATTCATCATAGATTTTTGACTTTTTTGAGTTTAGTTTTGCAGAAAAAAAACCGTTAACAAATTGGTACATATAAAATGGGACAATTCACAAAAGAGGAAGAGGACCTTACAATGTGATGGAAGAGTACCCAGTATGGTAGCCTCCTAAATATTTTTCTCCTTGAATATTCTGAAAAATGTTATAGACTCATAGTTCGTGTAATGATTGATAGCACTCCTTGATATTGATAATTTGGTTTTTAAAATTGTTTCTCAATTATATCATACTTAATAATATTGTTATTAGTTTTCAGGTTTTTATTAACATATACACGTGTTATATTTGTAGTCGGTTGATATATCTCATGTCTTTTAATAGTGGCACTTCTTTATATTTTTATTTTTATTTTTATTTTGACGGATAACACAACTTTATTTTATTATATAGATAATAACAAAATTTGTATAACTGTTTTCTTATACAAAACTATTTAATCTCTTCGAGGAAAAAAAAAAAGAAGATTCACCATTGATTGATGTTCCTCAAATTGTGAAGTGTACAATGGCGTCAATATTTTCTATCCGTGCTTGTAGATTTGTGTAAATATCAAAGATGGTGGTATGATTTTGCACTAATTTGGGTTGTAGTTATGCTTTATTCTATTTGCTCAAACGCTAGTTTCGAAATTGTTTATTGGGCTCTTGTTTTCGAAATAGTCTTATTGAAATCCCAAATGAATGACACGTTTGCAAAAACGTCATTCGAAATAGAAGGTGTTTAGTTCGTCCCTTGCGTTTGGCACCATATAGAATCTTGGATAAAACAACTACAATCCAAACTGATTAATTATCGACCAACATCAAATGTGGGGAAAAAAAGAGGAAGGGGAAGTGGTAGCACATTGTTCTCCAAACTCAAACCTAATTCATTTTTGTGATTAATTTTTATTATTATTATACAAAAAATAAAGCTAATGATCACTATTGCTAATATTATTTGAAGATTTATATTATCATTTATTAATAAATTACCTAGTAATATTACTATATGAAATCATTTATTTATAAGGTTTACATCTTAAGTATTATTATTACTTTTGATATTATTGTTAACATTGTTTTTTTTTCTTATTGTTATTATCAGTAAATATAATAGTTATTATTAATAATAGTTGATTAATAAGAATTTTATTATTAGTACTACAAAATTAGTAATGTTATTATTACATTAATCCCCCTATGTTTCATGCTCATTTGCTCCATAAAAATTAAAAAAAAAAAAAAAAAAAAAAAAAAAAACCCTCCAATTTTGGACTTATGAATATTCTCCCTTTTATTGTATTTTATTCATCTTTTGGATTGGACTATAAGTGGAAATCCAAGTATGTAAGCTTCCCAGAAGTGGAAATAAATAAGAGGAAGAATGGGGCTTTTGGACTGCACTATAAGAGGATATCCAATTTAGTATGTAAGCTTCCAGAAGAGGAAAAATGGAGGGCTTTTGGATTTGCACTATAACAGGATGTCCAATTTAGTATGTAAGCTTCCAGAAGTGGAAATAAATCAGACAAAAACAAAATGGGGGCATTCCGAGAATCGAACTCGGGACCTCTCGCACCCAAAGCGAGAATCATACCACTAGACCAAATGCCCATTTAATGAATTTTAGTTAACCTATAATTTATATATATATTCAAACACACATATTTTGTTCCCCTGAAAACAAATGGAGGACATATTTCGTAATATAAAACTGACTTCTGGACGACGCCGTCTATGTAGTAAGTAAATACTCAACCAATTAAATTTTAAAAAATTATTATAAAAAATAAATAATTTAAACCAACTTTCATCTTATTCATCAAAATCGTTAATAAATATTCGACCAATTTAATTAACAAAAAAAAAATCTAACGGGAGATCAAAAAAAAATCTAAAACCAACTTACTTCTTATTATTCGTAATCCACATTTTTCTTCCATAATAAATTATAATTAAAATATTTTTAAATATTTAAACTGTTTTATAATAATATAAAAAAAAATATGTTCTACTAGTTATTTGTAGTAGGTGCATTTAAGCACATACTGTCAAAACCGTAAGCACAAAGTATTGCTTCGGTATAACCATTTGTTTCACATTCAAAAGTGTATCTTTTCTTCCCACATGATTCATCTTTTTGTTTTTTTTCCAAAACAATCCACTAAACTGTGGCACTACAAAGATTTGCTGGTAAATAATACTTGACAACCGACAAAGTTGGCGATTGGTCGGAGTAGACGCAACACCAATACGAGAAGGGTCAATAGCGTTAGCAGATTGTAAGAAGAGTGAGATAAAATAGACATAAAATTATCTCTACTAATATAAGATAGCTAAAAATCGACTCAAAATTGAACTGTGTATGTTGTTTATAAATACTCTATTAATTAAACTGTCTAAACCATCTATAAATACTCTATAAATTATTTTTAAAAAAAACTAATTATTTAACTACCTAATATAATTTAATTATAACTCAAGTGGTTATAATATTTATAATAAATTTATATTTAATTTTTTTTACGCACACGTTACTACTATATATATATATATATATATATATATATATATATATATATATATATATATATATATATATATATATATAAGCCATGCTTGCCACCTCAATTTGTTCAATATAAATGATACCATCAGGCACCAGATAGGGAACACAGAATTCTCATTCACTAGCATAACACCAGATATGGCTAATAAGTCGAAACACCAAAGTACAAACAACAAGAAGCCATTTATCCTAAAAGCTTTGGAGTCACCTTTTCCGTTCACTCATTTGATCAAGGGCTAGATCTGATTAGTTAGAAACAGAAAAATAATAAGATGCTATGAACAGACAAAGTTTGCAATGCTGATCATTGGTCGTAATCAACAGGATATTGTTCCATATAACGCTCAGAAAGTAAGAAACACAATACATAGAGGAACCCTTGAATTGCTACGGGCTTCCTGTTGTCATTCAAGCTAGCAATTGAGTTGAAGGGAGAAACACACCAGATCCCAGATAGCAAAACTGCCAACATCCAAGCCGAACCAACCTCATCACCAGAACCATCCAGGAGCATTCTGAGAGCTTCTGCTTTCCGAGAAGTAATCTCCTTCCCGGTATCGAATCTAATGTTTCGAATTCTATAAAAGATTGTGAGGCACTGACAGAGAATGAAGTTCCCAGTAGCCCTGTAACTTACTACCTCCCTGATCTGTAAGCCGGAACGCAGGTATTTGATGGGAGAATCTTAATCTTTCATCCACTGGTATTTCAATTGTCTGTGTATCATCTCCTTTCTTTTCAGGCATAAAGACGGTATTATGGCCATCCACCTTGGTCAATATCGCAACTCTAATCAAAGAACTACTGCATTCACGTATTTCCACAACATCATAGTCACACTTTTCTAGGTCTGATTGTGTCCATTCGATGCTCCAGCCCTTGTATAGAGCCCATACCTCACCGCTTATGGGATGGATATCGTATTGATCCCTCTTCACAGGTATAGAATGCACCATATGTGAAAAAATGTCTGTTGTATCAAATGAATTAACCTTCCGTTCAACTTTAAATCTTCCACAGCCACATGGAAGACCTTTCTTTGACCACAAGGTCTCATCTTTACTCTGAGGGAGAAGCTCAGCCCATGACGCATATACTGTCGAGTCTTCAGCACTCCTAATCTTGGCATAGTACTTGGGGAATTGGTCTACATCGCTGTATAGTGCCCAAATCTGCCCTCGTTTAATCTTCTCAATAGATTTATCTTCTTCAAAATCATGGAACTCACCAAGAGGGTAATCATTTGTATCAGGAAGCGGAGATGTGAAGGAAGGAGAGTTTAGGCGTCCAGCACCAGCAGCAATGGAATTCGGAGAATCCTCATTTACCGTATCAGCAGAATAGCATCTGTGACCTGCAGTCTTAATTACATGGATGTTCTCTTTTGAATCTCCATTCTTCGAACAGGTTGCAACACCCTTTTCAGCAGCTACCGATCTACATGGATTGACAAATGTGTCATCAAAATCCCTAGCTTTCAAAGCAGCATTATCAAGACTAATAGAAGGAAATGCATCTGCAAAGTCACTTGGTAAAGATGCAACATCAAGCTCAAGACACCCTTTAAGAGTGCCTTCCCTTTCAGCTCCAGTCAATTTATAGGAAGGAACCTTGTGTGAAAATCTTAGTACTTCTGTGGATGGTATCTTGTATGTTCCCTTATCTATTGCTGGCATGAACAGGCTCAGGAACCCTTCTATCTTGACCAAGTGGTGGACAACAAGAATGTCACTGCTATCTGCAAAATCCAAAAGGATCTTTACAACTTCATATTCATAAAGTTTATGACTGTCTGTATTAGAACTCCACTTAAAATCCCAGTCTTTATAAAGGGCCCAAACCTCTCCTTTTCTAGGATATATATTATATGTGATTCTTCGTGTGCCCTTTTCCCAACACATGATATGAGAAAACATCTGCACGCTCCTGGTGGATTCCGACTTCCCAAGTCTATAGTTCCCAGAAGCAACAGGCAGCTCAGCTTTAGTCCACACTTTCTCAGTATCATTTATGGCATTGTGTTCCAACCAATTGAAATGCAGCCTAAACTCTCCTGCACAGACTTCTCTTATCCGCACATAGTATCTGGGCATTGCGTCTAAATCATCATAGACTGCCCAGATCTGACCAGCCCCAAATTTACTTTCAACCCTCTCACCTTCAAAGTTGCCAAATTCTGGGTCAGGGTAGGAAAAGGACGCGAGACCTGGCGAGCCATTAGATTTTGAATCAACAGTACATTTCACATTGTCATTGTTACAGAGACCACTAGCATCTGGAGAATTAGCTTTACTGCGAACCGTGTTAAAAGATGATCCACCTTTCCTTGATCTTTTAGGAGTCACAAGATCATCATCCATTAGTGCTTCATTATATGTGACATTCTGCTTCAGCCTGCTGGACTTTCGTGGATAACAACCAGTACTTGTCCCAGCACTCTGTTCTGCCTTGCCACCGGTGTTCTCTTCGGTACAAATGTCCACACTTTCACTAGTACTGTCTGAATCACTAGACTCTGTAACTGACTTCCTGCCTCTTTTCTGCTTTGCATTTACTGCTGAAGGCTTCTCCTTGGATTCTCTCCCTTTTCTATCAGGATTTACTCTATCAAAATGCAGGTTGCTACCTGCCATGCCATCTAGCTTCTCCTTGCTTGCAGATCCAACACTTCCACGAGCTACATTGATACCAGAACTTGACCTAGATTTCTGCACAGTGGGACCCCCAGCTACATTTCCCTGAAACCCTGCATTAGAAGAGTTGCCAGTATGGCTTTGCTGACCTGGAATCTCCTGCTTAGAATTTTTGGTATGATTCAATTGTTGAGTAGAATTTGTCCCAGGAACCGGCATTGCGTGTGCATGTAATTCATGTGCAACGAAATTGGAATTGCATCTCTCGCAGCGAAGTGATCTATTTATGAGGATTCGAAGGCACTTGTATCTCTGGCAACATCTGGGACACATGGCCCAAAAGGTGTGGGTGTTGGATGCTGATGACTGCTTCTGATTTATGTTGCTGAAGTGAGAAGTAGCAGAGCTTGCAAAGTTGCCAGGAACTCCTGGTCGAGTTTTAGCACAATAATGCCTTGATGGTTGATGAGAAGGCTGCTTTGGCAAGACAATCAAAGGTTTGGTTCTTCTTTTGCTGTCATAGAGAGAACGCTTGCCTCGATCAGACAATGTCATATGTGCTTCACCGATTAGCTTAAAAGCAGCTTCAGCCCCAGCAAACTTATTCTTATCTGGATGAAGCTGAAGAGCAAGCTTACGGTACTGTTTCTTGATAGATAATTCATCTGAAAATTGCTCGACTTGAAGAATTCCATACCAATCCATTACCCCGTTGATCATAGCCTCAGCACAACAGTGGACGTCACAAACAGTTAACATTTGTAAAATGTTTTCAAGGTTTGGAAAGAGCTGTTGGGCCTTGAGAACAATCTTTTTAGCCCCAAGAAAATCTTTGTTCTGCATTTTTCTCTCTGCTATTTCCTTGGCTCTCCTGGCCTCTTCTTTGTTGCACTCCATGGTGACTTTGTATGAAAATAGTGCCCTTACTATTACTCACAGAGATTCACAGTTGAAAGAAAGAAAAGGTTCCTTGCTTCTAGAAGAATTTTGAATGTTCAAAACAAATTTCTCCACAGGAGGGCTATAGATACCATGTCTTACCAGGTATAATCACCACTTCACAATGTAATTCGCACACCTGCATGGACAATCATAGATTATTCATAAATCAACAAAATAAACAATTAAAAGCTATGTCAGTACTCAGTAGGTAGCATACATATATCTCATGAATAGGGCATTAAAGATGTATACCTTAAACTAGCTACCTACAAACATATCAAAAATAGATAACCAAAAGCAGTCTTTGTTTCCACATACAGTACAGTACTATCTATATCTATGGTTATTGTAGAAAAGGAATGATAGATTGATTCATTAAGAGGAGAGGGGAGTACATTATATAGGAGAGGCTAACCCCTCTCCCTATTAGTCTACCCGATGTGAAACTAAACTCAACTTAACACATAACTCAACACCCTTCTTCAAGCTGGAGCATAGATGTCAATCATGTCCAACTTGTTACAGAGAAATTGAACCCGAGGACCTAGAAGAGAATTTGTAAATATATCAGCTATCTGATCGCCGGTCCTCACATGGTGAAACTTTATCATCCCTTTCTGATACTCATCACGGACAAAGTGAATGTCGATTTCAATGTGCTTTGTCCTTTCATGAAATACAGGACTAGTAGCAATATGAATAGCAGACTAGTTATCACAACACATATCTGCTGCTTTATATCCTGCTTCTTTTTCCACTTCATGTAGAAGATGCTGCAGATATAGCACATCTGCTGTGCCATGAGCAATTGCCCAATATTCCGTTTTTGAGCTTGATATTGCGACCACACTCTGCTTCTTGCTCTTCCATGATACCAAGTTTCCGCCAATGAAGACCGAGTAGCCAGATGTATACCGTCTATCCGTAAGACTGACACCCCAGTCGGCATCAGTAAAACACTCAACATAAGTATGCCCCTTATTCTTCATCCAAATTCATTTTTCGGAATTCTGAACTAGATAGCGCAGAATTATGAGAATTGTCTCCCAATGTGGAACTCGTGGTGAAGACATGAATCTACTTGTAACATTGACGACAAAGGAAATGTCTGGACGAGTCATAACGGCCAAGTAGTTGAGTTTCCCAACTACTCGACGATATTGATCTGGATCGGCCACCAGTGTCCTCTCATCGGGAAGTAACTTTATCCCTGGGTCCATGGGCCAGGTTGCTCCCTTAGCTTGCATCATTCATGTATCATTTAGGATGTCAAGCACATATTTTCTCTGAGACATTACAATATCCCGCTTACCCCGCGTGACTTCTACGTCCAAAAAATAGCTCAACGATCCCAAATCAAGGATTTGAAATTGTTCTCCTAAAAACTTCTTTAGTTCTGCAATACCCTGACGGTCGTCTCCTGTGATCACAATATCATCGACATAGACACTGAGTAGTATCCTCTCAGCTAATGTCTGACGATAAAATACTGAATGATCTTTCTTTGATTGGCACATGCCAAACTGAGTAATCACATCTGTGAAACGACCAAACTATGCACGAGGGGATTGTTTGAGACCATAAAGGGCATTCCACAGATGACACACTTTACCCTCCCTTGCAACAAATCCAGGAGGTTGTACCACATATACTTCTTTGTCAAGATCTCCATGAAGAAAGGTATTCATGATATCCAGCTGTAGCAACGGCTAGTCATAGCGAACAACTAAGGCCAAGAGGACGCGCACAAAGTCATTCGAGCAACTGGAAAGAATGTCTCAAAATAATCCTCACCATAGGTCTGAGAATAACCTTTTGCCACCAGACGAGCCTTCAGGCGATCAAGAGTGACATCCGGTTTTACCTTAATATTGAACACCCATTTGCAACCCACTACCTTCTTACCATGAGGTAAATCAACCAAGTTCCATATATGGTTCTCCCGAAGTGCTTTCATTTCCTCTTCCATAGCAGCACGTCAGCCGAGATGTTTAAGACCCTCCTCTGCAGAATTGAGAATCGGAATTCCGTCAATAGTCGCCACCAATGATTGTGTGTGGCTCGCAAGCCCTTTGTAATTGTGAACGTACAATGGATGCTTTACTGATGCTGAAGGGGGCAGGTGGTAGAAGGCGAGGGGGGCTCAAGGGGGGGTGGGGTTGGCGGCTAGGATTTGGGGTAGAGTTTTTGTTTTTGTTTTTGAGAGAGGTGGATGGATTGTGGCTCTGATACCATGTAGAAAGGAAATGATAAATTGATCCATTAAGAGAAGAGGGGAGTACATTATATAGGAGAGGCTAACCCCTCTCCCTATTAGTCTACTCGATGTGGGACTAAACTCAACTTAACACATAACTCAACAATCACCTTACAAAAATGCCAAACCAATGCTTGTAGAATACAATCATCTCATATTTTTGTAAATATGATGTAATAAACCAAAGAATCATCGGTTGTTTCTTAAAAAAATTAAGCCTCACTCAAAAGTCTTCCTGATTTTTGCAGAAAACAAGTAATGCCCTTAACAGTCATAAAAACCAACTCCCTAGCCCTCCACACCCCCCTCCACCCTAGTTTTATGACATGACCATCTCATGCTCATAGCCACCTTCGCTAGGAATTTGACACAAAAATAGAGGGTTGGCGTCAAAAGGACAATCAGTCATAGAAACTACCAAATCCTTTGTGAAGCTTTCTTATGTTCCATAACCGACCCCATTACGACAGAAGAAGGCTTAATGAGGATGGAACTAATTCCCTTGACGGCATGTCTGACATGCCTCAAGTATTTCTTTGCTAGTAAGAAATTCTCTCTTCTCAATACTAGCTATGTGTTCAAGTTAACCTTTTATCTACATCCAGGATAAATCTTCAAAGGGACAAATCATTCATAACCAAGGTTGTAAAAACGCTAGGTGTTAGTCGGGGCATCCGCCGTCCCGTCTAGGCGGCCGCCTAGATCTAGGTGGTCGGTTCCTTAAAAAATTGTCAATAAGACCAATATTTTCTTATGTCTCCCCATTTGTACAGGTTTACAGGGATTGCATGATAAATTGACTACACGTGTCAAAGTTGATTAATATGGTGCTATTTCGTCGTGGTGAATGATAACTGGGTGGTCATATACCCTAATTAGCAATAGGAGAACAGTACAACACAGCAGCTAATAAATAGCATGTGGAGGAAAAAAGAAAAAAAGACCACAACACAACACAACACAACACAAATAGTATTTAATAAATATAATGAACGGTTAAGTAAGAAGAAGAAAAAGTGGAGAAGAGGAATAAGCACTGGTTCTTATACGATCATCGGTTGCCTAGTCGTCATTGTTCGTCGGCTGCTGCAGAGGTAAATTTTTTTCACCCGCGCCTCTCTCTCACACAATTTTTTTGGGTTCATTTTGAGGGGAAAAAAATTCAAACCACCGCCTAGACGGCCGACCAATGAAGTCGGTGACTGCAACTAGGCGGCCGCCTACCCGCCTAAACCCTGCCTAGACTGCCTAGGCGGCCGGCTTTTTCGACCACCGCTCAGTAGGCAGATTCCGACATAATTTTGGGCGGAGCATGGCCGATTAGTGCCTAGGCGACTGTCTAGACCGCATTTTAGAACATTTTTCATAACCCTCAGCTCCCCTAGAAAACTATGGCGTTTCAACTATTGAGTTTGGCTTTGGCCACTGCGGACAGAAATAAGTATTTCTTCAATTTATGTCAATGTTCTTATTTAAGCTCTAACATTTTGCAACCATACTATACAGAAATATGTTTTCTTATGGTACCATCATCTGATAGACAAAGAACACAATCAAGAATAATTTTCTCTGGATCATTATGCACAATTCAGTTCCCATATAAATCAGTTAAATCATCATACTTTCCACTGTACTATGCTATTGTTGGTTTGAAGCCCATCATATGTCATATTTTATACTAGTTACCTATTTTGGTTCCCCATAGATTATACTATTTTAAATAACTTTGTCATTTGTTATTGAGTTCCCATAAAAACACTGACATAGGGAAAAAAACAAAAAGAGGCAATAAGAAAGAGCAAGGTATAAAGGGAGAGGGACACACACACACACACACACAAAAAGAGAGAGAGAGAGAGAGAGAGAGAGAGCTTTATTTGTTGCCACCTGAAAGAAGATGGAGCCAAGGATGGAGAGAGATTTGATGGGTTAGGAAAAAACACAAAAGGGAAGGGAATCAAGAGGGAAGGGAATCAAGAGGGAAGGGGAAAGAGTATTCTTCCCAAGGTAGTCAAAGGCGCAAGGCGCACTCGAGGCGCAAAGGGTCCAAATCGTCCGAGGCGCAAGGCGCACTTAAGGCGCGCGCCCGAGCGACGCGAGACGCAAAAATTATATATATATATATATATATATATATATATATATATATATATATATATACATCAGATTTCTACATTGATAAACATGTGTGCTTCAAATTTTTCCATGTCTAGGTTGCAATAACTTTGAATTGAGTGTGTGGGAGAGAAAACAGTAAAAAAAGTACATCAGTTCAAAAAACAGTCTAAAAACAGTACAACAGTTAAAAAAATAATCTAAACATGTTATTTTTTTCACAAGATTTTCAAGGCGCACCTAGGCGCGCCTTAGCTATTCCAAGGCGCTCGGAAAAGGCGCGCCTTAGGTGCGCCTTAAGAATTGCGCCTCGCCTGGAGTGCCCTGAGGCGCTACCCCTGCGCCTAGGAGCAAGGCGCGCCTTAGGCGTGCCTGAGGCACGCCTTTGACTACACTGATTCTTCCTTTCTCTTCTTTAATATTTGTATTAAATTATTTTTAATATCTATAACTTTAAGATATTGGGTCCGAGTCAGGTTCAGAATTCATAAATATTAGCCTGGTAGGACGTATTTAAGTCGAGGCTGATTGAGGCAACAACCTTAAGGCGACGATGCAACAAGTCAACTAAAATGCCTAGGCAAACGCCTAAGGTGGTGAGACGAGAACCTTTAGTAACACTGTTCATCATCAAGTAAGTAGTTTATCTATAGAGGTTTAAAATGATTACAGTATTCATTTCCATTCAGGGGCGGAACTAGGCCCAAGCCCACCCGGGCTCTAGTCCGGGGCCAATTTTGTAAAAAATTTACCATAGTATGGGTAAAATTGTAAATTAGTACAATTAAGCCCCCTCCCCCAATCTCCCCTCATTGTTTGCTGTGTTAGTGCTAGGGCTGCTGCCTGCGGACCTTGCGATCTTAATTCGGTTTCGCCTTCGCCTTTGGCACCCGCGGCACCTCCTCCAACCCATTCATCGGCACTTCCCTCTTCGCCCTCAACTCCACTCCTGACGACGAAACCTACGACTAAGCAAAAGGTTACATGGATGATGATGGATAGGGTCGGGGTTCAGACCTGTGAGTGTTCTGTGTCCAGTCTCCAGATATCATATAGTTGGTACTCATGGCATGCTTAAAAAAAAATCGCAAACACTGAACACTGAATACACGAATAATTCCTTCATTCCTTCATTTCTAAAGCATTTGAATTTTTTTTTGATGGATAAAAGAGTTTACTCTAATGTATCTACGTTTAATTTGGTCTATTGGCCAATACAATAAGTATTCAATTAACCAGAGGCTACCCGAGTTCCACTCAACTTTTAATTACTTAAGAAATTTTAATATAACCTCATAAGAACCTACAACTCTAATACGATAAAACTTGTCTTTTGCTAAATTATTATGGTTCATTTGCTTATTTTTGCTAACTTGTTTTTATTCTAACCTATTGCCAACTGATAGTTCTTTTACATGGAAAAAGTGATTCCTAGTTAAAATCAGATGTTTTTTTTACAAAGTAAAGCAAGCATGTTAAAATTTTACTTAATCACAAACATGCCATTTCCTGAAGACACTTTTTTGTACATGTCATACTTGACATAGCATATGATGGCTACATAGTTTTGTTAACTTTACATTTTGTATGTAGTATATGATGAAATGAAGTAATTGACGAGAAAATGATGAAGTGAGTACTTGTTATCTATATTTACGATGAATGTATCTTTATTTTTAAGTTTAAAGTTTATTGTCTATGACAGGTTTTGAATCGTCGAATTTACAAAGAAACTTTGTCGAATTTTTGGCATAAATTTTGAGAACCTTATAGTAACTATTAGCTAGCCCACCCTACTCCAAAATCCTGATTCCGCCCCTGTTTCCATTACCTTCTGTTATTCTATTTATACAAGTGCCTTCAATCTTAGATATAAATACTAGTGAATTAATGGATCATAGTTGGTATATAGTGCTGAAAGAACAATCATCTATTCACTATGTACAGCTCCTTCTGTTTCCCTTGGCACCCATGGAGGTTAGAACTTAGAAATGCTTCCAAATTGCAAGCAATGAATATTCATCCAATCATGATAGAGCTGGAGAGTTAAGGAAAGATATAATTAGCCTATAGACTAATCCTGTTTTCTATTTCCGGTTCTCACAGGTCATCAACGTATTCGTCATAGGTAAATGAACATATTATGCACATGGACTAGCAATATAAATTTTACTATCTCTGGCATCTCTGCATTCAAAATTTCATGCTGTTGGAATATCTGTGTATTCAAATGGCAGCACCATACCTCACACATATCACAGGAAATGATTTACCATATATTGAAAGAACTATAACCTCTACTATCCCCAATTAGATGAACATAGATCCAAATATTCAATGGAGGACGAAAGAAGATATGTGTAAGATATTTAAAGACGTCCCCTTATCCATGTTCCTTGTCTCTAGCTATCAGCTTGTAACCTTCATGTCAAAAAATTAAATTAGGAAATCAAATTCAATTTGGATTGCTCTTCATAAGAGAAAAAATCCAAATTAAATTGGTTAAGGGCACAATGGTCAATGCACCATAATAAATATCTTGACAACCTCCAACCCTATATAAGGACATCCCCACCTCCATCACTCAACATCCCTCATCTCCCCTCAACCCTATATTAGCAAGGTAACCCTTGATCTCTTCAATTTTGTTTTATAACTCTAACTAAGATATATATATATATATATATATATATGTGTGTGTGTGTGTGTGTGTGTGTGTCAAGAAAAGGGGGAGGAGGAAGGGACTGCAGGAGCAGCAGCAGCCCCAGTCGCTGCAGCAGCAGCGAGCAGCAGCAGCAGCCGAGCAGTATATAATTATATGTATTTATATATATATATCTATATATCTATGTATACTATATATTATCGATGTATACTATATATCTATGTATCTATATATATTATCTATGTATACTATATATTATCTATGTATAGTATATATCTATTATCTAGAGTATATATATATGTATACTATATATTATCTATATATGTATACTATATATCTATGTATTTATATATAATATATTGTATCTATATATATCATATACATATATATGTATCTATATATGTATATATATATATATATATATAATATTGTATCTATATATATATATATATATATATATATATATATATATATATATATATTTATATATACTAAGTATACTATATATCTATGTATCTATATATAATATATTGTATCCATATATATCATATACATATATATGTATCTATATATATTATATATATATATATATGTGTATCTATATATCTATTTATATATATATATATATATGTGTGTGTGTGTGTGTGTGTGTGTATCTTTGTATTTATATATGTATCTATATATATGTGTATCTATATATATATATATATATATATATATATATATATAAGTAACTATAAATATATCTTATATATACATTATTTTTATATTTAAGTTTTTATATATAGATATTTGTCTCATCTATAAACCAGAATAGCATAAAATTGACCTAGAAATCTAGTGGGTTGAATCTACTTAAATTATATTTCACCAATTAATGTGAATTATTTATGATATAGGTTATCTGGACCCCGTCACACTCTCTGACTTGTTTCATCCGCTTTGGACCCCAGGCGAGTACAGTCTCTGATGGTTTTCTTACTGATAATTTCTGTAACACATATAGTATTGTTGTACTTGATTCCTGACACGAAGAAACACGGACTAGCATATCTTGTGTTTTTAGACCTTGATCTTGTATAATACTTGATATTCGTGTAATTCATGTATGCCAGTCGGGACGAAAAAATGCTAGTTTATATGTGATCATACCCTTAATCCTGTGCAAATATAATTCCTGTGCAAAGGCTAACCATACACTTCACGTATGATTAACCGTCTCCCATTGTACAATCCTAAGCCTATCACATAATCAAACTAGTATTTCAAAACACTTAGTGACTATAGATTTCCTTGTTGATACATGACATATTTTATGTTTATTCATTTTTTCCTGTTCATTTCTTACCATGCCTTGATGTCAGTTTATTTATCCAACATGTACTATTTTTTCTATCAACTGTTTTATAGTCCTTATCATGTATTGAAACTGCTATTAGAATTGTACTCGTTCAATCCTAACTGAATAATATTTCAAGTAGCACTTAGAAGGACTTGTGTCCCATCTATTATGGATTTTGGAAAATAGCTTCGAGCCTGATTTTACCTCCTGGAGGATCGAGGAAGGCCGTAAGCGGGAGACCTAGTTATGACAATAATTAAAGTTTGCAGACTTACTATAGTTGTATGAGTTATGAATACAAGATTTTGTACTATAACCTTTATACACACACATATATATACAACATGTTTTCACCTACCTTAATTTTGTGAGTAAGTATAATATTTGTTCCATTTATATTATGAGGTGTTGGTTATACAGTACTAGTTCCAGACAGCGTTCTACCGTCGACACTGCAGCGTAGGCTGGACGTACCCACGCACTCGTACCCAAACACCCGGGTGCGGGTCGTGACACGTTTTTATGGTGGCCCATGCAGGTCAAACTTTGCAAGAAGTGCGATGTCGTAGTAGTACTTAGGACTAGAGTACTATTACGAGCCTGCAATAGGATACATGATATTAGGAATAGAAAATACTCAATCACAACTAGGAATTCCATCCCTGAATTAAATTTACTGATCTTGATTACTCTAACTGATTTGACATCTTCCTTAATTCTTGTCCTTCTCGAATAATATCTTATATTGTGTCTTAATGATGTCTCCTTGTTGTTTTATCATATTCCAGAATGACACATATAACATATTCCAGAAGGACACGCGAGACCAGAGCACTCGGTTGTTCAGGAGCAGCTGCAGAAGCCGCTCCGCTTGTCTCTGAATATCTTCCTTCTCCTCCTTCACTTCCACCCCAAGGAGGTGTACAATCAAACACTGGAGGCATGCCCACTGAAGGAACACATTTATATAAGCTCTTCAGATGTATGCTGGAGGCGCAGAGGGCTCAGACTGAGGCCCAGAGGGAACAAACAAAAATGATGCAAGAAAGCATTGAGAGTTCCCATCATATGGCTTTGGCATCTATGGAGAAGTTTGCATCTCAGCAACAACAGCCTGTTCAACATAAAATGGACAATATCTTAGACTTCAAGAAGATGGCTCATCGGGAGTTCAAGGGAACTGAAGGAATCCTATACGCGGATGAATGGCTCGAGGATATCGAACGAATTATACGGGTTGCTCGGATACCGGAAGACCTGAAGATAGAGGTTGTAGGGTTGCAGCTTCACGATATCGCCCGCACTTGGTTCAGAAATGAGCCAAGACTTCATCTAGGCCTAACTTGGGACCAGTTCAAACACATTTTCAAACAGAAGTTCTTTCCCGCAGTAGCCCAGGGCGTTCTGGAAAAACAATTCCAGAACTTGGAGCAGGGTAGTTTCTCAGTAGATGAATATGCTGCAGAATTTGGTAGGCTGAGCCTATTCACAGAATATACGGTGAGAGATCCGGAGGACCGAGCTCGGAGATTCCGGCAAGGCTTGGCCCAGGAAATTCGAGTCATTATCCCCTCCAGTATCACGACTTTTGCTGGGATTGTAGCAGAAGCCCAGAGGATTGAGGTGGACATGGACTTTAAATCCAAGCGGGATCGAAATGCGTTCGAAGGAGGCAGCAGCACGGGACCAACAAAACGTTCCCATTTCCAACCGAGAACTTTCCAGCATCAGCAGCAACATTGTCCTCCAACTAAATTTTTGACTCAGTCGCATCCTCAAAGACAGATCCAGCAGACCCATTTTTGTCATTTTTGCAAGAAACTGGGACATTCCTGGGAAATATGCATAAAAAGACTTGGAGTCTGTCTATACAGTGGATCTGCGGGACATCATGTGAACAACTGTCATATTCGAGGTACAACAAATCAAAATGAACCAGCTAAGCCACCTGTGGCACAACAACAGAGGGGACCTCCACTTCCAACACAACAGTAGCAATTTGTCCAACACCAGCAGAGGGGAGCTCCTCAGCAGGGCAGAGCTTTTGCTACAACTGTCGAGGAAACTGAGCTCAACGGTGATGTTATAACAGATTCCATTCTTCTCGATTCTATTATGGACGGGGCATGGCCGACTAGCGGCTAGGCACCGCCTGGACCGCTTTTTAGAACACCAGTCAGTTTTATCCTCATCGTAGGCTTTGATAGTAGTATCGTTGTAAACGGGTGTCTTAGTCTTATATAAGGTTGACCATTTTAGCTCTGCAGGAGCTGATGTTGGCTTTAGCTCCGCCAAAGGAGTTAATACGTCCGATGCTATTGTAACATAGTCTCGTCATAGGCTGATCCAGAAGGGTTAGCTACGTCAGAGCTATCTTAGCTTCGCATGAAGCTATATTAGCTTCTCCGGAAGCTAAGGCAAGTGCATGGTTTCCAAGTTCAGTCAAAAAATTGGCTATGGCGAAAGCCGCGGGGGAGGGGAGGGGTTACTAAGGTTGGGTTAGGGCCACGAGTATGGTAGAGTAGGGTGAGAAAAAAAATGGAATTGGGGTTCTCTCCAAATTTTCATAACTGTGATACTATGAAATTCAGAAATATTTTGTAATTTATTGATATGGATAAAATATAAGAAACATTGGTACATTTGTAGGAAAAAATCATGACATCCTCCTTTAGCTGAGACGATCTAGGACTAAAGTAAGGTATACAATAATAGCTAACACACACACACACACACATATATAGCAAGGTGGCTAGAGCTAGAGAGCTACATGCCATCAGACTAGAAAACCTAGAAAGCCTTTCAACGAGATAGTGTTACCTACCTGTAGGAATGCAATTTAAGCTTATGGAAACAATAAGCACCCTCTAATTTTACCTAGACCGGAAAAGGGTATAGATAAGAGGCTGGATGACAAGATTTGCTATATAAGGACCAAGTTTCCTCTATCTACCCCCCAAGGAACCGAGTTCCAGATCCCGCAATATACAAATGCAACAGGTTCTTGATCGTGATAACCAAAAAGTGGTGCCCCAAGTGATCCAGATCTTCCAAGATGAAGTTTACAAAAGATAGCAACAAAAATAAAGTATTTATAGTTCATACCAAACCTTCCCTCTATTACAAAGTTTTGCAATAATGAAAATATTAGACACAGTCCAAAAATCTGCACTAAGAAGTAATAATGCTAAACCCATAGACAAGAAACACAGTTACGTCAAGCAGCATTTCCGAACAAATTTCAAAATAATGATTCTTACCAGTAAATTTGAATTATATGGCACTGATTTCAACTTAACAGCTTTACTTTGAGGAAGAAACCATAACATCAACCATATAACCCACCTACATAACAAAGCAAGTTGAATTTGGAATTAATAAGGCATTATTATCAGCAAAAAGAATGAGTCATTGCGTATAAAGAACTGTAATCTTCCTTTAGCTTTTGTCTTAATTAGCTACACAATTATAGAAAAGTCTGCACCAAAATCTTGTATTGCATTGTAACATACTTTAACTTACAATTACCGCGACAAAAGCTACATAAAAAAAGGCGTAAAAATCTAGGGAGCATGAACACTTCAAAAAATTGGGCCATGTCATGCTGGACACGTACCGGACACACCATGGACACCCCAAAATACACAGGTGTCGTGTCCGTGCACCGTGTACCTAACGTGTCATGTTGTATCTGTGCCCATGCAACATAGGTAAAAATTCAATTTTTAGTAGATTCAAGGGTTCATATCCTAGCGAAATTTACACTGGAACCTGTAATTTCAAACAAGTTTACAACAAACAAAGGATTATATTCTAAAAAATGCTTAAAAAACTAGTGATAAATGAAAAGAGAATGCAAATTTTGAGTTTCAAAGTTAGGCCCGACCCTGAGCATGTTCTTCTGGAGCGACCAAACTGGGCCCTCTAATATAAAGGGCTCTTAATTTTGGAAGTTTTTTGTTATAAAGCTTTTATATTGAATAACAAAATTTGGATGTAGCTCAAATGGTAGAGTTTTTTCTTTGCATGTGGGAGGTACAAGGTTCAATCCCTTGCATTTATAATTTATTATAATAAATTTATTTCTCTTTTTTACATCTAATATTTTTTTTACCTTTTTTAAATGTGGGACAGAGTGTATTCAATCAAAAAATAAAATTTGAATGAATAATTTGATTAGCATTACAGATAATATTTAAATTTATTTTCCGAAAATAGCTTTTATATCCAGAAACCTCTAGCCTACAAGAAAAAAAAGTACTAGGTTGCAAGAAATAACTCAACATATTGTTGAACAAAATCTTAATTAGCAAGCAAAACACAAATTCTTTGGAAAAAATTATGTGGCTTAATTTTTTTTTTTTCAATGCGTATTATTTGAATTTGATTTGTTAAAATAGCTTTTACATGACATAAACCTCTAGAGTTTGTGGAAAAGAAATACAAAGTTGGAACTTGGATGAAATAACTTTGTATATTTTTTTAACATATATAATCATAACAAGTAAAACACAAGTTTTTGAAAAATTAAAGATGGTTAAAACCAAAATGTTTTCACATCAAAAAACACTCATGCTAGTACGTATATTGAACATTTTGATCATTATGTTTCGTCTTATCTTTGCTGACAAGCATTTTCTGCAAATGAGTTTATGGAAATTTGCAAATTTGAGTAGTATTTTTCTAATATTTGGACGTTATAGTCGTTCGATCAAAACAATATTATTTTTATTAATTTTTACTTATATACATGCGTTATTAAACCTGCGTCATTAATATATAACATCATCTTTATTTTTTTATTTTTTATTTTTGTTTAAGTAGAATAGGGCCTTATGTTTAGTTTTTTAATAGGGTCCTCCAAATCTCAGGGCCGGGCCCTGCTCAAAGTGCTAAATTAAAAAAAAAAAAATCAACTACATGCAAAAATGAACAGTGTTCAACTAAATCACCAACAATAACACAAAAGGGGCGACAAACCTCAACTGGAAACCCTATATAGCGCTGAAAACCCTAATAACGACAACAAGAACTAAAATTGAACATGGAGAAATCGCAAGAAGAGCACAAACCCTAGATTCTCGCAAGTTCCATGTCAATTTGCATGGATTGAAACCCTAGAGAGAGAGAGAGAGAGAGAGGGAGAGAGGAGAGAGACTTACGTTTTATTATATTAAGAGAGAGAAAGAGAGGGAAAATGAAAAAACTTCAGAGGAAATGCGCCCGCCCAAAACTCAGGAGCATATGAGAGGAAGGACCTCGATCTTTTCAGTATTTCCTTTGGGGGGAAAAAAAAAGTGAATTTACATATACACCCCTGTACACGCTAATGCAATTTACATGCTGGGGTTGATGGGATTGTGGATTTCTCGTCGGGTTAATTTTGGTATCTTAAAAAAAAAATACAAGTATGGGACCCATGGTAAGGGTATCATGGTAAATGTCTGCGGGGTACTAGGGTAAAATTAAAGTTATGTACAGCCTACCAAGGGACATGGTGTATAATGGACCAGGCGGTCTGGAACCCGGCTCGGGTCTGGCTCGGCCCAACTTTTCAGCGGGTCTAGGTTGAGTCCATTTTTTCGACCTGCCAGCCCGGTCCGACTTGTTTGTGGGTGCGGTCTGGTTAAACCCAGAAAGTCCGGTTTGACCGATCCGGTCACCGACCTGGTCCAAGTCCGGTCCAGACCCAGTCTGATCCGATTTTTTTTATTCAATATATTCGTTGGGAGGTATTTTGACCAAAATACTCCCGTTTTGATGGCTATTTTTTGTCGTTTTAGGCGTATTTGGGTCATTTTTCTTAAAATGACAAAAATACTCTTATAATAACTATATTTTAAGGATATAAGGAGTCATTTTGCACCCCAAAAAAACTATAAATAGGTCATAATTCATAAAAATTAAACACAATAAAATTTCTTCCCTCTCTTACAAAATTTAAAAGCAAAGCAACTTCTGAAAATTGAAGTAACAACTTTTTCTGGATTTTGGAGTACAACTTTCTGGAGTCCAAACTGTAGTGTTCTTAAGGCTTCAACTTGTGCAAAAAAAATTGGACGCTTCAAGTTGACATTTCAAGTAATTTTAATATTACATAATAGTTTTCTTTTTCTTTTTTCTGATTCAGGATTTTTCTTTCCCCTCTCTCTCTCTCTCTCTCTCTATCTCTCTCTTTTTTGGTAGAAAAATAAATTATTCTACTTTTATTCTTTCAAAAAAATAATTTTTTAAATTTGGAGGCTACTGGTTCTAACAACTCTTATGGAAGTGATTCGGAATAAAATTTTGCTCATTATGCTAATATGTTTGAAAATGGACATATTCCTGGGTATATACCACCTATACAAATGTCACCTCCTTAAGTTAGGAGTATGGCTACAAATATTACAATTAGAAAAAAAAAATAGTTTTATGGAATTATTAAGATAAATTACATGTCACTGATCATGAGTGTTCATCGATTTTAGATCCAAAAGATCAAAAACCAGTAGCTAAAGGTGCATAATGCAAGAAAACTTACAAATGAAAAAAAATGGATGGCACAGACACTTTAAGAAAATACTATGAAAGTTGTTATGGCAATGACACATTGCAGGCTAGACAAAAACAGCTAACTAGCTGTCTTGAAGGATCTTTTGTAGGTAACTTTACTTATTCTGCTACTTGTAACAAAACTAAGTTAGAAAAAAGTATTATTTGTGATGAACATTTTTTTATATTTGGTGAGAGTGATTGGTATTATGATTATGCAAGTAGTACAATTAATCTTTGTTTTACTAAAGTTTCTAGAGCTAGTACTAGAGGAGAGGCTATAAAAATATTTTTTTTAAATGTTGCTTTAAAAATATATTTTGTAAATGTCAGTAAATTTGTTCTAACTTCTGATATATGAACTACTAAATAAAATTATGCTTATATTTATATCACGACACATTATTTAGATCCAATGGATGTTGCAAAACGTATTATTTGTTTACGACCTTTAGAAGTTTCACATACTGGTGCTGTAATCAGTGGCGCTATAATGTATTTTTTACGTGAATATGATATTTACAAAAAAAAATTGTTTTGATAAGGCCACCTCCATCTTCTTCCAATTGACCAAGTTGGTCCTAGTTCCGACAAAGTTTACCGAACCCCGGTGGTGTCTCAATTTTCAGCGGTTCCAGATTTTGATCGGACGCCGACGGTTGAAGCAATAGAACTAAGCTCCATGAATAAAATAAAATAAAATAAAATAAAATAAAAAATCAAACGGACCCAGATCGAGATCCTCTAGTTCGAGGACGAAGGACTTGAAGTGTGCGTCCCACCATCATAGGGACAGTCTGGAGCAGCGACCACCCATTGATATCTATAGCTAGCGAGATTTTATAGATCCAAACACACACACAAGGACAAGATTTGATACTCTTTGTTTCTATAGAGTGCTGCTGCTGCTGCTGCTGCTACTTCTGGTTCAGCTCAGTTTATTATCAGGACTATTTTATTAGGGATATAGATAGCGTGGTTCCTTTGTTATTAAGGATCAAATGATATCTATCCACGCGGTGGTGCCGCACCAACTCGTCCCTCTTCCGCTCCCCCACTGTACGCCCCTCCTTCCACTCCCTCTCCACTATCGACGAACGCCACCATTAACACCACCATCTCTTCCTCGTCGACCAAAATCAGTCCGCTACTCTTGTTCCGACGACGACAAGAAGTAGTAGTAGTAGTGTAAACCCCTCAATTATTATTATTATTATTATTATTATTATTATTTGTTATTACTTATTTATTTCTTATTTAGTTAAATTAGAATCAATTCTTTTTTAAATTAATAGATTATATTTATATTCGTATATAAGCACTAATATAAATATTTCACATATATTTTCTCTGTGTAGTAATAAATTTTTAAAGGTACTTAAGAAATTCTATTAGAATATATATATATATATATATATATATATATATATATATATATATATATATATATATGTGTGTGTGTGTGTGTGTGTGTGTGTGTATATAATGTATTATTAGTTTAAAAAAATTACTGTTACTATTCCCGTAGGAGCAATAACCCCCCCCCCCCCCCCCGAACCCGCTAGTCTTCCCTCTTCGCATGAATTTCAAGAATTCAATCTTTCATTCATATCAATTACCCTTTATTAGCAATAAATCCTTTATTAACCTAATTAATGAATACATATTTAGGAATATGGTAAAAGAATTTCCTATAGCTAGAGCCTGACCCTCCTCTAGTCTGGACGACGCCTACCTGACCACCTCCGCAGAAACAACGCTCGCCTCCTCTCCACGGCCCCACATCGGCAACCCACACCAGCGACTCACCCCAACGTGCCGGCCACCACCTGCTGTCACCCTCACATTTTCATCCAAGGGTAGTTTGGTAATTGTCAATAGGTTTTTATTTTAGGATTATTTAGATTTAATATTTGTGCATGCATGATTTATTTATTTATTGTATTATTAATTGTTGCTAGTTGTAGATTTTTTAGACTTGTGTAGTGGACCTAACCCAATTATTAGAAGGCATGGACAAAATAATTAGACTAGTCTAAGTTGAGCCCATGAATTAGGCCCATAGCTTAGAAGGCTTAATTAATTAGTGAAACCATTATACTAGAACCTTCCCTCCCTAATTAATTTCTTCATGAGAGGCCCCAATGGGTATTTGTGACTTTTTACATTGCTTGGGGAGGGGGGTTCTTGGCCGGCCTATATAGGAGGAGAGAGAGAGAGAGTGCATTCATTTCTTTTCATCCCCAAAATTCTAGATCTATACTTCCCTCTTCCAAATTTTCTCCATTCCCTCATCAATTCTCCACCAATTCTTCCCCAATCTCTTCCCAATTTCATCATTGAGGTGGCTACATCAAGGATCTACAAGAAGGAAACAAGGAGCAAGGAGGAGGAAGCCAAGATCTACAAGGAGATGAGCTATTTGGCAATTAGGGACTTTTTATTGGGAATCCATCTCCCAATAGGTACAATTCAGTTTTTTCCCTCCTAATAGACTCTAGATTTAAGATTTTACCATGAGAAACCAACCCACATGCATAGGATACTCATAGGTTTTAGTTTTAGGTCAATTGGAGACCTACGGTGGAAGTTATGACCAAATTCGTGCCAATTTTGGGAGAATTCTGATATTGGCACATATAGTGCTTGTCAATTAATCTAATAGATTTAATTGACACTTGATTGCTTGTTTATAACTAGTGTCGTGTCCATAATTGGATATGTGTATGACGTATCTCGTCAATTTGACGAAACGGGTTAATTTTGGAGGTTTTTCTCCGACACGGGGTCTTGTACATATCATTTGGGACACGGACACGTAGACACACTAATTACTATACGTATTATATATAATTTGTGTATTGGACTTGTTCGTGTCCTCCGGGATACGTTTGGTTGTGTGTTGGGGCCGTATCGCAAGCGTATCATAGAAAAAGTGTGATACGGGTGCGATGCGCTCCATGTGTTTGTTGTTTTGTTCTTATTACTATACATGCATATGTATTTATATATGTATAAGCTATCTATGTATTATAAAGTGTATGTAATAGTGTATCTTGGGTTTATGTGTGTCTTTTGTGTATATAATATGTATCTAGATATATATAAAGCTATGTGTGTGTCTATATATATATATATATATATATATACACATAGTTGTGTCAGTGTATTATTATGTATTTAGAGTGATGTATGGAGGAGTATATGTAGCTATGCTTATAGGTAGCTATTTATCTACATGTCTATATTCATAATCTGATATGTGTGTTGTGAGTTGTGTCTGTGTGGCTTGGAAGGGGATGTGAGTCTACTGTCGAGCAGTAGAGGTAACTGTTAAGGAGATCAGTGTCAGTTCTATTTCAGTTAAGATCAATATACAGTTACTGTCACGCCCCAGTCCCAAAATACACGGGACCAGGCCACGTGGCATTGGCCAGCTGACATGACTCCGAAGGATATCCCAATTTAATGGATCCTATCGAAGCGTGCTACGCTGTCCTAAAATACTAACAAGTCTAATATGCTAATATATTGCAGGCAATGTCTAATCTCATCCACAGAAAATAATATCATAATATTGAAACAAAATGCTGATAAATAAAATACAAGAGTCTGAATATCCATAATACATCTGAAATAGTCTGAATGGGGACAAACCCACTGAAATACAGAAATAGAAATATAAAGTGCAGAAAGAGGTATGTCACGCCCCAGTCCCAAAATACCGAGGGACCAGACGCGTGATAATGGCCAGCAACACACACCGATGGACAAACCCAATTTAATGGATCTATCGGGGCATGCTTAAGCTGTAATATAAGAATAAGTAGGTCCAATGATACAAGTCACAGTCTATGCTAATCTCATCCACAACAGATAATCACAGATCAAATGCCAGAATAATGCAAATAGGAATAACTAACAAAACTCAATAAAAGTGTCTCGGAGAACAATCCGAGAACAAGTCTGATACATAAATGCAATAGACTGGAAAATAAAGGAACTGGAAATAGAAATAAATGAGTATATAAAGCCAATACTCAGGAGAAGTCCTCTGGTGTGATCTCGTCCTCAAAGGTTGGTACAGCTCCTGTATCAGCTCCTGTATCTGCTCCTGCTGCGGTCCCGTATACCTCGAGATAGATCTCGTCTGTAAATCCTAGGGACATAATCCGGATCCAGGTCCTCAGGGGACATAGCAAGGAACAAGAAAGCTCATGCCAAAATAAATGCAGTGTAGCAAATAATAAAATAAATAGGGTAAGTATGTAATCATCTGTGTGAAATATAAGAGAGAACATCAATAGTACTCAGGTTGAAACAACTACAAGCTCTGTGTAGGAAAGCCGGTAGCAGTGGTATCATGAGATGGTCTAGCTCAGCGGGTGACTGAGTAGCCGACATAATATAATCAACCTGTAGCCTGCGGGTCTCTCCAGCAATAGATGGAACAATAAGGGGATACTAAATAACCAGCTAAGTGATATGCAAGATGAGAGCAGCACTAGAACTCAGGCTGAAGCCACTACAAGCTCTGTGTCGGGGAGCCGGTAGCAGCAGTAATAATGAGTAATGGGCCAAGCTCGGGCTTCAGAGTCTTGTGCCTCACAATAATAGGGGTTTATATATATATGATCAGCCTGTAGCCTGTGTGTCTCTCCCCACCCAATGTAATCACACGTCTCATGTCCATGATGCCTCATGTCCATGTCACGCACGATCGTATCTAATGCACAAGTCATCTAATGTCTAGGAATATAATATCAATGTCAAGTCCTGTATCCTATACAGAATCACCATGAATATCTCAGGAAGATCCCGTCTCATGAATAGTGTCAAGTGTCCTGGGTTATAATGTACTTGATAAGACAAGTACGAGAATGTAAAGGGGTCACGAATATCCATCTCTAGATGATAATACACAACACCGCGTACGGTGTTGGCACCCGACTAATAATCGGACGCTAAGTACGTCACACGGTCCTAGGTCAAGCATGCACAGCAGTATAATGATTCAAGGAAAATTCAACAAGAAATATAAAGTTGGCAAGGTATACTTGCCCACTAATGTATAACTAAGTCAAGAAAGTAAGTAGCAAAGATGCAGGATTTGGCAAGGTACACTTGCCTGGGGTCCTGGCTCCAACTGTAGCTCTAGTCTCAGTATGATCTGCAGGTACTACTCCGGTGCTGAAATAAATATTACCATTACATTCAGAAAATATCAAATAGCTAAAAACGCCTATCCTTAAGTCCAATTTGGACACAAGGACAAAAATGACATTTCCGGGTCAAAACGGGGTCCACATGTGGGCCACTTTGTACCGAAAAGCGTGTCAGGATCAAAGGTCTCCAAATTCACCAAACTTAGTGTCAACAAGTCAGAAACGATGATACGAACCCAACAGAACTTCCAGAATTGGATTCCGATGAGCCGATCACAAAATCGCCCGTCAAGTAAAACCTGTGGGGCCCACGATACGCAATTTTGTCAACGTTCTCAGAATCGAACCAAACTTGGGTCACAGGACCAGCGTATTGTTACGAGTCCGATGGTGCAAGTTTCGTCTCGATCCGACATGTGTACACGAAGTTACGACGTGTTCCAGAACCGACAGATACGAGACGGTGTCGGCGGATACGCGTTGATTTCGGTGTGCACGCACATCCAAATCAACTTCTGCGAAATCTCGCACGTCCGTATCAACGACGCGCACGTATCGGTAAAGACCGCACGCGACCAAGTCGCCCCGTTTGGCGGGGCGTACTCAGTTCCGGGGTAAAATAGGGCCTTGTTTTTCCTGTTTTTGGATCGCGGTTCGCGATCGCCACAGGACGCGATGCACCGAGCGGGTTGCACGGGCACCGAGAGGGTCATACAGTCTACGCGACGCAACTGACGAAATCGAAAATGGAATCACGAGGTGAGAGAAAACGCTACCTGAACAGGGCTCCGTGAAGACTAATTTCCTATGTCCGAGTCGTGTCCGAGTCCTGCTTCATGTCCTGCGTCCGTGTCTTGTGTCTGCTGCTGTGTCCAGGCTAGGGTTTCTGTCGCATGGCGCCGGGGACTCGTCGGAGGGTGGATGTGCTCGGGGCGGCAGGGGAGTGGCTGCTCGGGAGGTGGACGGCGAGGGGATCGCCGGCTGGCGGCTTCAGGCGGAGGGGATGGCAGAGTCGACAGGTGGAAAAGGTTGCTGCTGGCCGGGGTGGCCCGACGAGGGCTGGGCGGCTCGCTGGAGGAGGGCGACACTGCGAGCGGCTCTCGGGAAGGCGAAGAAGGGCCAGGGGAAGTTCTGGAGATGATGGAGATGGGCTCGGGGTGTGGTGGATGTAGGCGGCGGTTAGGGCTGAGGGAAGGAGCTAGGGCAGCCGACGGGGAGGGGATTCTAGAGGAGGAGGATGAGGTCGGGGGCGGCGGCGCGGCGGAGCACAGCGGAGAGAGGCTGGGGTCGGGGTGACTTCGGCGAAGGCGGAGGCGGAGGCGGACAGGGTGGTGAGGGTTCGTCGCGGGGGAGGCGAGTGACGGAGGATGGAAGGAGAAGAGCGGAGGGGTAGGTGGAGGTCGACGGGCGGCGGGGCAGCTGCGGGAAGGAGCGGGCTGCCGGCGACGTGGCCGGAGGGAATGATGTGGGACGCAGGCACAGGCAGAACATGGGGAAGAGGGGCTGAGCTCGGGGTTGAGGAAGGAGAGGGAGGAGGAAGGTGGAGACGAGGGAGGAGGCTATGTCGGAGGAGATGGCCGGAGCGGCGCTGTGAGCGGCGAGGAGAGAGTTGCGGCGGCGGCGGGGCTCTGAATTCGAGGGTATTAAATAGGGTTGCTACCGTAATCCCTATGAAATTGGGATAAGGGTTCAGTTAGGGTTAACGGGTCCGCGGGTCGGGTTCACATGAATCCGGCCCGACCCGCTTAGCATTTAAGTGCGGGTACGGGTTGTCGGGTTTCGGGTTCGGGTCTAGATCCGACCCGACCAGATACGATTTTGGGTTTGGTTCAGTAATCCGGTCCGGGTTGGTTGGAGTTGGTTTGGTTCAATTGAACCAGGTTTATTTAGGGGTTTAATTCGGTTTAATTATACATCGGTTTTTAGGGCTTTAAACGTGTTTTCGAAGTCCAATAAACTAACAGAAAGTTACCCTATATCCGGTTTTTCATTTTACACCATAAAATATTATTTCCATAATATTTTAACATTAATTAAAAGCAATTAAAAATTATTTAATTACCAAAGTCTTAGATTTTAATTACAGAAAAATCCCGAAAAATTCCAGAAAATTATGAAAAGTCCAAATTAATAATCTCTGAAAATCAGGGGGCTTACAATCTACCCAATTTAAAAAAAATTATCCTCGAAATTAAAATATGGTAGGGTTCTCTCTATCCAATCTCACTTGATTACAGTCTAAAGTATTCTTCTCAAGTGAACATTGCGGTCTCTACCCAACTTAGAATTTACCCATCTATCATCTAAGGCTATACATCTAATAAAGCTATGTCATAACTTATTTAATCATGGTATTGAATCCTGAAGTCTTTAACACCAAACATATCACATATGATATTCCCTTTATCATATATAAAAGGGTCATCAACAATGCGACCGGACTGCGGGGTATATCCAGTATTGTCTATATATCAAACTTATACCAAGCACGAGGTTTCGTCTTTCCGAAACAAGAAAAGACGGAGATCAATAATAAAGAGTTCAAGTGTGAGTTAATATAATAGAAGTATCGGGGTCAAGGTGTTTAAAGAATTCAATGGAAATCGTCAAGCAGTTGTGGATTGAAATCATATTCTGGTAATTCTTCGTTCGCATGCTCATTTCAGTACAGTTATGTAACTGATACGATATGCTCAGACATATCTAGAGGGCAAGTATACTAGTCAACTATATATCTCAATCCACGTGAAGTAGTCGTGCGAAGAGCGAACCAAATGCACTAAGGTTGATCAGACCATAATACATTGATTCTGAATAGACAATTGTATTAGTGGGGTTGATCAGGGCCCAATAACACATATGTCCTGAACAAGCTTGATAAAGAATAGGCTTGCAAAAACTAGGCTATAATATAGCAGCATAAGTCAAGGTGGTACAACAAATATAAGTACGCTAGATGATGATGAAAGGAGGTACAACTTAACTCAAGTTCACAAAGACAAAACAAACTAAGCAATAACAAAGACTCTATAATCTCTACAGTTATTAATTATAAAAGCATACTAGGTTATTAGCAAGTTCAAAATTACATAGGTTAAGGCTGAGGTCACGAACCAATAGGCACGAGATTAAAACAAATCTATAAACAGATAACTACGAACAATTTCGTACATTAGCTACTCCATGGGTCTGCGCGTCTTCCAAAGTCATCGCTGGAGCTTGTTCACGTTTTTGCAGTTGATTCCTCTGCTGCTGTTGAGCCTGCTGGAAGAGTGTTGTTTGTGGTGCCAAGGGTGGCCTCGGCTGATTTTCTCTTGGGGCTGGTGGTATGACTCCTTCAACTCTCGTTTGCGGTGCTTCCAATGCTGGAGAGGCTGGCGTTGGTGCTGGTGACATTAGCGCTCTTTCTCGACGTTTGGGGCATTCCTTTAGTAAATGCTGACTGGATCCGCAAGCTAAGCATAATTTCCTTTTTCGTCTGCACTCGTTCTCTATATGGCCTCGCTTGCGACAATGCTGACAGGTAGGCAGTACTTACAGTGATGCTTCTGGCAGTTGGTGCATGAGAGAACCCTTTGCAATTCCTTTCTGTGGTGCTCCGACTGGTGCTGATGTGGCTGGTTGATGAATCATCAATGCTTTCCCTCGATGCTGAGAACAGTCCTTAGCTAGGTGTTGATTGGTTCCGCAAATTAAGCATAATCCTAACTTGCGTCTGCATTCCTTCTCAATATGGCCTACCTTGCTACAATAGTAACAAGTAGGAAGGAATGGGGCTCTGGATGCTGCTCTCGGTGGATTCTTCTGGGGTCGCTTTGCAACTCTTTTCTGTTGTGCTTGGTCTGGTGCTGATGCATACGGCCGCTTCTGGCTGGACTCTATCCTTGTGTTGCACTCCATGGCCTGTGCGGTAGTAAGAACGTCATCGTCTAAGGTAGTTACAGCGGGGCTGATTAACTTTCGTAACTCTGAGCTGAATCTATCGATGAACTTCTCCGGTTGGATCTGCTGAGCTTCTTCCTGAACCTTCTGATGGGCTTGCATCATCGCGTAGAATATTCAAAATATTTGTTGTTCGTCCATAGCCTGCCCTTGTGGAACGGTAGGCATCGGTGGAGCAAACTGCGTCGACGGTGGAACGTCATCTTCTTGGATTCTCGAGGTATGCTGACTTGCTGGACTACGTTGTTGTGATGATTGACCTGCACCAACTGGTGTCACTTCATCTTCGTGGTTAACCACAACACCTTATGGTATTCCTGGATGAGTCTCATCGCCGGCTTGTGGATTCATTTCTCTGCAACCAAAAATAAACTATAAGAGGCGTACAGGAATCAAGGCAGGATGCGAGTCAAGAAATAATTCGAATCCGATACAGATATCAAGAACGTTTCAAGCAAGTGGATGATATCCTAGAAACTTATCCTATTCTTATTGCAGGCTTGCTCGGTCCCTAAGTTGAAACCGAACAATTTAGTCGTTGACCTGCATGGGCCACCACAAAAACCATGTCACGCCCCAGTCCCAAAATACCGAGGGACCAGACGCGTGATAATGGCCAGCAGCACACACCGATGGACAAACCCAATTTAATGGATCCATCGGGACATGCTTAAGCTGTAATATAAGAATAAGTAGGTCCAATGATACAAGTCACAGTCTATGCTAATCTCATCCACAACAGATAATCACAGATCAAATGCCAGAATAATGCAAATAGGAATAACTAACAAAACTCAATAAAAGTGTCTCGGAGAATAATCCGAGAACAAGTCTGATACATAAATACAATAGACTGGAAAATAAAGGAACTGTAAATAGAAATAAATGAGTATATAAAGCCAATACTCAGGAGAAGTCCTCTGGTGTGATCTCGTCCTCGAAGGTCGGTACAGCTCCTGTATCTGCTCCTGCTGCGGTCCCGTATACCTCGGGATAGATCTCGTCTGTAAATCCTGGGGACATAATCCGGATCCAGGTCCTCAGGGGACATAGCAAGGTACAAGAAAGCTCATGCCAAAATAAATGCAGTGTAGCAAATAATGAAATAAATATGGTAAGTATGTAATCATCTGTGTGAAATGCAAGAGAAAACATCAATAGTACTCAGGTTGAAATAACTACAAGCTCTGTGTAGGGGAGCCGGTAGCAATGGTATCATGAGATGGTCTAGCTCAGCGGAAGACTGAGTAGCTGACATAATATAATCAACCTGTAGCCTGCGGGTCTCTCCAGCAATAGATGGAACAATAAGGGGATACTAAATAACCAGCTAAGTGATATGCAAGATGAGAGCAGCACTAGAACTCAGGCTGAAGTCACTACAAGCTCTGTGTCGGGGAGCCGGTAGCAGCAGTAATAATGAGTATTGGGCCAAGCTCGGGCTTCAGAGTCTTGTGCCTCACAATAATAGGGGTTTATATATATATGTTCAGCCTGTAGCCTGTGTGTCTCTCCCCACCCAATGTAATCACACGTATCATGTCCATGATGCCTCATGTCCATGTCACGCACGATCGTATCTAATGCACAAGTCATCTAATGTCTAGGAATATAATATCAATGTCAAGTCCTGTATCCTATACAGAATTACCATGAATATCTCATGAAGATCTCGTCTCATGAATAGTGTCAAGTGTCCTGGGTTATAGTGTACTTGATAAGACAAGTACGAGAATGTAAAGGGGTCATGAATGTCCATCTCTAGATGACAATACACAACACCGCTTACGGTGTTGGCACCCGACTAATAATCGGACGCTAAGTACGTCACACGGTCCTAGGTCAAGCATGCACAGCAGTATAATGATTCAAGGAAAATGCAACAAGAAATGTAAAGTTGGCAAGGTATACTTGCCCACTGATGTATAACTAAGTCAAGGAAGTAAGTAGCAAAGCTGCAGGATTTGGCAAGGTACACTTGTCTGGGGTCCTGGCTCCAACTGTAGCTCTAGTCTCAGTGTGATCTGCAGGTACTACTCCGGTTACTGAAATAAATATCACCATTAGATTCAGAAAATATCAAATAGCTAGAAACGCCTATCCTTGAGTCCAATTTGGACACAAGGGCGAAAATGATATTTCCGGGTCAAAGCGGGGTCCACATGTGGGCCACTTTGTACCGAAAAGCATGTCAGGGTCAAAGGTCTCCAAATTTGTCAAACTTAGTGTCAACAAGTCAGGAACGATGATACGAACCCAACGAAACTTCCAGAATTGGATTCCGATGAGCCGATCACAAAATCGCCCGTCAAGTGGAGCCTGTGGGGCCCACAATACGCGATTTCGTTAACGTTCTCAGAATCGAACCAAACTTGGGTCACAGGACCAACGTATTATTACGAGTCCGATGGTGCAAGTTTTGTCTTGATCCGACGTGTGTACACGAAGTTACGACGTGTTTCAGAACCGACGGATACGGGGCGGTGTCGGCGGATACGCGTTGATTTCGGTGTGCATGCACATCCAAATCAACTTCTGCGAAATCCCGTACGTCCGTATCAACGACGCGCACGTATCAGTAAAGACCGCACGCGACCAAGTCGTCCCGTTTGGCGGGACGTACTAAGTTTCGGGGTGAAACAGGGGCTTGTTTTTCCTGTTTTTGGATCGCGGTTCGCGATCGCCACAGGATGCGATGCACCGAGCGGATTGCAAGGGCACCGAGAGGGTCATACAGTCTACGCGACTCAACTGACGGAATCGAAAATGGAATCACGAGGTGAGAGGAAACGCTACCTGAACAGGGCTCCGTGAAGACTAATTTTCTGTGTCCGAGTCGTGTCCGAGTCCTGCTTCGTGTCCTGCGTCCGTATCTTGTGTCTGCTGCTGTATCCAGGCTAGGGTTTCTGTCGCAAGGCATCGGGGACTCGTCGGAGGGTGGCTGTGCTCTGGGCGGCCGGGGAGTGGCTGCTCGGGAGGTGGACGGCGAGGGGATAGTCGGCTGGCGGCTTCAGGCGAAGGGGGTGGCGGAGTCGACAAGTGGAGAAGGTTGCTGCTGGTCGGGGCGGCCCGACGAGGGCTGGGCGGCTCGCTGGAGGAGGACGGCGCTGCGGGCGGCTCTCGGGAAGGCGAAGAAGGGCCAGGGGAAGTTCTGGAGATGATGGAGATGGGCTCGGGTATGGTGGATGTAGGCGGCGGTTAGGGCTGAGGGAAGGAGCTAGGGCAGCCGACGGGGAGGGGATTCTGGAGGAGGAGGATGAGGTCGGGGGCGGCGTCGCGACGGAGCGCAGCGGAGAGAGGCTGGGGTCGGGGTGACTTCGGCTGAGGCGGAGGCGGACAGGGCGGTGAGGGTTCGTCGCGGGGGAGGCGAGTGGCGGAGGATGGAAGGAGAAGAGCGGAGGGGTAGGTGGGGGTCGACGGGCAGCGGGGCAGCTGCGGGAAGGAGTGGGCTGCCGGCGACGTGGCCGGAGGGAACAACGTGGGACGCGGGCACAGGCAGAACGTGAGGGAGAGGGGCTGAGCTCGGGGTTGAGGAAGGAGAGGGAGGAGAAGGTGGAGACGAGGGAGGAGGCTATGTCGGAGGAGATGGCCGGAGCGGCGCTGTGAGCGGCGAGGAGAGAGTTGCGGCGGCGGCGGCGCGCTGAATTCGAGGGTATTAAATAGGGTTGCTATAGTAATCCCTATGAAATTGGAATTAGGGTTCAGTTAGGGTTAACGGGTCCGCGGGTCGGGTTCACATGAATCCGGCCCGACCCGCTTAGCATTTAAGTGCGGGTACGGGTTGTCGGGTTTCGGGTTCGGGTCTAGATCCGACCCGACCCGATACGATTTTGGGTTTGGTTCAGTAATCCGGTCCGGGTTGGTTGGAGTTGGTTTGGTTCAATTGAACCGGGTTTATTTAGGAGTTTAATTCGGTTTAATTATACATCGGTTTTCAGGACTTTAAACGTGTTTCCGGAGTCCAATAAACTAACAGAAAATTACCCTATGTCCAGTTTTTAATTTTACACCATAAAATATTATTTTCATAATATTTTAACATTAATTAACAACAATTTAAAATCATTTAATTACTAAAGGCCTAGATTTTAATTACAGAAAAATCCCGGGAAATTCTAAAAAATTGTGAAAAGTCCAAATTAATAATCCCTGAAAATCAGGGGGCTTACAAGGTAAGATAACTAGACTAGAGTATCAACTAGCTAGATATGAAAACTCTAGTCCAATGCAGCTGCGTACTCAAATTACGGGAACTCCCCTGGAAATGCCTCGTAGTCCTCAATCAGGAATCCTGTCTCTACTCCTGCTCCGTAGATGGTCGGGTACAAGTGCTCGTCCGGATCTGGAAGAGAACCAGGTCCTCAGAGGGACGTAACAAGTGTACAGAAATGCATGCCATAAAGTATATACTGTGTAAACTCAAGGGTAATCTAACCAGTTAAGTAAAATGCACTTTGAAGACAACCCTGGTACGTATGGGTAGGTGAAAGGTATAAAGCATAGCGTCGAGCCAGAGGCTAAGTACTTGGCATTAGCTGTAAACTGAACGCCAGGAGTATATATGCTGACTACATCACTGATCATGATAGCGGGCAACTAATAACCTCTGTCGGATGTATCGACAAGCATATATTCACATAACCGGGAACCTGAGCCCATAATCGGGTAACACATGGCCCATAACCGGGTAACGCTGAGGCTCACGGCCCTGCAGTTTATTCTAAAACTACGGCGGCCAAATGTCTGTCCCATACGCCTACTAATTATCTTTTTCGCCCAATGTCAATGTACAAGTCACAAATGCGATGTGGACACCTCATACTATGATGCAAGTCGCTACATAAATAAACAACTAAGCTAAATGTCGTCACACGTGTTGCTCATGCTGATGGCCAGTCGATCATGAAGCACGCGTCCCTACATGAACTCACTCTGTGACGTGTTTAAGATACGTGTCAAGGCCTGGGAAGTCATATTGATAACTCCTCAACTTTAGGTGGGTCCACTAGACACTAAGTCAGACACAAGTCCTAACGTCAACGCCTTCGTTGACTGCACCCGAGTCTTCTCGGACGCGCACAGTTAATATTAAAACAATAAGAGGTGCAACTAGATAAACATCTGAATTTAAACAGTAACAACAAGGCAAGGTATACTTGCCTGAAACTCTGGCGTGCACAAGCAATGCTCCGGAACCAGCAGTCAAGGTAGCACCGTCTCGGATGCCTACGAACAGATAACAATAATTATGATTCACTAAATTTTACACCATGCTTAACTACCTATGTTAACATAGAACAGGTATACATACACAACACCTATACATGTATCTACATTAAATAATTTAATGTCGTACAGACATATATTTAATTATGTATTTAGACATATTTATATTTATTCATTATATATATATATATATATATATATATATATATATATATATATATATATATATATATATATAACAACCATAATTTTTTTATATAGTTTAACACTTATATACCTCTATACATAGTACATATATAACTAATACAATACCTGTCATATCTACATATATACACAATTACACATATATACATAAGGACACATATACAACATACATATATATAGTACATATATATTTATATGTAAAAATATACAAAATGGGAAAAATGTACCCTTATATATTATATACTAAAATATACTATATAATACATACAAGGTATATATATATATATATATATATATATATATATATATATATATATATATATATATATATATATATATATATATATACAATTTAATACATAGTAGATATCAATATATACTAAGTATTTAATACATATACATATATATATTATACACATATATACATAAAATATATATACACATATATGTTTATACATTTATATATATACATATATACACAATATATATATAAATATATACTATATACATATACAATAATATATAAATACATTTACAATTATATATATAAATACATATACGTTATAATACATAAACATTTATATATAAATACATATTATACATATATATACATAAAATATATATACACATATATGTTTATACATTTATATATATACATATATACACAATATATATATAAATATATACTATATACATATACAATAATATATAAATACATTTACAATTATATATATAAATACATATACGTTATAATACATAAACATTTATATATAAATACATATTAGATATCAATATATACTAAGTATTTAAATACAAGTATATATTGCATACTATGTATATACATACTGTTTATTATGAAATACATACATATATATATTTCTATTATATATAAAATACACAGAATATGCAGAATACAGTATATATATATATATATATATATATATATATATATATATATATATATATATATATAGAAGTATATACATAAAATACTAAAAATATAATACTTTTATTAGTATATAACCAATGCAATACAAATATACTATGTATAATACTGTATACGTATATAAAACGTATACCTAGGTGTCCAGGGGGTTGAGGTGGGTCCGTCGGGCGAGTCGTCGCCGGCGAGGGTGGCCGGACGGAGCTCCGGCGTGTGGGGGGGGTCGTCGTCAACAGCAGCGGGATTCAGCCGTTGCTGTCGCTGCGGGGGCTGTGCCGGCCGGTTGCGGGGGCGACCGGGGCCGAGCTGTGGCGGGGACGGAGGTGGTGGCCTGGGGGAGTCGTCGACGGAGTGGGGTGGTCGACTGAGTAGCGGCGGCGAGTCGGGGGACGTTCGGGGGGGGGGTCGGCTCGGGCTGTGTGGTGCTAGTTCGTGGATGAGGATGGTGGTGATTGCGGTGGCTGTAGGCAGAGCAGGGGCCGGTGGCGATGGCTGGAGGAAGGGATGGTGGTGACACTGGTGGCGGTCGTTGCCGGAGATGGCGGAGGCGGCGGGCTGAGGAAGGGGTCGGGGGTGATGATGGCTGAGTGAGGGTGTTGATGTGAGGGTTTTAGGAATTAGGGTTTTGTGTTGGGATTTTAGATTTTTGTGTGTAATAAATGTGATGTAATGTACCCTATATGTAGGAGAGAGAGTGGGGGGGCTGCCTTAGGATTAGGGCCGGCTGGGTGTTTATTTTTGGGGAGTTGGGGAGGCTTCATCATGATGAGGGGAGGGCTAGGATTGAGGGGTTCAAATTGTAGGGTGGAGATATGTCCCCAAAAAGTAATGTAGGTACATAAAAATTGGGGAGGGGAGAAATTATGATGGACCGGTCAAGGGAAGGGGGTCTCATTCTTCATGGGGTTGGACCAATGAGAGGGGGACACCTCACTGCAAATTTGCATAAAAGCCCCTGAACAATTAGGAAATTGCACAAAAGCTGAAATTGAGGATTTGATGTGACAAAACACCATGTTTGGTATTTTGTATTGGACTAGAATGGTGTATGGTGTTTAGTATGAGGCTTGTGGGTGTGGGTTTGGGTTAGAGTTGGGTCTAATTTGAGTGAGGTTGGGTTACCACATTAATTAAATTAAAATTAATGCGCTAGGTGTTATTTAGTTAATTAAAAATAACCGGGGGTCAAAATTGGGTGGCTCAAGCGTCATGGACGTGGTAGGCTTAGAGTATAATAATATCATAACTTGGGCTGGATAAAACAGGTTGAGGTTGGGTCTCAATCTCGATTGGAACGGACAACGAACGTAAATATAGAATTAATTAAATTTACGTACGGACGTTTGTAACGACTTTTGTGCGACTAAAATCAGGCACAAAAATCAGTATCCGGGGGTTGCACAAGGTTCATTATGGTAGGTTAGTATGTCTAGGCCAAGTGTATGAAATTTTTTTCAGGGTAACAGCTAGTGTAATGTCCTAAATATCGGGACAACGGTAAGGTGTCCTAAGTGATAAAAATTACTGCACAAATAAATAATACTATGGATAAAAATTCTAAATAACCCTAATCTCTTTATCTAGTTAATTAAAAATAAATTTTTGGTCGAGGGGGTTTACAATCTACCCAACTTATAAGAATTTTGTCCTCGAAATTAAAATAACACATAATAAGCTATAAATTATCAAGCAATGCTACGGACATACCTAGGGCTGGTGGGGCTGGCGTTTGTACTATCTGCCGAGCTCTATCACTATACTGGGAACACTCCTGAGCTTGATGTTGGGTTAATCCGCACCTCAGGCACAGTCCTAGTCTTCTTCTGCAATCCTTCTGGACATGTCCCTTCTTTCTGCAAAAGTGACACGTCGGTAGCTCCCTCTGCTGATATAGCACAATCTTTTGTTGTGTCTGCACTCCTGGATAGCGAATCGGTCCTCCTGCTCCGGGCAGAGCTCTGGCCGGTGCAGTCGTGCTGGAATGCCTCGATCCTCTGCTAATAGCCTCCTGGATCCTGGCCTCTGACAGAACTTCCTCGTAAGAGATCCTCGCCTGAGTAGTAGTGTACCTCTGCAGCTCGAAGGTAAGGCCGTGATGGAATCTCCTGGCTTTCTCTAGGTCGTTGGGTATCAGGGCTGCACCGAATCGGCTGAGTCGGCTGAACTCTGCGTCGTAGGCGTCCACGGTCAAGTTCTCTTGCTCCAGGTGTAGGAACTGGGAGTACAGGGCGTTCCTGACCGTAGCGGGGAAATACTTCGCATTGAAGTACTCCAGAAATTCCTCCCAAGTCTGCATCCTGCCGACGCTGCGCTCCATAGAATCCCACCAGTGATGGGCGTTGCCTGTGAGTTGGGCCCTCACTGCGGTCATCCAGAGGCCCGGATGTAGTTGCGAACCCTCGAATAGCATCTCAGTGTTGGAGACCCAGTCTGAGATCTCCTCTGCAGTCTCCTTGCCCGAGAAGGTTTTCGGATCCATCTGGCGGAAGTCTCGTATAGTGCCCACTGGCTGGACAGGTGCATGTGCAGGTGCTGGTGCTTGGGCAGGTGCCCTCTCTAGTACCGCCATCAGGCCCTGTCTCAGGGTCTCAGTCTGATGCCACTGTGCCTGCATCATCGTCGGAAAGAACTGGAACATCTGTGGCTGTTCCTCTGCTGGTGGCATCTGGGGTAAAAACGGTGGAGGTGGTGGTAGTGGTACCTCTGGCTACCTCATCGGCGTCTCCTCGGATGTCGGCCTCTCGAACGGCGGCATCGGAGTAGCCCTCGATGTCTGTCCCTCGAAGTGCTGCATTGGGCCAGTCTGGGATGTCTGGCCTTCTGGCTGCTGCGTTCCGTCGTCGGGTAAGGTCTGGTGCCAGTGTATCATCAGGGCCTGGGGAATCACTGGTGCCTGGGGTGGAGGCTGCTCTCCGGGTGGTCCAAGGGGTGTATCCTCCCTTGGTACGGTAGTGGATGGCACAATAGCGCCGTATGCTTCGCGTCTGCTGTACAAGTTCATCTTGCTGCAAGAAATATAACTTCGTTAAAAGAGTACGGAATAACAAGCAGGATGCAGATATTTAATCAAATACGAAGGAGGTTCAAAGGCGGAAAGTGGATAAGATCTATTAATTTCTATCATATTGCAGGCTCGCTGGGCATGTTACCATACCACAAGCGATAAACATGACCTGCATGGGCCCCCACTAAAACCATGTCATGCCCCAGTCCCAAAATACGCGTTACCAGGCCACATGGCATTGGCCAGCTGACACGACTCCGAAGGATATCCCAATTTAATGGATCCTATCGAAGCGTGCTACGTTGTCCTAAAATACTAACAAGTCTAATATGCTAATATATAGCAGGCAATGTCTAATCTCATCCACAGAAAACAATATCATAATGCTGAAACAAAATGCTGATAAATAAAATACAAGAGTCTGAATATCCATAATACATCTGAAATAGTCTGAATGGGGGACAAACCCACTAAAATACAGAAATAGAAATATAAAGTGCAGAAAGAGGTAAGATAACTAGACTAGAGTATCAACTAGCTAGATATGAAAACTCTAGTCCAATGCAGCTGCGTACTCAAATCACGAGAACTCCCCTAGAAATGCCTCATAGTCCTCAATCAGGAATCCCGTCTCTACTCCTACTCCGTAGATGGTCGGGTACAAGTGCTCGTCCGGATCTGGAAGAGAACCAGGTCCTCAGAGGGACGTAACAAGTATACAGAAATGCATGCCATAAAGTATATACTGTGTAAACTCAAGGGTAATCTAACCAGCTAAGTGAAATGCACTTTGAAGACAACCCTGGTACGTATGGGTAGGTGAAAGGTATAAAGCATAGCGTCGAGCCAGAGGCTAAGTACCTGGCATTAGCTGTAAACTGAACGCCAGGAGTATATATACTGACTACATCACTGATCATGATAGCGCGCAGCTAGTAACCTCTGCCGGATGTATCGATAAGCATATATGCCCATAACCGGGAACCTGAGCCCATAACTGGGTAACACATGGCCCATAACCGGGTAACACTGAGGCTCACAGCCCCGCAGTTTACTCTGAAACTACGGCGGCCAAATGTTTGTCCCATACGCCTATTAATTGCCTTCTCCGCCCAATGTCAATGTACAAGTCGCGAATGCGACGTGGACACCTCATACTATGATGCAAGTCGCTAAATAAATAAACAACTAAGCTAAATGCCATCACACGTACTGCTCATGCTGATGGCCAGTCGATCATGAAGCACGATTCCCTACATGAACTCACTCTGTGACGTGTTTAAGATATGTGTCAAGGCCTGGAAAGTCATATTGATAACTCCTCAACTTTAGGTGGGTCCACTAGACACTAAGTCAGACACAAGTCCTAACGTCAACGCCTTCGTTGACTGCACCCGAGTCTTCTCGGACGCGCACAGTTAATATTAAAATATTAAGAGGTGCAAATAGATAAATATCTGAATTTAAACAGTAACAACAAGGCAAGGTATACTTGCTTGGAACTCTAGCGTGCACAAGCAATGCTCCGGAACCAGCAGTCAAGGTAGCACCGTCTCGGATGCCTACGAACAGATAACAATAATTATGATTCACTAAATTTTACACCATGCTTAACTACCTATGTTAACATAGAACATGTATACATACACAACACCTATACATGTATCTACATTAAATAATTTAATGTCGTACATACATATATTCAATTATGTATTTAGACATATTTATATTTATTCGTTATATATATATATATAAAAATGTATATATATATATATATATATATATATATATATATATATATATATATATATATATATATATATATATATATATATATATATATATATATATATATATATATATATATATATATATATATATATATATAGCAACCATAAATATTTTTATATAGTTTAACACTTATATACCTCTATACATAGTACATATATAACTAATACAATACCGGTCATATCTACATATATACACAATTACACATATATACATAAGTACACATATACAACATACATATATATAGTACATATATATTTATATGTAAAAATATACAAAATGGGAAAAATGTACCCTTATATATTATATACTAAAATATACTATATAATACATACAAGGTATATATATATATATATATATATATATATATATATATATATATATATATATATATATATACAATTTAATACATAGTAGATATCAATATATACTAAGTATTTAATACATATACATATATATATTATACACATATATACATAAAATATATATACACATATATGTTTATACATTTATATATATACATATATACACAATATATATATAAATATATACTATATACATATACAATAATATATAAATATATTTACAATTATATATATAAATACATATACGTTATAATACATAAACATTTATATATAAATACATATTAGATATCAATATATACTAAGTATTTAAATACAAGTATATATTGCATACTATGTATATACATACTGTTTATTATGAAATACATACATATATATATTTCTATTATATATAAAATACACAGAATATGCATAATACAATATATATATATATATATATATATATAGAAGTATATACATAAAATACTAAAAACAGAATACTTTTATTAGTATATAACCAATGCAATACAAATATACTATGTATAATACTGTATACGTGTATAAAATGTATACCTAGGTGTCCAGGGGGTTGAGGTGGGTCCGCCGGGCGAGTCGTCGCCGGTGAGGGTGGCCGGACAGAGCTCCGGCGCGCGGGGGGGGGGGGGGGGTCGTCGTCAACAACAGCGAAATTCAGCCGTTGTTGTCGCTGCGGGGGCTGTGCCGGCTGGCTGCGGGGGCGACCGGGGCCGAGCTGTGGCGGGGACGGAGGTGGTGGCCTGGGTTAGTCGTCGACGAAATGGGGTGGTCGACTGAGCAGCGGCGGCAAGTCGGGGGACGTTCGGGGGGAGGGGGGGTCGGCTCGGGCTGTGTGGTGCTAGTTCGTGGATGAGGATGGTGGTGATTGCGGTGGCTGTAGGCGGAGCACGGGCCGGTGGCGATGGTTGGAGGAGGGGGAGTGGGTGCTGGTCGGAGGGGGAACCATCGCGGTGGTGGACGGACGCGGTGGTGGCCGGGAGGAGGCTGCGGGAATGGTCGGGTCGGGGAAGAGGGAGTCGGGGGGGGGGGGGTGAAGAAGGGCTGCTGTGGCGGTGGATCAGGCGGAGGCGGCGGTCGTGGTGGCCGTGGCGGTGGCTCAGTTGGTAGGGGCGGGGATGGTGGTGACACTGGTGGCAGTCTTTGCCGGAGATGGCAGAGGCGGCGGGCTGAGGAAGGGGTCGGGGATGATGAGGGCTGAGTGAGGGTGTTGATGTGAGGGTTTTAGGAATTAAGGTTTTGTGTTGGGATTTTAGGTTTTTGTGTGTAATAAATGTGATATAATGTACCCTATATGTAGGAGAGAGAGTGGGGGGCTGCCTTGGGATTAGGGCCAGCTGGGTGTTTATTTTTAGGGAGTTGGGGAGGCTTCATCATGATGAGGGGAGGGCTAAGATTGAGGGGTTCAAATTGTAGGGTGGAGATATGTCCCCAAAAAGTAATGTAGGTACATAAAAAATGGGGGGGGGGGAATTATGATGGACAGGTCAAGGGAAGGGGGTCTCATTCTTCATGGGGTTGGACCAATTAGAGGGGGGCACCTCACTACAAATTTGCATAAAAGTCCCTGAACAATTAGGAAATTGCACAAAAGCTGAAATTGAGGATTTGATGTGACAAAACACCATGTTTGGTATTTTATATTGGACTAGAATGGTGTATGGTGTTTAGTATGAGGCTTGTGGGTATGGGTGTGGGTTTGGGTTGGAGTTGGGTCTAATTTGAGTGAGGTTGGGTTACCACATTAATTAAATTAAAATTAATACGCTAGGTGTTATTTAATTAATTAAAAATAACCGGGGGGTCAAAATTGGGTGGCTCAAGTGTCATGGGCGTGGTAGGCTTAGAGTATAATAATATCATAACTTGGGCTGGACAAAATAGGTTAAGGTTGGGTCTCAATCTCGATTGAAACGGACAACGAACGTAAATATGCAATTAATTAAATTTATGTACGGACGTTTGTAACGACTTTTGTGCGACTAAAACCAGGCACAAAAATCAGTATCCGGGGTTTGCACAAGGTTCATTATGGTAGGTTAGTATGTCTAGGCCAAGTGTATGGAATTTGTTTCAGGGTAACAGCTAGTGTAGTGTCCTAAATATCGGGACAACAATAAGGTGTCCTAAGTGATAAAAATCATTTCACAAATAAATAATACTATGCATAAAAATTCTAAATAACCCTAATCTCTTTATCTAGTTAATTAAAAATAAATTTTTGGTCAAGGGGGTTTACAGTTACTATACAACAGTAGCAAGAGGGAGAGTTGCTCGAACTGCAATAGGCAGGGGTGCACCACTGCTTGAGTGACTAGTACAGGGCAGCCCCAACTGCAGGGTGTGCAGCACAAGCACATGAGGGTTCGTGCACAGTTCTGAAACATTGTATCCTTGCTGTGCAGAAATGCACAGTAAAGTTCCACTGAAATTCAGCAAGCAACTCGTGAAATGGTGGGTAGTAGCAGTGAGCACCGGGCACATAGAAATTGGAAAAGTGAAGATAGTTGTAGTAGTGACAATATGTCACGCCCCAGACCCAAAATATCGAGGGACTGGACACGTGGCAATGGCCAGCAGCATGCACCGATGGACAACCCAATTTAATGGATCCATCAGGGCATGCTTAAGCTGTAGTCTAACAGGAAATAGAGCAAATGATGCAAGTCCCAGGTTATTCTAATCTCATCCACAACAAATAATCACAGATTAAATGCCAGAAATAATGCAAATAGCAATAACTATCAAATCTCAATAAAAGTGTCTCGGTGAACAATCCGAGCACAAGTCTGTTACATCAAATCAAATAGACAGGAAATAAAGGAACTAAAAATAGAAACAGAAACAGAAATAACTGACTATATACAGCCACTGCTCAGGAGAAGTCCTCTGGTGCGAGCTCGTCCTCAGGTCCTGGTACAGCTCCTGGAAGTGCTCCTGTACGGTGTATCTCTGGATGGTTCCCTTCGGCTATACCTGGGGACATAGTCCATTCCAGGTCCTCAGGGGACATAACAAGGTACAGATAATACAAGCCAAAATATAAGCAGTGCAGAAATTAAATGAAACAGCAGGGTAAACTATGTAACCAGCTAAGTGATAGATGCAAGTTGAGAGCATCACTAGAACTCAGGCTGAAACCGCTACAAGCTCTGTTTCAGGGAGCCGGTAGCAGTAATAACACGTAAAGGGTCTAGCTCTGCTGGAGAGTATACGACCTCACAATAGTAGTAGATATATATATGAAACAGCCTGTAGCCTGTGAGTCTCTCCCCACCCAATGTAATCACACGTCTCATGTCCATGACACGCAAGATCATAACTAATACAACAGTTATATAATGTCTAGGAATAAACTATCCATGTCATAAACCTGTATCCTATACAGAATCACCGTGAATATCTCAAGATGACTCTGTCTCATGAATAGTGTCAAGTGTCCTGGGTTCTGATGTACTTGATAGGACAAGTACCAAGAGTAAGGGTATCGAATGTCCATCTCTAAATGATGTACCCAACACCGCGTGCGGTATTGGCACCCGACTATGATCGGACACTAAGTACGTCACACGTTTCCTAGGTTAAGCAGTTAAAACAAGTTTACACATGAATCTACAAGAAATCAAGTAAAATACTATACAAGAATCACTGCGAGTTGACAAGCTCTACTTGCCCACTGATGCATAAATAAGTCAAGAAAAATAAGTAGCAAGCTGCAGGGTTTGGCAAGGTACACTTGCCTGTGGTTCTGGTTCCAATTGCGGCTCTGACTTCAGCTGGAATTGCAGACGGTACTCCGGTTGCTGAAATAAACATCACCATCAGATCCAGAAAATATCAATCAGCTAGAAACGCCTGTCCTTGAGTCCGATTTGGAGACAAGGGCAAAAATGACAATTTTGGGTCAAAACAGGGTCCACATGTGGGCCGCTTTGCACCGAAAAACGTGTCAGGGTCAAAGGTCTTCAAATTTACAAAACTTAGTGTCAACAGGTCAGGAACGATGATACGAACCCAACGGAACTTCCAGAATTGGATTTCGATGAGCCGATCACAAAATCGTCCGTCGAGCGGGGCTTGTGGGGCCCACGACACGCAATTTTGTCAATGTTCTCAGAATTGAACCAAACTTGGGTCACAGGACCAACGTATCGCTACGAGTCCGATGGCATAAGTTTTGTTTCAATCCGACATGTGTATACGAAGTTAGGTCGCGATTCAGAAAAGTCGAATACGGGACGTTGTCTGCGGATACGCACTTATTCCGGTGTGCACGCACATCCGAATCAGCTTTTGCGAAATCTCGCACGTCCGTATCGACGACGCGCACGTATCTGCGAAGACCGCGCACGACCAAGTCGTCCCGTTTGGCGGGGCGTACCCAGTTCCGGGGTGAATCGGGGCATTATTTTTCCTGTTTTTGGATCGCGGTTCGCGATCACCACAGGACGCGATGTCCCGAGCGGGTTGCATGGGCACCGAGAGGGTCACGCAGGCTACGCAACGCAACTGACAGAAATGAAAATGGATAAACGAGCAGGGAAATACGCGTACCTGAACAGGGTCCAAAAACCCAGAAAGTTTCGTGTCCGACACGTGTCCGACACAAGGCGTCCTAGGGTTAGGGTTAGGGTTCTGGACGGCGCTTGCCGGAGCTGAGGCGGAGGGGCGGCGCGCCGGAGCGGGCGGGGGACGCCGACGGCAACCGGAGGCGGCGCTCGGGGTGCTGGTTGCTGCCAAGGGAGGAGGAGGAAAGGGGGAGGCCGGCTTGGGGCAGCTGCGGGGAGGCGGCTATGCGGCGGCGTCGGCGCTGGCAGCGGCGTCGAGCGGGGAGGCGGCACGGCTGCGTGCGGCGAGGAGGCGGGGGACGGAGCGGGTGACCGGAGAGGGGGGGAACTAGGGTTTTTATAGGGGAGCGGGGTGGCCGGGTGAGGCGGGAGACGCGGCGGTCGGTGCGGGGACGTGGCTGCGGGGGCGGAGGTCGCGCGGAGCGGGCGGGGGTGCGCGGCCGGCGGCGGCGGCGCGGGAAGCGGGGGCTGACCGGGTTCGTAGGGGAGAAGGGGTTCACGGGTCGGGTAGCGGGCGGGTTCGGGTCTGACCGACCGGACCCGACCCGGTAGCCCACGGGCCGGGTTGGGCTGATTGGGCTGGGCCTTGGGCTAGGCCTTGGGCTAGGGTTCGGGCTTAAATAAATAAATAAATAATTAGGATAAATAATAAAACAGTTTTTAGGTGATTAAAATAGGTCCGGGGCCCAATAAATTCCAAAAAAATTACCCTAAGTCCAGTTTTTTATTTTACACCCAAAAATATTATTTTTATAATATTTTAATATTATTTATTATCATTTAAAATTTATTTAATAATTAAAACCCTATTTTTAATTACAGAAAATTCCCAGAAAATTCCAGAAAATTATAAAAAATCCCAATTTAAAAATTTAAAAAAAATCAGGGAGTTTACAATCTACCCCCCTTAAGAGGATTGCGTTCTCGCAATCAGAGAATAACCGGTCAGCAGAGATGACACGGTTGCAAGTATCGTTCGAAACACATCACAAGATACTTAGGGAAAATGATGTTTCCCTAAGAATGAAAGTTATACACTTTCCAGAGAAAATCTAGTTAAAGTAACAGAACTATAACTTTTATGAAAACCAGGTTATTATCAACAAGTTAAAAATTACTAGGTTGGGGCTGAGGTCACGAACCAATAGGCACGAGCTAAACAACACTAGAAACGGATAACTACGAATCACTTACGCGCATTAGCTACTCCACGAGTCTGCGCGTTCTCCATGGTCTTCGTTGGAGCTTGTCCGCGTCCTTGGGGTGGTGCCCTCTGCTGCTGGGCCTGCTGGAAGAGTGTTGCCTGGGGTACCAAGGGTGGCCTCGGCAGATATCCTCCTGAGGCTGGTGGTAGGACTTCTTGAACTTCCGTTTGCGATGTTTCCAAGAGGCTGACCTTGACACTGGTAACGCTTATTCTCGACGTTCGGGACATTCCTTTAATAAATGCTGACTGGATCCGCAAGCTATGCATAATCACTTCTTTCGTTTGCACTCGTCCTCAGTGTGGCCTCGCCTGCGACAATATGGACAGACATGTATTGCCTGTGGAGATGCTTCTGATGGCTGGTGTATGTGAGACTTTCTGGCAATTCCTGCTTGTGGTGCTCCAGCTGGTGCTGATGTGGCGGTTTGAAGATTCGTCAATGCTTTCTCTCGAGCTGGGGACAATCATTGGCTAAGTGTTGATTGGTTCCGCAAATCAACCATAATTTCAACTTACGTCTGCACCCGCTCTCAATGTGGCCTCGTTTGTGACAATATTGACAGATAGGCAGTACTTGCGGAGATGCTTCGGGTGGCTGCTGCATATGAGGCTTCTTTGAAGTTTCTTCCTGTGGTGCTCCGGCTGGTGTTGAGGTGGCCGGTTGGTGAATCACCACTGCTTTCTCTCGACGTTCTGGGCAATCCCTTACCGAATGCTTCTTGGATCCACAAGATAGACATTGTCCCAGTCTGCGTCGGCATTCTTTAGCGAGGTGGCCTACCTTGCCACAGTAGTGACAAGTAGGAAGGACTAGTGCTAGTGGCGTTGATGCTCTCCGCTGTGGATTTATATGTGGTCACTTAGCAGCTCTTTCCTGTTGTGCTTAGTCTGGTGCTGACGCATACGGCCGCTTCTGGCTGGACTCGATCCTTATGGTGCACTCCACGGGTCTTGCTGTAGTAAGAACGTCCTCGTCGAAGGTAGTTGCATTTGAACTGATTGGCCTCCGTGACTCCGAGCTAGTTCTGTCGATGAAGTTCTCCGCTTGGTTTTGCTGAGCTTCTTGTTGAACCTTCTGATAGGCTTGCATCATCACGTAGAACATGCGGAATATTTGATGTTCGTCCATAGGCTGTCCCAGTGGGAAGGAAGGCATCGGTGGAGTAGACTGCGTCGAGGGTGGAACGCCATCTTGATGGATTCTCGAGGCAGGCTGACTTGCTTGACTGCATTGTGATAATTGGCCTTCACCGACTGGTGTCACATTGTCTTCTTGGGTAACCACAACGGTTTGTGGTATTTCTGCATGAGCCTCGTTATGGGCTTGTGGGTCCATTTCCCTGCATCCAAAATAAACAATAAGAGGCGCACAGGAATCAAGGCAGGATGCAAGTCAATAATTTAATTCGAATAGATATCAAGAACGATTCAAGCAAGTGGATGAGATCCGAAAACTTATCCTATCTTATTGCAGGCCTGTTCGGTCCCTAAGTTGAAACCGAATAATTTAGTCGTAGACCTGCATGGGCCACCACAAAAACCATGTCATGCCACAGATCCAAAATATCGAGGGACTGGACACGTGGCAATGGCCAGCAGCACGCACCGATGGACAACCCAATTTAATGGATCCATCAGGGCATGCTTAAGCTGTAGTCTAACAGAAAATAGAGCAAATGATGCAATTCCCAGGTTATTCTAATCTCATCCACAACAGATAATCACAGATTAAATGCCAGAAATAATGCAAATAGCAATAACTATTAAATCTCAATAAAAGTATCTCGGTGAACAATCCGAGCACAAGTCTGTTACATCAAATCAAATAGACAGGAAATAAAGGAACTGAAAATAGAAACAGAAACAGAAATAACTGACTATATACAGCCACTGCTCAGGAGAAGTCCTCTGGTGCGAGCTCGTCCTCAGGTCCTGGTACAGCTCCTGGAAGTGCTCATGTACGGTGTATCTCTGGATGGTTCCCTTCGGCTATACCTGGGGACATAGTCCATTCCAGGTCCTCAGGGGACATAACAAGGTACAGATAATACAAGCCAAAATATAAGCAGTGCAGAAATTAAATGAAACAGCAGGATAAACTATGTAAACAGCTAAGTGATAGATGCAAGTTGAGAGCATCACTAGAACTCAGGCTGAAACCGCTACAAGCTCTGTGTCGGGGAGCCGGTAGCAGTAATAACACGTAAAGGGTCTAGCTCTGCTGGAGAGTCTACGACCTCACAATAGTAGTAGATATATATATGAAACAGCCTGTAGCCTGTGAGTCTCTCCCCACCCAATGTAATCACACGTCTCATGTCCATGACACGCAAGATCATAACTAATACAGCAGTCATATAATGTCTAGGAATAAACTACCATGTTATAAACCTGTATCCTATACAGAATCACCGTGAATATCTCAAGATGACTCTGTCTCATGAATAGTGTCAAGTGTCCTGGGTTCTGATATACTTGATAGGACAAGTACCAAGAGTAAGGGTATCGAATGTCCATCTCTAAATGACGTACCCAACACCGCGTACGGGGTTGGCACCCGACTATGATCGGACACTAAGTACGTCACACGTTTCCTAGGTTAAGCAGTTAAAATAAGTTTACACATGAATCTACAAGAAATCAAATAAAATACTATAACAAGAATCACTGCGAGTTGACAAGCTCTACTTGCCCACTGATGCATAAATAAGTCAAGAAAAATAAGTAGCAAGCTGCAGGGTTTGGCAAGGTACACTTGCCTGTGGTTCTGGTTCCAATTGCGGCTCTGACTTCAGCTGGAATTGCAGACGGTACTCCGATTGCTGAAATAAACATCACCATAAGATCCAGAAAATATCAATCAGCTAGAAACGCCTGTCCTTGAGTCCAATTTGGAGACAAGGGCAAAAATGACAATTTTGGGTCAAAACGGGGTCCACATGTGGGCCGCTTTGCACCGAAAAATGTGTCAGGGTCAAAGGTCTCCAAATTCACCAAACTTAGTGTCAACAGGTTAGGAACGATGATACGAACCCAACGGAACTTCCAGAATTGGATTTCGATGAGCCGATCACAAAATCGTCCGTCGAGCGGGGCCTATGGGGCTCACGACACGCGATTTCGTCAACGTTCTCAGAATTGAACCAAACTTGGGTCACAGGACCAACGTATCGCTACGAGTCCGATGGCGCAAGTTTCGTTTCAATCCGACATGTGTACACGAAGTTAGGTCACGATTCAAAAAAGTCAGATACGGGGCGTTGTCCGCGGATACGTACTGATTCCGGTGTGCACGCACATCCAAATCATCTTCTGTGAAATCCCGCACGTCCGTATCGACGACGCGTACGTATCTGCGAAGACCGCGCGCGACCAAGTCGTCCCGTTTGGCGGGGCGTACCCAGTTCCGGGGTAAATCGGGGCATTATTTTTCCTGTTTTTGGATCGCGGTTCGCGATCACCACAGGACGCGATGTCCCGAGCGGGTTGCACGGGCACCGAGAGGGTCACACAGGCTACGCAACGCAACTGACGAAAACGAAAACGGGTAAACGAGCAGGGAGATACACGTACCTGAACAGGGTCCAAAAACCGAAAAGTTTCGTGTCCGACACGTGTCCGACACAAGGCGTCCTAGGGTTAGGGTTCTGGACGGCGCTTGCCGGAGCTGAGGCGGAGGGGCGACGCTGCGGCCGGAGGTGGGCCGGAGGGGCGGCGCTGGCGGCGCGCCGGAGCGGGCGGGGGACGCCGGCGGCAACCGGAGGCGGCGCTCGGGGTGCTGGTTGCTGCCAAGGGAGAAGGAGGAGGAAAGGGGGAGGCCGGCTCGGGGCAGCTGCGGGGAGGCGGCTGTGCGGCGGCGTCGGCGCTGGCAGCGGCGTCGAGCGGGGAGGCGGCACGGCGGCGTGCGGCGAGGAGGCGGGGGACGGAGCGGGTGACCGGAGAGGGGGGGGAAACTAGGGTTTTTATAGGGGAGCGGGGTGGCCGGGTGAGGCGGGGGACGCGGCGGCCGGTGCGGGGACGTGGCTGCGGGGGCGGAGGTCGCGCGGAGCGGGCGGGGGTGCGCGGCCGGCGGCGGCGGCGCGGGAAGCTGGGGCCGACCGGGTTCGTAGGGGAGAGGGGGTTCACGGGTCGGGTAGCGGACGGGTTCGGGTCTGACCGACCGGACCCGACCCGGTAGCCCACGGGCCGGGTTGGGCCGATTGGGCTGGGCCTTGGGCTAGGGTTCGGGCTTAAATAAATAAATAAATAAATAAATAAATAAATAATAATTAGGATAAATAATAAAACAGTTTTTAGGTGATTAAAAATAGGTCCGGGATCCAATAAATTCCAGAAAAATTACCCTAAATCCAGTTTTTCATTTTACACCCAAAAATATTATTTTTATAATGTTTTAATATTATTTATTATTATTTAAAATTTATTTAATAATTAAAACCCTGTTTTTAATTATAGAAAGTTCCCAGAAAGTTCCAGAAAATTGTAAAAAATCCCAATTTAAAAATTTAAAAAAATCAGGGGGTTTACACAATAGCACACAGTACTGGGTATCTCAGCAGAAAGTTCAACAAAGGTGCAGTTTAGTTTTACTGTGCAGTTCCTGTGAGCACAAAAATTCGAAGGTTACAGTTCAATTAGGTAATGTTTTGTTTTGTTAGCATAGATATATATGTATGTAGTATCTATTGCCTATAAGTATCTATACAGATGATAAGTTTAGATATGGTTAGTAGTATATAAATGATTGGTTAGTTAGTTAAGTGATCAAGGTATTGTATGAGTAGTTAGTTATGTTTTCTGTTAGTTGTTTATATTAGTGTAGATATATATCTTATTAATCTAACAGTTAACTATATTTATGTATGTATACTAGTTGAGTTGTTAGCTACTAGTTAGTTAGCTACAGGTGTATGTATATATTGTATTAATTGTTATCCTATAATAGTTAGATATAGTATAGTGTAGTTGCATAGCTAGTATTAGCTTGGTTATATACATATTAGTTAATTTAGAGTTTGGTCTACCTAGGGACACCAATGTATCACCAAGGTATCGGGACAATACCCAAGGTATTGAGATTGGGTATCGAGTTAGGTGCGATACGCATTGGTGCAAGGCCAAGGTATCATATTTAAGTTATTTTGATATAGTATTATAATGTTTGGCTCGTATCCATATATAAAACCATATTTTCATAATTAGCAACTTGCGTATCGTAGGATATGACTTTTTGTGTTTTATTTATTTTTAGTTTAGCTTGTACAGCATAGCTTCATAGCGTATCAACTTAGTGACTTAGCATTGGACTCTTGCAACATAGATTTATTGGTTTGACTTAGAAATGGTGTATTGACCTAGAACTTTATCAACTTTACTTATTTTTATTATTGAACCATGTATTGATGCAACAAACCATATATAGGTTGTGAGACACCGGCTTGGGCATCGAGAGACACACCTTGCTCCGGACGTCAGGCGAGTACATTTCTCTGATAGTTTTCAATTCATAATATTGTATATATGCATGTTCTAGAATTGTATACTTGATTCCGACACAGTGATTTCACGGACTGGTACTACATGGATCCCGTCATGAGATGTTATCCCCTACCGTGTTCAGCGGGTACTCATGTACATTGTATCTCATAGTGTATACTGGTATTGATGTTACTTCGTGTTCACACACTTCTCGTGTTCAATGTGCTTATTCGTGTACACCCACCGCTCGTGTTCTGTGGTTATGATATTCGTGTACACCCACTGCTCGTGTTCAGTGGTTATATTTCGTGTTTGTAGCGTGTCGTGATTGGATCCATCGGTATTAGTTAGGGGTGGGAGAGTAGGAGTTGATTATGTGATCAAAGCCATTGTTACAAATCGTGTACATTCTGATTACATACATCACTTGTAATCCATCTTACCTGATCATGTTCACCCAACCCTATCACATAATAAACTCATATTCTGAGGCATATTAGATAGTTTAGATTGCAGTTTACTTCATCATATTGTGATATTCATATTGTTGATCTATATATTCTCGTACATTACCTGTATTTATCTTGTTCATCATTCATATATTTAGTGATATTGTATTTTATTTCTATATCTGTTTATATGCTCGATTATGCTATTGAAACTGCTTTCAGAGGTATGTACTTCGCTCCAATCCTGACTGATATATTTTTCCAGATGACTGGCTTCTAGAGCAGTGTCCCACATTCTACGGGCCGCAGGACGGCGTACCTTTAGAGGACACTCTTATTGACCAGGGAGACTTAGTAGCAGAGCACAAGAAGGACTAGTTACTTTGTATTGGATTGTATTAGACTATTCTTTTAGTAGTTTCACATGTTGTATATTATTTCAGATTATGGATTGTATCTTTATTCTTTCCTTCGCTATTCCATTCGTGCATTATTCTTCCCTAATTGTTTTGGTGATTGAGATTAGATATACTTGTGAGATACCATATTGCTTCTCCTTTTGGTGTTGAGATGATTGACAGGTACCATATTATATTGTTGAGATGTTAGATAGTTAGCAATATTCCAGACAGCGTTCTACTGCCGATTCTGTGGTGTAGGCTGCGCGTAATCACGTACTCGTGTCCAAATATTCGGGTATGGGTCGTGACACAATTTTAGTGGTGGCCCATGCAGGTCTAGATAGATATCGTACTTGTGCTCAGAGTACTGCTACGAGCCTGCTTTAGAAAACAGGATTTAGGCAGAGAGTTACTCAATCACATCTAGGAAAAATTTCCAATATCTGTTTTGCAAATCCTTACCTATTGAATATTGTCTTTCATTTTGAATAAAGTTTTATCCTTCTTTGACGATATCGTATTATATTCAATATTGATTCTGTATTTTCAATCTATCTTCAAGATGTCGCCGAAGACGCGTTCCTAGCGATCAGGTGTCGCGACAGTGCGGTCAGACACTTCATCACCCATGAGGGAAGCACCCTCAGACGATGGTCCAGCAACTACATTCAGGAGGTCAGCTTCACCGGTCCAGGTGGGCGTATCGACAGCAGCTTTTGGAGGTGCTCCACCACTGGTACCGAGGACATGGCAGACAGTCTCTGAGGATCTTCCACCTCCACCACCAGTAGTTGATCAGACACAGATGTTCACTTTTTTCCAGCAGATGATAGAGGCCCAGAGGGCCCAGGCTCAGGCGCAGCAGCGACAGTCCGAGGTCCTGCGATAGAGCGTGGAGAATGCTCACCAGATTACACTTACAACAGTAGAGAGAGCTACTACCGCCCAGCCACCGACGGTACCAGCCCAGTTTATTCCGCATCAGCCGAGACCGGGTACCATCATCGACTTCAAGAGGATGGGCCCAAAGGACTTCAGAGGCACCTAGGGGATTATCTATGCGGACGAGTGGATCAAGGACATCGAGCGGAACCTGCGGCTGACACAGATTCCAGAGGTGCTACAGATTGAGGTTACGGGTTGTATGATGTTTGCCGAGGACGTGCAGCGGGGCTCGCTACCCGCTCTGTATGGAGTGTAGTCAACCCAGTTTATAGTCTGTTATGGCTCGGGAAGCCCGTTAAGTCAAAAAAATGGCTCTGGTAGGCCGTTAAAAATAATAAAGAAAAGAGATTTTGTGGTCACAGACATCTTGTGCACAAGCATGATTCCTCGGAAGGTCGTCGGGGCACAGGGATCGTGCCGACCTAGAAGGAATATTGTATTGGATGACCATCGGGACGGGGTGTGACAATACCCGATAGGACATCGCAATACCGGTAATTTGTGTCTCCTGATAGTTCACGCCTATACTTGAGAGCAACTTACCTCATGTCCAAAATGGCTTGTGATGCTAGCGACCCGTTTCATATAGATTAAGTTTGGGTCGATAGAGGCAATCCGCTTGCGAGTTCATTTGCATTGAAACAAGTAATCTAAAAATATTTGTACACATCTGAGTAAATCTGAGTATAACACATATGAACGATCTGAGTATAACACATATGAGTAATCTAAGTATATCATTCACTTGAGGCAGAAACACGTTCGAAAAATACTAAGTTTTCATATGCGTTCCTTTGCTTTATCATTATGCTTGTTTAACTTGAAGTACCTTGGACAGGGAAGGATGATTTTGTAAGTTGGTAAGTTGCAATCATGTTACTCTTATATCATATGACACTCTTCAACACTAATAGGCTTTCTATCACATGCCATAAAACTGATCCTAAGGCAAGACTAGAAAGACAACAAATAGATTGTGTACATAACTAAATAAACGTATTTTGTTTTGTTGAGTGGGCGAGAAGCCTCCCCACAAGTGCATTCAATGTACTGGTAAACCACCAAATTTCTTGCAAGGTGCGGGAGTACCTCGTTCGGTACAGAGTTTCCCTCATGCGCGCTAAGGCGTGGATCTAACCCTGGAGACTTGGAGTGTCACGAACGGAGCTAAAGCACTTATATAGGTCGTAATGTATTGAAACATCGCCTATGTATCATCCCATATTAAAAGTCGCTTGGCACATTTTATTATTTCGAGAGAGAGAGAGAGAGAGAGAGAGCTTGAGCGATATGTAACTTTAGGCATAGTGTCGTGTAACCTCTATTTCAATATCAATAAAGGGCTTTGTTTTATGTTATATTTGTGTTTGTTAAAACTTTTGCTATATTAGAAATTATCTGTGCGACTCTGTAGCTTAGCATTTCATCAACCATTTTGGTGCTTGCCTTGTGCGGGCACAATTTAGGCTCGGGCGGCATCACGTCCATACGAGGACGTTCGGCCCTACGGAACCGGGATGTGACAAACTTTATCCCACCTGTATTTGTAAAAATAGTGGCAATCATTTGCTCGAACATATGTACCACCTGTCCATTCCAGCAGCCAATATCCTAGCGTATCCAGATCCTCTCCATGTCACATAGTCTCAGATTATGCACTTGTGACCAATTTGAAGGAGTATGTTTACCAAGGATCATTTCCGTCTTGATTTTCGTCTCCAGCAAAGCAAAAATTGAACATTGCTCCCTTTTAACAACATCACATATCTCTCTCCATCTTCCTATCGAACACTCTCCCCGAATATTCTACATTATTATAGACATTAAATAATAAGGATTATCATCAACCTCTTTTCGTTGTGCACCATGAAGTAGATACTGCGACCAATCAGGATTGTCATTAACTAATAGCTCTCCCTGACTCACTACTTGTATTGAGGATCCCTGTGAAGTATCCTCCCTATGTCCGACTGCTTGCCTCTTCCAACTCGCTTGCACTCCAACCCTTATCTTTATTGGCTCAGAGTTGCCTTTCCTCCCTGCAGCAGACCGCCTCCTTGTCACTACTCCGCTATATTGTACTCCACGAGATTGAAACAACATGTTCCCCTCCCCCGTATACTATTTGATTGGGAAGCTATGATCTCATTACCCATAGCATCTTTTTCAACCATATCCATGAGGGACTGATGTTGCCCCATATCCCTATTACCAAATGCCGCCACATGCCTCCCATGTCTGAGGTTTGGAACTACTAAGGCAAGTTACATTCCCTTCTCCTTGCTCATATCCCCATGTGTAGTATTCCAAGAATGCATGTCCGCCTCTACCGGTGCTACTTGTCACGTCCCGATTCCCGCAAGGGGCCGATCGTACTTACATGTTGCCTTGCAGAAATGATCATCCTCGTATGGGCGTGATGTCGTGCAAGCCTAAGTTATGCTTGCACAAGGCCAAGGCTTTGAACAAGGACAAGTAGGCTATTCAAGTATAGAAGCAGCGGCACAACATAGCAGAAAAGTAAAGAACACAATGGCATAAGAAAATAAGCTCTTTATTTATATACAAGAAGTGTTACAAGCGGCATTTAGCGGAGATTACAATTCGCTCAAGCTCTCTCTCTCTCTCTCTCTCTCTCTCTCTGGATTATAATGACATCGTTCCATATATTACATCCCTTTATACAAAAGCATATCAAAATATCTCGATGCGTCTCAAGGCATCGACTCTAAATTTTTGGCTCTTGAGGATGAGGATATGTTATCGCTTATTCGGACGATCTAGTACCTGCGAACAAGCAAATTGGTGGGGGTCAGCACTTTGGGAAAAGTATGGGTGAGTATAAAAACAACGAACAGAAGCAACACTCTCTAAAACCAACACTAAGTAATCATGTTAGAAAATATTATATTACTAGTGATCTTGCTAGTTTTACCTAGGTTCATTTCATACAATACAGGATCAGAGTCAGATTACTTTTTTCAAAAACATATCTTTAAAAATAGTTTGCATATTAAATGCATTCAAGCATACAGTAGGGGCAATATTTTATCATGCAGTACGCAGCATGTATCGTGAGCCATATTCATTTCTTTAGGAATAATAGCAGTGATCTAGTGGACTATTCATCTTATACAAGAGGGCAGCAACATATTCAAGTTAAACATGCAAGTCTAGGAGCAACACAATATAGCAAAAAAAATATTCTATAATGAGTAAATCACTTATTCAGTGATTCTTACCCTTCGTCGAACGGTTATTCCAGCAACAAACATACAAGTTGGCAACAATTTGCATATATGAATAAGGTTCTATTTCCTATTCGTCCATGCATCAAATATTTAGGTATGCAAGAAGGCTAACCTAGCATGCGCCCTAACTATATGATGGCCCCCGAGTGTTGGATCTCCGGGATTAGCAGTTGGGACGTACAAGCCCATCTCACTAATGACAGATCGGCTAATAGCTGCTGAGACACATGGTTGCTCTGCACTAAAATACGCTCAAAATAGCAGTCGTGACTCATGGTTCAGAACTACACTAATAGCCATACCCTCCCGTAAATAAGGAATTCTAGCCTCAGGGTGTTCCAGATTTCTCCCAGGACGAACGATCCCTAGTGTCTTAGGAACCGCTCGAGAGATAAATCTTGTGCACAAGTTGTCATACCAATGCATGAATGTAATTCTATCAGATAAAACTATATGATGCACATATCCATAAACAAGCAGAATTTTCAATCAAGCGATAGATCCAATAGCTCTTCAGTCTCTTCTATTTAATCAAGCAATAGGTTCAATCTTCTTTCTTTTCAATCGATCAATAGGTTCAATAACACACAGTACGAGTAATTCATACAATTATATCTTTAGCAGTGCGATTAATGAGACATGTTCAAGCAGTTTACTATTAGCAAGCATGGCAACAGTTATCTATCTCTTTATAAACTAAGCATGTAGTTCTACCTTACCATAACAATAAATAGAGCATGTCCAAGCAAACTTTCTACTCTACTCCTTAGCATGGCAGGGGTTCATTCTAACTTTAGCATACAAGAATGGACAAATTTATGACATCTTATTATTCTTATTAGCATGGCAATGGTTTGTTTGATAGTTGTGTCTGTGTAACTTAGCATATAAAATTCTATTCTTTTGCTTAGCATGGCAAGGTTCTTTTTAATGACAAGCATACAAGTTCTCTAGTTAAGCATACATGTTCTCGTTCTATTATTCTCATGCGAATATTCTCTACTTAGCAACAAGCATTATAAAAACTCAGATGCATTATTAAGGCATGCAAGAATCAGAGAATGAAGTTCTGCCCACTCATCCAGATCAACAGTCTTGTGTTTCGATCAGGAAACTCTTCGAAAAGGCTTTCGCTCGAGCCAGCAAAGCGATATCTCTTGTACATAGTGCCAACGCGAAGCGGGGCACTACATACTTACCCACCAAGAAAAGTTTTATCATCGAAACTCAAGGAGAAACTTTCGATATCCAGAGCAGCGATAGTCCTCATCCCTCGCCATCCGCAATCGAAAACTCTAGCAATCAGAACTCAATAAAACTCTAGCAATCAGAAATCATATCTCTCAAGCAATAAAATAATCCAGAAAACTTTTGCCAGCATCTTTGAGAATATTTACGGATTCATTGTATGGAACGCCCATCGCGGCAATGATATCAAGTGGCAATAAAACATATTCAGTTGAAGCGAAGCAACAGAATGGCCAAAGGATTGAGTTGCTCTGATATCATTATGTCGCGCCCCGGTTCCCGCAAAGGGCCTATCATCCTCGCATGGCGCATTACGAAATCGATCGTTCTCGTATGGACATAATGTCGTGCAAGTCTAAGTTGCGCTTACACAAGGCCAAGGCTTTGAACAAGGACAAGTAGGCTATTCAAGTATAGAAGCAGCGGTACAACATAACAGAAAAGTAAAGAACACAATGGCATAGGAAAATAAGCTCTTTATTGATATACAAGAAATGTTACAAGCGGCGATTGGCCGAGATTACAATTCGCTCAAGCTCTTTCTCTCTCGATTACAATGACATCGTTCCATTTATTACATCCCTTTATACAAAAGTATCTCAAAATATCTCAATACGTCTCAAGGCATCGACTCCATATTTTTGGCTCCTGAGGATGAGGATATGATTTCGCTTCTTCGGACGATCCAGTACCTATGAACAAGCAAACTGGTGGGGGTCAGCACTTTGGGAAAAGTACTGGTAAGTATAAAAATAACGAACAGAAGCAACACTCTCTAAAACCAACACTAATTAATCATGTTATAAAATATTATATTACTAGTGATCTTGCTACTTTTACCTAGGTTCACTTCATGCAGTACAGGATCAGAGTCAGATGACTTCTTTCGAAAATATATCTTTGAAAATAGTTTGCATATCCAATACATCCAAGCATACAGTAGGGGCAATATTTTATTGTGCAGTACGCAGCATGTATCGTGAGCCATATTTATTTATGTAGAAACAATAGCAGGGATCTAGTGGACTATTCATCTTATACAAGAGGGCAGCATCATATTCTAGTTAAACATGCAAGTCTAGGAGAAACACAAGATAGCAAAAAAAATTTTTATAATGAGTACATCACTTATTCAGTGATTCTTATCATTCACCGAACTGTTATCCCTGCAACAGACATACAAGTTAGCAACAATTTACAAATATGAAGAAGGTTATATTCCTTATTCATCCCTGCATCAACCAATTAGGTATGCAAGAAGGCTAACCTAGCATGCGCCCTAACTATATGATGGCCCCCGAATGTTAGATCCTCTGGATTAGCAGTTGGGACGTACAAGCCCATCTCACTAATGACAGATTGGCTAATAGCTGCTGAGATACATGGTTTCTCTGCACTAAAATATGCTCAAAATAGCAGTCGTGACTCATGGTTCAGCACTATACTAATAGCCACACCCTCCGTAAATAAGGACTTCTAGCCTCAGGATGTTCCAGATCTCTCCTAGGCCGAACGATCCCCAGTGTCCCAGGAACTGCTCGAGAGATAAACCTTGTGCACAAGTTGTCAGACCAATGCATGAATACAATTCTATCAGATAAAACTATATGATGCACATGTTCAGAAATAAGCAGAGTTTTCAATCAAGCGATAGAGCCAATAGCTCTTCAGTCTCTTCTATTTAATCAAGCGATATGTTCAATCTTCTTTCTTTTCAATCGATCGATAGGTTCAATAACACATAGTACGAGTTATTCATATAATTTTATCTTTAGCAGCATGATCAATGAGACATGTTCAAGTAGTTTTCTATTAGCAAGCATGGCAACAGTTATCTATCTCTTTATAAACTAACCATGTAGTTCTACCTTACCATAGCAATGAAACAGAGCATGTTCAAGCAAACTTTCTACTCTACTCCTTAGCATGGCATGGGTTCATTCTAACTTTAGCATACAAGAATGGACAAGTTTATGACATCTTATTACTCTTCTTATTAGCATGGCAATGGTTCGTTTGATAGTTGTGTCCGTATAACTTAGCATGCAATATTCTATTCTTTTGCTTAGCATGGCAAGATTATTTTCAATGACAAGCATTACAAGTTCTCTAGTTAAGCATATATGTTCTCGTTCTATCATTCTCATGCGAACATTATCTACTTAGCAACAAGCATTATAAAAACTCAGATTCATTATTAAGGCGTGTAAGAATCAGAGAATGAAGTTATGTCCACTCACCCAGATAAAGTGTCTTATGTTTCGATCGAAAAACTCTTCGAGAAGGCTTCCGCTCGAGCCAGCAAAGTGATATATCTTGTACATAGTGCCAACGTGGAGTGGGACACTACACTACCCCCCTCCATCCCTCCCGATTATAAGTGGACCCAGCCAATCTCCTTCCCCTAGTCCCATGCATACCCATAGACTCCTGCCTCGAGCTATCCCCACCATCTACATGTGCCATCCCACAATTTTGCCATAAATGTCAAAAATATTGGCATCGTTGGCATGTTGGAGGCACCCATTCGTACTCAACTTTTTGAGTATATACTTTGCCAGACGGAATGTCAAACTCAACCACCCGTAGCAACGGTTTGCTAGCCTTGATCTCAACATATACCCTGGCATGAAGCATTTGTGCTCTCGTATTGGTCGCTTCATCACCTTTGATAGACCTTTAATCAAACTCGCCAACTTCATAATCATTGAGGTGTTCCAATACGCAAAAGAAAACCCCAGAAATCGAATCCAAACCGACACCGTATGTAGAACATCCCTCTCACATTTGTCACATGTCTGCCACTCCTTCAATATGATGAGTCTACCATCGAAGGTCCATGGGCCTTCCTGGATTATTCTCTCAACGTTCTCCTTTATGTCGAATTTCACCAGGAAAAAGCCATTCTCCCTCGCTAAAAAATCCATGCTCCCTTTTGGCTTCCAAACCCGCGCAGCGAAAGCACGTATTTGGTCATAGAAGGGTTTATTCCCAAGCACATATAGAATGATTTTCTACCAATACAAAGATGTCTCCACAATCTCCTCTGCATTAAAAGAAGCTCTTACGCCTCCCTCTACACGCTTAGGTTTGACGTACTGCATTGTATTGCCAATAGAAACTCCCCCATCTTGACACAAGTTTTCCTACGACTTGTGAATCCCATGTTGTTGCATAGGCTGATTTCCCTTGCCTTGGTCACATCCACCTGACACACCCAACTCGGCCATCGTTCTATCCACCCTTCTCTCCCCTACAGCCTCAGAGGGATAGGTAATGTTAGACCTCGGATATAGGGGACCTTGGCTCTGCTGCCCACGACCAACGAACCCCTTCCTCGATGCCAATCCTCTCGTACATGCAGTATGGCCCATTGACTGCCTCCCCTGAGGGCTGATGCCGCCTCCCCAAGAGGAGTCTGCAGCTTGTCGAGGCTTCTCCCTGACCACCGTGTAGTTCCTACCCGCCCTAGAATCCTTTCTTCTCCGAGCGACAGCTGTCCACCCTCCCCCATCTACGCGTACTCCTGCACAGCCTCCTGACTTAGCCACGTGCCCCACCGTCAAAGAGGACCCGGGATCCCACGTTGATCCGGATCCGATCCCTAGAGTTCTAGGGTTTGCGTCGCTTCTGTTCATGGTTGCTTTATATATATATATATATATATATATATATATATATATATATATATATATATACACTTCGGTAGTGAGGGGAGACACCCACGGGTAGGTCCTGAGTTCGAATCCTCCCCGGACGGCTGTGTGGCTTATATAGTCACAGCCCGACTTAGAGAAAAGACACACACACACATATATATATATATAATCAAATAAATCTTGTTTAATTCATAAAAAAAACTACCAAATTTGAAATACATAACATAGGACTTACAGTAATGGTACATTAGTGGACACATGATCGAGTACAAGCGCCCATATGGACATGCATTAACAAATAAAATAGTAGGCACATGTACGGGGACAAATACTGATAATGGAGTCTCTTCATACTGTTCCATATATTGTGTATAGGTTGATATAAATGTTAAAACAGTAAATGAAATTATAACTACACAAACATATAATAATTTAAGAAAACTTTTGAAAACAAACTCTATATATCCTTAAAAACTAATAATTATCCCTAATCGGATATACATATATACAAAGCGCTGAGGGAGTCCAAATCCCTCAAAACATCGCAAACGTGTAAATTATCATATAAACTAAATAAAATACTTAGGTGGGGGTCGATCGAGATCGGATCGAAAATCACGCGTTACAAAGTCGAACCAAGGGGTTGTCCTGGCTATGTTACAGTATGGCGGTATACTGCCAGTGGTCTGCATAGGCAGAGGACTGCCCATGATAGTCATTAAAATGCATAATTTCGTCGTACCTTGATAAGACTCTCATCCAAATCGAAATACAATAATTGGGTATTATTCCTAATTACTAATGCTTCATACGAGCGCAATTTTGTGTTGATTTTTTTTCTTTCAAGTATTTGATATTTGTGCCGGTTTCTCGATAAAAAACACAAAACAAAACTGAGTGGTCATTTCTCGGCCAAAATCGAAAACCAAAACCAAAAGTCATTCTAGCATTGGGTGGTCCCAGTGATCAAAACCATACGACGGAAATCACAGAAATCGAGGAATTCGACAAAAAAATGTCTTGCCCTGCACAAGAACTTATCCCAACCAATCTCGACCTGTCAAAAATGACAAGAAGTCGTCTTGCTCTGCACAAAAACAGTAGTAACAATATACATACAGTATACTGATGGTATGGCTAAATTTAGAAAAAATCATAAATTCGAAGGTGTCGTTCTACACATGAGGCCTAGTCGAGGTATATGATCATGCCATAGGCCTCTACTACTCTCTGGATCATGCCATAGGCCTCTACTACTCTCTGGATCTGCAGGTTAGCTCTGTTGATCATGAAAACCCATAAACATTTATTAATTGCATATAGCATTAGTCGATTAAGAAATTCCTGAGTGTTAAACGAGGTATTCCCTTGCGATACTCGATACTCAATGCGCGCTAATCGAAAAAATCTCACTAAAATGCAAATCCATGAATATGAGGATCACAATATCAATGGTCGAGAAAACTCACCCGTACGAGTATCGTGGTATACCATCGGTACACCATAATTCACGTATTATGAGAAAATTCAATCCCTTAACCAAAATACTAAAATAACACATTACGATAAAATAAGTAATAAGAAGGAAATACAAGGTACACACGTGTATTCCTATAAAATATCGATATTGGAATATAGGAGTTACAGACACGAATGCGATCGAACCAATCAAGCCCAAAATGGGTTCTGACTGAAATTTCGGTTACTGGCCGAATTATACTAAAATCCTGATGAGTACTCGTGGAAATCCCGATTTGTCTCACTACTATTCAATATGCTGGAAAAGCTGGTGTTCCATTTTGGCCAACTAGAATAACGAATCGAGACAGCTAAAGCCCTTTTTTGATGATTTTGGTTGAATCTTGTATTTATTTTCTCTAGTTTGGTTAGGATTTTTTTTTCAGATTTAAAATAGGTTTTTTCTGATAAACAAGGCAATCTAGAAGACAATAACTAAATATAGATCGAAACTGATATTGTTTTAGTTATCAATAAGAATTCTCTCTTAGAAATTAAGGTGGTATTGTTGGTTTCAACATTATGTAGTTTCGTGCTGGAACTGCCAGATACTGCCCCTCAAAATATTCACAGGTTACGTTACTCAATTACCATGACATATGTCGATGTGTTCTCTTCACTCCTAGTTATTCTTTTGGTATACTTATTTCAACAGCACCGAGGCATTGTTAAAGGACGCCCCAGGAATTGCTTCTCTTTGAGATGAAAGCTGCAAAGTTTGGAATAAGTTTAATAGTTTACAAAAGTAGAGCTGAATTATCATATTGCTTTCAAGATTCTATGGAAGTGATCTTGGTAGTTTTCCTCAGTTTACACCTCGATTTTTAGATCAGGAGCAAGAAGTCTCTATGTTAATGCAATCTGAATCCCCCAAGCCATGTAAATAGTGCCACCTTCCTTGGCATAACACATCAATATCTTGGCACAACATAGCAAAATTATTGGAAGGCAGAAATCATCGTCTCATGAAATACAATGATAAGATCGAGGATAGGACACCCTTCCAGTGTTCCATTCGATGCAACCGTGATCATGTTCTAAATTGATGCTGAATGAAAACAAATGTTGGCGGCATCTCATAACGCAGGAAGAAAATAAATACTCCCATAAACCGGAATAAACTCAAAAAAATATCTTTAAAGCATCTCGAGTACAAAGCTAAAGTTTAACTTGGCTTCCTCATATTCCGACCAGCACGGATCACTTCATCCACCAACAGCAATTGGGAGGCAATCACAGGCCTGAAATAAAAAAAGTATATATTACATATCAAAGCATTATTCTAACAGCGCCAAAGAAGCAGATAAATTGTGCAATTGTAAGAATTGTCTGGAACGCCACATACCCAGAGTTTATAATTTGTCGTTTTACCGAGTAGTTGTCAAAGATGCCCTCCATGTGTGGATCGATTGGTTCTCCAGTGTACTGGTTCAGACCCACGACATTACCTCTGTCGTGCTCTCCCTAAATAATAAATTTATATAAGATTTAGTTGCTCTAATAAATGAAGATAATAAAAAAGATGGGATGATGGCATGCATACCGTGAGAGCAATGATGATGTCTTGTGTGTCTAGGCCAGAATTCTCTGCTAGAGTCTTGGGCACGACCAAGAGAGCATCAGCAAAGGCTTCAATGCCAAGCTGTGCACGCTGATAGAAATAACACATTCCACACTTGAGAACTCAGATGCAAGACATGGGGCAAGATGAAGGTTCAGTTGAGTTGAAATTTGGGCAGGTGACTTACCCCTTGAATAGTTTTCTTCACATTATTTATGAGATGCTGCCTGGCTGCAACCTCAAAAGCACCTGCACCCTATAACAACAAATACCAAAACCATGGCAACAGTGTTACTGAGTCTGAACCATTCTTTTAACAGAATATGCACTCAGAATAGAAGTAACAATCTTCGAGGTGCCAGCCAAGAGAAGCAGATCTCATGTTTATAGTAATACTAGGCTACTAAAATTAGTGGAAAAATCACTATCCAAAGTTAAAATTAATCTACAATCGTTACGTCTTACATAGTTAAGCTAACATGTTACTGTTTTATTTTATATTTGATCTCCTTTACTGCACACTGTAATTTATGGTACATTCATAAATCAACATAGCAATATGGTACATTCATCCTACAGTCAATAGAAGTGATTGGTAACACTACAGTTTGGCATTAGCCTTTACAGCTTTTACCTATAAAATCACTCTAAATACATAATAGGTATACCAAAATTGAGCTGTCATCCTATCTTATATTACTATAGTGCAATACCGCACAGAATGTGAGGAGATAGCATTTTTGCTAACTGTGACAATTACTCAAGGAATTAAGTGTGTGGATGATGTAATTTATGTCAGCTCTTGCCTCTCTCAATTATAACAGGATCTTATGCTGTAAGGAATAATGTATTGGCCTAATTTGGCAATGAGCAAATTCTAAGAATTTACTTTCAGGGACATCCATATGACATTCATTTAAGATAACGTACTATAAGGTAACTTGGTAGGGCATGTATCAAACACGACACTGATGCTTCAAAATACACCAGGACATGCTGAAAACGGTCACCAAGTCATATATATGTCGGACAAAATGCTAGCTACACTACGACAGCATTCTAATAAGCACGGACAATCCGAAACCAGTGCCATGTCTATGTCCGACGTATCATGTATCAAACACGACACCGACACTTCAAAACACACTAGGACATGCCAAAATCAGCGTCTTGTCATATTTGTGTCCATGCAACATATGGTAGCAAATAAGGAGCAATAATCATCTCAAAAAAATAACAAGAAAAATCACTGTATCATTCAAGTCTTCTCCCACCATAATTCCCAGCGGTGCGAGCATAATAAAGTCCATAAAAGAATTGGCAAAGTTTTTTATGATTGGTTGTCAGCCCTCTAAGGTAGTTATGAGCATGTGAGAGCCATGCCATAAACCTAGAGAGCCATTTGGAAGGTATGTAGACCTACATTTTAGCTCTGCAGTTTAACCTCATGTAACAAAGGAGCATCCTCCAAGTTCCCCTAAACTATAAAGAGTCTAGATGAAGAGGTAAGATGATAAGGAACAATAATACATGTGAAAACTTTCTTTGAGGTACAAGTTACAAGGATTACTCGATGACATAGTTTACAAGTTCACCACCATTGAGCGTTAAAGAAAACTTGCCTTCCAATCAGATACACATCATTGCAACATATTATATACAAAGGCAAATATAGATTGAGGTTTAACATACAAAGCCGTCCCAAATTTTCAGGCTCAGCAGGTGTAAGATAAATCTAAGGATAAAAATAAGTACAGATAATAAAATTTCATTAACATAAAAATAGTTCACCAAAACAGTAAAACCCAACACTTAAACAACGAAATCTTATGGATCTAGCTACAGAAACTCAATATCAAGAGCCAATAAATAAGTAACAAACCAGACGAGTATTAACTCAAGGAGGTGTATTATTTGGGTAAGCTATCATTCGTGCTATAAAAGTTAACAAAAATAAGAAACAACAAAATAACATGAATGTGCAGGCACATAGACACTGAATGATAAAAACTCTTATTATCTGAACAGTGGAGACAATGAATAAACAGTCAGAGAATGGTCAAAGAAATCTCACCAAGATTACAGCCTCGTCTTCAATTGTATTTTTGACGGATCTAAGACCATCACGAACAGCATCCTTAATTTGTGCGATGGTATGATCATTCGGTCCTGTAATACAAAAATGGTGATAAATGTAAATTTCTTTACGTTAAGACACGGATTTGCATAGAATATTGGTTGTTGGTATATGCGTACAAAATAACTATGACTATAACTTAACCTTTAATCAGGATAGTACAAGAATGAGGATTTTTCACATTTTCCACAAAGGTATACTTCTCTTCCCCTAAGACATGCTCATACACAAGTCCAGCCCAACCAAGGCAATCTTCAGTCAAATTCTCAACAGAATTAACAGGCTCCCCACCACAGGCCAACACCAGTCTCTCCATATTTCTTCTCTTTGCTCTTCGAAGAGCAACAATCTGTAAGCACAAACATATTTGCAAGGTAAGTCAACGTTATTAAAGTGAACTAAACAGTTTATATATAAAATGAGCGAGCGTTTTTAGGCAATGTTGTACTAACTTTAAGGGAATGCAACTCAAGTTACTCAAGAATGCTTCAAAATCATTCAAGGGAACGAACATCAAGAATACTTCTATAACGAAGCACTTGAATGTGTAATAATTACATTATTGCGAATGAACATGAGACAGCTACCAAGATCAGTTTTCAACCAGAGACATTCAAGCCCATTCAGAAGTGGTTTGAACTCGTCCTATTACAATTGGTTTTGGTAGGTCCGGGAGGCGAGGGAGGGTCGCTGGTTTTGAAACGGTAGGTTTCAGTAGTTCCGGGCCCTCTGGTTCCATCCCGAAACGGCCACAACAAACTGGTTTCGGCAGACAATAAACCTTGCTTTGAATACATAAAATAAAGATAAGGGGATCCAGAATCTATTTTATCGAAGATATCAGATACAAGTCTACTTAAATATTTTCAGAAAGAAACAACTACATTTCATTTCATAGCCAGATAACATCATACCAATCTTGGCAGACCAATTGAAAACAATGAACTAACCATTTTAGTGATCATAGGCAAGAAGATGGAAAAAAAATGATGGTATGAGGATCTAGTATGATCACACATTCATAGTATTGTCTCCAAAAAGCTGCTATAGTAAATGACTCCTAAAGAATCTAACCCAAACAAGCTTGTCTCATGCATGAACAAGAGAAACTATAAATGGAAGAAACATAGTAAGCTGGAAAATTTGTGCAAAAGAAATCATTGCAAAATACAACACATTTTCTAGCCTGCTAAACAAAATTGCAAAGTTCAAACACCAAGGTGAAATTTACACACACACATGTAGTGGGACTTTGAGTGGAAAAAACATAATTAGATAGAAATTAGTTGTGCAAAATAGATCATTTGGAGACATTTTCACAAACTAGCACAAATACGGCATAAGCCTAAATATGCCCTGAAGACGGCATTCAGAAAATGTATTTTAAAAATAAATGTAGGTGGATGAAAATTTATAGGCAATATATATGCTCCATTTCTTTTAGACCAAGGGTCCTATATACACAAAAATATACCACCAATGAAAATTGGAATTTGATTATAAAATAAAATAAACAATTGCATGATTAGATTACTAACCCCTGCTCTGGCTAGGAGGTCCAATGATGGTGGATCAATCCCCTTTTGATTGATCACAACAAAGTTTTTGTCAGTGCCTGCACAAACCTGCAAATTTAAACCAACGCAGCTGTTAACAAGTGGAAATTACTTGTTAAAAGAATATAAATTGAAGTGCATCATTTTCCACCTTCTCCTTCAGTTCAATGATTTTCCTAACTCTCTCATCAACTTGACGCCTTTCGGCAGAAACCATTTTTTCTCGTTGCTCCGCATTAGAGTAGAAAAATCCTGCATTTATCTCACTGAGGGAAAGGTATATTAGTTCAACGCAGAGAGTACACAGCATTGCAACTTAAAAGCTACAGTACCCCTTCGGTCTAGAGAGGGCAAAAGTGACATGTGCAATTGCAAAAGGAAAGTCCTGCAACTGCATCTACTTGAACAATAATATCTGAGAATATACTTACGAACAGTCAACAAATATTTCCCAAACACGAGCAGTGGAAATGTATCATTTTATAACAACCATCTAATGTCCACTCTGATACAACAGAAAAGAAATAATCCAAGTCTTCAAATAATAAGGGTCTGGAAGACGGGGACACATGCCTTCAGCATGGGAACACAGAGAACCTATGCCAACCATGCATGGGCTCACACAGCGAGTTTGTATGCCTATCAGCCTACAACCAGTTGTACCACCACCACCACCCCCCCCACCCCACCCCAAATAAACACACACACACACACTCCCAAGAAACGCACACACAAGGGAAAAAGTAACAGCTGGCGAAAGTAAGTGAAGTAAGAGATCTTTGTTTACTTCCTATACCAGATCCTACTTTAAGTCATTTGGTTTCTTTCTCATATTTATTTCTAATCTCTCTCTCTCTCTCTCTCTCTCTCTCTCTCTCTCTCTCTCTCTTTCTCTCCTTACTAAACATCACACTTACACAACTAAAACTGCCAAATCTGCCTAAACTAAGTTATTCAACTTTTTGGCAAACCGTTTCATCAGCCAGATTGACAACCCCAGGAGTGATAGTACATACTGATTGGAAAAGTATACCTAGGAGTGATAATTTAGTATTTAGTATTCATTTAGTTTGATAGGGAGTTTGAGGAGTGCTTTGTGATCTTAGGATACAAACCTAGAAGTTGATAGGAAAATTCTGTCAGCTCTAAGATGATCAAGAATGCTTTATGGATCGAAACGTAGTCGAAATAACAATTGCCGAAATGAGAATGCTAAGATGGATGAGTAGCAATACGGAGAGAGAGAGAGAGAGAGAGATGAGTGTAATCGTGGAAAGTTGGAGGTGGTGCCGTATGTCTTAGTTGGTTCGGACATGTTCAACCTAGTCCTTCGGATGCACCATTTAAAAGAAGCAATAATATGTTAGTTAAAGGAACAAACAAGAACTAGAGGTATCCTAGACGAGCTTGGATTAAGGTTGGACTGACGTTGTAAAGAAGGATAAGATTTTTGTTAATGTTACAAAAGGCCATTACCAGATATAAAAAGGAAAGGGATCAAATGCCCGACCTCAAATATCTTGAATTAAAGGGTCCGTTGTTGTTGTAGGATGAAAATCCTGATTCAATTTAATTCTTAACGAGAAGGAGATAAAAGTCAAGTTATCACTCGAGGACGGTAACTTCTTTAATAATTCATTCTTAACATAAATCCTACCCACGGGTCTTCAGATTGTTTCTTTCTCCATATCAATATCTTTGCTTGTGTGACGGTTGATCATTCGCTCCAAACCGAGCTGCCTCTTTGCCATTCAAAGAACTCAACTGCTTCTACACACTACCTTGTATAACATACCAAAGGGCTTTGGCAGCCTCAATTCAGAGAATGGCACTAGCTGCCTTAGCTAGAAAACTATGATCAATTTGAAAAGGTAAAAGGGGGTGGTCTAGTTGTAGCACTAGTAAGGGAGGAGACGAGTAGTTGGGTTCGAATTTCAGTCCGGACAAAATAAAAATGGTAGGGGGTCCTGGTGCTACTAGCCCGGGAGAGAGAGGGACGGTCACTAATGACTGCTTATCTCAAAAGTTGCAAAGGTAAGTCTATATATCTTAATATACAAAGGCATTGCTAGGTTGTCCTATGATGGAATGATCATTTTTTATCTATTTAGGTTTAATAGCCACATGATGCATAAAATGGTTCTCCACAATGTTTGGACAACTGAAGCGGCCATCAAACCAGAGAAGGCAGCGGTTCAAGGTTCAAAATGGGGTCAAACGAGAGGATGAACCAGGGTCAAATTATACCTATAAATTTCATCTTGAAACACTGAAAATTTGCTCAGTGAGGAAACCCAAAAGAAACTTGAATCATTAGAAACAGGAGACCGACTCAGTCAGTTTTTTCTCCGGTCTGATAGGGTATAGTTTGAAAAGGTTCAAATGCTTTAGAAAAGAGGCCTACCTGCCAGTTCCCGGTTTTTCTGACCCGACTGTCAGTTCTAGAAAGCTGGTTCTACAGGACCTTTCCAAACAAGGAAAATCAGCAACTAAGCATCTGGTGATGCCTATATGAAAGACTAGACAGCTAATGCATGCACTTGAAAGAGGGTAAAATAACATTTTCAACAATAAGGAAATTTATTTCCTTTTGGCCCATTTTTATTCACCTCTTCTAATCAACTTCTCTTCATCTCTCCACCCTTTCATCCCTTCTCTTCTAACCTTCCCCTTGTCTTCCGCCTCCACTTCCTCTTTATATACACAGCCAAAACAATGGCTGACCAGACACTATGATGAAGCAGTGATTGCCTCGCTGGTGAGTCACTACCCTCTAGTCGGTAACTTGACATAAGAGCCAAGGGTGCCACTTTCACAATATTAGTCACCCTTCACTGTAATGGTATCAGTTTGGCAGTTGTCTATTGTTAGAATCTTAGGAAGAAAAAGAGAATGTGGAGTGTAAGAGGCCAATCAAAGGGAGAGACAAGAAAGATCAGAACTTGATGGCCCATTAGACGTGCCTTCCAACTAATATTAGCCCAAAATGACAGTACATACTGGCATATAACTAAAGCAGGCAGACTCCTTAGACCTGATGGAAATAAATGTAATGCAGACTACATAAATAGCCAAGTGTGTAAATGTCATGTCAATCAGATAGTTCCAAGTTCTAGCCACGATTTAAGAAATCAGTTACATGTAGGGTTGCAGTGGCTGGGATGGGATCAGGCTAAGAACTACACTAAACAGATCTGCTTAAATGGAACAAGACTTGATAAAAAGAAAAAAACAGGTTACTCAAATTTGACGGTCTGACCCATATGACACATTTATTGCTTTAGTGCTGGTCATGTACAAGCCTATGTTGTCACAGGCGACGTTTGGGCGTGCCTAGACGGCCTAGGTGTGCAGGTTGGAGAGGACTCGCCTTAACCTGGGAAAAATTCCCTAGGTAAAGCGATGCTCGCCTAGGAGCGCCTAGGCACCCGTCTAGGGGCACCCAGGGAAAAAAAAAGGGCCGCCAAGGGTCGTCCAATTATGCTTACTATCCTTACTTAATATTGAATATTTGTTATTTCATATTTGTTGCTTCTTATAATACTTTTATGCTTATTGCTTATTAGTTATAATACATATTTGTTGTATACATAATTGCAGAATTTTTTGATTCAAGAACAACGGATATTGGACGGGCGCCTAGGCGAGACGGGTTGCATGTCGCCTCGCCTCGTCTAGCACCGAGTACAACATAGGTACAAGCTAATCCAGTAATTTGTCACATTTATGACCCCAAACAATAAATCAGTTAAATGTGGAGATGGCAATGTGTGAGGTGGGGTCAGGCTGAGACCTATATCATAGGTTAAGCAGACCCGAAGACAGACCTGCTAATAAACAGGTTACTCGAATCTGACCCATGTAACCCATTTATTATTTGAGTTAGAAAATGAGAACAGCTTGTGAGCACCGACCATGATGCCTATACAGTGTGCCCCAATCTCAAACCCCTCCAACCCTGTGCCCTGATGCTACATATTATATGCCAGCAGGGTTCGAATCAGATTAAGAAAGCTGCTATTGCTCAAAAAAATTCTTGAAAGCAATACATAAATGTATTTGGTAAAAGATGTTTGTTTATTTATTTGACTAGTGACTGCCTTTCATGGGCTACTTCTGAAAGCATGGAGGAGTTTGCTTTCAAGATGCTCCAGTTGATCATGTATTCCAAAAAGTACTCTTTAGTTTTTCTGAGATTCCATCTTATACTTTCACCTTTTTATTAATACATGCCCAGTTTGGTCTTTTAACTTTTAGCATTGAAAAGCAGGTATTTACCAAACACCATACTGATTTTGACAACATGTTTCATCGCGTGGATACCAAACAGGTTTTCTCAACTAGCAGTTTACTACAACTTACAAAAGCAGCTTATGATAGAAACTTTTGATAAGCTTCAGCAGTACCCCACCCATAATGAGCAATTCCAACTGTATGTGTGCCATGTTGTCTTTCCCCAAAAGCTTAGGGGACTGGATTTCCATGCTGTCTTACCCATTAAGAGCTTAGGAGCCTGACTGATCCCTCTTATTATATATCAATAATTTACACATTGGTGGTGGGTACTGTGTGCCGTCTAGGAACTTGCCATCTCTGAGTTCCAGTCTGTGGTTTCTTTGTAGTCTTCTGTCTGGTTCCTTGTGTAGCTTGAAAACACATGGTCGGGATTAACTGCCATCCCTTTTCACAAAATATATCCCACTGAACCAAAATTACAGGTCCGTTTATTGTCTCTCGTCAGATATGGGTAGATTTACAACAGAAATGGGTAAAAAGAAAAGATGCAAAGGTTAGACGTTTCAGAACAGGTTAAATGTTGAAGAAGATAGAACCTAACCCTATCCATTCAATATTTAGATTACAAGGAATGACACCTTTTAACTTTTATTACCAGAACCAATTTATTCCTGACATGAACCTCTTGATGTGGTTGGCGGATCGGTTTGATAGCTCAGGTTGCGGCTACCACTGCTATAACTGATCCTGGAGCAGCAATTAATGTTACAGCAAACCACAGTTCCGAGGTCCGTACCCTCACCTATGTGGCTCTCTTCCTCTATGCTTTTTCACTTATATTACCTTTTTGTAAAGTGTGGTAAGATAACACAACTGCAACCATAAGGTAGTACTTTCACTTCAAAGTAACGTCCTCTTTAGATTTGCAAGTAAGCTTTAGTATGAAACACCAAGATTTAGTCCGACATCATCATGAGATGAGAGTTTGATTGGTTTATATATGCATACTCGAGTCTCATGTAAACATACAGATTACCCATCCTGAAAAGTGGGGCAAGTGATAATGCACATGAGGGTCGTGCATGGATCATATCCCGGGCCATGGGCCATATCCTGGTGGGCCCGTTGACGGAGCATGACAAATGGTATCATGGGCTACCTAGTAATTGTACTATCGAGGCGAGACTGGGCCATTACGCATGTTGCAACTAGGATGCCACATCTTTTATTAGGGAAGATTGTGAACCTCAAGATTTAGCCCCAGATCATCGTCATATGAGAGTTTGCTTATTTGACATATGAATGCTTGAGCCTCATGTGTGAATCCAGGTTAGTCATTTTGACAAGTGGGCCAAGCGATGATGCACACGAGGCCTATGCATGGGTCATATCATGGCAGGCTTACGTTCATATCATGGCGGGTTTGTGGCCAGGCATGACATTTAGGACACACGAAACTTACAGCAACCACTCATCACTTTGACAGTGACAGGTCAGTATGATGAGGGAACTATATGTAGTAATGCATTTAGATAGATACAAACACATCTCAAAGATTGAAGTTAGCTTAGGATAGAAATAGCACGTCACTGCACGTATCAAATACATATGCTTAAAAAAGGTAATAGTGACAATTGGATAGCACTTCAAAAACTCCAAAAAAAACATTATATTTATGATATTAGGCATACAAAGGAAGCATAATAAAGTGTGATGATGAATAAAATTTTTCCTAAACAGAAATATAACAGCAACCCGAACATAAACAGATGATGAAAAGCATTTCAATAAAATTATGTACCTCTTTTCGTACTCCAAAGATACATTGCACGTCAAAATATAACAGTTTTCCACTCTCCGCTTCATGTCAGGATGACGAGAACCATGATCAAGAACAAGACCCTCAACCTAACACAATATAAGAAAGATGCAGCTCAGAAGCCTATCTACTAAGAGCAGTAGTTTGAAGAGGTGGCAGATGATTTCATAAATAAAAATTGTCCGTGTCTATATTTGGTTCCATAGAGGATTTAGGACATAAAGCAATGCTTTCAGTCATAGGAAACCTCAGTGGAAGTTGAGACCTGAAGCCAGTAGTCCGTTTGACAAAAAAAGGTATTCTTCAACAGGCATATATTACAATGGGAAATGTGATTGGCATCAAAATAACTAAACCTTATGCGAATTGTTATCCATTGATAATCAACAGATTAATTAAATTCAGATGACCAATCAAGGGTCAAGCTAGTGAAACATGTGAACAGGGAATATACAAGCCTGGCCACAACCCAAAACATCATGATCAAGGATTTCACAGAAGAGAAGAGTTAAGAGTACATTTCTCCAGTCACCTGTCATGCATGGTGGCACAAGGGCACCGGACAAGATCACTGGCGTCATTGGAACTTGACCAGGCAGTATGAATGGCCGACTTCAGCCTCATGGCAACCATATAGCTTCCTCAAGTAAATTGAAAAACCAACTAAAAGCAAGATGTGATGACCAATCCACTGACAAAGTCCTTGATTTCACAGGAAAGAAGTGCTTATTCTAGCCTCTCAAGGTATGTGTAGAATCAATAAAATGGCCAATAATCCAAACCTTCTTTGCTTTCATGGGGTTAACATGCAAAATGATGAAGAAATATCACCTTTCTATATTTAACCTGGTCATGAAGGACTTAGTTTTTTAGCTTTTATGTTGTTAATGACCTTCACACTGCACCATACTCCAGACTTATGGTGAGGGCTGAGAGTAAATTATTTATATTTATTTCAACAAGCCCCAGCAGGAAGAATGGCCAGCCGGGAGCTAAATCCACACAGCGGGGTAATTCTTATGTATCCGCTTGCACCACAGGGATTCGAACATGAGTTGGTCTGCATCTGACGTCATAAAGAACCACCAAAACTCTAGAGTAGTGGTGAGGGTTGAGAGTTAAATAATTAGATTAATCCAACATATGTAAATGATAAAATTGCAATTGGGATTCCATTGACCAGTAGCATTGTATATGTGATCTTCCCTGATCATGTTCTGCTTATGCAAGCCTTAATGCTTATTTTTGAGGTTCTATCTATAACTATGAGTTTACATATTGTACAGGTGAGACACAAGACGGTAAATTATCAACAAAAAAACAGTAATAATCGTTTTGACCCAAAACCATCAAAATTTCACTTACTCAGACCAAGACAATAAAATGAACCTAGTTGAAACTAGGTATTTAATGAATGCCACGGACCACAGATTCAAATATATTGCCACAGCCAAATTTTTTTCAGAACTATGCTACGAGGCCCATTCAACTCTTATCTCGCGTTGAGAAGGGGCAAAATCCTCTCACAAATCACCAACTACCTTAATGAATGACAAGCTAAGAAGCACGGCACGGACACTGCAAATTTATGTTTTGTCAGTGTCCTGCCATGTCGGACACACCATGGACACTCTGAAATACACTAGGACACACCAATATATGTGCCAAACTCGTATTGTCGTGTCTTAAACGTGTCATGTACCAAGACACGCGTGGTTACCTGTAATTGAACTTTAATTGAAACCTCAGGATTCGATCAATTCAGAAGATGCACTTATTTACAATTTTGAAATTTCAATGCCATATTTTCTATTGCAAAGTAATGAAAATGAACTCACTCTCAAAGTGCGTCCAACTAACTTAAGATCATGGTCGTGTGGGGCCCCAAAGAGATGTGGCCAACAACAGGATTCTCAATAAATGTAAGGGCCCAACAAAAAGTGGGATAACGGGATTTTTTTTTTAAGCATACCAAAGACAAGAACCTAACATCATGAGTTTAGTTATCAATTTCTGGTCGTCTTCATTGATGCTATTCTGGTATATTCAAAGACGTACGAGGAGCATGAGGAACATTTGAGAATCGTCTTGGAGACCTTGAGGAAGGAGAGATTGTATGCAAAATTGAGCAATTGCGAGTTCTTCTTAGATCGGGCCTCTTTCCTTTGGCATAGCATATCATATCTTAGATCGAGCCTCTTTCCGATTACCCCAGTCACGTGTTAGATCATTTAGAGAGTCACGTGTTAAATCATTCAGAGATCACGGTGGGACCAAATCTATCGTATATGGAGCAACCAGTGAAGATTATGGATTGGAGGGCGAAGCTACTAAAGAACCAGACTATTTATCTAGTTAGTGTTACTTGGAGGCACCATTCGTCCGGGGAGTCTATCTGGGAGAGCGAGGAAGATATGCGCGAGCGCTTCCCTCATCTATTTGTTGATTGAGGTACAAATCTCAACCTTGCTCATATCTTTATAGCTTGCCTTTAAATTTCGAGGACAAAATTTTCATAAGGTGTATAGGATGTAAACTCCCCTCCCTATTTACACCATTTTCCTTATTATTATTATTAGATTGCTATATTAACTATACTAGGTGATAAATCCTATAGGTAACCTATTGGCATGACTCGAGTCATACTTGTAGAGACACTTGCATACAACATAACCAACTATATGTATGCATCTTGACTCATCAAATCACTACTACACTAATTGTACTTGAGCCCCATGACATTCCATGCATGCATTTGACTCAACCATGTTCACAGCTCGACTCTTTTCAAAAACCCTAAAAACCTAGCATGTGCCTATGAGTGTGAAGTCCTAATTCATCATCCAAACCCTAAACCACTCTCATTTCCCTCATAAACAACTCTAATTAATATTCCCTACCATTTTCATTTAAGCTCTTAAGCCTAATCTACACATTCCCTCAACCCTATACACCATGCACCCATGATCAACCCAAACACCCTACTACCCAAACACCAAACACCAATATAAACCATCCCCAACCCCTTCTAACCGTAGGGACCAACCCTCCTAAAGGACAATGGCAGCCCACAATAGTATACCCTCTTCATTTCAAGTCCCTACTAATTTTAATATACCTAGTACATGTCCTATCAACCCTCCTTTCACCTATCAACTCCTAGATAGCATATGTTGATACATAGTACCTAGACTTGGTTGACAAGCTAGGAATACCTAGTACATGTCCTATCAACCCTCCTTTCACCTATCAACTCATAACTAACATGCCTAGTACCTAGACATGGCTACCATGAAAGGCCCTCTCCCATCTCATTTAATACCTCTAGCCCCTCAAACACTAGAGCTAACCTACACTCAACCCTCCCATCAAAGTGAACAACCCTATTAGTTTCTCACTCATTTCTCCTTAAGAACACTCAAAAACTCACAAAACTTCACCCCAACACCCTTGTTTTGCCAAGTCTAGGTACTATATATGCTATCTAGAAGTTCATAGGACACATACTAGGTATATTGGAATTGGAAGAGACTTGAAATGAAGGGTATGTACTATTGTGGGCTGTCAGTGTCCCTTAGGAGGGTTGCTCCCTATGGTTAATAAGGATTGGGGATGGTTTATATTGGTCTAGTCATCAAAGGCGGGGAGAATGATGTGGGACCATCAGTTTGTGTCAACCCCGTCAACCCCAATCCAGCAGGATTTAGTTTGTGGTTTATTTCTATAGGATTCTAAATTAATCTTTGTTTATCTCTCATTTAATTTAGATAATCCATATTGTGATTGGGGTTATACTTTAGTTTAGTTCAACCCAAATTGTGTTTTATCTTTAGTTTAGTTCAATCTTATATAGGACCAAAGCCTTTTATGGATATAAAAGGGATTGTAAAATTGTAATCATGTTATTCATTATTAGAGAGATTGATCAAGAGTTAAAAAAATTGTTGAGAGAGTCTACCCTAAAAGTTATCTTTCATTACATTACTCCCCAAATTCCTATCGCCCTATTGCCTATCGCCCTATTGTTGTCTGTGTTGCCATTGTTTGTCTTCACAGAATGTTTTCTTTAGAGATCGTTTGTCGTCCGATTTCCCGACCAGATAGTCGGCCTGTCTAGTACGAAATTTTGCGTGACATTCGATCCAGAAACTTCACTACAATTCATTTGTTTAACGTTATTTGTGAATTCATCAATAATATTTGTTTTACTTTTAAAAGCTTTGTGCCCATATTCCTCAATTAATTGTGAGTCCACACACATTCCTTCATTCTTGTCCTGTGTCAAATGTCTTCATAGGGTACATGTCCTGTGGCTGTGTCACACGTCGTCATAGGATATAGCTTTCCCAGTATGACCACTGCCCCTTCAATTTCCGGTAGGTTAATGATTCAACCCATAAGCTATTGATGGAAAGATCTCAATAATTTTTAACAAACTTGCCAGATGAGGGTGCTAAAGACAAGTACAGCCCAACCCTCCACCTACAAGAAAAACTGGATTTACTTTCATACTTTACTGGATTCTATAAAAACCTATAGATAGCAAGTTCCAACTGAAGGAGTACTGTGAGGAAGCTATAACTAATACAATCTGATATTATTCCATACTTTACTGTATTTATTTTCAGTTTAGGATTAGTTATAAGAAGCTTCCTGATGAAAGTACTTCTTAAATTATACAAACAAACAATTTTTTGATAGAAGCTGCAAGACGATCTAGTCTTAAGAATTAAGGATTTGCAAATACGTTTTCCAAAACTCGCCAAACTGCTCTCTTTCACCTGATGGACCATGAAGGTGGAATAGAAATGATTTAACTATATCAAGATAAAAAATATCTTGTTTGTTCATAAGTGAAAGCAGTCAGGGTACTCTCCAGGATCTAATTCAAGCAAGCACAGTATTCTGCAAATAATCTATAGGGCGTAAAAATTCCTTCATACTTAATAGTCACTTTATTAATAGTTCTGTCAATTTCTATAAGGGAATGAATTGTGTCCACTCTAAACATTTTATGTAAACACAATCAGTGAGTAAATTTCTAGTAAAAAACAGTAAGTAGATATTCTGTACTCTCTCTTCTGATAATAATTTGTAGAATCAATTCTACCATTTTTCCTTCTTAAGGCTCAACTATAAGCCAGTTGCCTGTTCCCACACCAATTTGGTTACTGAATGGTTTCAAAGTAGCTACAAGATTTAAAAATATAAGAGAGCTAACAGCTAAAGATACATAAAAACAGATCATGTGAGGAAAAATTACCAGTCTTGTATCAACATCAAATTTATGACGCATGTGCATTATTTCCACCATAAACAAATCAATAGGCTCATCAGGCTTGCGGACACAGAGCACCTATCCATGAAAAAGATGACTTTTATTCAATATAAAATAGATAAAAGTGCTACAGTTTGCGAGCAGAAAGATCCTGCATCACAAGGTAAGCGTGGTGATTGATGAACCACATGGCCATCTAATAAGAACATTACATCAGGAAAGATGCATGAAAAAATCATAATGAGTAACATATGGTACATATGAAAAAAATAAAATGTTCTGAAACGGTAGAATTGACAACCTAAGAGAACATGCAATGAATTAAAATCTACATGATTGTGGAGGTAAGGAAAAAAGTATTAGAAGAAATGCACTAATCCTAGTCATTAAACGAAACAGGATTAGGCATAGAAGAAACTGGAAATTAATAAACAGTTTTTATCTAGCCAATGAGAAGCAAAAAAGTTTCTTGTGCATTTTAATGGTAACTGGATGATTAACAACCTTTAACCAAGGTTCAAAGTATCAGTATCGGAATCATCGGTATCGAACCATTCCTATGAGTATCGGGATCGGCGGTATCGGTAGTATCGGCGGTTTCGGATCGGAGTATCGGATTTTTTGGTATCGGAAAGCAAACAACTATTAGTAAATTATTAACATTTTAGAGAATATATTTTATACATTTATGCATAATTTTAAGTATTTTAAGTATTGTTTCTTAGTATTTTTGATATTGAATGAAATAATAGTCATCCTTGTCGATTGATTTATATGCGATAGATAAGTTTTCCTCTTTTATATGTTTTCACAACCTTACTATGCTTTTACATCCTTTCTAATTGGTCTTTTTTATTCAAATTTTTTTGCCAAATTGACTGGAAAAGAGACCTCTAATGTCGGTATCGGTCAGTATCGGGTATCGGTCGGTATCGGATCGGGACATGCCAAATTGTATCGGTACCGACCGTATCGGATCGGTATCGGCCGATACTTTAAACTATGCCTTTAACACAAACTCATAATTAAGCTTACAAGAACTTATCAACTAATTTATAGCAAGAATAACTCTCTCTCCAATTTCACATAGCTATCAAGGTGAGTTCCATAGGACCCACAGTAAATGCTGACAATTCACTAGGAATAGATCATATATACAGCCAACCCAGTAGTGAATAGTGTTAATTTGTTATCTACCCTGACAACACCTTTTACAAGAATACTTGCTCAGAAGGTAACCCTGACTGATCAAAAGAGAGTACCTATAGATTATTAAACCTAGTTTCAGCCTTTCAGGTTTCAGACATCTGATTTCTTAACAATCGCTTCTTAACAATGGCTAAAATGCAAGAAACGAAGCACAACACTGTAAATAATATTGTGCTAACTATTAATTAATAGCTTCTGCCTAATACAAGCACACATAGTTTGATCACATAATAAGCAACCCGCAAAGTATGGGTATCAAGATGATCCACCATTACTTACTAGTTGAAGTACCACAAATAGATGATCATAACAATATTTTGCAACATTTTATGTCCATTGCAAAACAATGGTACAAATCTGAATGAGCATGTTCATGTCCAAATATCGTGCACAATAACCTTCTTTGCTTCGACAAAGATGAATATAAGAGTCAAAAAGCACCAAAGCACCTATAGCTGTAACCGTATGAGTTTCAGACTAGCAAAATAATGGAAGGACTAGAACACAGGAGGAAGAGAGATCGGAAAGGGGAAGAGTTTACTAATGACAAGTAAAAATGCTAGCTTCATATACAAAAACAATATCAAACTCCATGAACATAGGTATTGACAGTATCATGATTCGTAACAATATCAAACTCTCTCCGTGACGACAATTATGTGCCAGCTATGCTCAATATGTTCTAATTGCACAGCGCCTCCATTCAGCCCGATAGACTCATTTGGAAATAATGCTCAGGTATCTTCGTGGTTGTAGAGCTCGTCAACCATGTCCTGTATGTCAACCGACGTAGGTTTGGTAGAGAAAACGACATGACTTTGAAGTTTGGCATGTCGCCAGGCATATAGGATTCACCTAGATATATCGCTTGTTATGACTTAATGAAACGTCAGGCGACATTAACCTGAATTGGGTTTCAAGGGATCAAAGAGTTGACATGTAGGATTTTCTAATGACTACGCCCGCTAACCAAAGAATAACCCCCTTATCGCAATGGAAACCTTGTTCTCTCTTTGGCAAATACTATCCATGTGTGCCCTAATCCCCCATTGGTAACACCCCTCCTGTAACCCCTTGGAGCACACACCCCCCCTCTTTTGAATTAGGTCTCCTATCTCTATCGAGGTAGGTAATTTTCTTTAGATTAATGTTTTTTATATAAAAGTAAATTTAGCTTTTAGGACAGTGAAATGGTATGCATCTTTAGATTAATGTTTTTATATATAAAGTAAATTTAGCTTTTAGGACAGTGAAATGGTATGCATCTTATACAATGTGAACTTTAGGAGAGTAGAATGGTATCCAAAATTTATTTTCCAAAATAACTTTTTGCGCCAGTTAATACATCTAGTACACTTATATATATATATATATATATAGAGTAGAATGGTATCCAAAATTTATTTTCCAAAATAACTTTTTGCGCCAGTTAATACATCTAGTACACTTATATATATATATATATATATATATATATATATATATATATAATGTGTGTACTTGACAATACCTGACATTCGGCTTCCGACACTAAAATGCATCCGACATGAGCCTAACATCTGACATATACAACCTTGGATATCCCTCCACAACACTGGCATGTATATACAAATAAATACATCCGACATGAGCCTAACATCTGACATCTACAACCTTGGATATCCCTCCACAACACCGGCCAACGAGGAAAAAAGTTAAAACGACATGAAACCAACATCCGACATCTACAACCTTGGGTATCTTCCCCTTAACCAAAATACTAGCCAGCCAGGATAAACCCTCCTCTTGGCTTCAGCGACGCCTTGTGGACTAACTGTCCAACCCTCAAAATTGAGGTCCATGCTTTACTTGCTTACTGCTATCTCTTCACTGGAGAACCTCATGGTCCTCACCGAAAACAACTTTGGCTGGAACCACGTGTCCTTTGTGACTCTATTTTGAGGATTGTTGACCACGCATCAATTATCTGTTTAGGTTTGGGAATATATGGGTTAATACTAAACTTCTCCAACACCCTTTGTAACTCTACTATTAATTTATTGACCTAATGGAGGAGGAATTACCTACACATTGTGATTACTTCTCTGGTGGTTTAAGATCTTTGACTGTAAACACGCATGTACCCTCACCAAAAACAACTTTGGCTGAACCACGTATGTCTCTTTTGTGACTCCATTTTGGGGAATATTTACCATGTGTCAAATATCTATTCAAGTTTGAGAAGATACGAGTTAATACTAAACTTCTCCAGCACCCCTTATAACTCTACGATTACTTTATTGACCTAATGGAGGAGGATTACCTACTCATTGACAATGGGAATGCTCATCTCTGGTGATTTTTACCATCTTTCACTGGAAAGAAAAATCAAAGTTTTTAACCAGGATAACATTGTCCTCACCGCCATTTTGTCTTCATTCTCTTTAAAGTTTAAACAAGTCGTGTGATGCAGATTTGTGCTATACCAAAAAGTGATAAGTTTCGCTACTTTGGAGCAATCAATCACTCCTTGTGATGGAGAGACGAGATGGTTGTTGATAAAACTAAAGCATGATGGTTGAAGTGGAGCAGAACTTTTGTGTTTTGTGATTGTAGGATGTCTTTGAAATTGAAAGAGAATCCCCACAAGAAGACAACGAAACTAAGAAAGCTATAAGGATCGAAAAGTTGAGCAACGAAGAAATATGACCAAGAAAATGAGTTAGCAGAAATGAGACTACTGAAATGGATATGCGACCATAGATAAGAAATGAGCACACTCAGAAAGTTGGAGGTGGTATTGATCGAGGATAACATAGAGAAATTTATTTCAGATAGTTTAGACACGTGAACAAAGAATATCATTAACATGGATTTCAGGTAGCATATCAATACAACCATAGTTGTATGTTTTAACCTGAGAAAATAAGAATATCATTAACCTGGATTTATCTATCATTTGTTTACATTAAACAAATGGGAATGAATTCAACATGAGAAACACTTGCAAGAATACATTGCCTGAGATGAGCACTAAAGTAGGGTTTGATTCATGATTATTAACAACTAGATAGTTGGAACACGAGAGAAAGGATAAGTAAAGCCAAAGTGTAAGAGATTGGAAAATCCACGGACAGACTTAGCTTGGACTACAAGTTCAACAAGTAACCCTTACCGAATTAACAACAATTTCAGTCAATTGATCGGCCAGCGCTTCATATAACTGCAAAAAGGAAAAGTTCAAAATTAGTAAAATACCAATATCCAATACAAGGAAATTACAATATAAGAGGACTTTATGCAGAAAATAGGAGAAAAGACGAGGTACTTTTGTCCGGAGGGTCGTTCTTGCAACCATTTTCAGGATCTCTTTATCAGGTTTCTCACCCATCACAACAGGTGTCTTAAACTTCTCAAGAAACTCAAGGGTTGCCCTTTTAGCTATATCAAATCCATCAACCAATATGCGTGGATGCATCCCTGGAACAGGTACCATGAAGTAAATCACAATTTGTTCCCTCGAACCATCACATGTACAAATATAATGAATTAAACATCAATCTGAATTTAAAAGGATAGGCATATAGTAGCTATATACTACATAAATAACATCAGTTTTATCACTTAGAAACTGGGTACATGCTTGCCATCGATTGTGAGCTAGAAGCAAAGAGAGAACAGAAGGGTGCAGAATATACAGGGTGCACATAGTATAACCAGTGCAATTTCAGCTAGGTTAAGAGAAAAAAGGGAGGATAGTTCAAATGATGTATAAGATCTATCAGTGACTGAACATTTCATGATGTAGATCCAGAACGTATTAAGGTTAGATTGATAAGGCAGTGGCATAAAAAACAAAGTACGAGACAAATTTTATAATATGGCTCAAATAACAAAGTTACCAACCCATGCTTTATGCTTCATATTTAAGAAAATTGTTTAACCAACGAAAATCTAACTGAGACTTACTATGTTGGCATGAACGTATGACATATGGAAGAAAAAAATAAAAACATCAACAGCTATCTGAGTAGCTGCAATAGCTTGGACATCTGTAGGAAAAAAATGAACCTGCAGTGAAAAGGTAAAACTATATATATATTGGTTCCTTACAGAACAGGAGCTTGGAGGATTATGTTGCACGGACACGAATATGACACAGTGACACATACATGGCATTGTGTCTGCCTGTGTCCGTTTGTACTTTAGATTGACTGTTGTCAGCCACGAAACAGAAACCACGAGCATTTTGGATGGTCTGTGCTTATAATGGAAGACAATATCTATGAATCTTGGGATAGAACTCTAGTGTTTGCTTTATGTTCCTTAGTTCACATGAAACTATGAAAAACTACATTTTCACTGAAAATGTGGGAAACCAAATCCATTTTTACTAATCTTTTAACAAATCAAACCCTACATTTTTCACAGCCAATCCATAATAAACAAACAAAGACTCCTGTACTCTAAAATATTGCAAAGAGACGAAAACTATGAGTTTTAAGACAAAATCGCAAACCTTCATCAATGCAGCGCTCAGACTGCTTCATGAGCTCCCCGATGAAGAGCACGGTCGACGTCGTTCCGTCGCCGCTCGTGTCATCCTGAGCCACAGCTGTCCTCGCAATCATGATCGCAGTCGGATTCTGTATTTGCTGCACACACAAAATAACAAAATATAGTACAGTATCACTTCTTCCCGAACCCTTCAAATAAAATAAAATAAAACAGAACTTTAGGGTCTGCTTGGCAATTTGGGAGTAGCGGTAATGAGGTTTTGTCAGAGTACCGGCTATGAATGGCTATGAAAGGTCCGATTTTGAGTGGTTTTAAGTAACGATTTTTAAACCAATCCAATTCATGCTTGGGAACTAGCAGTTCTTAACGTTTTTTACAAGAATAAATAAAATATAATAATAAAACCGCTCAAAATCCACCAATTTGGGGTGTTTATAAAACCATCCGAAATTACATTACTCCGGTTTTGAGAGATTTTTGAGCCTACCAAAACCAGTGCCTCATAAAAATTACCAAGCTGAGGTTTTCATAAAAGGTCGGTTCAGAAACACCCCAAAACCGGTAAAAACACTGTTACCAAGCAGACCCATTACTGAAGTTTCGAAGATCGAGTACCATTTCTTTCAAGAGTGTGTTCCCGTCCTTGGTCAGCTTGATGTCTCCGGCTCCTCCGACGAGCCTTAGAGAGAGGAAAGCGAACGATCGTTAGAGAAAACAGATCAAGAAGAGAGGAGAGAGAGATATAGAGAGAGGAGGAGAGAGAAATCTCACATTTTGATGGTTCCTTTGGGGCCAAGGTTGGTCTTGAGGACGTCCTGAAGGCCTTTCGCCGCGTTGATGTTCATGTGCAGCGCCGCCGACTTGTTGAGTACCTCAGCGTTCGGATTCAGCACTCGGAGCGACATTGTCGAGGGAGAGAAGAGATGAATCTAGGATTAGGGTTCTGAGTTAGGGTTAGGGTTTTTCTGATGGACGAGGAGGAGGAAGTGAGAAAAGAACAAAAAGGTTTCAGAAGGGCGGCTTCCAGAGAGTTTTAGCGGGCCTGTTTCGGGTCGGAGTTTCGGATCCGACCTGACTCGTCCCGTGGGTTTGAATTTGGGTCCGGGTTGGAGTTCGGATTGGGAGTTATTTCCTCGTTTGAAAGTGTAAGGAAGTAAAAAAGTGAACTTATAAAAATAAAACTGGGAACGATAATTTCAAGCTAATTTGTTCGTCGAATGTGAATTTTATGGTTTGGATAGGTAATATTTTGTAATTTATAAGTCGTCAAAATCATACAGCTAGAAAAGAGGATAAAACAAAAAATATATTATGACAATAAATAATAAAAAAATGCTAACAAAGTTAATAATTATTTATTAATACCAATATTTAACTTTTATTTTAAATATTAATAATTAATATCATTATTATTTGAATTAATTTATTGATTTACTTTTATTAATAACTAATTATTGATAACTTTAATTAAAAAAATTAAGTACATAAATACATAAAATAACAAAAGTGTATGCTTGAAAATTAACATGGATAATGATTATAAATTAATAACAAAAAAAAGGTTGAATGCGAATTTGTAACAGAAAAGGCTAAATTTTAACTTGATACGCTAAACTATTCAAAAAATTTAATTTGCTATTAAACTTTAAAATTATACAACTTAATACCATCAATAGTGAAAAAAATTAATTGATATCCTCCGTCAACGAGAAATTTATTTTTTTAAGACTAAATTATATCTTCTTCTTCCACCCCATATCTTCCATCTTCTATAATATAAAGTGGCTTATAGCCGGCTCACCGACGGCTCAAAAGTAAGCCGTCTAAGTCGTAAGTAAATACACAACCAATTAAATTTAAAAAAACTTATTTACGGAAGATAAATAAAATATTAAACTAACTTCCATCTTATCCGTCCAAACGTGAATTAATTAACAAAAAAAAACTAACGGGAGATTAAAAAAAAAATTTAACCAACTTCCTTCTCATCATTCGTAACCCACTATTTTTCTCATCATCTGTAACCCACTCTTTTTCACGTAAATAATAATTATTAATCCTCATATAATTAATAATAATAAAATTCTAAAAAAAATTAGCTACCCGTGTACGTGTTTTTCTTACGTAGAAACATCTTAAAATCATTGTAATTACCTAAACATATATTCAAATGTATATAAAGATATATAACAAATCCAAAAAATATATATTCGGTTCAAAATATATTTAAACTAATTTTTTATATCTAAACATATATCCCAATTTTACAAATATATATTCAGTTCAAAATATATTTAAACTAATTACCTACACATCGTTGGGTGCGGGAATTCTGAGGGCTGGTGGATGAAGTCTGTGTGGATTTGGCACATCTGGCATTTTCTCGCATAACCAATGGCCTCTGCTACCATCGTCAGCCAGTAATAATCCATTCTCCGAAGACGGTTTTGTAGCTTTGGGGCCGGGTTGGTGTGCATCGCAGACGCCGTCGTGAGCTTCGCGGAGGGCCTGCTTTGCTTCTGTATTCGATAGGCATCGTAACAGAAAGCCGTCGTAGGACCGACGATATAATATTTTGGTAGATGTATCGTAATAGAACCGGAGGGAACATCTTCTGATTGATGTGTCTTCCTTTGGGTTCTCGGGGATAATTTCATAAACCGCTTAGTCAATGAATGGAAGCCTCCAGTCCTGGACGTCAGTGTGTACTTCCGTCGTGCAGCTCAGACACAGTAAGAGGTTATTCTTTGGGCAGATCAACTCTCGACCGATCACTGTGATTAGCTGATGGGTGTTGTCTGGAACTGCCAGGGAGGCAACGAGGTCGGCCAGGGCGTCAGCCTCGACGTTCTGCAGCCGAGGGACGTACTCAATGAAGAATCCCTCGAAGGTTGAGATGATGTCAAGCGCAGCTTGGTGGTAAAGAATCAGGTCTTCGTGCCGAACTTCGAACTCACCCCGGACCTGACTGACTATTAATTTGGAGTAGCCGTAGGCCTCCAGGTACTCCACTCCTACTTGTTTGGCGAGTTGGAGCCCAATGACCAAGGCATTGTACTTGGCCACATTGTTGGAGCACGAGTTTGTGAGAGAGTAGGCCCGGTTGATGACCAGACCGTATGGGGAGATTAGCACTATCCCGACCCCCGCAATGATATCGCCCTTGGGCCCGTTCTTGAAGCACCGTCGAAGAACATTCGCCAAACGGCCTCGCATGAAGTTATATTTGAGTCCGTCACTTCGTCTGGAATCTCGTCGTAGAGTTTTGAGGTTTTTGGCATCGGATGTGCTGCCAGGAAGTCGGCCAGTGCTTGACCCTTGAAGGCTTTCTGTGGGATAAACATTATGTCGTATGGAGACAGTAGTATCGCCCAGGTAGCTAGGCAAGAACTAAGCGCCCCCTATTTGGTCATGAGAACTCTGAAAGGATTGACTCATGAGATCACATGGATGGTCTGTCCAGTCACGTAAAGTCGAGTTTTCTGGACAGCAAATACTAGAGCAAGGCATTCCTTCTCGACGGAGGTGTACCTATGCTCCGCGCCAACCATCATCCGGCTGAGATAATAGATGGCATGCTGGTGGCCTACATCATTATTCTGGGTTAATAGAGCACTGAGGGAGAGATCTATCGCACATACATAAAGCAGGAAAGGCTTTCCCAAGACCGGGGCTACCAGTACTGGAGGGTTTGATAGGTATCCCTTGATGTCATCGAACGCGCGTTGTCATTCTTCATTCCAGACAAAGGAGACACATTTTTTCATGAGCTGGGTGAATGGCCGACAACGCCCAGAGATGTTTGATATGAACCTCCTGATGTATGCCAGCCTCCCTTGAAGGCCGCGGAGTTCCCGGAGGTTCCTTGGCAGGTTTATCTCAAGGATTGCTTTAGTTTTATCGGGGTCTATGTGAATACCCTGAGAAGTGATGATAAAGCCCAAAAATTTGTCGCTGGAGACTCCTATGAAGGATTTGGTAGGGTTCATCTTGAGCTGGTGCGTACGCATGAGGTCGAACACAGTCTTCAAGTCCATGAGGTGATCACCTTTGGAGTGACTTTTGACGGCGATGTCATCGACGTAACACTCAACCGTCTTGCGTAGATGCTCACGGAAGATGGTGGTCATAGCTCGCTGGTATGTAGCACCTGCGTTCTTCAGATCGAAGGACATGACTATGTAGCAGTACAGTCCTATCGGCGTTCGGAACGAGGTATGCTTCTGATCGTCAGGGGACATCTTGATCTGATTGCAGCCTAAGAATCTGTCCATGAAGGACATGCACTCGAAACCGTAAGTATTGTCGATCATTATATTTGTGATCGAAAGAGGAAATTTGTCTTTGGGGTATGCCGCGTTTAGATCACGGAAGTCAATACAGATCCGGATCTTCTCGTTCTTTTTGACGACGGGCACTATGTTGGCTACCCAGTCTGGATGTTGTTCTTCGCGGACGAAGCTACTAGCTATCAGTTTGTTGACTACAGGTTCGATGGCATTCATTATGTCTGACCAGAACCTCCGTTGTTGTCGCTTGACAGGCTTAGCGTTCGGCAAGATGTTGAGCTTGTGGACCACAATTTGGGGGTCCAGTCCTGGCATGTCTTCGTAGCTCCAGGCAAAGACATCAATGTATTCTCTAACGAGCTATAGCAGGGATTCCCGATCCTCATCAGTCAGATTTTTGCTGATGAAGATAGGTTTGGGGGAGGATTCGTCGCCCAAATTGACTTGTACGACTTCGTTCTCGGTAAGAGGTTCTCGTTGTTCGAACCGCATCTCCTATTATGCATCTAGGCGTTGGACCCACGGTTCTATTTCAAAGAGTTCTGGTAGATTTTCGTCGTCTTCCTCAGGGTCAGCTGACACCATGTTGGCAGATAATGTTTGCTTGACCATCTCCCCGATACTGATGTCGGAGTCCCAAGCAAAAGATTGCGAAGAGTGAGTGTGCACCCCGTCTCCTTCATCTGAACCCTCGAAGGTTGTGGGAGGCGTTACATACCCTAAGCCATGCTTGGTCTTATGGTAGTAGTCCTCGAATTTGCCTGCAGGAATAGGTAGACGCAGAGGCAGCCTTCGGCCTTTGCTATAGTTTAAGCCCTTAGTGGCCTTCAGATCGTACCCCATCTTCTGGATAAGATGTTTGACTTGAGAGCTATACCGCTGGAGTGACATTTTGCCGGTATCGGGCTCTAGATCTAGTTCTTCGGGAATGAAGGATCGAGGGCATTCTACTATGCCGAAGATGATGAGTTTGTCTTCCCTCTTCCTGGTTGGGACTAGAAAGTGGGAGTTTTGGCTGGGGAGAACCTGGTTTACAGCATGAGTGGTAGTCATATGTGTCTGCAGGTGTAGGACCAGACCGTGTTCCATTGAGTACAGTGTGCTTATGTGTGCAACTTCAGAGTAGTTCAAAGATAGCCATTTATTCATAAAGTAAGGTATCTTTTTGCCATAAATTACATCGTCGAGGGAAGGGACGTCTGCATAAGCAACTACGTATTCCTCTAGCTCGTCCTTCCCGTTAGCTATCCCTAGTGCGAGCGACAACTTTGGAGATTTTCTGCACAACTTTACTACCTGAGGCTCAAACGCGGTAAGAGGTAACGGAGCATTCTTCGGTGGTTGACTCAGCCTATGATGGCGAACGACCAGCGGTTCGGGTGTAGTTGATTATGCCGAAATTTCTTTTGGTGATCGGCTTGGCCTATGAAGGCAGACGACCAGAGGTTCGGGCACCTTCCTGCACAGTTTTACGACGAGGGAAGAGGTTGTGTCAGGAGCGCACACCTTTAGATGTACTCCCAAAGGTTCATTTGATGTTGTCCCGGCCTTTACCTCATCGTCAGCATCATTGCCACCTTCATCTTGGTGGACTTGTTTGTATAAGAGTGCGTTAGAGAAGTAGGCCTCGATCCTTTTGAAAGGATCGACATCCGCGAACTCTGTCTTGACCGTGCCAAGATCGTCCACGTACTTCAGGCACTAGTGCAGGATCGACGACACGATCATATGTTAATGTATCCATAGGCGTCCCAGTAGGACATTGTATGATACGTCCACGTCAATGACGTAGTAAGTGACCTCAGTCTTCAAGTCACCAATTTGATATTTCAGGTGGATCTTGCCCAGAGGGTAGCTCCTTCCTTTGTTGAAGCCAGTGAGGGCAGTATTGGTGGCTTCCAGGCGATGCATCGGAATACCCAAAGTCTGAAGCAGACTCCGCGGGATGATGTTAATTGACGAACCAGGATCGATGTGCATCTGGTCCACCTTGATGGCACTAATGTACCCTGTGTAATACATGGGACGATCATGCCGGCTGTTTTTTAGCAACATGTCCTGTTGCAAAAACGTGATGTTGGGCACCGCTTCTGTCACATTATTGCAGTGGGGGCATGCGGCAGGATCCTCTACTAACGGCTTGACTTGCGCCAGGTAGGAGTTAGCATTTTGCAATGCCTCACTTAGAGCATTTCGGGTGTCTCTAGAGAGTCGGAGAAGCTCAAATAGTGACAACTTTGCCAGGGTATTGACGAGTTGAGCCAATACGTCAAAGTTGTAGGCTTTTCCAGTCCCTGAGCTATTTTTTTTACGCAATGGCTTGTCGAAGCGACCCTCTTTCTGTTTAGACTTGTCCACTGGTGGGGGTTGAGATGGACCCGGATCAGACACGACAGGTACAGTAGTTTGAGGTGCATTGACGTCGGGAGCCTCGTAATCTCGCTGGTAGGTAAGGCATGACCTGGTTGCCCCTGCCCAGGCCTCCTCAGCGGTGGAAGAAATCATGTGGCAGGACTTGGTTTTTCGTGCTTTAGACTTGAAGGAGGAAGGCGCTGCTTGCTGCATCAAGTCTGGGACAAGATCCAGGTGGAACCACATGACCTCGCCCCGAGGTGTAGTAAGAGGTATCAGCCCGGTTGCTTGTTCGATAGCTGGTGGAATATTGACTACCTCCATTGTTGTCCTCGAGATCGGGATAACTCCATCCTGAGGTTCCATCGCAGGGAAGTTACCGAACTAGAGGGACACCATGTTGGCGGCAATTGTCTTATCGTCGAAGTCCAAGGTTAGGTCCTTGGTGTCAAGCAGGTGCTGGATGTACCGCTTGAGGGTGTAGCAGTCCTTCGTCGCATGGTGGACGTAGTGATGGTAGTGGCAGTATTTTGGATTGTTCATCTCGGCTGCCTCTATAGGACGTTTGACGTCAGGGAGCCGAAGCTTACCACCCTTCATCAATACGTCGAAGATGGGCATGACATCGTCATCTTCGAAGGAGTAAGTCTCCTGGGGCTTTGGAACCTCAGCTGGATTTTGCTCGGACTTCTTGGTTAAGTTGGCCACCATGGCCTGCTTCCATTTTCCCTCGCGGCTGTTGTTGTCGCTGTTGTTATTATTGGGACGTTTCCACTGTCATCGGAGACAGGGATCTGTATTGCCAGGAGTCGGGTGTCCTTGACCTTCTTTTCAGCGTCGACATCGTTGATAATGAATGATGTCCAATCTTTGAATTGACTACCGCTCATCCAGAGACTGACTGTCGGAAATAGGTTCCTGCGGTACATGTTCATGTGTGTCGACTCAAGATTGCCTGGAGGCAACCTCAGTGCTACTTGGCGGAAACGCTCGATATAATTTCGGGCGAGTTCCCTTTCCCCTTGGGTGAAATCCATCAGGGGAGACATTGTCATGTCGCTTCCTCCGTCATAGAATCTATTGAGGAAAAGACTCTTGAAGTCGTCGAATGACGAGATACAGTTGTCTTGTAGGTTGCTGTCACGCCCCAGTCCCAAAAGTACACGGGACCAGGCCACGTGGCAATAGCCAGCTGTTACGTCTCCGAGGATATCTCAATTTAATGGATCCTAATGAAGAGTGCTACGCTCTCCTAAAATACTAACATGTCCACTATCAGTCAACAACAGGTAAACTAATCTCATCCACAATATAAACAACAAAAAATACTAAATAAACTGCTGGAAGATAAATACCAGTCTCAAGATATCATAGTACAAACAGTAATGTCTGGTGGGAATAAACCCACTACTATGACGAAATAAAGTACTGAAATGAGATATAAAAGATAAAGACTAGGGCATCGTCGGACTAGATAATGATGCACCCAATCTAGGCTGAAGGCCTACCAACTGGTCATGGAAACTCTGACGGCTGCACCTCTAACTCCTCAGCTGTAGCGAATCGCGTCTCCTGTCCGGGGCCGTATACTGTGGGGTAGAAAGCCTCGTCCAAATCTGAAAAGGTACCAGGTCCTCAGAGGGACGTAACAAGATACATAGAAATATGCCATATATAAATACTGAATAAAAATAAATATAATAAAGGCTGTGCTAATCATCTAAGTGAATGCAATGTGAGGACAACTGTGAGTATATGGGAAGGTGTAGGCTAGACATATGCTGACGTAATTTACCAGTCGTGGCAACCGGCTAGTATATGCCACACATGCCCCCTATAACACGGGCGCATGAATACAGTAACATCCGACGTTCTATAGAGTGTGGTATCTGCAATATCACCAAGTAACGTCCAATATATATACGTCCGTATCACTCCGTCGAGTGTGGTATCAGTGTAAAGGAGTGGGGTATCCCATATGCCTACTAGTCGTCCTCCCCGCCCAATGTAGATATACAAGTCAAATAATCGACGCGCATACCCCCTTATCTAAATGCCAAGTCTCTATACTGAAATATTCCTGAATTGCTTGCTAACCGTGATGCATGTCACACGCGGCGATAGCTAGTCGAACACGCGAACCCGCATCCCAACATAAGATTTGTCACTATGAATACGTGTGAGAGTGTCAGGCCTTGGAAGATAACAGGGTATCATCCGATGAGGTTAGTCTGCTAATGACTAAGTCAATGTATACTAATCATCGACGTATCCGTCGAATGCACCCGAGACAAACTCGGACGCGCACAGTTGTATAAACAAAACAACAAGCATATAATACAACATTTGCATAATTTAAATTAGACAGTAAATATGATAAGGTATCTTGCCTGAGTCTTTAAGAGGTGAATGCCAAAAGCCTGCTCATGTAGTGTCTCCTAGCTGATCCAAAGACCCTAGACATACAATATAACACAACAATACAGACATCAAACACTACGCATTAACTACTTACGATTAATACGCTATACTTGAATACTGTTACGAGTTCACTGTTGCTTGAGTACAGCGTCACGTGTGCACGTAGCTAGGGTGTACACGTATTATGTCTTCGGTTAACAGGCGTCTTGAGGCAATAATTATTTAGTTACGGTTTGATCGTGATTTCTGTTCTGTGCTGACGCATGTCTCTATTTTCCATGTTCAAACATACTAGGATTTATATGCAGGTATTTCTAATGAATTACCTGTCCCTGGTAACTGGTCATTAATTTAGACTAATTATTTATTAATTAATATCTACCTAATATCAATTTCCATGCATCCATTTCTAACTAGGTTAAACACTAAAGATATGGGTTCAAGTGCGACACGACGACACGAAGGAGAAATATAGGACACACGAGTGAAGGGTCCAATGAACGAGTACCTGATCGGCCGAGCGAGGAGGTCCGCTCGCTAGTCGACTGTCTTCTCCGGCGTGGGTGAACTCCGGTCGTCGTGTGGGCGGATCCGGCCTGCTGTGTACAGCAGCGGCGATGGTTGCAGTGACCAGGCGCGGCGGCAGCGGATGAGATGGCGTCGGGGTGATGGTCAGGTCGCGGGGGTGGTCGGTTCGGCCTCTCGGGGGTGGTTGCCGGCGCTAGAGGGTGGTAGGGAGCAGTCGGGATCGGCAGGGGGTCTGATGGGGCTGTGATGGTGGCTGGATGGTGATGGTGTGGTGATGGTGAAGTGGAGGGGGGGTACGGCGAGTCGGGTGGCGGGGTCTGGCGGCGTTAGGCGGAGCGAAGGGCTGTGGTTTTGGAAGTCGGGGAGGGGACAGCGGCCTCGGGTGGTCGGGTTTGGATGGATTGGTGATGGCGGCTGGATGGTTGTGGAGTTCCGACGGAGAGACGGTGGTTGGTGATGCCGGAGATGGCGAGGGGGCGGTGGTCCGGTGAGGCTGAGCGGGGTTGGGTTGGCAAGGGAATTCGGCTAGGTTGAGATAATGGGTGATGTTAGGGTTTCAATAGTAGTAGGAAGAGTTGTTTATATAGGGGGGTTTATGGCCTGGGGCCTTGGGCTTGTCTGGGCTCCTTGGGGTGGGGTGTAGTCCTCATGATAGGTATATAGGGCTTGTTTATGACTTGTTTTTGGGTGATCTGTGCCTCAATTTAATTTAGGTTACAAACAATTTCATCAGACATTAGGAAAAGGTTGGGTTTAATGAAATAATACTTAGGCGTTCTCAATGACGGTTGTGCAACGAGATTTAAGCACCATAGTGGGAATCTAATAGTTGCACAGAGTGCAGGTGGGTAGTCTGGCTTGTTTAGGGGATGAGTACTTAATTGGTTTGGGGGTACCAACTAGTATAGTGCTCCAAACGTCAAGGCAACCGTAAGGTGTGTTAGGTTACAATATTCCAGTATGTTAAATCTAATTGCATCCAATTAAACCCTAGATTCTTAATTTAAACTAAATAGCTCTGATTTGGTCGAGGGGGTTTACAACCTACCCTCCTTAGAGCATTTCGTCCTCGAAATTAAAATATACGCATGATACGAACTATTGTCAAAAATTAAAAGGCTAATGCGTACCTATTCCTTCGAAGAGATGGGGATAGCGCTGTCTAATGTCCTCCTCGCGTTCCCAAGTCGACTCGCCTGATGCATGATGTCTCCACGTGACGTGAACTAAGAGAATAGTCTGTCCTCGTAGTACTTTCTCACTCCTGTCCAGAATCTCAACAGGCTCCTCTTGGTATGATAGGCTCGGGCCAACTGTGATCTCTGAGTGGTCAAGTACATGGCTCGGGTCCGGTATGTACCTCCTCAGCTGAGATACATGGAAGACGTCATGAACTTCTTCCAAGGTCTGCGACAAGGCTAATCTGTAAGCAACCTCTTCGACGCGTTCTAACACGTCGAATGGTCCGATGTACCTCGGACTCAGCTTTCCTCTGCCTCCGAATCTGATAGTCCCTCGAGTAGGCGAGATCTTTAGAAATACGTGATCTCCAACCTGAAACTCTAAGGGCCGACGATGCGCATTCGCCCAATGCTTCTGTCTGTCTTGTGCTGCTCGAAGGTGCCCTTGGATCTTTTTCACCTTTTCTACTGTACGAACAACCAACTCTGGTCCGAGAATCTGTCACTCGCCTATATCACTCCAGCATACTGGAGAACGATATTTTCTTCCGTACAACGCTTCATAAGGAGCCATCTGGATGCTCGCTTGATAGCTGTTGTTGTAGAAAAACTCGACCAAATGTAAGTGGTCCTCTCATGATCCTCCGAAGTTAAGCATGCACGCTCTTAACATGTCTTCCAAGGTCTGAATGGTGCGCTCCAACTGGCCATCTGTTTGTGGGTGATATGCTGTGCTAAACTTCAGGCGAGTACCGAGACTCTCTTGCATACTCCGCCAAAAGTAAGACGTAAACCTCGTATCCTTGTCAGACACGATGCTAACTGGCACTCCATGTAGGCGCACAATCTCCCTCATGTACATCTCTGCTAAGACCTCTGTAGATTGCCCAACTCTGAAAGGTAAAAAGTGTGCGGACTTGGTGAGTCTATCCACGATTACCCATACTACATTACGACCACTAGGACTCCTCGGAAAGCCCGTAACAAAGTCTATGGTGATGTGCTCCCATTTCCACTATGGTATAGGAAGTGGTTGAAGTAATCCTGCAGATCTCTGATGCTCAGCCTTGACTTGCTGACACACCAGGCACTTGGCTACAAAGCGTGCTATCTCTCTCTTCATTTCGTGCCACCAGTAGTACTGTCTCAAGTCCCTGTACATCTTCGTACCTCTTGGATGAATAGAATAAGTTGAACTGTGTGCTTCTGCCATCAATTCCTGACGAAGTTCTCCATTTGGAACATAGAGACGATCTCCGCATCTCAAAGTTCTATCTTCATGTATTCTCAGTCCTGTCTGTATTCCAGCCTCTGTCCTCTGTCTAAGCCTCTGAAATCTGGCGTCTGTCGGCAGAGCAGCTTTAATTTTCTCCACTAATATCGATTGCAACTGGAAGCTCGACAACTGTCCATCTATTCCGAGCGTAACGTTCTCTATACCCATCTGCTCTAGCTCTCTCAACAGATATTGTTGGGTAGTCAAGCTGAATGCCATGGGTCTTCTGCTCAACGCGTCAGCTACTACGTTGGCCTTTCCCGGGTGGTACTGTAGCTCAATCTCGAAGTCTGTCATCACCTCGAGCCAACGTCTCTATCTCTGATTAAGATCCTTCTGGGTGTAGACGTACTTTAGGCTCTTATGATCAGTAAATATCTTCACTCTCTCTCCATATAAATAGTGCCTCCAAAGCTTCAAGGCAAAGATTACTGCTGCAAGCTCCAAGTCGTGAGTGAGATAGTTCTTCTCATGTGTCCTCAACTGTCTAGAAGCATAAGCTACAACCTTTCCATGCTGCATCAAGACACACCCTAATCCTTTTCCGGATGCATCGCTATAGATCACGAATCCTCCGGGTCCAGAAGGTATGGTCAAGATAGGTGCAGTAGTCAAACGCTTCTTCAGTTCGTCGAATGCCTTCTGACACTCCTCTGTCCAGGTGAACTCCTGCTCCTTACGGGTCAAGCGGGTCATTGGCTCTGCAATCTTTGCGAAGTTTTCTACGAACCTCCGGTAATATCCAGCAAGTCCTAGGAAACTCCTCACCTTTGAGACATTGGTAGGGGTTGGCCAGGTCTCTACTGATGAAATCTTCGCCGGATCCACTGAAATACCCTCTCCTGAGATAACGTGTCCAAGGAAAGCGACACGATCTAGAAGAAACTCACACTTGCTCAGCTTGGCATAAATCCTCTCTTTCCTTAGTGTCTCTAACACTAGTCTCAGATGCTCTTCGTGCTCCTAGTGGCTCTTCGAATACACCAAAATATCGTTGATGAAGACTACCATGAACTGGTCTAAGTATTGGTGGAATACTCTGTTCATCAAGTTCATAAATACAGCTGGCGCATTCGTCAGTCCAAAAGGCATCATTAAGAACTCGTAGTGACCATAACGAGTCATGAATGCTATCTTTTGAATGTCTTCTCTTCGCACCTTTACCTGATGATAACCCGACCTCAAGTCGATCTTTGTGAACACCACTGCTCCTGTCAGTTGGTCGACTAAATCATCAATCCGCGACAGGGGGTACTTGTTCTTGATAGTCAGAGCATTAAGGGCTCTGTAATCAATGCACATGCGTACTGTTCCATCCTTCTTGGGCACGAACAACACTGGTGCTCCCCATGGTGATGCACTAGGGCGGATAAATCCCTTACTCTGCAACTCCTCTAATTGTAGCTTCAGCTCATCTAACTCCTTCTTCGCCAATCGGTATATATTAGAAGATATCGGTGCTGCTCCGGGTACTAGCTCGATGGTGAACTCCACGTCTCTATCTGGCGGTAAGCCTGGCAGTTCTTCGGAGAATGCATCCTCAAATTCTGTAAAGATTGGAGGGGGTGCAATCTTCATAGCCATGCAAGTTCCCGCTATCTGCCCTACTCCTTGTTCGACGGTCCCTCGCATGTACTCGAACTCCGGCTGATCTGGTGGTCTAAAAGTGACGCTACCTTTCCGACAGTTCAGTAAGACGTTATACTGGCTTAACCAGTCCATGCCTAACACAACATCAAAGTACGACATAGGCAATACCAAGAATCGTGCTCTCATCTCTCTACCACATACAACTACCGAGCACGTTATGATAGTGCTGGTAACCGGCACGATACCTCCTCCGGTAAGAATCTTCCAACTCTTTGGTAAGGGAGAAGTCGCTACTTTATGCATTGCTACAAATCTACTAGATATAAATAATAGCGTAGCACCAGAATCAAACAATGCAGTTGCAGGTAATGATGCAACTAAGATGGTACCTGTGATAGATTCCCCTTCTGTTTCCTCCTCAGTAGCTGCTAAGGCAAAGGCTTGTCCCTGACTCTGTCCTCCTGTCTGCTGTCGGTTCCGGTTGAACTGTACTTCCTGTGGGGCCAAGGGTGGTCCCCTCTGAAATCCTCCGGGTGCTGGTGGGCGATGGCCTCCTGGTGGGGGTAGTATCCTCGGGACTGGTTCTGCTGGCCTCTATCCTGTTTGCAGGGCTTCCTCTCTACGCTGGGGGCAATCCCTGACAAGGTGCTGACTCGATCCACATATCATGCACAGTCCCAACTTTTTCCGGCAATCTTTAATGATGTGTCCCTTCTTGCCACAATGGTGACAAGTCGGAAGCTCCTGCTGTGGGTATGGCACTGCCCTCTGCTGTGTCTGTACTCTGGGTCGACAGATCGGTCCTCCTGCTCCGGGCTGTGCTCTGGCTGGTGTAGTCATGCTGGAACGTCTATCTCCTCTGACGATGGCCTCCTGGATTCTCGCCTCTGCAAGAACCTCTTCATAAGAAATCCTCGCCTGTGTAGTGGTATACCTCTGTAGCTCAAAGTTGAGGTCGTGATGAAATCTCTAGGCTTTCTCGAGATCATTGGGTATCAGGACGGCACCAAATCTGCTAAGGCGGTTGAACTCCTCGTCATAGGCGTCAACAGTCATATTTTCCTGCTCTAGGTGTAGGAATTGGGAGTACATGGCATTTCTGACTGTAGCTGAAAAATACTTTGCATTGAAGTATTCTAGGAACTGTTCCCAAATCTGGTTCTTGCCTACACTGCGCTCAATGGAATCCCATCAGTGATGGGCGTTGCCTTTTAGTTGGGCCCTCACTGCGGTCATCCAAAGGTCGGGGTGCAGTTGTGAAGCCTCTAGTAACATCTCCGTATTGGCGACCCAATCGGAGATCTGCTCGGCAGTCTCATTGCCCGAGAAAGTATCTGGTCCCATCTGTCAGAACCATCTAACAGTGCCACCTGTCTGGGCTGGTGGAGGTGCTGGTACTGGTGTTGAGATATGTGTCCTCTCTAGTACTTCCATCAGGCTCTGTCTCAATGTCTCCGTCTGCTGCCACTGTGCTTGCATCATTGCCTGAAAGAACTGAAGCATCTGTGGCTGGCCATCTAGCTGTGGCATCTGGGGTGGATAAGGTGGAGGCGGTGGTAGTGGAATCTCTGGCTGTGCGGTAGGCGTCTCCTCAGATGTCGGCCTCTCAGTCTGCGGCATCGGTGTAGCTCCTGAAGTCTGGCCCTCACAATGTTGCTTGGGGATTGTCTGGGAAGTCTGTCCCTCAGGCTGCGGTTAGGATCGCCCTGCGATGTCTCGTGCCAATATATCAACGGGGTCTGTAGCGGGGGTTGCCCTTGGGGTACCTCCTCTCCTTGAGTGGTGTTATCTGGCATCGCGGCAAGGGGTGCTCCTCGTCCACTGCGCAAATTCATCTCACTGCAAGAGATAGGACTTCATTAAAAGAGTACGAGAACAAACAAACATGATGCAGATATTTAGGAGCAGTATGAAGGAAGTTCAAAGACGAATCAAAAGTGGATGAGACATAATAATTTCTATCCTATTGCAGGCTCACTAGGCATGTTACCATACCACAAGCGAAAAGGTCGACCTGCATGGGCCACCACTAAAACCATGTCACGCCCCAGTCCCAAAAGTACACAGGACCAGGCCACGTGGCAATAGCCAGCTGTCACATCTCCGAGGATATCCCAATTTAATGGATCCTAACGAAGAGTGCTATGCTGTCCTAAAATACTAACATGTCCACTATCAGTCAACAACAGGTAAACTAATCTCATCCACAATATAAACAGCAAGAAATACTAAATAAACTGCTGAAAGATAAATACCAGTCTCAAGATATCATAGTACAAACAGTAATGTCTGGTGGGAATAAATCCACTACTATGACGAAATAAAGTACTGAAATGAGATATAAAAGATAAAGACTAGGGCATCTTCGGACTAGATAATAATGCACCCAATCTAGGCTGAAGGCCTACCAACTGGTCACAAAAACTCTGACGGCTGCACCTCTAACTCCTCAGCTGTAGCGAATCGCGTCTCCTGTCCGGGGCCGTATACTGTGGGGTAGAAAGCCTTGTCCAAATCTGGAAAGGTACCAGGTCCTCAGAGGGACGTAACAAGATACATAGAAATATGCCATATATAAATACTGAATAAAAATAAATATAATAAAGGGTGTGCTAATCATCTAAGTGAATGCAATGTGAGGACAACTGTGAGTATATGGGAAGTTGTAGGCTAGACATATGCTGACGTAATTCACTAGTCGTGGCAACCGTCTAGTATATGCCACACATGCCCCCTATAACACGGGCGCAGGAATACAGTAATGTCCGACGTTCTATAGAGTGTGGTATCTGCAATATTATCAAGTAATGTCCAATACTCTACAGAACGTGGTATCAGTAATATATATATACGTCTGTATCACTCCGTCGAGTGCGGTATCAGTGTAAAGGAGTGGGGTGTCCCATATGCCTACTAGTCATCCTCTCCGCCCAATGTAGATATAAAAGTCAAATAATCGACGCGCATACCCCCTTATCTAAATGCCAAGTCTCTATACTGAAATAGTTCTGAATTGCTTGCTAACCGTGATGCATGTCACACGCGGCGATAGCTAGTCGAACACGCCCCGCATCCCAACATGAGATTTGTCACTATGAATACGTGTGAGAGTGTCAGGCCTTGGAAGATAACAGGGTATCATCAGATGAGGTGAGTCTGCTAATGACTAAGTCAATATATACTAATCATCGACGTATCCGTCGAATGCACCCGAGACAAACTCGGATGCGCACAGTTGTATAAAGCAAAACAACAAGCATATAATACAACATTTGCATAATTTAAATTAGACAGTAAATATGGCAAGGTATCTTGCCTGAGTCTTCAAGAGGTGAATGCCAAAAGCCTGCTCCTGTAGTGTCTCCTGGCTGATCCAAAGACCCTAGACATACAATATAACACAATAATACAGACATCAGACACTACGCATTAACTACTTACGATTAATACGCTATACTTGAATACTGTTGCGAGTTCACTGTTGCTTGAGTACAGCGTCACGTGTGCACGTAGCTAGGGTGTACACGTGTTCTGTCTTCGGTTAACTGGCATCTCGAGGCAATAATTATTTAGTTACGGTTTGATCTTGATTTCTGTTCTGTGCTGACGCATGTCTCTATTTTCCATGTTCAAACATACTAGGATTTATATCCAGGTGTTTCTAATGAATTACCTGTCCCTGGTAACTGGTCATTAATTTAGACTAATTATTTATCAATTAATATCTACTTAATATCAATTTCCATGCATACATTTCTAACTAGATTAAACACTAAAGATATGGGTTCAAGTGCGACACGACGACACGAAGGAGAAATATAGGACACACGAGTGAAGGGTCCAATGAACGAGTACCTGATCGGCCGAGCGAGGGGGTCCGCTCGCTGGTCGACTGTCTTCTCCTGTGTGGGTGAACTCCGGTCGTCGTGTGGGCGGATCCGGCCTGCTGTGTACAGCAGCGGCGATGGTTGTAGCCACGGTTGCAGTGACCGGACGCGGCGACAGTGGCTGAGATGGCGTCGGGGTGATGGTCAGGTCGCGGGGGTGGTCGGGTCGGCCTCTCGGGGGTGGTTGCCGGCGCTGGAGGGTGGTGGGGAGCAGTCGGGATCGGCAGGGGGTCTGATGGGGCTGTGATGGTGGCTGGATGGTGATGGTGCGGTGGGGGGGGGGGGTCCGGCGAGTCGGGTGGCGGGGTCTGGCGGCGTCAGGCGGAGCGAAGGGCGGTAGTTTTGGAAGTCGGGAAGGGGACATCGGCCTCGAGTGGTCGGGTTTGGATGGATTGGTGATGACGGCTGGATGGTTGTGGAGTTCCGGCGGAGAGGCGGCGGTTGGTGACGCCGGAGATGGCGAGGTGGCGGTAGTCCGGTGAGGCTGAGCGGGGTTGGGTTGGCAAGGGAATTCGGCTAGGTTGAGAGAATGGGTGATATTAGAATTTCAATAGTAGTAGAAAGAGTTGTTTATATAGGGGGGTTTATGGCCTGGGGCCTTGGGCTTGTCTGAGCTCCTTGGGGTGGGGTCTAGTCCTCATGATAGGTATATAGGGCTTGGTTATGACTTGTTTTTGGGTGATCTGGGCCTCAATTTAATTTAGGTTACAAACAATTTTATCAGACATTAGGAGAAGGTTGGGTTTAATGAAATAATACTTAGGCGTTCTCAATGACGGTTGTGCAACTAGATTTAAGAACCATAGTGGGAATCTAATAGTTGCACAAAGTGCAGGTGGGTAGTCTGGCGTGTTTAGGGGATGAGTACTTAATTGGTTTGGGGGTACCAACTAGTATAGTGCTCCAAACGTCAAGGCAACCGTAAGGTGTATTAGGTTACAATATTCCAGTACGTTAAATCTAATTGCATCCAATTAAACCCTAGATTCTTAATTTAAACCAAATAGCTCTGATTTGGTCGAGGGGGTTTACAGTTGCAAAATCAGTCGAATGCGACCCCGGACAATGCCCCCACAAAGAGCTTGGTGAGGACTGCATCACTACGAGGTAGGTGCCCCATTGCAGTCTCGAAATAGATCATGTATTAACGGGGAGAAGTCTTCCCGTCGAAGGGGTTCAGGTTGAAGGGTTTATACTTTGGCGGGTACGGAACATTCCTCTACTCGCGGGGGTACGGTTGTCGTATCCCAATCTCACGCAGTGAATCCTGGCTGCCCATCAAATTTAGGCGAGCTCGGAGTTCCCGGATTTCCCTCATTATTTATTTGGCTTCGTCTCCCGTGGAAGGGGCAGATGAACCAGGCAGGGGTGATTTCCTACTATGGGCTGAGCGGTTGCATCGGAGTCCTTGTTGGTCCCAGGGTCCAAGCCTTCTTGTCTAGAAGCCCTTGCTGGCTGGAAAGCCATGTTCGCTTTAATCTCCATCATTGCCTAGGTCAGGGCTTGCATTGATTCACTCATGGTCTGCATCATGGCCTCAAGGATCTTGAGGCACTGTCGATCACTAGGGCCTTCATGCTATTCCCCCGCCATGTATGTCGTTCTTACATGAGGAGAGATGGACGGGACATTAGACGTAGCACTTTCCGCTTTGGACTCTTGTAACAAATAGTCGTCAGGGAAGTCTGGAAGTGTCGCGTCCTGTTCAGACTCAGAGGGAGTACTACCCCCGGTGTAGGAGGCGGCGTCTTCTTTATGAGGGTATCTACCCTCAGAGATTTCAGCTTCCGTTCCTTGGGAATCATCGTCTCCTCGAAATGCCAGATTATCGTATAGGTCCGGGTGATTACTACCTCCAGCTTGTGTAACCCCAAGGGGTTCTGAGGAAGAGCAACCCCCAGCAGCTGATAGCTTATTCTTCGAGCGGGTGCCCAGGAAAATTCTTTCTGCAGGTCCCGCTGTTGGTCCTCCTGGTAATCGCTTTCTCAATGCACTGGTTGAGAGTGACGGACTGGAGGTGTTGGACTTCCTTCCTCCTATAGTGGAAGGGACCTTCCGAGCTGAGTAACATGAGGCGAAGGGCAACTCCTCCTCCTCTGGTGTTTGCACCTGATCTTTGGACTATTGTCGGATAGGTGCCATCGGGTGCAGTCGTTGGAATGCCGACTGCCTGCTTGTCGGTACTGTCACTTTGTTGCAGCAGCAGTTGATGATGATTTTGGCACTGTAATGTCCTGGGGAGGACACTTCACATGTCGTAGCTGCCTCCCTTGCCTTGCGCTTGTGATTGATCACATTGCACAAGTCAGGCGAGGGCTGACTCACCTTTGCACCATTTTTGTGAGCACAGGTATACCGAGCGCACGGGTGCATTGGTGTTGTTTTTGCTCCCTGATCTAGGCTTCGTACAAGAACTTTCCCTAGATCATTAGTAGAAGATTTTCGAGACGGACCCTGTCCATTTGCCGCTGAGGGCTGGACGCACGAGTCGGTCTTATACAACTTTCCATCAGGGGCCCGCATAACAGTTAGTGATGCCCTCCGACGGTCAGCCGAATGGACAGTTGCTTGAGCATGACGAGTTCGCACTACCCGAGACTTCTTCGACTTGGCACCCATAGACCTATAGTATGAAGAGTCCAAGTTTGGATTTTCACCATTCTCAGCATGGTGCATAAGGTCAGCGCTGCGTGAGATTCAATAAAAAATAGAGGTTCGACTGCTGTGCTGGCCGCATGTAGAATTTTGCCTGCGGCCACCAATAGATGCCGCATGTGGACTTTTTCCTACGTCTGTAGACTTATGCAGCTTATGTTGTTTCCGCATGAAGCTTGTCTCAGCCACCAAACTTCTGGCATCGCAGTGTTTTTCTCTGCCAAAGTTTGGTCGCTGAGCGCATTTTTCGACTGCCGTATGAATAGGGCCAGTTTATGTGGACGTATAATGTGCGTCTGCGACAATAGGGAGAGAGGTGGGGAACACATGTTCCGTAGTTGGGTGAGGCGCAATGGCTTTTGCTACCCAAGTTCTGTGGGTCTTCTTAGGCTTTGCTTGCCTTGGAGAAGGGATCGTGTTGTCTCTGGAGAGCATATTATCGAATGCTTACGGGTCAAAGCGCACCACTAGCATCCTTTGAGTGGACACGAGCTTGGCTGCGTCGGATTGCACCACAACTTTCTCATCAGAAGAGAAAGAGGTCCCCAACTGTCACGCCCCAGTCCCAAAATACCGAAGAACTAGCCACGTGGCAATGGCCAACAGCACAACTCCAATGGACAAACTCAATTTAATGGACCCGTTAGAGTGTACTTAAGCTGCAAAACAAATACAATGGTCTAAGATACATGACGCAGTCTAATTCTAAACTCATCCACAGAAAATAAATATAATTCAATATGATAGACTAATCAATATAAAGAAATATAGTCTATCAACAAATCCCAATAATAAGTGTCTCGGGGAACAACCCGATAATAAGTTAATACAATAATCCAAGAGTCAAGATATATAATAACTGGAAGCAAAAATAACTGAGTATATAACAGAATACTCAGGAGAAATAATCTGGCACAACCTCGTCCTCTGGTGCCAGTACTGCTCCAACGTCAGCTCTTGTCCCGTATATCTCAGGTATTCCTCTTCTGCTGTACCTGGGGACATAATCTGGATCCAGCTCCTCAGGGGACATAGCAAGGTACAAGAACAACTCAAGAAAAATAAAATACAGTATATAAAAATAGATCCTTAGGACAAGCTATGTAACCAGCTATGTGAAATGCAAGTTGAGAGCATCACTAGTACTCAGGCTGAAACCACTACAAGCTCTGTATCGGGGAGCCGGTAGCAGTAATATCATGTAATGAGCCAAGCTTTGGAACAGACTAAAGCATCGCAATAATAAAATATATATGTATGTAATCAGCCTGTAGCATGTGTGTCTCTCCCCACCCAATGTAATCACACGTCTCATGTCCACGATGTCTCATGTCCATAACACGCAAGATCATGACCTCTAGCTAGTACAGCGAGTCATAATGATATCTATGTATATGCAAGTCTTATGTCACGAATCATGTAAGCCTATACAGAATCACCATGAATAACTCAGGAAAGATTCTATCTCATGAATAATGTCAAGTGTCCTATGGTATGAAGTACTTGGTAAAGCAAGCACGAAAATATATAGGATCATGGATTCAACTCTCTAAGTGACGTTACATGACTCCGCGTACGACGTCGACACCCGAATCTTGTTCGGACGTTAAGCAAGATTTTTCGGTGCGAAGTGGGCCACATGTGGACCCCGCTTTGACCAGAAACTGTCACTTTTGCCCCTGTGTCCAAATTGGACTCATGGACAGGCAATTCTAGCTATTTGATGTCTTCTGAACCAGATGGTAACGTTTATTTCAGCAACCGGAGGAGTACCTGCAAGTCCCGCTGACACTAGAGCAACAGTTGGAGTCAGAATCCCAGGCAAGTGTACCTTGCCATACTTGCAGCAATTGTTTATACTATTCACTTGATTTAATAATGTATTGTCTCTGATCAACCTAGGACCGTGTGACATTACTTAGCGTCCGAATAATATTCGGGTGTCAACACTGTACGCAGAGTTGTATAATATCACATAGACATGGATATCGAGACCCTATACATTCTCGTGCTTGTATCATCAAGTACGTCATACCCAGGACACCTGACACTATTCATGAGACATAATCTTCCTGAAATATTTATGGTGATTTTGTATAAGATACAGGTTCGTGACATATACTTTATACATGCTTAGCAATCATTATGACTTGCTGCATTAGATATGATCTTGTGTGACATGGACATGAGACGTCATGGACATGAGACGTGTGATTACATTGGGTGGGGAGAGACACACATGCTACATATTGATTTTATTATGACGGTGTCATAGTCTCACTCCGAGCTAGACAACTACATGATATCACTGCTACTGGCTCCCCGACACAGCTTGTAGTGGTCTCAGCTTGAGTTCTAGTGATGCTCTCATCTTGCATATCACTTAGCTGGTTATATAGTTTACCCTATTGTTCCATTTATTATTGCGTTACATTTATTTTGGCTTGAGTTATTCTTGTACCTTGCTATGTCCCCTGAGGACCTGGATTCCGGATTATGTCCCCAGGAATAGCAGAGGAGGTCTATCCTGAGGTATACGGGACAAGAGCATTAACAGGAGCAGAAGCAGCAACAGTAGCAGGCACTGGAGCAGTACCAGATCCAGAAGACGAGGTGATTGCCGATGATTTCTCCTAAGTATATGCTTTATCTATACTCAGTATTTGATGTTGTTATCTTTATTCTTGTCTCTTGACTATTGTATCAGACTCATTATCGGGTTGTTCCCCGAGTTATGTTTTATTGAGATTTGATATTGCTTTATACTCTGATATTGTTGTATTCATTTTTGTGGATGAGATTAGTATATTAGACCTTAGTTGCTCCTGTAAAAGTGAAATCTCCAGGTATGCCTCCGGATGATGAACCAAATATTACCATCTCTCTCAGAAAACATGAAATAGCTAGAATTGACTACCCATAAGTCCAATTTGGACACAGGGGCATAATTAACAGTTTTTGGTCAAAGCGGAGTCCACATGTGGCCCACTTCGCGCCGAAAATGTGTCAGAGACAAAGTTCTCCAAATTCATTAAACTTAGTGTCTACGAGTCCAGAACGATGATACGAATCCAATGGAGTATCCAGAACTAAATTTCGACGAGCCGATCACAAAATCGCCTTTTAAGTAGAACCGTGGAGCCCACAAAATGAGATTTCGTCAACGTTCTCATAATCGAACCAAACTTGGGTCACAGAACCAGCGTAACACTATGAATTCGATGGCGCAAGTTTCGTTGCGAAACGACAAGCACACACAAAATTATGACTAGTGTCAGAACGAGCCGATATGGGGCTTTTCGACGGATATGTATTGATTTCGGTGTGCTTGTACATTCAAATTAACTTTCACAAAATTTTATACGTCCGTGTTGACGATACGCGCCTTTTGATGCAATTTTCATACGATGAAGTTGCCTCGTTTAGTGGAACGTACCCTATTTCAAAAAAAAATTGGGTTTAAAAAACCAAATTTTTGGTCAACTTCAACCGCGAATAAAATACATCATACAACAAATTAAATTAAACTAATTAAAGGGATTAAATCTCAGTTATGTTGTTTAATTTATTGTTCAAGTAGAATTTAAAAATATTATCTAGGTTGGAGGAAAAACGGCCATGAACATGGATGTTTGGTACAGTTTTCTGAACTACAAATTGGGTCATTTTTTCCTGTTTTGTGTCACGAATTACGACCGACACAGGACATGATACACCAAACTAATTCCACAGGGTTCAAGAGGGTCACGTGGTCTTCGCATAAGATTCGACATATCGACATTTGGATAACTGTGCAAAGAGATACGAATGTGGGAAGTAGCATACCTTGTTACTACTGTTAGCTCGGAATTGGGCGACTGTGCGGCGGCTACTTTGCTGCGGTGGTGCGCGGTGGTCCAGCGTTGTCGTCGGCGGTGGCTCATCGGAATGAGAGAGGGTTTGATGGTGAATGAGGGGGTTGGTCTGGGGGTTTTATAGGAGGTCGGAATGAGCGGTTATGGGGAGGGGAAGAGGGTCGGTCGGCGGTTGGGGAAAGCGGAATCGAACGGGCCTGGGAAGTTACTGTAGGAAAAATGGGTTTCGGGTTAGCGGGTCAGGTACGGGTCAGGTTTGGGTCCAGTAGGGTTGGTTTGGTCTATGATGGTTTGGTTTGGTTCAGTTTGGTTTGGGTTGGTTTATTATATATAGGTCATAAAAATATAGTTTTGAGCCCAATAAATTCTAGAAAAATTACACAATACTCTATTATTAATTATACACTCAAAAATATAATTATGTAATTTTGTAATAATTAATTTAATACACAAAAATATAATTTTATGAACGAACATTTATTATAATTAATTAAAAATTACAAAAAAGTCCAAAAACTCAAAAATTCATAATTAAAATTCTAAAATTAATTCTAAAATCTGGGTGTTTACAATCTACCCACCTTAAAAGAATTGCGTTCTAGCAATTAAAAAAATAAAACATAACCGGTCAAGAAAATGTTTGCTCCAGAAGAGATGACGCGGTTGCAAGACATGTTTGTTGATGCACGACACAAAGGATAAGGAACCACGAACAAGAAAAAATTGAGAGGAAGGGTGAGGGTTTTGTTCAAGCAGAACACGTAGGGAAGGAATGAAAACTTTTTCCTAGGCAATAAGAGATAAGTAACTCAAGCGTAAAGGAGCCTGATTAGAACGAAGATCAACTATAGCTTATAAAAACTTGGGTACCACTGACATATTACTAATCTAGATTAACAAGTTCATGCTAGCATAATACTAGGTATAGGCTAAGGAATGGAACTAACTGGCACATGCTAAAGTATTACTAGGAATATTCGCTATTATAGATAGCTATGATAAAATTAAATCTTACTCATATTCGCTAATCCTCGAGTTTGTGCCTCCACCACTGTCATCGCAAAAGCCTGTCTACGTCCTTGTGGTGGTGTCCTCTATTTTTGCTGGGCTTGCTGGAAGAGTGTTGCCTGTGGTGCCAAGGGTGGCCTCAGCTGATATCCTTTTGGTGCTGGTAAATCTTGTTGGTTAACCATCGGTGCTCGTCGATGAACCCTCGGTGTTTCTCCTCGATGCTTCGTGCAATTTTTGGCTGAATGTTGGCTGGATCCGCAAACCAAGCACAATCCCAATCTGCATCGGCATTCCTTGGCGAGATAGCCTACCTTGCCACAATAATGACGAGTAGGGAGTCTGGTGCTGGTGTTGGTAGGGCTGGTCGATGAATCATCAGTGCTCTCTCTCGACGCTCAGGGCAATCCCTTACTGAACGCTGACTGGATCCGCAAGCTAAACATAATCTCAATTTGAGTCTACACTCCCTCTCAATATGGCCTACCTTGCCACAGTAGTAACAAGTAAGAAGGACTAGTGCTAGTGGTGTAAATGCTCTATGTGGTAGATTCATCTGTGGTCGCTTTGCAGCTCCTCCCTGGTGTGCTCGGTCTGGTGCTAGTGCATGCAGCCGCTTTTGGCTGGACTCTCTCCTGGTGACTCGCTCCCTGGGTCGGGCTGCAGCAAGAACGTCCGTGTAAGAAGTAGGTGCAACGGATCCGATCAATCTTTGTAGCTCAAAGCTAAGTCCATCGAAGAACTTCTCTGCCTTCTCCTCTTCTGTCAAAATCAGAGTAGGGGCGAAGTAACCCAAACAGATAAACTCTGCATTGTACTCTTCTACTGTCATATTGCCTTGAATGAGGCAGTTAAACTTATCTCTAAGTTTCGCTCTGGCAATGGCTGGAATATATATCTCCTGGAAGAGTCTAGAAAACTCCTCCCAAATGACTCGGTCCGGTCCAACTCGTCTCTCCTCAGATAGCCACCAATGATGTGCGTTGCCCGTCAACTGTATCCTGACGACAGTCATCCATCGATCCCTCGGAAGCTCAGCTTCCAACTGGTGTTGAGTGTTTGTGAGCCACTCATGAACTTCAGTAGGCTCCTCCTTGCCAGAAAATATACGGGGCTTCAGCTGGCAAAAATTAGTGATAGATCCCGTCAATGGTCGCCTAGCTGGTGGGTTCACCTCCTCCAGTGCGGTTACTAGGTTGTTTCTCAAGTTCTCCGCCTCGTGACGCTTAGCCTCTTGATGGACCTGCTGTTGAGCTTGCATCATTGTGTAGAACATTTGGAACATCTGTTGTTTGTCCATAGCCTATCCTAGTGGAAAAATGGGCATTGGTGGAGTAAACTGCGGCGGTGGTGGAATATCGTCTTGCCGGAACCTCGAGGCATAATGATTTGCTTGATTGCTTTATTGAGTGGAGAGATCTCCACCCAATAGTGTCACTCCATCGTAGTAGTTGACCACAGCACCTTGTGGTGTACCTATGGGAGTCTCGCCGCTAGCTCGTGGATCCATTATCTGCATCCAAAGTAAACTATGAGAGGCGTACAGAGGAATCAAGGCATGATGCAAGTCAAGAAATTATTTTGAAGTCGATATAGAGATCAAGAACAGATCAACAAGTGGATGAGATCCTATAACTTATCCTATCCAAATTGCAGGCTTGCTCGGTTCCTTAGTTGAAACCGAAATAACATAGTCGTAGACCTGCATAGGCCACCACAAAAATCATGTCACGCCCTAGTCCCAAAATACCGAGGGACTAGCTATGTGGCAATGGCCAGCAGCACAACTCCAATAGGCAAACCCAATTTAATGGATCCGTTAGAGTGTACTTAAGCAGTAAAACAAATACAATGGTCTAAGATACATGTCGCAGTCTAATTCTAATCTCATCCACAGAAAGTAAACACAATTTAATATGATAGACTAATCAATATAAAGAAATATAGTCTATCAACAAATTCTAATAAAAAGTGTCTCGGGGAACAACCCGATAATAAGTTAATAGAATAATCCAAGAGTCAAGATATAGAATAACTGGAAGCAGAAATAACTGAGTATATAACCGAATACTCAGGAGAAATCATCTGGCACAACCTCATCATCTGGTACCAGTACTGCTCCAGCGTCAACTCATGTCCCGAATATCTCGGGTATTTCTCTTCTGTTGTACCTGGGGACATAATCCGGGTCCAGGTCCTCAGGGGACATAGCAAGGTACAAGAATAACTCAAGCCAAATAAAATACAGTATATAAAAATAGATCCTCAGGGCAAGCTATGTAACTAGCTATATGAAATGCAAGTTGAGAGCATCACTAGTACTCAGGCTGAAACCACTACAAGCTCTGTGTCGGGGAGCCGGTAGCAGTAATATCACGTAGTGTGCCAAGCTATGGAACAGAGACTAAAGCACCACAATAATAAAATGTATATGCATATATTCAGCCTGTAGCATTTGTGTCTCTCTCCACCCAATGTAATTACACGTCTCATGTCCATGATGTCTCATGTCCATAACACGCAAGATCATGACCTCTAGCTAGTACAACGAGTCATAATGATATCTATGTATATGCAAGTCTTATGTCACGAATCCTGTAAGTCTATAGAGAATCACCATGAATAACTCAGGAAAGATTCCGTCTCATAAATAGTGTCAAGTGTCCTATGGTATAAAGTACTTGGTAAACCAAGCACGAAAATATATAGGATCGTGGATTCAACTCTCTACGTGATGTTACACAACTCCGCGTACGGCGTCGACACCCGAATCTTGTTCGGACGTTAAGCAACGTCTCACGGTCCTAGGTTGAACATGTACAATACATGTTCAACCTATATATATATATATATATATATATATATATATATATATATATATATATATATATATATATATAACTCAAGCAAATAATATTTCAAGATCTACTACAAGTTGGCAAGGTACACTTGCCTGAGTTCTGAACTCCTTCAGTTGCTCCTATAAAAGTGAAATCTCCAGGTATGCCTCTGGATGCTGAAACAAATATTACCATCTCTCTCATAATACATGAAATAGCCATGATTGACTACCCATAAGTCCAATTTAGACACAGAGACAGAATTCACAATTTCTGGGTCAAAGCGGGGTCCACATGTAGCCTACTTCGCACCGCCAGAGATAAAGTTCTCCAAATTCGTCAAACTTAGTGTCTATGATTCTAGAACGATGATACGAACCCAACAGAATATCCAGAACTGAATTCCGCTGAGCCGATCACAAAATCGCCCGTCAAGTGGAACCGTGGGGCCCACGAAAATGGTGTTTCGTCAACATTCTCAGAATCGAACCTGTGGTGCCCCGTTCTCCCGGTGCGGAGATCGCGGCTAAGAAACACAAGACGGTATCGTTCGATCGGGATAGATTGAATTAAGAACTCGTCCTCGTTATGGATTTGTTTTTTCGGAATCGATTCCCATATTCAGTGGACTGCGCCCCAAGGATCGGCTTAGCGGCAGAGTCAGGAGGGACCTCTCCGCTGCTATCTTTTATTGCCTCGGTTTTCGATGTCGCTTGTTGCTTTCGTGCTTTGAGTTGGTTTTGGGATTTGCTTGTTTTCCTTGAACGGTTTCGATGATTTTTATTGTTTTCGTTCATTGACTTGCACTTCTATTCCGAGAATGGAAAGAGAGGAAGAAGTATTAATCGAGCTGTTCGTGTGCAGGTGAACGAGCAGTAGGCGGCTTGTGAGCGGAGTCGTGAAGCGCCTCTTTCCTTCTTCTTTCCAACTTCTAAGTGAGTGGCTACCAACCCGATTAGCTAGCCCTGCTTCCAAGCTTCACATCTAATAATCTGCAATCTCCTTTGCCCCGATCAAATGATACCAAGTAATAATAAAAGAAACCAAGATAAAAGAGAATAGACTTGGTATATATGCTTGTCAATAACTGCACGAACGAATACTTAATGGCATGCTTGTTCGCTTGGGAATAAAACGTGAATTATTGCTTGTCTTGTACAATTGCTTGTCTTGTACTCTTGTTGCCTCAACTGCAATAACTTATTACTTGTATCTTGTTCGATCATGGACAACTTGTGCACAGGGTCAAGTCTCGCGGACGATGCTGGGGCACTGGCATCGATCCGGTCCGGGCGAGACATATTGTTCTAGTCTCTTGTTCGGCAGAATGGTTTGCAGCGCCTCTTGTTCATACGTTGCATACCATTCACGTCAAAGACTACCGTCCAAAATGGCAACCAAGCCAGTGATCATCTTGTATATTTAAACCTGTTGCAAACTAACTTGTGTCTTCGTGGCAGGGAAGGCATGGTAAGTATTGTGCAGGTAATTCAGACGGGCAGGTAAAATCCACCGAACGGTGGCACGTTCATTTCAGTAAATTCTATATGCTGCTTACTTGTAAATGAACTAAGGCAAGATAGAAACCCACAAATATGCATGCTTCATTTAAAACAACGTGTTGATTGGTATAGTCAGGCTAGCTCGCCTTCACCAGCATGTTTCGATATGCTGACCCTCGTTGAAACAGGTTCTCCGCACTAAGGCGAACCGAGCGAGGAGCCGAAGTAGTCTACCCGATCCAGTCCAGCTGTTGGCGCATCTTCACCGCGCCCCCTGAAGTCTTTTGAAGTCCGAAGCTGCAACTCTTCATACACAAATGCAGCTCCGCGGCAAAGCTATCCTCCAACCTGGAGGTCTTTATCATTTTGAGTTTATAAAGGGATGTAATGTACATGACTGCTATCTCATTTTGAGTCATCTCTTTTGTAAGCCGTTCGGCATATTAGCTGACTCGTTCAGGAGTTTGTAATAGATGTTCATTATCAATAAAGAGAACTTTTCTATGTTTCAAATCTGTGTTTCAATTTATCTGCGTACTCTGAATATGTGCTTGCTATGCAAATCATTAAAGCCTTGTGCGGGCGTAACTCCGGGCCCGCACGGCGGTCACGATTCGGGGGACGCCTCAAACGATTTTACGGAATCGGGTCGTGACAAAGTGGTATCAGAGCACAGATTCAAGTTCCTTAGACTTCGTGCTGGAAAGTTCCTTTAACGATCAAATTTCTGTGCGAACTCTTGAACTCGCTAGGCCAAAATGAGATACGTTCATGCAATAAGTCCATAATACATTATGATTCTAATGTAATTTACCTTCTTTTGAAGGAATGGTACCAGCGCAATCTGCAGCGCAAGCACCGAACGAAACACAAGAAAGCAGTTCGAGCACTTCGGGAAGCTCTCGGAGCCAGCGAGACATATCTCAAGTCGACCCGCTTGAGCGGGTAATGCAAATGTTAGAATCGCAATGACAAAGAGATGATGCTCGCCAAGCCAAGTTCGAGAGCAATCTAGAGACCCGATTCTCAGTCCAACAAAAGCAGGTGGATGTCCTGCAACAGATTGTTCAGACTTTGGCTGCCAACCATTCCGCCGCAACAGCAACGACTCCGGTGGAACAGTCCGTGCTTGAAGTAGAGACGCCATAAATTCTAAGGCCGAGGGACGTGACTGCCTTCAACTTGGGACTCTTCAAGAAAGTCTGCAACACCCCATTCAACGGGACTGAGGACCCAGTGGTAGCTCTAGATTGGCTAGCCGAGCTTGAAGATTACTTCGCTCTGCTAGAAGTTCCCGAAGAGAAGCGCGTCGACTGCGCGCAACTACAGCTCCGCCTCAACGCGCACGATTGGTGGGACGTGCATCGACGATCTCTCCAATTTGATCACGGAGAGGAGGCGATCTCTTGGACGACTTTTCGTGCCGCGTTTGAAGAGGAGTTTATACCCGCTCCAGTACAACGTCAAATGGAAAATAATTTCGTGCAACTGAGGCAGGGCAGTATGACGGTGAAGCAGTACTCCGCCGAATTCAACCGACTCTCAAAATTCGCTAGGGCCTATTTACCTGATGCAGTGAGTCGAGCAAGAACGTTTGAAGGCGGTCTGCGCCCTGCCATTCATGGGCACGTAGTCAATAATCAATATGGAACGATGCGTGAAGTCATGAATCACGCCCTATCTCTGGAACCGCAGTATCCTCACGTTTTCACCGGCGCTGTGCATACCTACAATCACAAACGCCAAGGCAACGATAGAGGAAACACCGCTGCAAAGCGCCCTAACCACGACGGTCCACGAAGAGGAAACCCAGGGCAACCATGTTCTTATTGTAAGAAACCAGGGCACACAGTTGAAACGTGCCGCAAGAAACTCGGGCAATATCTCATTTGCGGTGACTCCACCCACCGAATTCGTGATTGCCCAAACTATTCTGTTCATCATCCTTAACGGTAAGCATTGTTCTTAAGTTTCGGGACGAAACTTCCAATTAGTTTGGTAGGATGTAGTGCCCCGTTCTCCCGGTGCGGAGATCGCGGCTAAGAAACACAAGACGGTATCGTTCGATCGGGATAGATTGAATTAAGAACTCGTCCTCGTTATGGATTTGTTTCTTCGAAATCGATTCCCATATTCAGTGGACTGCGCCCCAAGGATCGGCTTAGCGGCAGAGTCAGGAGGGACCTCTCCGCTGCTATCTTTTATTGTCTCGGTTTTCGATGTCGCTTGTTGCTTTCGTGCTTTGAGTTGGTTTTGGGATTTGCTTGTTTTCCTTGAACGGCTTCGATGGTTTTCATTGTTTTCGTTCATTGACTTGCACTTCTATTCCGAGAATGGAAAGAGAGGAAGAAATATTAATCGAGCTGTTCGTGTGCAGGTGAACGAGCAGTAGGCGGCTTGCGAGCGGAGTCGTAAAGCGCCTCTTTCCTTCTTCTTTCCAACTTCTAAGTGAGTGGCTACCAACCCGATTAGCTAGCCCTGCTTCCAAGCTTCACATCTAATAATCTGCAATCTCCTTTGCCCCGATCAAACGATACCAAGTAATAATAAAAGAAACCAAGATAAAAGAGAATAGACTTGGTATATATGCTTGTCAATAACTGCACGAACGAATACTTAATGGCATGCTTGTTCGCTTGGGAATAAAACATGAATTATTGCTTGTCTTGTACAATTGCTTGTCTTGTACTCTTGTTGCCTCAACTGCAATAACTTGTTACTTGTATCTTGTTCGATCATGGACAACTTGTGCACAGGGTCAAGTCTCGCGGACGATGCTGGGGCACTGGCATCGATCCAGTCCGGGCGAGACATATTGTTCTAGTCTCTTGTTCGGCAGAATGGTTTGCAGCGCCTCTTGTTCATACGTTGCATACCATTCACGTCAAAGACTACCGTCCAAAATGGCAACCAAGCCAGTGATCATCTTGTATATTTAAACCTGTTGCAAACTAACTTGTGTCTTCGTGGCAGGGAAGGCATGGTAAGTATTGTGCAGGTAATTCAGACGGGCAGGTAAAATCCACCGAACGGTGGCACGTTCATTTCAGTAAATTCTATATGCTGCTTACTTGTAAATGAACTAAGGCAAGATAGAAACCCACAAATATGCATGCTTCATTTAAAATAACGTGTTGATTGGTATAGTCAGGCTAGCTCGCCTTCACCAGCATGTTTCGATATGCTGACCCTCGTTGAAACATGTTCTCCGCACTAAGGCGAACCGAGCGAGGAGCCGAAGTCGTCTACCCGATCCAGTCCAGCTGTTGGCGCATCTTTACCGCGCCCCCTGAAGCCTTTTGAAGTCCGAAGCTGCAACTCTTCATACACAAATGCAGCTCCGCGGCAAAGCTATCCTCCAACCTGGAGGTCTTTATCATTTTGAGTTTATAAAGGGATGTAATGTACAGGACTGCTATCTCATTTTGAGTTATCTCTTTTGTAAGCCGTTCGGCATATTAGCTGACTCGTTCAGGAGTTTGTAATAGATGTTCATTATCAATAAAGAGAACTTTTCTATGTTTCAAATCTGTGTTTCAATTTATCTGCGTACTCTGAATATGTGCTTGCTATGCAAATCATTAAAGCCTTGTGCGGGCGCAACTCCAGGCCCGCACGGCGGTCACGATTCGGGGGACGCCTCAAACGATTTTACGGAATCGGGTCATGACAAAGTGGTATCAGAGCACAGATTCAAGTTCCTTAGACTTCGTGTTGGAAAGTTCCTTTAACGATCAAATTCCTGTGCGAACTCTTGAACTCGCTAGGCCAAAATGAGATACGTTCATGCAATAAGTCCATAATACATTATGATTCTAATGTAATTTACCTTCTTTTAAAGGAATGGTACCAGCGCAATCTGCAGCGTAAGCACCGAACGAAACACAAGAAAGCAGTTCGGGCACTTCGGGAAGCTCTCGGAGCCAGCGAGGCATATCTCAAGTCGACCCGCTTGAGCGGGTAATGCAAGTGTTAGAATCGCAACGACAAAGAGATGATGCTCGCCAAGCCAAGTTCGAGAGCAATCTAGAGACCCGATTCTCAGTCCAACAAAAGCAGGTGGATGCCCTGCAACAGATTGTTCAGACTTTGGCTGCCAACCATTCCGCCGCAACAGCAACGACTCCGGTGGAACAGCCCGTGCTTGAAGTAGAGACGCCACAAATTCCAAGGCCGAGAGACGTGACTGCCTTCAACTTGGGACTCTTCAAGAAAGTCTGCAACACCCCATTCAACGGGACTGAGGACCCAGTGGTAGCTCTAGATTGGCTAGCCGAGCTTGAAGATCACTTCGCTCTGCTAGAAGTTCCCGAAGAGAAGCGCGTCGACTGCGCGCAACTACAGCTCCGCCTCAACGCGCACGATTGGTGGGACGTGCATCGACGATCTCTCCAATTTGATCACGGAGAGGAGGCGATCTCGTGGACGACTTTTCGTGCCGCGTTTGAAGAGGAGTTTATACCCCCTCCAGTAAAACGTCAAATGGAAAATGATTTCGTGCAACTGAGGCAGGGCAGTATGACGGTGAAGCAGTACTCAGCCGAATTCAACCGACTCTCAAAATTCGCTAGGGCCTATTTACCTGATGCAGCGAGTCGAGCAAGAAGGTTTGAAGGCGGTCTGCGCCCTACCATTCATGGGCACGTAGTCAATAATCAGTATGGAATGATGCGTGAAGTCATGAATTACGCCCTATCTCTGGAACCGCAGTATCCTCACGTTTCCACCGGCGCTGTGCATACCTACAATCACAAACGCCAAGGCAACGATAGAGGAAATACTGCTGCAAAGCGCCCTAACCACCGCGGTCCACGAAGAGGAAACCCAGGGCAACCATGTTCTTATTGTAAGAAACCAGGGCACACAGTTGAAACGTGCCGCAAGAAACTCGGGCAATGTCTCATTTGCGGTGACTCCACCCACCAAATTCGTGATTGCCCAAACTATTCTGTTCATCACCCTTAACGGTAAGCATTGTTCTTAAGTTTCGGGACGAAACTTCCAATTAGTTGGGTAGGATGTAGCGCCCCGTTCTCCCGGTGCGGAGATCGCGGCTAAGAAACACAAGACGGTATCGTTCGATCGGGATAGATTGAACTAAGAACTCGTCCTCGTTATGGATTTGTTTCTTCGAAATCGATTCCCATATTCAGTGGACTGCGCCCCAAGGATCGGCTTAGCGGCAAAGTCAGGAGGGACCTCTCCGCTGCTATCTTTTATTGCCTCGGTTTTCGATGTCGCTTGTTGCTTTCGTGCTTTGAGTTGGTTTTGGGATTTGCTTGTTTTTCTTGAACGGTTTCGATGGTTTTCATTATTTTCGTTCATTGACTTGCACTTCTATTCCGAGAATGGAAAGAGAGAAAGAAGTATTAATCGAGCTGTTCGTGTGCAGGTGAACGAGCAGTAGGCGGCTTGCGAGCGGAGTCGTGAAGCGCCTCTTTCCTTCTTCTTTCCAACTTCTAAGTGAGTGGCTACTAACCCGATTAGCTAGCCCTGCTTCCAAGCTTCACATCTAATAATCTGCAATCTCCTTTGCCCCGATCAAACGATACCAAGTAATAATAAAAGAAACCAAGATAAAAGAGAATAGACTTGGTATATATGCTTGTCAATAACTGCACGAACGAATACTTAATGGCATGCTTGTTCGCTTGGGAATAAAACGTGAATTATTGCTTGTCTTGTACAATTGCTTGTCTTGTACTCTTGTTGCCTCAACTATAATAACTTGTTACTTGTATCTTGTTCGATCATGGACAACTTGTGCACAGGGTCAAGTCTCACGGACGATGCTGGGGCACTGGCATCGATCCGGTCCGGGCGAGACATATTGTTCTAGTCTCTTGTTCGGCGGAATGGTTTGCAGCGCCTCTTGTTCATACGTTGATACCATTCACGTCAAAGACTACCGTCCAAAATGGCAACCAAGCCAGTGATCATCTTGTATATTTAAACCTGTTACAAACTAACTTGTGTCTTCGTGGCAGGGAAGGCATGGTAAGTATTGTGCAGGTAATTCAGACGGGCAGGTAAAATCCACCGAACGGTGGCACGTTCATTTCAGTAAATTCTATATGCTGCTTACTTGTAAATGAACTAAGGCAAGATAGAAACCCACAAATATGCATGCTTCATTTAAAATAACGTGTTGATTGGTATAGTCAGGCTAGCTCGCCTTCACCAGCATGTTTCGATATGCTGACCCTCGTTGAAACAGGTTCTCCGCACTAAGGCGAACCGAGCGAGGAGCCGAAGTCGTCTACCCGATCCAGTCCAGCTGTTGGCGCATCTTCACCGCGCCCCCTGAAGCCTTTTGAAGTTCGAAGCTGCAACTCTTCATACACAAATGCAGCTCGCGGCAAAGCTATCCTCCAACCTGGAGGTCTTTATCATTTTGAGTTTATAAAGGGATGTAATGTACAGGACTGCTATCTCATTTTGAGTCATCTCTTTTGTAAGCCATTCGGCATATTAGCTGACTCGTTCAGGAGTTTGTAATAGATGTTCATTATCAATAAAGAGAACTTTTCTATGTTTCAAATATGTGTTTCAATTTATCTGCGTACTCTGAATATGTGCTTGCTATGCAAATCATTAAAGCCTTGTGCGGGTCAACTCCAGGCCCGCACGGCGGTCACGATTCGGGGGACGCCTCAAACGAATTTACGGAATCGGGTTGTGACAGAACCAAACTTGGGTCACAGGACCAGTGTAACTGTCATGCCCCAGTCTTAAAACACGTAGGACCAGACACGTGGCAATGGCCAGCTGGTACGACTCCATAGGGCTTTTCAATTTAATGGACCCGACGAAGCGCACTTACGCTGCCCATGGTCAAGTGATCCAATTAATAATCTATTACTAACATGCAACAACTAAAACTAAATCTCAATCCATGGTAAATAATCTCAAGAAAGAACGATGCGCATCATCAGTCTGCAGTCCAATAATGCATCCGTTCGAATGGGCCAAAGAACGACATAGGCCTATAAACACTAGGCTATAAAAGCAGAATCAAAATGGAAAGTAGTACATGACTGTAATAGCTAAAAATGTAAAGGTACCTGTAATGATATCTACACTCCACTATATCAAATATCCTGCAGCTGCACAAGTAACCTGGAAGGGAACCAAGTCCTCAGAGGGACGTAACAAGATACAAAAATATATGATATAAAGTAAATACTGTAAAAACTCGAGGGTAAACTGACCAGCTAAGTGAAATGCAATTTGAGGACAACTTAGTGCGTATGGGAAGTGTAGGCTAGACATATGCTGACGTAATTCACCAATCGACGTGACTGGCTAGTGTATGCCCCCATAACAAGGGCACTCTGCAATATAATAACGTCCAGCTCCGAGGAGCGTGGTATCTGTATAAATAACATCCAACGTTCTCTAGAGTGTGGTATCTGCAAAACCACAAGTAACGTCCAACACTCTAAAGAACGTGGTATCTGCATAAATATATACGTCCGTATCGCTCTGAAGAATGTGGTATCTGTATAAAGGAGGTGGGTGTCCCATACGCCTACTAGTTGTCCTCCCCGTCTAATGCCAATGTACAAGTCGCGAATACGACGTGGACATGTCGTACTATAATGCAAGTCACTAAAGAAATATACAACTAAGCTAAATACCGTCACATGTGCTGCTCATACCGATAGCCAGTCAAGCATGAAGCACTCATCCCTACATGAACTCACTCTGTGCCATACAAAGATACGTGTCAAGGCCTGGGTTGTCATATTGATAACTCCACAACTTTAGGTGGGTCCACTAGATACTAGGTCAGACACAAGTCCTAACGTCAACGCCTTCATTGACTGCACCCGAGTCTTTCTCGGACGCGCACAGTTATATAATATTTAAATAATAAAATATGCAACTAAATAATGATCGAATTTAAATAGTACAACAAGGCAAGATATACTTGAATGGAAGTCAGGCGAAGATTCAAACACAAACTCGCCAAGGGAGTAGCAGCACAACAATGGAAACTGGAGCTGATCGGAGTGGACCAACGTGAGCTGGGGATCCATCACCCTGTCGTTCTTCCTTTTCCAGGTGTTGCTCCAGTCGTGGGTAGTTCGAGGCGACATCTGCTGAAGTTGGCTCGACGACGAAGAACGTCGTCTCGAGGAGGATGGTCGAAGAATAAGGCGCTAAAATCTGTGTTGCACCGGTGTACCCCTGACAGCAGTACTCCAGAAGAAGAGAAGCGTCATGGTGGTGGCGAGAGGGGGTGAACGGCTGCTCGACGAGGAGGAGGCTCCTTCGAGAGGGTCCAGCTCGGCCTGGGCGGTGGAGAATGAGAAGTAGAGGGAGGTGGGGGTAGAGTCGGGGAGAAGTGTGTGAGCTATGGTGGTGGTGGTGTAAGGTGATGGTGGTGGTTCTTCTCTGGTGAAAGGGAAGTCGGGGAAGTCGATTGTGTGGATGGTGGTTCGTGGGGAGGAGGTGAGGGAAGTCTGCTGTGATCGACTAGTGGTGGTTCGACCGGGGTCGGGGTATCATGGAGATGGGTGGTGATCGATGATGATGGAGGTGGCGATGGTTGATGGCTGCTGTGTAGATGGTGGCGGTGGTTGATGGCTGCTCTGGTGTAGATGGTGGCGGTGGCAGCCGGAGTCGGGGGTGAAGGTGATCCAGCGGTGGTTGTTGTGTTGCTGGTGGCTGTGATGAGGTAGTTGCTATGGGGTGATGGCTGCTCGGGGACGGCCGAAGTTGGCTGGGAAGAGATGATGGTGATGGTGGTTGTAAGGTGGAGATGGCCGGGGTGCTGTGAGGTCATCGCTCGGTGGAGGAAGGTCGGAGTTGGCCGGCTGCTGTTGGGGAAGAAGACGGTGGAGAAGGAGTTTAGGGTTTTAGTTTTGTGGTGATGTTGGCTGTTGTTAAAAAATAGAGAAAATAGAGAGAGGAGGAGAAGTGTTAATGTAGAAGAGAGATGTGGTTATGGCCTTGGGATTAGGGCCGGCCATGGCTCCTTGGGATGGGGGAAAATGTTCACATGAAGGAATGTAGGGTATAGATGGACTAGGTTTAAAATAGAGGGTGGAGATTGTGTAGGGGGAAGGTTTGGAGTGTAGCACACTCAAAAAAATAGGGAAAAATATACATGACCGATCAACATAAGAGGGGGGGTTTCTTCATGGCTTGAGTCCAATGGAAGGTGGACACCTCATTGCATTTTTGCATAAAGGCCCCTAACAATTGGAAAATTGCACAAATAATAAAATTTAGGATTGGATGAGGAAATATACCATGTTTGGTGTGATGTAGTGGCTAAAAAAGGCGTGTGGTGTTTAGTATGAACCTTGAGGGTGTGAGTGGGGGTTTGGGTTGGAGTTGTGTCTAGTTTTGGGTGAGGTTGGGTCCTTACACAAATTTAATTAAAATTAGTGTAAGTGGTGCTCTTTAATTAATTGAGAATACATAGGGTTAAAATTGGGTAGGACACAAGTGTCATGGACATAGTAGATTCAGAATAGAATACCACCATAATTTGGGTTGCATAACATGGGTCGAGGTTGTGTCTCCAATTTTGATTGGAACAGACAAAGATGCAAAGTTAGATTTTTTTGGATTTAAGAACGGACGTTTGTAATAAATATTGTACGACTAAAATAAAGCACAAGAGAGGGTATTTATGAGTTACATAAAGGTCAGAATGGAAGGTTGGCACGTCTAGGTTAAGTGTGTAAAATTTTTTGGAAGGAAGAAGCTAGTGTAGCGCTCCAAATATCGAAGCAACGGTAAGGTGCACAAAGTGATACAAATATTGTACAATAATCTAAAATATTGCGTTCTAATTCTAATTTCTTCAAACTAACCCTAGTCTCTCTATCTAAGCTAAGTAGACCTAAAATTGGTCGAGCAATTTTATAATCTACCCAACTTATAAGAATTTCGTCCTCGAAATTAAAATAAACACATAATAAGCTATAAATTATCAAGCAATGCTACGGACATACCTATGACCGGTGGAGTTGGCCTTTGCACTATCTGTTGGGCTCTATTGACATACTGGAAACACTCCTGAGTCTGATGTTTGTTCGATCCGTATATTAAATACTGTCATAACCTTCTTCTGCAACTAGGACGGTTAATATCTCAACATTCTTTCCTAGGTATAACATCATCATCCTGTAGTATCCACAATGGAATCATGCAACCTATTTTCTTATAACCAGTCCTAGTAGTAACAAGTCTAATCAGTCAGTCATACCTAGTCTAGAAGCTCAACTCGAACAATTTCTAGGAGAAATATATGTAATAAAATACAACCTAAGTCATTACTCAATACATAGTAATAATGATATATAAAAATTATGTAATAAATATCTATTCAATCATTCTAAATACCCTAGAATAAAATATAACCAATAATAATAAGAATACTAATCCTAAAATCCGAAAATCCACCAGCTAGGATAATTTGAAAACATGTTCCCATATAACCACCCACTACTAAGGATTTTGTTTAGCAAGCTCATGTCCTATTAGTCAAAAGTCTAAATCTCTACCCCTAGGCAGTTTATGTGTAATACTCAATGTTCAGCTACCATCCCCGTTAGACTTCTATCTTCCATTTACACCCCATACTCATGTGTCATTATATAAGCTAAGAGTCTAATGGTAATCCTCTACCAATTGACCAATGAGTCAGCGTGTGATTTAAGCCTGTATTTCGTTCCTTGAAATAAGACCTCCGTAGACTGTCCAACTCCGAAAGGTAAAAAAAAGTGAGCGGTCTTGGTGAGTCGATCCACGATCACCCATACCGTATTGCGACCACTGGGACTCCTCAGAAAGCCCGTAACAAAGTCCATAGTGATGTGCTCCCATTTTTACTCAGGTATCAAAAGTGAATTTAAGTAAACCTGCAGACCTCTGATGTTCAGCCTTGACCTGCTGACACACCAGGCACTTTGCCATGAAGCGGCTATCTCCCTCTTCATTCCATGCTACCAATAGTACTGCCTCAAGTTTCTGTATATCTTTGTGCCTCATGGATGAATAGAGTATGCTGAACTGTGCGCCTCCGATATCAGCTCCTAACGAAGTCCTCCGTTCGGAAGATAGAGACGATCTCCATATCTCAAAGTCAGTCCTCGTGTATGCGCAATCCTATCTGCATCCCGGCTTCTGTCCTCTGTCGAAGTCTCTGGAATCTGGCATCTGTTGGCAAGGCAGCTTTGATCTTCTCAACCAATGTCGATTGCACCTGCTAACTTGACAACTGGCCGTCTGCTCCGGACATAAGGACCTCTATACTCAACTGCTCTAGATCTCTCAACAGGTGTTGCTGGGTAGTAAAAAAGAATACCATGGGCCTCCTGCTCAATGCATCAGTTACTACGTTGTCTTTTCCCGGATGGTACTGTAGCTCAATCTCAAAGTCTGTCATCATCTCGAGCCAACGTCTTTGTCTCCGGCTCAAGTCTTTCTCTAAATTTTTAAAAGAAACTCGAGGTCAGGTACTTGTCGCGAATCTCATCTTCCAAATATTGGGTCTAGCAATCTATGTCTAGTAATCTACCTATATGTTTTAGCTTAGTCATATAATCATCTTTATCTAAAGGGTAAAAAAATTTCTAGGTCCGATTACTGTAAGTCACGAGGTAACTAGGGGTTAACCACTATGGTTTGCTACCTAAAGTGCTATTTTATACCCTATTTTTATTAGTTTATGATGATCTTCTTCTAGATGTGAGTCTAAAATTCTGTCTTGTCATGTTCATAAGGTCGTTCCTTGCATCACTACCATAAGACTATAACTAATTCCTTGTATCATTATCATGGGGCTACAACTAACCCTAGTATCTAACTATGTCTTCTCCAAATTATTCTAGAGTCTTAGAATCAAACAACCTTTCTAGCTTCTTATACTTACAAATCATGGCTACCTTAAGTAATGGTAGGGTCTAGTTTTAAGTCTCTACTTCTATGTCTAATTCTTACGCCAATATTTATACTAACTCTAGTAACACGAAAGAACTTATCACCCTTCTTTATCATGGTTAACCATCTACTCAAACATCCTATCAAATATGTTATTTTCGTCTTGACGAGGATCTGCTCCTGGAGGAAATCACCGAGCACGAGTATCCATCTTTCTGAAATAAGGAAGATGAGAAACAATAGTAACGATGTCGACGGTAAATGAACGAATACAGTAATGAAGTCCAATGACGATAATCGAATACAAGAGGAGTTTAAAAATCAGTTATAGATTGAGATCTTATTCAACATTAATCCTATGTTGCAGGCTCGTTCGGCACAGTAACGTAACCAAAACGATATGCTCCGACCTGCATGGGCCACCACTAAAACCATGTCACGCCATAATCCCAAAATACGTGGGACCAGACACGTGGCAATAGCCAGCTGGTACGACTCCGTAGGGCTTTCCAATTTAATGGACCCGACGAAGCGCACTTACGTTGTCCATGGTCAAGTGATCCAATTAATAATCTATTACTAACATGCAACAACTAAAACTAAATCTCAATCCATGGTAAATAATCTCAAGAAAGAACGATACGCATCATCAGTCTGCAGCCCAATAATACATCCGTTCGAATAGGCCAAAGAGCAACATAGGTCTATAAACACTAGGCTATAAAAGCAGGATCAAAATAGAAAGTAGTACATGACTGTAATAGCTGAAAATGTAAAGGTACCTGCAATGAAGTCTACACTCCACTATATCAAACATCCTGCAACTGCACAAGTAACGTGGAAGGGAACCAGGTCCTCAGAGGGACGTAACAAGATACAAAAATATATGTCATAAAGTAAATATTGTAAAAACTCGAGGGTGAACTAACCAGCTAAGTGAAATACAATTTGAGGACAACTTAGTACGTATGGGAAGTGTAGGCTAGACATATGCTGACGTAATTCACCAATCGTCGTGACTGGCTAGTATATGCCACATATGCCCCCCATAACAAGGTCACTTTGCAATATAATAACGTCCAGCTCCGAGGAGCGTGGTATCTGTATAAATAACGTCTAATGTTCTCTAGAGTGCGGTATCTGCAAAACCACAAGTAATGTCCAACACTCTAAAGAACGTGGTATCTGCATAAATATACACGTCCATATCTCTCCGAAGAACGCGGTATCTATATAAAGGAGGTGGGTGTCCTATACGCCTACTAGTTGTCCTCCCCGCTCAATGCCAATGTACAAGTTGCGAATACGATGTGGACATCTCGTACTATAATGCAAGTCACTAAAGAAATATACAACTAAGCTAAATACCGTCACACGTGCTGTTCATACCGATGGCCAGTCAAGCAAGAAGCACGCGTCCCTACATGAACTCACTCTGTGCCGTGCAAAGATACGTGCCAAGGCCTGGGGAGTCATATTGATAACTCCACAACTTTAGGTGGGTCCACTAGACACTAGGTCAGACACAAGTCCTAACGTTAACGCCTTCGTTGACTGCACCCGAATCTTTCTCGGACGCGCACAGGTATATAATATTAAAATAATAAAATATGCAACTAAATAATAACTGAATTTAAACAATACAACAAGGCAAGGTATAATTGCCTGGAAGCCAGGCGAAGATTCGAACACGAACTCGCCAAGGGAGTAGCAGCACAACAATGGAAACTGGAGCTAATATCCCCGGATGCTGTCACAATTATCACCAACAGTCCCGGAATGAGTGAGATACTCAGAAAAGCATATACATACGTCCAATTTGGACACAGGGGCAAAAATACAGTTTTTGGTCAACACGAGGTCCACACGTGGGCCCGTCTTGCACCAAAAATTTTCTGTCACGACCCGCACCCGGTTTAGGGGCACGAGTGCGTGGGTACGTCCAGCCTACGTCGCAGCATCGGCGGTAGAACGCTGTCAAGGTCTTGATACTATCTAGCTAATGTCACACAACATCCAATCTCCATAAGGAGGCACGGATGACACAAATAAACGAGCACATACTCAATCACCGGATTACAGCACGATAAGATAACGAACAGAAATTAAATACAACACAAGTCCCAAAAAGTAGTATACTAACTCAACCATATCCAAGTCTCATCAAAAAATGCCGGAGACAAATCCGGTACCAAATAATCTGCTAAAAGAACTAATCAGAAAACTAGAAGAATTAGTGATTCCGGCTAGACCTCCCGGAATCACAACTACTACCAAGTCTGCAGCTACTCACCATAAGGTCCATAAAGTGTCGGACAGCGGTCCTCTAGGGCATAGTCTGGAAAAATGTTTCCAGTCAGGAAGGAGCAAAGCACAATCTCAAATAACAGTTCCATTTAATTGATAAGGACTATAAAGTAATAAACATGTCATTCTAGCTACTGAGAAGACAGTGAAATAAATACAATGGCAAAAGAGAGACAGGCAATGTAAAGAGACAGGCAAATAGGCAATATGAAACATTCAGTGCATGTATGAAAATGAAAAGAACAAGGAACAGTATCATATACGGGTGATGTAGTATATGATTTAAATAGAAAACTGTAATCTATTCTAAGTGTTTGAAATAGTAGTTTCAAAATGTGATCGGCTTGGGAACATGTACGATAGCTACAGGGCCTGGCTAATCATGGGTGAAGAGCATGATTAACACTTACAATTTTCTATACTACAATAAGAGGTTATGATCACATTTCTTACTAACTACTTTCCCGCCCCCAACTAGTACTGTGGATCCAACCATGACACGTCACGATACACGAGCAAGTCAAGTCTATCATGTACGATGTCTAATATACATGTCGTGTACAATGTCAATACGATAATCAAGGTAACATCTCATGACTGCAGATCCAAGCTATACTAGTCCGTGTAGCACAGTGTCAAGGATTCAGTTGTAACATTTCAAGATTATTGAATTTATAGAAATTATCAAGAAATTGGAAATTATCAGAGAATGTACTTGCCTCGGGTCCTTAGCTGGTATTTATGGATGTCCTGTTCCAGAGTATCCCCTGGGTGAACCAACAGTCCTATAAACATATCACAAAGCAAACCACATTTGCATCAGATGCTACGCTAACACACAGTCTATAAATACTGGCCTCAGGGCCATGCCAGGCAGGGCACTAGTCAACTAGGGTCATCTAGTAGGGATACATATTTAAATATACATAACACATTTTCATAACTATAATTTAGAATATACATGTATACATATATATGTACTAGTGAAAATATATATATTTGTTATATCTATATATATGTATCATATACCAAATAAAATTTATATACTATATACCTGAATACATGTATATATACATCAATACACACATACTAGAGTATACATATACCAATTAACATATACTAATTTACAATTAAAACATACACCTAGTACATGCCAAAAATATGTTTATACATATTCCAAAAGTACATTTAATACGTATATACTATATGAAATTATACCAAATAAATATATGTATATTTGTACCCCAAAACATACATTTATATATAGGTATATATATATTACCAAAATAATACATATTTAATACACATAGCAGAACACGTATTTATATATACCAATCATATATATATTGAAAGTATATATACATATATATGTACATTTATACTAATTATACACATTTGAAAATATACTAAGTATATATATATATATATACAAAATATATATACATACACCAAACAAGGATTACTAAATATATATATATACATGTATGCTCATTGTATATATTAAAAACATTTTAAGTATATATACGAAATATATATATACATATATATATATATACGTATACCAATATTATATATACTAGAATCATATTAAATATATATATATATACACATACATATACTATTAAACATTAAATAAAAATAATACTATACCCATATACCTACTCATTAATATATACAATTACATATACACATTGCATTCATATACTAAATAACATTCATAAACATGTATTATATACTCATACGTATACGTATGTATATATATACATATATATATATATCTATATATAAAGAGGGAAGAGGGAGAAGAAGAGAAGCTTACAGTGATGATAGGGTGGTGGTGTGCCGGAGTGCAGCTGACCGAGGGGCTGCCTGGGATGAAGCTCGGGCCTGGGCAGTCGGCTGTAGGCCGGGGTGGTCGTGATTGGCAGCGAGAGGAGGAACAAGGAGGAGGAAGAACTCGTGAGGGGAGATGGCCGAGCAGCAGCAGCCGGCGGGTCGGTGGCCTGGCTGGGCCGCTCGCCGGAGGCGGGGTCGCCTGGGTGGTTGGCCGCCGGGCACAGAGGGGGAGCAGCGGGCTGGACTTGCCGCCGGAGCAGGGAGCAAGGGAAGGGGAGTAGTGGTGGTTCGGGTGGTGGCTTAAAATGATGGAAGGAGGAGAGGGAGGGAGGAGCAGCCGCCGGAGGTGGGCTTGGCCGGGTGCAGCGGGAGTTGTTGATGGTGGGAGGCCGGGGTGGTGCAGTCGGGGTCGGTGGCGCGAGGGGCTCGATCGCCGGAGCTCGCCGCAGAGAGGAGCAGCAGCGGTCGCCGGGGGATCGGCCGCCCGGGGGAGCCGGCCTGGAAACAGTATGGGGGGAAAATGCACAGTGTTCCCCCCTACTAATATTTGAATTCAAAAGAAAAAATAAGGAAGAAGGAGAAGGAAAGAAGGAGAAGGAAGAGAAGAAGAAAAGAAGAAGAAAAAAGAAGGAGAAGAGAAGAAGAAAAGAAAAGCTACGGTTTGGTGTTGGATGATGGAGGTGGAGGCTTGTTTTTGGGATTAGGGTTTCTCTAGGGAAGGGTGTTGATGGGACATGACATATATAGGGAGAGAGGGTTTGATGAAGGGTGAGGATTTGACCCCTAGAATGAGGGATCCAGATTTGTCATGAGAGAAAAATTAATTCATGTAGGAATGAGGGTGAGGGGCTAGTTAAATAATATTAGGTTCCCTCATTGTTTAAACAATTGGGTGTTGACACAAAAATGCAAATTTATAATTTAGCCCCCTTAAATTTGGGAAATTGCACAAACACATAACATGACAAAAATTTGGCAGGCGATTCAGTGTTTGGTGTTTTGTAGGGTCAGGGGGCACTGTAAGATTTGTGTGGGCTCAATTAACAGGGCACTGGAATTAAATTGGGATTTCAGAATCAGTTAAAATAGTATCCTCAATTTAATTAGAGATAAATGCAAGTTGTGTTCCAAAATTAATTAGGAGTACATGGAGCCAAAATCAGGTCAGGTCATCAATACCAATATTGAAGAAGACTCAGAACAGAATATTACCCTAATTTGGGTCGCACGAAAAATAGGTCAAGATTGCCTCCAATTTTAATTTGGAACGCACAACGATACAAAATAGGGATTTATTAAATAACGTCCGCGACAATTTTTGTGCGGCCAGAAATAATGCACAGGGAGCAAAATTATGAGTTGCAAAAATAGCAGAATGGAAGGCGGGCATGTCTAGGTCAAGATTGTGAAATTTGTTGGAAGACAAAAGTCAGGATAGCGCTCCAAATATCGAAGCAAAGGCAATGCGCAAAAATATTAAATAAAATACGATAATTAATGAAAATCTCCAAAAATTAAATTATAAATAAAATAATTAATTACATAATTCCACAATTTGGACAGGTGGTCATCTACTGGCTTCTAGGTCTAGTCTGCTAGCTAAAAATAAATGTTTGCACTGCATATAATACTATATTTAAATTACACATCACACATAATTATTTAAATTAAAAAAATATTATCGTACAATTATTTAATTGTAAATACCATAATATTAAATATTGTAAAAATTTGAAAATACCCCTGTTTTCGGAATGTGGTAGTGACATTTTCCCAGAGACAAAGTTCTCTAAATTCGTTAAACTTAGTATCTACGAGTCCAGAATGATGATACGAACCCAACGGAACGTCCAAAATTGGGTTCCGATGAGCCGATCACGAAATCGTCTGTCATGTGGAACCGTGGGGCTCACGAAACGACGTTTCGTCAACGTTCTCAGAATCAAACCAAACTTGGGTCACAGGACCAGCGTAACGCTGTGAATCCAATGGCACAAGTTTCGTTACGAAACGACAGGCACACACAAAATTTGGACGATTGTCAGAACATGCCGATACGGTACTTTTCGACGGATACGCATTGATTCCGGTATGCACGCACAACTAAATCAAGTTTTACAAAAAACCTACACGCCCACGTTGATGATACACGCCTTTCGGTGCAATCGGTACGCGATGAGGTTGCCCGGATTGACGGGACCAACTCCGTATCGGAGAATTTTAATGTCTTTTAAAAGCCGTTTTTCATACGATTTGGAACTTAAATTACAAACAATAGACATCAAATTAAATTATTCTAATTGAAGACATTAAAAGAGGGTTACATGGAGAGTATACCAGAGAAGGCATTTCAGGAATCGGTTGAGCGACGACAAAGATAACAGCACGCAAAGTTGAGCCCAATGAACATCTGTTCTGGTTACACGTTCGTGCAGGGGTGAGGAACAGGTTGGGCTATCGCGCCGAGGGGCGTCTCGACACTGGTCACTGCTGACCAATGAGTGGACGTCCTCCGGCGCCTGTTGGAACTGCAGGTCGGAGTGGACCAACGTGAGCTGGGGATCCATCACCCTATCGTTCTTCCTTTTCCAGGTGTTGCTCCGGTCGTGGGTGGTTCGAGGCGACATCTGTTGAAGTTGGCTCGACGACGAAGAACGTCGTCTCGACGAGGATGGTCAGAGAATGAGGCGCTAAAATCTGTGTTGCACCGGTGCACGCCTGACAATAGTACTCCAGAAGAAGAGAAGCGTCATGGTGGTGGCGAGAGAGGGTTAACGACTGCTCGGCAAGGAGGAGGCTCCTTCGGGAGGCTCCAGCTCGGCCTGGGGGGTGGAGAATGAGAAGTCGAGGGAGGTGGGGGTAGAGTCGGGGAGAAGTGTGTGAGCTATGGTGGTGGTGTAAGGTGATGGTGGTGGTTCTTCTCCGGCGGAAGGGAAGTCGGGGAAGTCGATTGCGTGGGTGGTGGTTCGTGGGGAGGAGGTGAGGGAAGTCTGCTGTGGTCGACTGGTGGTGGTTCGACCGGGGTCGGGGTGTCGTGGAGATGGGTGGTGATCGATGATAATGGAGGCGGCAGTGTTTGATGGATACTGTGTAGATGGTGGCGGTGGTTGATGGTTGTTGTGGTGTAGATGGTGGCGGTGGTAGCCGGAGTCGGGGGTGAAGGTGATCCGACGATGGTTGTTGTGTTGCTGGTAGCTGTGATGAGGTGGTTGCTGTCGGGTGATGGCTGCTCGGGGATACCGTCATAATTTGGGTTGCACAAAATGGGTCGAGATTGTGTCTCCAATTTCGATTGGAACGGACAAAGATGCAAAGTTGGATTTATTTGGATTTAAGAACGGACGTTTGTAACGAATATTGTGCGACTAAAATGAAGCACAAAAGAGGGTATTTATGAGTTACATAAGGGTCAGAATGGAAGGTTGGCACGTTTAGGATAAGTGTGTAAAATTTGTTGGAAGGAAGAAGCTAGTGTAGCGCTCCAAATATCGAAGCAACGGTAAGGTGCACAAAGTGATACGAATATTGTACAATAATCTAAAATACTGCGTTCTAATTCTAATTGGCTTCAAACTAACCCTAGTCTCTCTATCTAAGCTAAGTAGACCTAAAATTGGTCGAGTGGTTTTACAGTAACGCTATGCATCCAATGGCACAAGTTTCGTTGCGAAACGACAAGCATACACAAAATTATGACGAGTGACAGAACGGGCCGACACAGAACTTTTCGATGAATACGCGTTGATTCCGGTGTGCTCGCACATCCAAATCAACTTTCACAAAATCCTACACGTCCGCGTTGACGATACGCGCATTTTGATGTAATTTGCACATGACAAAGTCGTCTCGTTTAGTGGGATGCACCCCGTTTTGAAAAAATTTAGATTTAGAAAACCATATTTTTGGTCAACTTCAACCGCGAATAAAATACAACATACAACAAATTAACTTAAACTAATTAAAGGGATTAAATCTCGGTTATGTTGTTTAATTTACTGTTCAAGTGAAATTTAAAAATATTATCTAGGTTGGAGAAAAAACGGCCATGAACATGGGTGTTTGGGACAGTTTTCTGAACTACAAATTGGGTCATTTTTTTCTGTTTTGCGTCGCGAATTGCGACCGACACAGGACATGATACCCCGAACTAATTTTACAGGGTTCAAGAGGATCATGTGGTCTTTGCATATGATTTAACAGATCGATATTTTGATCACTGTGCAAAGAGATACGACGGTGGAAAGTAGCATACCTCGTTACTACTGTTAGCTCAGAATTGGGCGACTGTGCGGCGGCTACTTTGCGGCCGTGGTGCGCGGCGGTCAGGCGTTGTTGTCAGCGATGGCTCATCGAGAATGAGAGAGGGTTTGATGGTGAATGAAGGGGTTGATCTGGGGTTTTTATAGGAGGTCGGAATGGACGGTTATGGGGAGGGGAAGAGGGTTGGTCGACAGTTGGGGGAAGGGGAATCGAACGGGTCTGGGAAGTTACTGTAGGGAAAATATGTTTCGGGTTAGCGGGTCGGGTTTGGGTCCAGTAGGGTTGGTTTGGTCATGATGGTTTGGTTTGGTTTGGGTTGGGTTGGTTTAAGTTGGTTTATTATATATAGGTCATAAAAATATAGTTTTTGAGTCCAATAAATTTCAGAAAAATTGCACAATACTCTATTATTAATTATACACTCAAAAATATAATTTGTGCAATATTTTAATAATTAATTTGATACACAAAAATATAATTCCATGAACAAACATTTATTATAATTAATTAAAAATTATAGAAAAATCTCCAAAAACTCAAAAATTTATAATTAAAATTCTAAATTTAAATTCTAAAAATCTGGGTGTTTACAATCTACCCACCTTAAAAGAATTGCGTCATCACAATTAAGAAAACGAAACATAACCGGTCAAGAAAATGTTTGCTCCAGAAAAGATGGCGCTGTTGCAAGACATGTTTGTTGGAGCACGACACAAAAGATAAGAAACCATGAACAAGAAAAAATCGAGAGGAAGGGTGAGGGTTTTGTTCAAGCATTACACGTAGGGAAGGAATACAATTTTTTTCCTAGACAATAAGAGATAAGTAACCCAAGAGTAAAGGAGCCTGATTAGAACAAAGATCAACTATAGCTTATGAAAACTTGGGTACCACTGACATATTACTAATCTAGACTAACAAGTTCATGCTAGCATAATACTAGGTATAGGCTAGGGAATGAAACTAATTGGCACATGCTAAAGTATTACTAGTAATATTCGCTATTATGGATAGCTATGATAAAATTAAATCTTACTCATATTCGCTACTCCTCGAGTTTGTGCCTCCTCCACTGTCATTGCAAAAGCCTGTCCACGTCCTTATGGTGGTGTCCTCTGTTGTTGCTAGGCTTGCTGGAAGAGTGTTGCCTGTGGTGCCAAGGGTGGCCTCAGTTGATATCCTTCCGGTGCGGGTAAAGCTTGTCGGTTAACCATCGGTGCTCGTCGTTGAACCATCGATGTTTCTCCTCGATGCTCCGTGCAATTTCTGGCTAAATGTTGTCTGGATCCGCAAATCAAGCACAATCCCAATCTGCGTCGGCATTCCTTGGCGAGATGGCCTACCTTGACACAATAATGACAAGTAGGGAGTCCTGGTGCCGGTGTTGGTAGGGCTGGTCGATGAATCATCAGTACTCTCTCTCGACGCTCGGGACAATCCCTTACTGAATACTGACTGGATCCGCAAGCTAAACATAATCCCAATTTGAGTCTACAATCCCTCTCAATATAGCCTACCTTGCCACAGTAATGACAAGTAGGAAGGATTAGTGCTAGTGGTATAAATGCTCTCTGTGGTGGATTCATCTGTGGTCGCTTTCCAGCTACTCCTTGCTGTGCTCGGTCTGGTGCTAGTGCATGCAGCCGCTTCTGGCTGGACTCTCTCCTGGTGACGCGCTCCATGGGTCGGGCGGCAGCAAGGACATCCTTGTAAGAAGTAGGTACAACGGATTCGATCAATCTCTGTAGCTCAAAGCTAAGTCCATCGAAGAACTTCTCCGCCTTCTCCTCTCTGTCGGAATTAGAGTAGGGGCGAAGCGACCCAAACAAATGAACTCTGCATTGTACTCTTCTACCGTCATATTGCCTTGAATGAGGCGGTTAAACTTATCTCTAAGTTTCGCTCTGGCAATGGCTGGAATATACATCTCCTGGAAGAGTCTAGAGAACTCCTCCCAAGTGACTCGGTCCGGTCCGAGTCATCTCTCCTCAAATAGCTACCAATAATGTGCATTGCCCATCAACTGCATCCTGACGACAGGCATCCACCGCTCCCTCAAAAGCTCAACTGCTTCCAACTGGTGTTGAGTGTTTGTGAGCCACTCATGAACTTCAGTGGGCTCCTCCTTGCCAGAAAATATACGGGGCTTCAGCTGGCGAAAATCAGTGATAGATCCCGTCGATGGTCGCCTAGCTGGTGGGTTCCCCTGCTCCAGTGCGGTTTCTAGGCTGTTCCTCAAGTTCTCTGCCTCATGACGCTGAGCCTCTTGATGGACCAGTTGTTGAGCTTGCATCATTGCGTAGAATATTTGAAACATCTGTTGTCCGTCCATAGCTTGTCCTGGTGAAAAAATGGGCATTGGTGGAGTAAACTGCGGTGGTGGTAGAATATCGTCTCGTCGGAACCTCGAGGCGTACTGATTTGCTTGATTGCTTTATTGAGTGGAGGGATCTCCACCCAATGGTGTCACTCCATCATCGTAGGTGACCACAACACCTTGTGGTATACCTACGGGAGTCTCGCCGCTAGCTCGTGGATCCATTACTCTGCATCCAAAGTAAACTATGAGAGGCGTACAGATGAATCAAGGCATGATGCAAGTTAAAAAATTATTTTAAAGTCGATATAGAGGTCACGAATATATCAACAAGTGGATGAGATCCTATAATTTATCCTATCCAAATTGCAGGCTTGCTCGGTCCCTTAGTTGAAACCGAAGCAACATAGTCGTAGACCTGCATGGGCCACCACAAAAACCATGTCACACCCTAATCCCAAAATACCGAGGGACTAGTCACGTGGCAATGGCCAGCAGCACAACTCCAATGGACAAACCTAATTTAATGGACCCGTTAGAGTGTACTTAAGCTGCAAAACAAATACAATGGTCTAAGATACATGTCGCAGTCTAATTCTAATCTCATCCACAGAAAATAAACACAATTCAATATGATAGACTAATAAATATAAAAAAATATAGTCTATCAACAAATCCCAATAAAAAGTGTCATGGGCAACAACCCGATAATAAGTTAATACAATAATCCAAGAGTCAAGATATATAATAATTGGAAGGAGAAATAACTGAGTATATAACAGAATACTCAGGAGAAATCATCTGGCACAATCTCGTCCTCTGGTGCCAGTTTGCTCCAACATCAGCTCATGTCCCGTATATCTCAGGTATTCCTCTTTTGTTGTACCTGGGGACATAATCCGGATCCAGGTCCTCAGGGGACATAGCAATGTACAAGAATAACTCAAGAAAAATAAAATACAGTATATACAAAATAGATCCTTAGGACAAGCTATGTAACCAGCTATGTGAAATGCAAGTTGAGAGCATCACTAGTACTCAGGCTGAAACCACTACAAGCTCTATGTCGGGGAGCCGGGTAGCAGTAATATCACATAATTAGCCAAGCTCTGGAACAGAGACTAAAGCACCACAATAATAATATATATATATATATGTATGTAATCAGCCTGTAGCATGTGTGTCTCTCCCCACCCAATGTAATCACACGTCTCATGTCCATGACGTCTCATGTCCATAACACGTAAGATCATGACCTCTAGCTAGTACAACGAGTCATAATGATATCTATGTATATGCAAGTCTTATGTCACGAATCCTATAAGCCTATACAGAATTACCATGAATAACTCAGAAAAGATTCATCTCATGAATAGTATCAAGTGTCCTATGGTATGAAGTACTTGGTAAAGCAAGCACGAAAATATATAGGATCGTGGATTCAACTCTCTAAGTGACGTTACACGACTCCGCGTACGACATCGACACCTGAATCTTGTTCGGACGTTAAGCAACGTCTCACGGTCCTAGGTTGAACAGGTACAATACAAAATTATATATATATATATATATATATATATATATATATATATATATATATATAACTCAAGCAAATAATATCTCAAGATCTACTGCAAGTTGGCAATGTACACTTGCATGGGTTCTGGACTCCTTCAGTTGCTCCTGTAAAAGTAAAATCTCCAGGTATGCCTCCGGACACTGAAACAAATATTACCATTTCTCTCAGAAAACATGAAATAGCTAGGATTGACTACCCATAAGTCCAATTTGGACACAGGAGCATAATTGACAGTTTCTGGTCAAAGCGGGGTCCACATGTGGCCCACTTCGCACCGAAAAATGTGCCAGAGACAAAGTTCTCCAAATTCGTCAAACTTAGTGTCTACGAGTCCAGAACGATGATACAAACCTAACGGAATGTCTAGAACTGAATTCCGATGAGCCGATCACAAAATCGTCCGTCAAGTAGAACCGTGGGGCCCACAAAAATGGGATTTCATCAACGTTCTCAGAATCGAATCAAACTTGGGTCACAGGACCAGCATAACGCTACGAATCTGATGGTACAAGTTTCGTTGCGAAACGACAAGCATACACGAAATTATGACAAGTGTCAAAACAGGCCGATACAGAACTTTTCGATGGATACGCGTTGATATCGGTGTGCTCGCACATCCAAATCAACTTCCGTAAAATCTCACACTTCTACATTGGTGATACGCGCCTTTTGATGCAATTTGCACACGATTAAGTCGCTTCGTTTAGTGGGACGCACCCCGCTTCGAAAACTTTAGGGTTTAGAAACCCAAGTTTTTGGTCAACTTCAACCGCGAATAAAATACAGTATACAACAAATTAAACTAAACTAATTAAAGGGATTAAATCTCGGTTATGTAGTTTAATTTACTATTCAAGTGAAATTTAAAAATATTATCTAGGTTGGAAGGAAAACGGCCATGAACATGGTGTTTGGGACAGTTTTCTGAACTACAAATTGGGTCATTTTTTTTCTGTTTTGTGTCGCGAATTGCGACATACACAGGACACGATACCCCGAACTAATTTCACAGGGTTTAAGAATGTCATGTGGTCTTCGATAGGATTCGACAGATCAACATTTGGATAACTGTACAAAGAGATACAAAGGTGGGAAGTAGCATATCTCGTTACTACTGTTAGCTCGGAATTGGGTGACTGTGCGGCGGTGGTGCGCGACGGTCCGGCGTCGTCATTTACAGTGGCTCATCGAAAATAAAAGAGGGTTTGATGGTGAATGAGGGGGTTGGTCGGAGGGTTTTATAGGAGGTCGGAATGGGCGGTTATGGGGAGGGGAAGAGGTTCGGTCGGCGGTTGGGGGAAAGGGAAACGAACGGGTCTGGAAAGTTACTGTAGGGAAAATGGGTTTCGGGTTAGCGGATCGGATATGGGTCGGGTTTGGGTCGGGTTTGGATCCAGTATGGTTGGTTTGGTCTAGGATGGTTTGGTTTGGTTCAGTTTGGTTTGGGTTGGTTTATTATATATATGTCATAAAAATATAATTTTTGAGCCCAATAAATTTTAAAAAATTTACACAATACTCTATTATTAATTATACACTAAAAAATATAATTTTTGCAATATTTTAATAATTAATATAATACACAAAAATATAATTCCATGAACGAACATTTATTATAATTAATTAAAAATTATAGAAAAATCTCCAAAAACTCAAAAATTCATAATTAAAATTCTAAAATTAAATTCTAAAAATCTGTGTGTTTACACCAACAGACTCGCCATCTTGACTGAGATTAAATTCGAAAGTTCTAAAAGAGCTTGATTTAATCAACAAACGAAAGAAAGTACAAAGAGGTCATGGACGAACAATCTAAGTACAATATTTTTTGATCTGGGGTGTGGACGAAGAGTGCTATGGCGTCTTCTTTACTCCGTGGACGATCCGATGCAGGGTGAGAAAGTTTACGTTCTCTCTTTGCTCGTCTCAGTATGCGCTCTCTCTGTGTTGGCCGGGGGTGGTATGCTTTCTCTGAAACAGAAGAAGAAAAGTTCAACCCTTAGAATGTTCAAGTTGCTCCTATTTATAGCCATCGGGCTGATGGGCTATGTGTGCCGCATATGTCTCTCTTTGGTGGCCGCATAAGGCTCATTCAACAGAATGTGGTTGCAACTGTCGTCGCATGCCATGGGCCAATTGCCACGTGGTCTTAGTTGAGATATGCTATTAAAGAGATCTTGGGGTTGTTTTCAACCCGTTGTGTGCGTGACTTGGTAAGCTGGACACGTGGTCTGCACCAACTTTGCGAAGATATCTGAAGTTGTGACGAAAATATCTTGTGAGCTGGAGGCCGCATAGCATCTTGGCCGCATGATGGCGAGGCCGCATGGGTCTTGTAGCCGCATACGTCTTCTCGTTTGGGCCTTAGTCGAATGGACACTCTGGCCGCATGTTGGTGAGGCCGCATGGGTCTTGTAGCCACATACGTGCTTTCGTTTGGACCTTGGTCGAATGGACACTCTGGCCGCATGTTGTCGAAGGCGCATATGGCGTAGCCGTATACGTGGGAACACGTGGCATGGTACGTTTGTCGAAGCAATTAATGTACTGATGTGACTTGTTGTCTTTTTCTGAGTTGTCGTCTTCACGAGTCTCGAAGCGTCTCAAAGTGATGAGTGATGTGTCAGAGCTTCCGACAGACATCAAAATCTGTGTCAGGGGGTCCTTATGCGGCCTCCCTGCTCTGTGGTCGTTCAGGCCGCATATAGTATACTATGCGGCTTCTTTGCGACTTGGTTGATCAGGTCGCATATGGCTTCTCTGCGGCTTGATTGTTCAGGCTGCATGTGGCTTCTATGCGACTTGTTGTTCAGGTCACATGTGGCTTCTCTGCGGCTTGTTTGTTCAGACCGCATGTGGCTTCTCTGCGGCTTGTTGAAGGGGACATGACCTTTATGCGTCCTGCATAATTTTTTCATGCTTCTACACAAATGTGTATAAAATTATAACTTTGAATATAATTTAACCATGATTCCAACTTTGGATCTGATCCATTAAACAATAACAGTAGTCCAACCGAACAAACAGAATAACCGAATAGCTTATTTGGTTCGGTTCGGTTCGGTTTCAGTTAATTTTGATTCGATTTTGATTTTGGATATTTAGAATTTTGATTTATTCGATTTTGACTATTTTGACCGAATGTTCACCCCTAATTGTTAGTGTTTGATAGTGTCGCGTGTCGTCATTTATGGGAACTTTTTTTTTACTCATTTCTTGTAATTTTTAGGTAAATTTAGCGAATGTAGGTAAATATTGGATAGGGGCAGTCAACAAGTAATCCACATCTCACTCCAAATGAGTATCTTGATCACAATCTATTTGGATATTGTATGTTTTTGAACTAATGATGGCCAACAGGTTCTGAAGCTCATTGGAACCCAAATTAAAAGCATTCTGCATTTATCTTATCTTGTATATTGTAAGTAGGGGCGAGCATTATTCTCGGTTTTGGATTGAAAAATTAAACCACCGAATTTGAAAATAAATCATTTCGGTATCGATTTTGAAAATACTAAAAAAAAAAATATTCGATTTTGATTTTGAGTTTCAATTTCGGTCAAAAATCAAAAATCGAATAAAACTTGTACAATTATGTAAATACCCTTAATTATATGAATTAAATATATATATATATATATTTTAAAAACAATAATTTTATGTATGTGTTTTGAAGTGTGTATAAAATGTTAATTTTTGATAAAATTTAACCACAATTTTAACTTTAGATCTGACCAATTAAATAATATAAATAACCCAATCGAACAACCGAATAAACCGAATCGATTATTCGGTTCGGTTTCGATTTTGGCTAACTTCAGTTCGGTTTCAGTTTTGGATTTGTAAAATTTTGGTTTATTCGATATTGACTATTTCGATTCGGTTGAAACCTAAAAAAACGACCACTCACCCCCAATTGTAAGTAGTACCACTAATTTACTGTTAAGCATTATGCTACATACCTCTAGTTAGGAGTTAGAGTCCGTTTGGTTTACTGTAATATAATCGTAATAAAATCGAATAAAAAAAATACAACTGACCCTTAGTAGGACTCACTGTTCGGCAGCAATTCTTGTGTAGCTTGCAAGGACAATTTTCTTGCTATTTTGAAACGAGAAGATGCTGCAGCTGCTTCACCATGCATTCTCAAGGATCATGGGATTCCATGTGAGAGGTCCATGGATTTGTTGGAAAGCATACATTGAATTGCCTGATAAATAATAAGAGTTTTTAGACTTTGGATCTCGAAATTTGTATTTGGAACTTCATAATCGATCTAATTAAAATTTGAATCTTTGACCAAAATTCGTCATTTATGTACAGATGATGAAATAATCACTCTAGTACACAGCAAAAATAAAATTATATATGTATGTGTATCTAACATGAGGGATACAATGATTCTTACAACATAATACAGTCACTCAAGTCAACAATTGGTTCAAGATTCAAATAATAATTAGATCGATTATGCAAACCAAAATATAAATTTCACGACTTATACGAGACCAAGAGTCTAAAATAACTCATTTAAAAAAAAAGATTTAAGGGGAATCATTGGCCTGCCAAATTTGTAGCAGTACGCTCGAGTATATATTTTTCTAGATTATAAAAAGCTCCTCCAGAATTTCTAAACTTACAATAGCATAATAGACAGAAGATGAAGATACACTTTACTATAGACAATTACATTGAGCCAAAACAGGAAGACACTCCTAGAGTGAAAAGGACACTCCTAGAGTGAAAAGGGATCATAATGTAGTATATAATGTGAAAAATAGGCTTCACTATGGAAATGAAACTAATTTAAAAAAATAAAGAAAACCGAAACGTTTTGCCACTGGGTTGGCGAAAAAATGTCCATGCCAATATGACACCAACTAAGTTGGCGGAAAACTAACCATGCAATACATTCTGCCAACTTCACCGCGCCAAGATGCCGCCAAGTTGCAGAAAACCCAATTGTAAAAGAAAATATTAAAGTGGTCAGAAATAGAACATCTTGGTTGGATAGAAATTGCCAACGAAAGCAACTGCATCATCAAATCAATGCTCAGCGTATAATGTATGTATGTAACAACTCAAGAAATAAAAGAGTACGGTCATTAATTTGCTAAGAAGCAATCATTTTGAACTCAAAAGCATGGAACATATGAACAATTGAAAAAAAAAAATGTTTCTATCCCCCATCAATAGCAGCAACACATCCCCATGCAACTTTTCCGCTTTTTCCCAATTTCACCAAACAAATTTCGTTTTGCCTAATTTATATAAATATAATTTTGTTCTAGAAAATTCTGTTCTTTTATGTCCTCTAAATATAGCATAACATCAAAACTCATGATCACGTGTAATATCATTGTGCTATCTAATTCACAAACCGCACTGATTAGGCTTCCCCTAACTTCTTTCCTCCAATAACAAACCAAACCAAAAAGGGCAGTGTCTCACCATCATAGCCAAACAGCCCCCTAAATCAGAAAAAGAAAAGAAAAACTCGATAACTTAAGCACTAATAATAATGGTGTCAATCTGATTGGATCTGGTAACGATCAAGTCGTACACAGCCTTGCCCACAATGTACAAAGACGATTTTTGTGGCATCTTCCATGATGTAAGCACAAAGTATTACATCGCTACTGGTAAACCTGGGTGTTAAAAGTGATTTTTTTTTTTTTTACAAGGGTTGATATTTCGAAATACGGGTCTTAAATATTTTACCCAATGTCAAAATAAAAATAAAAATAAGAATGAAATTAGGTGTATACCAGACCTGTCTATTTCATCTTCCCAAGCACATGTTAACTAAACTACTATTCATTCCCACAGATATTTCTAGAGATGCAAGGGAAACATAATACGATAACCCTTCTGTATGAGGATTGAAGACCTCAATCAAGAAAGCATGTAACCATTCAAAACACCAGTCTGAATACACATGGAAAATAATGGGGCTCCACATCATAACAATTCAGAAAAGTTGCATAATCCTCGATCTCTTTATTCAACATGATACCGATAAGTTGCTGAGAAAACTGAAATAGCAGAATATGCTTGAAACACTTTCCAACTCACAAGTCATTGCTTAAGCCTGCAGTCCAATTATGCCTGAAAGTTCAGAAACCATGTTAAGTTATTAAAGACTTCTTGTATAGGACATTCCTGTTTGAAGGAACATATTTAAAGGCATCAACTTGTACGAACTCACCACAAGCAACCCTTCCACCAGCATTTCCAGTGGTCTTGCTGAGCTCATGGCCACCTAAAGGACAAAACATAGTATCAGCCTTTGCATGAGCCTTAATCAAAATTACTTTTTAAAAAAAGGGATGTGAATTGAATATGTGAAAGGCAACTAATAAGTATCATCACCTGTAAACCCCTGAATTTTCCAAATTATTAAATCTTGGATTTTTTCCCAATTTTCTGGAAATTTTCGGGAATTTTCTGTAATTAAAATCAAGGCTTTAATTAATAAATGATTTTTTAGTTGGCAATAAATAGTATTAAAATATCATGAAAATAATATTTTTGGGTGTAAAATGGAAAACTGGACTTGGGGTAATTTTTGGAATTTTATTGGGTCTCAGACTTATTTTTAAAAGCCTAAAAACTATTTTTTTTATAATTAATTAATTATTTCTGTTATTATATTTATTATTATTATTATTATTTCTATTTTATTTTCCCAGTTTCGGGCCCGGCCCGGTCCAGTGGGCCGAGCCCAGTGCAACCCAGCCCAGCCCGGCCATAGGCTAGCGGGTCGGGCGGGTCGGTCAGACCCGAACCAGCGCCCGACCCGGAACCCGCCCGGTCACCCCTACCCAGTCCCCGTTCTCCCCGACTCCGGAAACCCCGCCGGAACTCGCGCGCCACCCGGCCACGCCCTCCTCCACGTCGCCTCCGCTCCGGATCCGGCGCCCACGACCGCCCGGCCGAGCCCCATCGAACCCCTATAAAATCCACCCATCACCGCCTCCTTTCTCCCCCCCAAAACCAAACCCTAACCCTAGATCTACCCACTCCGGCAGCCCCGTCCGTCGATTTCCTCCCTGCGCCGACCACCCCGAGACCTCCGTCCCCTTCCCCGGCGCCGACGAACCCCCTCCTCCTCTCCTCCGGACGACGCCGCTCCACCCGCCGAGCTTCCCCCAGGCGTCCGCAGCAGCAGCATCCGCGGCTGCTCTCCCCTCCGCCGGAGCCGCAGCCACCGCTCAGCCCCTCGCCTGAGCCGCCGCAGCCCCGCCGTGACCTCGCCGACGGTCGACCAGCCCCGGCGTACCCTCCAGCAAGCCCGGACACGCCGCTGACACGTCCAGGACACAGAATCGCGTATCGGACTCGAAATACCCCGATCCCGAGTTCGAGGCCTCCCCTCGGTACTCCTCCATCAGCTTCCCGGTAGGTGCCACTATCAGAGTGCACTGTCCCTTCCAAAACCACTCCCATGTCCGACCGGGACTGACAGAATAAAGCTCTGTCAATCCCGGGATAGCTTAGAAATTTATAGGTTATGGTTAATTAGTAGATTAATGATTTGTTAGTTTTGGTTGGTTAATTAATTAACGATTTAATACAACGATCCTCAATACGTATATTAATTATATATATATAATAAAATAAAAACCTTATTAAATATTACGCAATTAGTAATTATTTAATTGATAATTTCCGAAATGATTTTAGTACTTAAATACTAATTAGTAATTATCTAATAGATAATTTCCGAAATGATTTTTAGTATTTAAATACAAATTAGTAATTATTTAATATATAATTCTGAAATGATTTTCAGTATTCAAAATATAATATGTTAGTATTTAAATAGGTTTTTCCAAAATATTATTCTCTTACAAATTGATTGCTAAAAAAAAAAAAAAACGATATTATGTTATTATAATCGTACTTTCCTATTTTTCTTATTAGAAACAAAACGATATTTTACCGTAAAATAAAAATATAATATTTTCTACGATAAAATAAATAAGTTTTATTATTATTAAAAAAGGGTTTTTGATTACTAAATTGCTATTACAAATTATTATTATTATTAATCGATCGTTGGATTGAATCATTAACTCAGTTAACTAATCAAGTCAGATTAAAACCCTTTTGTTTAAATTCTAAAATCAGATTATTAATAATTGTAGGTCCCTGTAACTAAGGTTGAGACCGTCGCGACCTCTCACTCGCGTCACCAACCAACTCCAGGCAAGTTTCATATAATTCAAAACCCGTATTTTAGTTGTAGTTAAATATGTTGCATGTCATATAGATATTGGGACGACACTTGATTCACGGAACCGACTGATTGACTGATTGACTGACTCATTGACTCATTGATTATTGCCTTGGGAACTGGGGAGAAAAGTTAGCACCCGTGGTCAAAGCCCCTTATTGCCTCATTGTGGATAGCTGAAGTCCAACCTCACTGGACTGACGCCGCACCGTGTTCACTAGAACACAGATTGCCTCCAACCCCAACCGGCCATGGGATGCTACATTTCTCAAAACACTTTTAGTGATTGTAGTTTGTCATCATTTGCTTCATCGACATTTACTGTTCTTGTTTCATATTTGTTGCATACAAAAATATAAATATTGTTCAAAACTATCTCATTGCATCATTTTAATTATCGTTAAAATGCTGGAATTGGATATATGTTCTTGCTCCCTCCTGACTGGAGATTAACAATTTTAGGTGATTACGGTGACGATGAGGCGTATGACACCTTTTATGGTCCGGACCAGAGTACTGAAGCCCTAGCTGAACCTAGCCAGGAGGCCGATGTTTAGTTGTTTCCCCTTTATTTTTCCAAATTGTAATAATCAGGGTTGAAGTAATAACCCTGGACCATGTTTTGTTTGATCTTTGATTGTAAAAGAATTGCTCTTCCTGACTTAGCAATAAAATTGAATTTCCTTCATGTATTCTGGATGTCTGTGTGTTACTACGGATTGATACAGCTTACTGCCGCCGTCTCACAACGGTGCAGGCTGGGCATGATCCGACTGGACCCAGATTATTGGGATCGGGTCGTGACATGTTTTCAGTGGTGGCCCATGCAGGTCCCATGTTTACAACCTTTGGTCTAGTCAACTCAGGCTAGCCAAACAAACCGACTTGCCTTTGACCTTAGGTTAGTACGACTTTAGGAAAATAGACTCTAGAAACAATTAGAACACTTAGAATTCTTGAGAAAATTTCAATCTGTCACATCATAGGACCAAATTCTTCTATCTATACATATATACAATTATTTTGCTTGCTTATAGAACATAGGTTACCCTGCTTATGCTTGTTTCCTAAACCTTCCAGAAGATGGCACGGGGAAAGACAACCCGTTCCGGCCCAGCCGAAGAAGAGGCTTCGTCTTCTGAGCACACCCCAACTCAAGCTCAGTCCGACCCCTCTCCGTTGCAGCTCACAGATCGCCCCCATGCTGCAAGAGCGCCCCGCGCTGCCTACACTTCAGTAGTGCATGCAGCTCCACCCATTCCTCCCAGAACCACATCAATTCCAGCCGATGTGACTCCTCCTGTTGCACCACCTGTGCCAGTGGACCCCGCTGAACTCGTAGGCCTGCTACGAGGAGTTCTTGAAGCCCAGAGGGCCCAAGCTGAAGCAAATCGCGAGCAGACCGCGATTATGATAGAGGGCATGGAGAACGCCCATAATGTAGCCATGGCAGCGCTAGGAACATCCCGGTCAGAACAGGAACCTGCCAAGGTAATGGAGGATTTAAAAGCTTGGATTCCATTAATGAATTTCTAGTCTAACCACAAACCTGTTATCCAGGTAAAGGTTGGAACTGTGGAAAACTTTAAGAAGTTGGACCCGCGTCCCTTCAAGGGGACCGAAGGCATCATCTACGCAGACGAGTGGCTAGATGATATGGAGCGACTCCTCAGCGTCGCTCGACTCCCAGACGACCTCATGGTTGAGGCCGTAGCACTCCAGCTGAGAGATTTGGCTAACATTTGGTACCGCAACGAGCCAAGATTTCGAGCTGGAGGGATTTCCTGGCGGCTATTCAAGAAGCAGTTCAAGCGGAAGTTCTTTCCAGAGGCTGCCCTCGAAGCTATGGGAAGACAGTTTCAAGATCTGAAGCAAGGAGACCGCACAATTGAAGAATATGCGGCTGAGTTCAACAGGCTTGGTAGGTTTGCAAGCCACCTGGTGGACAACCCTGTGGAACGTGCTAAGAAGTTCCGGCACGGACTACGTGAAGAGATCCGCACCTTAGTAGCTGCTAACGGTGCGAAGACTTATGACAAGATGTTGAAGGTGGCCCAAGATGTAGAGGCCAGTTCACCTGCTCGACCCAAGAGGGAGCATCCAGGGTCAAGCAACAACTATCAGGGCAACAATAAGAGGCACAGCAACAACAACAATAGGCCCTCCTATCCCCAGCAGTCCCAGCAACAACAGCCAACAGCGGCCAACAAAGCGCATCAGTACAACCAACCAAAGGCGGTCAACTGCGTCTACTGCAAAAGGCCAGGTCATACCGCAGAGATCTGCAGGAAGAAATTGGGACACTGCCTTGCTTGTGGATCTGCCACCCATCAAGTGAAGGACTGCCCCACAGCATACAACAAAACTGGAGCTGGACAGCAGAGAGGTCCACTGCCTACCCAGCAGCAGCGCTACAACCAGCACAGAGCCGGGCAAGCTTTTGCCTTGACTGTGGAAGAGCCAGAAGCTGAACCCGAGACGGAAGGAGATGTCATCGCAGGTCCCATTCTACTTCATTCGCACCCTGCCTTAGCATTATTTGATTCTGGAGCATCACACAGTTTTATATCTGCAAACTTCATTTCTGCACACCATCTAGTTACTGGCATAAGTAAGATAATCTGTAGAGTTATGACTGGTGGAGGACCAATACCCATTAGTGAGACTTGTAGCTGCCCAGTCACTATCTCGGGACATGAGTTTCAGACTCAGTTCCTAATAATGCCTCTGCCAAACTATGACGTAGTCTTGGGCATGGATTGGCTTAGTCAGCACCATGCTCTGATAGACTGTCGAGAAGGCTGCGTAACTCTAGATCCACCTGGAGGACCTAAACTCAAAGTGATTCGAGCACCTGAAGGCGTGGAATGTGTGTCCTACACATCCATCACTGAAGAAACCGGACCCCCTCATCCTCTCATAGCGGAATTTATAGACGTCTTCCCAGACAATCTTCCAGGGCTACCCCCTGATCGAGATGTGGAATTCTCGATCGATCTTATACCTGGCGCAGCACCAATCTCCCAACGCTGCTACCGAGTGAATCCCAAGGAGTCCAAGGAAATGAAAGACCAGATTGACGAGCTTCAGGCGCAAGGATTCATCAGGACCGGTGCCTCACCCTGGGGTGCACCAGTCTTGTTTGTACCCAAGAAGGATGGGACAGTTAGAATGTGCATAGACTACCGGGCATTGAACAACATCACTATCAAGAACAAGTACCCGCTGCCCCGGATCGACGACCTCTTCGACCAGCTGAGTGGAGCTAAGGTTTTCTCGAAGATAGACCTCAGATCGGGTTACCATCAAATCAAGGTGAGGAAGGAGGACATCCCAAAGACGGCATTCAACACCAAGTATGGACAATTTGAATTCTTGGTCATGCCCTTTGGTCTTACAAATGCCCCAGCAGTGTTCATGAATCTCATGAACAAGGTCTTCCACAAATACTTGGACCAGTTTGTCGTTGTCTTCATTGACGACATTCTGATCTATTCGAAGACCAAGGAAGAACACGAGCAGCATTTGAGGATAATTTTGGAAACCCTCAGGAAGGAGAAGCTATATGGAAAACTGTCCAAGTGTGAATTCTTCTTAGACAAGGTGGACTTTCTCGGCCACGTTGTCACAGGAGAAGGCATATCAGTGGATCCCAAGAAGATAGCTGCCGTGGAGACATGGAATACCCCCAGTTCAGTTGCAGAGATCAGAAGCTTCTTGGGCTTGGCTGGATATTACAGGAAATTCGTGAAGGACTTTGCAAGGATTGCTGAGCCCATGACCAAGCTAACCAGGAAGAATGAAGAGTTCGTCTGGACCGAAGCGTGCCAGGCGTCATTTGAAGAGCTGAAGAGAAGGCTAACAACAGCGCCGATCTTGTCGCTACCCTCAGGATCAGGAGGATTCTCAATTTATAGCGACGCGTCCGGCAAAGGATTAGGATGTGTGCTCCAGCAACATGGAAAGGTAATTGCTTATGCTTCCCGGCAATTACGGACTCATGAGAAGAACTACCCGACGCATGATCTGGAGCTAGCAGCAGTCATCTTCGCCTTGAAGCTGTGGAAGCACTACCTGTACGGCGAAAGAGTAGAGATATACACGGACCACAAAAGTCTCAAGTATGTCTTTACACAGAAGGAGCTCAACATGCGTCAGAGACGATGGTTGGAGCTCATGAAGGACTTTGATATCAGCCTGCAGTACCATCCCGGAAAGGCTAATGTGGTCGCCGACGCACTTAGTCGATATCCGATGGCGATGTTCTTGACGACCGATCGGTACCTACTGGAGGACATGGAGAAGCTGGGACTAGAAATCGTATTGCCTGCAGAAGAAATGAAGAAGCTTGGACGGGAAGCAATAGTACCCGGCGCTGACTTCCCCATGATGCATTTGCAAGTGCAATCTAGCTTGATGGACAAAATCAAGGAAACTCAATTCGAGGACGGAGCATTGTGCAAGCTCAGGGACCAGGTGTTAGCTGGCACACTGGAGGGATTCTCTATTTCAGACGGCGGAACACTGAGGAATGGCACCAGACTTTGTGTACCTGCTGGTGAATTGAGAGAACAGCTGATGCAGGAAGCGCATCACTCACAGTATTCCATCCACCCTGGAGCAAATAAAATGTACCGAGATATACGGGAGCACGTATGGTGGTATGGAATGAAAAAGGATGTCTCAAAATTCGTTGCCAAATGCTTGATCTGCCAGCAGGTGAAAGCAGATAGACAAAGACCAGCAGGACTTCTTCAGCCACTGCCCATTCCAGAATGGAAATGGGAGCACATCACTATGGATTTTGTGTCAGGATTGCCTCGATCCCAAGGAGGGAAGGACGCTATTTGGGTGATCGTAGACAGATTGACTAAGTCTGCCCACTTCATTCCCTTCAATGTTGGTTTATCCACCGAGAAGTTAGCTGCCCTATACATGAGGCAAATCGTCCGGATACATGGAGTTCCTGTGAGCATTGTATCAGACCGAGACAGCCGCTTTACTTCTCACTTCTGGAAGAGCTTGCAAGAGAGTCTGGGGACCCAACTGAAGTTCAGCACTGCATATCACCCACAGACCGACGGACAGTCAGAGAGAACCATCCAGACGTTAGAGGATATGCTGAGATCTTGCGTCCTGGATTTTGGAGGATCATGGGAGGACCACCTACACTTGGTAGAGTTTGCTTACAACAACAGCTATCAGGCCAGCATCGGCATGACTCCTTTTGAGGCTCTGTATGGACGTCGTTGCCGCACTCCCTTGGCTTGGGACGACGTAGGAGAACGAGTCATGCTGGGACCTGAGATGATTACAGATGCGGCTGAAAAAGTCAAGGTGATCAGAGACAGACTTCGGGTGGCTCAAGATCGTCAGAAACATTGGGCGGATAGCCGTCGCCGACTTGTTGAGTTCGAAGCAGGTGATAGTGTCTTCGTCAAGATCTCCCCCACCAGAGGAACTATCCGTTTTGGCAGAGCTGGGAAACTGAGTCCCAGGTATATCGGCCCATTCGAGATAGTGAGCAGAGTTGGAGAGGTGGCATACAGAGTGGCGTTACCACCTAATCTTGAAGGCGTGCACAACGTCTTCCATGTATCGCAGCTGAGGCGTTACATTCCGGACCCGAGCCACATCCTGGATCATTCAGAGTTGGAGATTGGACCAAGTCTTACAGTACCAGAGCAGCCAGTAAGGATCATAGACCGTATGGAAAAGCAGTTGCGGAACACCGTGATTCCACTGGTCAAAGTTCAGTGGCTCCACCACTCCCCAGGCGAATCCACCTGGGAACGAGAGGCTGAGATGAAGCAGAAGTACCCTCATCTGTTTTAAGGCATGTTTACCCTTGTTCTCCCTTCAATGATAGTAAATTTCGAGGACGAAATTTTTCTTAAGTTGGGTAGGTTGTAAACCCCTGAATTTTCCAAATTATTAAATCTTGGATTTTTTTCCAATTTTCTGGAAATTTTCGGGAATTTTCTGTAATTAAAATCAAGGCTTTAATTAATAAATGATTTTTTAGTTGGCAATAAATAGTATTAAAATATCATAAAAATAATATTTTTGGGTGTAAAATGGAAAACTGGACTTGGGATAATTTTTGGGATTTTATTGGGTCTCAGACTTATTTTTAAAAGCCTAAAAACTATTTTTTTATAATTAATTAATTATTTCTGTTATTATATTTATTATTATTATTATTATTTCTATTTTATTTTCCCAGTTTCGGGCCCGGCCCGGTCCAGTGGGCCGAGCCCAGTGCAACCCAGCCCAGCCCGGCCATAGGCTAGCGGGTCGGGCGGGTCGGTCAGACCCGAACCAGCGCCCGACCCGGAACCCGCCCGGTCACCCCTACCCAGTCCCCGTTCTCCCCGACTCCGGAAACCCCGCCGGAACTCGCGCGCCACCCGGCCACGCCCTCCTCCACGTCGCCTCCCCTCCGGATCCGGCGCCCACGACCGCCCGGCCGAGCCCCATCGAACCCCTATAAAATCCACCCATCACCGCCTCCTTTCTCCCCCCCAAAACCAAACCCTAACCCTAGATCTACCCACTCCGGCAGCCCCGTCCGTCGATTTCCTCCCTGCGCCGACCACCCCGAGACCTCCGTCCCCTTCCCCGGCGCCGACGAACCCCCTCCTCCTCTCCTCCGGACGACGCCGCTCCACCCGCCGAGCTTCCCCCAGGCGTCCGCAACAGCAGCATCCGCGGCTGCTCTCCCCTCCGCCGGAGCCGCAGCCACCGCTCAGCCCCTCGCCTGAGCCGCCGCAGCCCCGCCGTGACCTCGCCGACGGTCGACCAGCCCCGGTATACCCTCCAGCAAGCCCGGACACGCCGCTGACACGTCCAGGACACAGAATCGCGTATCGGACTCGAAATACCCCGATCCCGAGTCCGAGGCCTCCCCTCGGTACTCCTCCATCAGCTTCCCGGTAGGTGCCACTATCAGAGTGCACTGTCCCTTCCAAAACCACTCCCCTGTCCGACCGGGACTGACAGAATAAAGCTCTGTCAATCCCGGGATAGCTTAGAAATTTATAGGTTATGGTTAATTAGTAGATTAATGATTTGTTAGTTTTGGTTGGTTAATTAATTAACGATTTAATACAACGATCCTCAATACGTATATTAATTATATATATATAATAAAATAAAAACCTTATTAAATATTACGCAATTAGTAATTATTTAATTGATAATTTCCGAAATGATTTTAGTACTTAAATACTAATTAGTAATTATCTAATAGATAATTTCCGAAATGATTTTTAGTATTTAAATACAAATTAGTAATTATTTAATATATAATTCTGAAATGATTTTCAGTATTCAAAATATAATATGTTAGTATTTAAATAGGTTTTTCCAAAATATTATTCTCTTACAAATTGATTGCTAAAAAAAAAAAAAACGATATTATGTTATTATAATCGTACTTTCCTATTTTTCTTATTAGAAACAAAACGATATTTTACCGTAAAATAAAAATATAATATTTTCTACGATAAAATAAATAAGTTTTATTATTATTAAAAAAGGGTTTTTGATTACTAAATTGCTATTACAAATTATTATTATTATTAATCGATCGTTGGATTGAATCATTAACTCAGTTAACTAATCAAGTCAGATTAAAACCCTTTTGTTTAAATTCTAAAATCAGATTATTAATAATTGTAGGTCCCTGTAACTAAGGTTGAGACCGTCGCGACCTCTCACTCGCGTCACCAACCAACTCCAGGCAAGTTTCATATAATTCAAAACCCGTATTTTAGTTGTAGTTAAATATGTTGCATGTCATATAGATATTGGGACGACACTTGATTCACGGAACCGACTGATTGACTGATTGACTGACTCATTGACTCATTGATTATTGCCTTGGGAACTGGGGAGAAAAGTTAGCACCCGTGGTCAAAGCCCCTTATTGCCTCATTGTGGATAGCTGAAGTCCAACCTCACTGGACTGACGCCGCACCGTGTTCACTAGAACACAGATTGCCTCCAACCCCAACCGGCCATGGGATGCTACCTTTCTCAAAACACTTTTAGTGATTGTAGTTTGTCATCATTTGCTTCATCGACATTTACTGTTCTTGTTTCATATTTGTTGCATACAAAAATATAAATATTGTTCAAAACTATCTCATTGCATCATTTTAATTATCGTTAAAATGCTGGAATTGGATATATGTTCTTGCTCCCTCCTGACTGGAGATTAACAATTTTAGGTGATTACGGTGACGATGAGGCGTATGACACCTTTTATGGTCCGGACCAGAGTACTGAAGCCCTAGCTGAACCTAGCCAGGAGGCCGATGTTTAGTTGTTTCCCCTTTATTTTTCCAAATTGTAATAATCAGGGTTGAAGTAATAACCCTGGACCATGTTTTGTTTGATCTTTGATTGTAAAAGAATTGCTCTTCCTGACTTAGCAATAAAATTGAATTTCCTTCATGTATTCTGGATGTCTGTGTGTTACTACGGATTGATACAGCTTACTGCCGCCGTCTCACAACGGTGCAGGCTGGGCATGATCCGACTGGACCCAGATTATTGGGATCGGGTCGTGACATCACCCCTATTCTCGAGGAATATGAAAAAGATATTAACTGCAAACTTGATATTACCAAATACTGAAACACAAGACTAAGTTGTCGACAATTCTGTAGGGATAAAGAGCAATATGATGAAATTATTGTGCAAGATTGTGAAATTACCACCCTTCTCTATATATGAATAAGTGTAAACAAAATATCATTTAGTCGAGGACATTAGTAGGCGTTGACGTAACAAACTAGTTGGTTTCATAATCGTAATAACTTGCATAAAAGAAATAAAAATAAAGAATAAGCAATGCTCAAGCATCTGGGTTCCAGCAAATATTACATTTTCCACGTTAATCCTAGTCTCGTGAAGAAGGGTACAAATACAGGACATATCCTCTTCCCATCCCAGCATTATCCCAAAGAAAAAGGAATTTTAAGATGACAGAGGAATTAGTATCCAAACTATCAGTCTCCATTCTACTAAAGGCTCTAAGTAGCGTGCTTCTGATTTCAAAGCAATATAACAGGATGGTAGATTCCTATTTTAAATACTTTACTTGTTTATTCATGCTCCGAAGTAAGACAATATCATCAAACTATTTATTGAGACTAGTATATGTTGAATACTAGTTTTTTCAACAATCATATTATTGTGCAAAAAGATTACCCTTTCCAAGATCATCAGGATCAGCATGGACGACAACAGCCCTCCCAATGATGGAATTTGGTCCAGTGAGTGGAATCTGTGATAGAAAGATGATAAATATTTTTAAAATAAAATAAAATAAAATATAAGTCTGAGAAAGTAAACGACCCAGTAAGCATTCTGTAAAAAGATGTTATTTCACGGTCGAAAAAAAAATTGAAGGGTCAATATACCTGGCTGTCAACAATGGCAAATGTAGCAGTCCCTGAAGAACGACAAGAAAAAGAAGATAACATTATTGAGAAAACTATGAATTATAGATGAAAGTTGGCTTGGCCTATAGAGGAGCAACAAGGCGTAAAGAGGGGGGTCAGTGTCCACTCGTAAAAAAAAAATAAAAAACAAAAAAGAATAGAAATTATACCATCCTCTTCAGCCTTCACATTTCCAAGGTCACCAGCATGGCGAACCTCCTCATCAGGAGCTCCATGCTCCTTTCCAGCAGGATTGAAATGAGCCCCTGTATTACCAATGATCATTATTATGACAGAAAAACAATTACTTACAGCCAAAGGTTTTCTATGGAAGTTTCCTTTAAACCCAAAATAAAATCAAATTACCAGTGGACATGCAGCCATTTGTAGTATCACCAAGGGCATGAACATGGAAGCCATGAAACCCCGGCTTCAGCCCAGAGATACTCCCCGATACTGTAGTTGGACCTGAAAATAGTAAATACAACTCACATAAATAATGGTTCTATGTTAAAATAGGTCACCTGATAATGATCAATTAAAATAATGATTCACAGTTAAACTGTAAATGATTTATTATAACTCACTGGTTCTATGTTAAATAGGTCATCGGATTATATTATTATTACAGTGATTCAAGTTACTGTAAATAACTACTCTAAAATAGATAGTAAGTTTACCATTGCCTTCCTGGGTGAAGAAAATGTGGCCCTTCACACCCTCACTTCCAGCGACTACAGCAACAGCCTTCGCCATCCTTTATGTGATCTACAAATTAATACTCAACTAAAAAATAAGACCATCAATAACCAGAATATTGCAACAGAATTGGTGATTCTTACATTTTCCAAGAAAAGACAAACTATGATAAGTGGATATGGAGTCTATATGGCATCTCCAAATGACAAAATCTAGACACAGAGATAGGACTACATGTGTATCTTATATGTGGTTGAGTTGATGTTTGTATATTAAGTTTGTTAGTATCCACCTGGTATATGGAAATCTTATAGTATTTACAAGGGGGTTTTAGACTTTGAGCCTCGAAAAAGTTGTGAAATTTGCATTTGGGTCTTCATAATCGACTATTTAGTATTTGGATCTTGGACCAACGGTTGACTCGTTATTCATGCACACAGATGATGAAAGAGTCACTCTACTCTTGTACACATAAGAAATGAAATTATAGTAGGTATGAGCATCTACCATGAGGTAGATACAAGGATTCTTACAACAACACAACCCAGTCAGTCGAACAACAATTGGTCCAAGATCCAAATCCTAATTGGGTCGATTATGGAAGACCCAAATGCAAATTTCACAACTTGTTCGAGACCCAAAGTCTAAAAAAACCCTATTTACAATTGGGGACATGCTTTTCAACTTACAAATGTTTTATGTTTTGCAGAAGATGCATTGTTCAGACACATGGAGGAGTGCCGTGTTGGACATGGATAATTTAGTTGGGAGATGTCTCCTACATATGATATATCATAGGAAAAAGAGAGAATAAAACCCAAGTTGATGTGCACAAAGAATCTTTGTATATAATCAAGGATTATTCCATAAAATATTTAGACCTATTTCATGAAATTATTTGGTGTGTTTGGTACACTGGCAACATGGATGGGAATTTGATGTGTTCGGCATAAGCCCAATTCAGAATTCTTGCGAATAAGGAATTCTCTTGGGCATCAAATTCTCACCAAATGTGGGAACACAATTCCCATTTGATCGAAGGAGTATTTTGTATTCCCATATATCCAGAATATTATGCATGGAATTTGATGCCTAAGATTAATTTTCTCACGTACATGATGTAAACACTATAACACATAATCCACAGGAATTTTATGCCTCAAAATTAAATTTCACAGGGAATATGGAATTCTCGGAAATGTTGCAATCCACTACCAAACTCGATTTATACCCATTCAATAAAAACTACAGAAGTATGATATATGATGTAACTAGAGAAGTAATTTGGTTTATCTACAATTATGTTTCAATGGGAACCAAATGAAATTTGAACTCTCATGACAGAATGGATCTCAATACACAAATGGTCTAATGGCAGGGATTTTTATTTTTAAAATTTTTTAGTTCTACTATCAAACAAATCAGTCTTCAAACATTACTTATGTGATTGTGATTCACAAGAATGTAAGAGGCTTCAATGGCCAGACATATCCAATGCCGGCTACATGTATTAAGCTTACTTGTAACCACTCAAACCCAGAAAGCACGGGCACTCTAAAAAACAGAACTGTGGCAGTGTCACATAATGTCAGACACGTACTGGACACAAGAGGCACTCCAAACTACACCAGGGCGCCCTGTTAACCAATGTTTTTTTTACATGGCCGTATCGCTTCGTATTCATGCCTTTCCAACACAGATACAAACCCATAGGTTTCAGAAGTTTTTTTGTCTTCCCCCAAGTGAATCTATGATGTAGATCACAAGGCAGTCCACCTAGGAAAGCCCAGACAGTCAGAAAGTCGGTACAGCGGTGTCCGTGTCGCACCGGTGCCGACACAACCACAGCGCATGGAGATGACACAATAACCGCAGAATTTAATCAACCAAATATTTGGTAAAAGAACTTGGCAACACGGATTCACATGTGAGCAGAGAGAGAGAGAGAGAGAGAGACTCCTCCAAACCAATACAAAGTCATCTAACATGATCAGATGATCTATAATAACAAATTTTAAGGATTTTAAAGAAAATAATAGATCTGATCATATAGCTTGAAACCCTAGATATTATTATTATTATTTAATCTAATGCTGATATAGAAGCAAGATTTCAAACCCTAAAATGAAGACAAGATTCTGAGGGAAGTATACCTCAGGCAACCCCAAGAGGAGAGAAGGTGTGGGTAGGTAGTGATAGTATGGAGGAGTGAGGGAGGAGGATGGAATTTGAAGAGTGACCAACCACAACCTAATATAAATACAGTTGTGAGGACTAGACCTTGTGGGATGTGGTCACCCTTGGTAACAATATGTGATGTGATGTTGTTAAACATAGATTAGGGTTTCATATAATGGGAGTTGGAAACAGTTGACCCAAAATGTATGCAACCAAAAAGGTATGTCGAGCATTTCAAAAAAAATAAAAATATACTAGGGTTTCATAAAAAGGGTTAAAAACTAGCATGTTTTTAGTCTTACTTATGCACATCATTTGTTTTTTTTTACTTTTACTTTTGCTCTCTCTTTTTCAATAAATTATTAAGAGAAAATTTTACTCAAAGCATTTGATAAAATTTGACTGAGAGAACAATGTTTGCTGAAATGCTAATAAAAGAAATAAAAAGAAGGACGTTTTGAATCAAAATAACATATTACGTCCTTAGAAAGGACGTTCCCAATACAAAGACTATAAGTTTAAGAGACTATTTTACATTATGATTTTTTTAAGAAACTTTCATCCCAGAGACATTTTTTGTTAAGAAAACGTCCCTTGCATGGACGCATTCACTTTTCAGAGAATAAAATACCCTTTGTATGGGTGTTTTCTTGACAAAAAAAAAAGTCCTTGTAATGGATGTTTATAGTTTTTTTTTAGTTTATATATGTATGCAAATGCTTTTGTAACATCAAAATAATGAGATTTGTTAGCTTATGAAGTAATAAAATATAAGAGTTTTAATGTTCAAATCTTATTGTACAATTTTTTACACATTTTTTGCATTTTTTGTAAGAAAAAAAATAAGCATAAGAAAATTTGAACCCTCAACCTCTTATGTCGTATCTTATTACTTAAGTAACTAATCCAAAAAAAATTCTTATTTTGATGTTATAAATACACACACACATGTCCATTAAAAGAATTTTTTTGTACAAAACATGTCAAACGATTAGGCATTTTTTTTGCCAAAAGGGGTCCAACTATGTGTGTGTTTTTATTGATTGTTTGGTTGCAAGAAAAATGTCCAACGAATGGACATTTTGGTTCTGCTTTAAAATTTATCAAAAATTTGTGTTCTATGTACAATTTTATTAAAGTTTAATGTTGTGTATAAAAATTTCTAAATTATTAATGTTTGCCTTATGCTTGCATGTAAACTTTTTTTCACTATAATACCTTCAATTTTATCACGTTAATATCATAAATTTATTAAATTGTTAACGGAATAAAAACCAAATGACCATTGTAGTCCAATAACTTTTCTTCCTCAACCTCCCAACTAACTAGTAGTAGGATTTATAATATAATATTTTTTAATTGTTCTCCTAAATCTACCACGACATACGGTAAGCTACATAGGGGTATAAAAGTAAAATTACTTAAAAATTAAGTATATCATTTTAAACAATTTACATTTATGGTATCAAAGTAAACATAAGGCAAAGTTTAAGGTATCAATGTGAAAATAGTCAATTTGTTTATTATTGTGGATTAAAATTTGATGGAGTTACATGATTCATTCAGTCGAGTTATAATTCTAAGTTCATTTGAATCCTTTTATGTGCCAACAATTAGATACAATTTTAGATTCTCATATGAGAGGTATCAATGCTCCAAATATCGCTAGGTCAAAAAGTTTTTATTATAATAACTATGTTTTATTTTTTTTACTTTAAACAATAGCCAACTAATTTGTTAAATTCAAGCTTATGAATCAGAGTGATTCCCTGTCATGACCCGCACCCGGTGTAAGGGTACGAGAACGTGGGTACGTCCAGCCTACGTCGCAGCATCGACGGTAGAATACTGTCTACGTCAACAATACTATCTAAATATCTTACATAATATATATGTACATGTCATGCCATCTCAACTCCAAATGGAGGAACAATATGATAATCAATACTCAATCACAATAAAACTAGAGGAAGATGTAGCACGATATGGAATGGAAGAAAGAAAACGCATCACAGTCACAAATACAACTCATATCCAAGTCTATAAACTAGCACAATAGTCTCAATATAATACATGCCAAAATGTCTAAACTAAGACATAATCAATCCAAGAGTCTAAATATCTGCAACTAGCTGATCATTTCCTGGTACCGGCTCCTCATGAGCCACCGTCTCTAACTCTACACCCACTACGTCCTGAGGTCCATAGTGTGTAGGATATCAGTCATCTAAATCATCTGAAAAATATATCCAGTCAGGATTGGAGCGAAGCACACCTCTAACAGCAGTTCCAAATAAATGATAAAGACTATGTAACAGTAAATAGAGAGAACATACAAGATAAATAGAGCATGGACATAAAATATACAGAATATGAAAATGTTGTAAATAGTACAAGAGAGATGAGCATCATATACAAGAGTCAAAAAATATAACTAACTAAGTGAGTGAGTATTAGCTTCGACATATGATTGACTTGGGAACTTGTACAGGAGTCATAGCATGGCTAATCATACATGAAGTGTATGATTAACACTAATATGGTACTTGTACATGAATACTTATACAAGGTGGGTATGATCACATATCTAACTAACACTCCCTAACCCCCAACTGGTATAGTGGATCCAATTATGACACATTATGATACATGATTCATAGAGCAGGGGGGCAACCTTCTCAGGAATCGATATCTATACATGTACATGAATCACAGGGCATGTACATGAATCACAAGGCATGTACAGGGTCCAATAGAAAATGATATCTCATGACGGGATCCAGAAAATACCAATCCGTGTAACCACGTGTCAAGAAGTCAAGGATATCTACACTAGATACAAGTGATATAGAAGATATCATAAACGAAAAACTGTCAGATAATGTACTCACCTCTTGTAAACCCCCTCACCCAAAAATTGGTATCTTTTGTGTATTTTGTATTTCTTATATTTGTTTTAGATTATTTTTTAAATCAAAGAAAACCCAATAATTTTATTAGGATACTTTACCGTGTTTTGGACATTAATGATATAGGATAGCTCCAAAATCTGTATCGCCCTCATAGGAAATAACCTACACAAGAGACACTACTTGTAGGATCTTTTCGTAGCACAAAAATTCGATCATTTGGCATTAGTATGACATTAGTGCAACAACCATAGATTTTTGTGTTAAATATTTAGATATTTATATATATAATTTAATTGTGGTTATTTTGTAATTTCAACTTTTCTACAATTAGTAACCCATAATTCTCCGTGCCAAGTTAGGCATTTTCTCTTTTTGTAGATTTGCATATTAGTTGCCATTACCTCATTCTTTTATAATCTTAATCCTACCCATGACCGAAACTCCCCTAATTTTTTTTTTGTATTTTGTATTTTCTCTTCATTTAAATGATGAATTTTTAGAGTATTCTCTTAGAAAATGAATTTCTTGATTATTTAGTTATAAAAAGATACTTATTTAAAATTATTTCTCCAAAGTTATTTTTACTACAATTTATCTCATGTTAAAATATTATAAATCTCCTAGAAGTTATTTTGGGTGCAAATATATTTTTAGAAATTGTTTATATATATATATATATATATATATATATATATATATATATATATATATATATATATATATATATATATATATATATATATATATATATATATATTGTTTTGTTAAAGTAGAATATAAATATTCTAAGGAGTTATTATATGAAAATATATTTTTGTACTTTTATATTCCCATTTATATGTATAAATATATATATGAAAATATATTTCGAAAAGTTATCTTCTTATAATCCATATATATATATATATATATATATATATATATATATATATATATATATATATATATATATATATATATATATATATATATATATATATATATATATATATATATATATATATATAGTTATTAAAAAAAAGGAAACAAAAACAAAAGATAAAGAAAAGAAAAAAAAAAAAAAAAAAAAATAAAAGAAAAGAAAAGCAAAACCTTAACCTAAAACCCAACTCCTAAAACTAACTAACCAACCCAAAACCAAATCCTAAATCTACCAACAGCAACCCCCTCCCCCCCTCCTCCGCGAACCCAGACTCCCCCCCCCCCTCTCTCTCTCTCTCTCTCTCTATATATATATATATATATATATATATATATATATATATATATATATATATATATATATATATTACAAAACCAAAATTCAAACCCTAACCCTAATCTCTCATCTCTCCTTCACTCCGACCTCAGCGCCGACCCCCGACGCCGTCGACCACTGCCGCAGCCGCTGGCGACCGCCGCCGCAGCAGCCGCGGGCCGCCCGTACGCGCACGCAGTGCACAACCGCAGCCCCGAGTCCCCCTCTTCATGATATTATATCTCTCTCATCTCTTATTCTTTTCTCGAGCGGTTTGTCCGTATACGTTCACAATTTAACTCTCTAGGATTCTCTCTAAGCGGGACGAGTTTTCGTGTCCTGGATTGGTAAAAAAATCGACCGAAAACGGCTGAAAAACTGACCAAAAACACTTTAGAAATTTGACCAAAACTCCCATGTTTATGCCTAATTTGCCACCAACCTATTTAATATTTTTAAAATTTAATTGAAAGGTTTTCTTCTCAATATAACCAAAATTTTACTGTTCTTTTAGTTTTTATTAGTTTGTTTTATTTGTTAAATTATTCGGCGTCCAAAACGCCAAAAACTTGGTATTTTGAAACTAAAATTTTGTGATACGGAGTGCGTCCTGCCAAACGGGACCGTCTCGTCGTATACCAATTATACCAAAAGACGCGTATAGTATATCCTGACGTGTGGACTTTCGCAGAAGTTGATTCGGACGTGTGTGTGCGTCGGAATCAACCCGTATCCGTAACAAGTTCCTGTATCGCGACTTTTGCAAACCACAACCTCACATTGTGTACGCTTGTCAGAATGCGACAAAACTTATGCCATTGGATTCATGGTATCACGCTAGTCCTGTGACCCAAGTTTCACGTAATTCTGAGACAGTTGACCGAGCCGCCTATTCGTTGGCTCCACAGTTTGACTTGAAGGACAAATTTGTGATCGGCTTACCAGAATCCAAAATTGGATATACCGTTGAGTTTGTATCGTCGTTTAAAATTTGTTTGACCTATAATTTATCTCATTTAGAGACCTTTACCCCTGACACGTATTTCGGTGCAAAGTGGGCCTATGCGGACCCCACTTTGACCCAAAATTACCGTTTTGCTCCTGTGTCCAAATTGGACGAAAGGGTAGACTTTTCTGCCTATTTTGCTTATTCTGGGAACGTTGGTGATATTTATTCCAGCATCCGGAGATGTTCATTCGGATGCCATAGTTTCTAATTCCTTGTACTTGACGTCTGGACGCTTATACTACACAGCTTTCTTGCTAGGTAAGTATATCTTGCCAAATTGCTTACAGTACTTTGCATGCTTGTCATATTTTTATATATTTATTATATGTATTTTCTTTCAGTCATAATTATATGTTATATATGTTGACACACACTTGACACACAGTATCATGGGAGGGGAGGACAGTCAGTAGGCGTATGGGCTACCTACTCTGGTAAACCGTAGTACTAGGACGTACTACGGTAGTTGTGTTGCGATGGTCCCTACCCTCGTGATATGTCGATTGATGGTGTCACGATGGTCGCTACCCTCGTGGTATGTCGATTGATGGTACATGTACGTGTGTGTGAGTTATGAGATATCATGTGTATTAGAGTAGCCTACACCTGCCCATACGTTGAAAAGTTGTCCTCATTATGCATATTCATATAGATTGTCTAGTACATCGTACTTGTATATTTTCTGTCTATTATGCATATTTTACTGTATTCAATTGGCATGCTTCTATGTATCTTGTTACGTCCCTCTGAGGACTGGTCCTTTTTCATGTGTAGACGATCATGACTATTTGCAGGAGCACGAATTAGGACTTGCTACTTATCTCTCTTTCGAGGAGTGCTTCTCTTCGAGCCTCATTGTTCATTAGATGTACTTATCTTGTTTCTCTTATATTCTAGTTTGGTAGTAGATTTATCTCCACCCAACTACTTGTTCTTATTAAGCATTTTATACTTGATTCAGTTATATAGTTGATTGGTTATTTGATTCTGTTGACGAGATCTAGTTACGCCCTGTGACTTATGACATAAATCTATACCACTTATGAATTTTTATTCATAATACAGCGTACGTATGTGTTATTGTTTCCATATATTGGAGTTGTCATATATATACGGCTGTCATGATTACGTATTTCTAGTCCTACGTATTTTGGGACTGGGGCATGACACCTCTGGTCCTGAGCAAATGATGTAACTCGGTGCTCAAGCTAGTATCAACCAATCTTATATATGAATAATTATGTTAATGGGTGCAAAGAAGTGATAATATGCTAAAATGAGTCAAAGCATATTTTCTAGGCCAATCTAGGTCATACTAGTCAAATTTGGTCAAAGTAGCTATTTTTAGGTTGTATGAGTCTATATCCAGGTTATACTAGCTATTACATGATACTAGAGTATCATAACTAATAAGTATCAATAGATAGTACACACACACACACACACACACACACACACACACACACACTTAGTTATCCATTAGCTATTATAAGATAGAAGGGTATTAATACCTAGTTACCCTCTTGACACCCACTACCAATACCTAGAGATAAAGCCAATACCTAGTATTACCTTGGTGTATCTTAAGGTAATACTAGAACTAACATTTATCCTAACCAATACTTATACTATATACTCTAATTAGTATACAACTCTCTTAACAAATTGATATTAAGTACTAACTAATCCCTATACAACTAACTAATAACTCATAACTGACATTAATACTAAATACACATACAACTAACATCTATACACTAATATTAACACCAACTTGTATCAACCAACTAACTGTTACAACTAATACTTAACTACTTCATTTACTAACTGATATACTAACTAACATTAGCTAACTAAAGTGCTAACTCTGACTTCTAACATACAACTTACACTTTATACTTACCACTACTAACAACTAACATCTAACACATTAACTATTATTCATTAACTAACTGTTACTAACTAATAGCATAACACTAACTAACATACATAACTTAATACAACTTAACTAACTAACTAACTAACTAACTAACTAACTAACTAACATCTAATTATATAATGACTCAAACTAACATCTACTATTAATAACTAACATAACATATCAAACTAACTTACCGTGCTGTCAGCTCTAGGAGCTGTTGCCCTCCATCATTGCTCACTGTGGCAACCCCCATCTGCTGTGTTGCTGTTCCTAATAGCTGTGCACCAAGTGCACAAGTTTGCCTCCCCTTCACTGGTTAACAGCAACAATTCCAACAACAGCTCACTGCGGTAACCACAACTGCTTTTGTGAGCCTCCATCAGACCTCAACCTTCACTGTTGTGGTACAGTGGCACTTGTGTATACAACTACCCAAGCACACACAGGTGAATCCGACTGTCACACTCATCCCCTTATCCATGTATTACTGATACATGCCACCAATACTACATCAACAAATAACAGACCCTCTACAACATGACTGCACACCAAATAGTCACTCACAACAGACCCCCCTCCCTCATAAGACACTCACAACAATGCACAAATAACATATATATACATATATATATATATATGTATGTATATATACTAACACATGCATACATATATACACAATTAAGGTTGAGTGGACTCAAGCCCACACCAATAGTCATTTCATCAAGCACTTAGAGTGAGAAACTAGGGTACTCATGATACACTCTCAATTGAATACCAATTTTCTCCAATTCATAACAAATACCCATACCAATATACATGACTAATGCAACTTTATACAATAATAATTGAAATGTAACTACTCAAATCTCCCAAAATAAATCTCGTATCAAACCGTATCATAAGATACTATGATACGTTCTACTTGTGTCCAATTGTGGACACGTATCTAGTCTCATAGAATTAATCCAAATCTAATTAGACCATATTAGTCTCATGACACACACTTGATGTATCAATCTCGGAATTATTCCAAAATGGGCACAAAAACCTATGTAGAAGTCACATACAAGTCATATGAACCTACTTCTTATTCCTATGGATAGCTCTAAGCTAAGAGAGGTTTCCTAATGGTCAAATGCATGAATTAAAGTCTAACTATGAAGGGAATTTAGAATTTACCAATTGGAAGATGATCCCAATGAATAACTCAAATGGACACGATCCAGATACAAGCTCCTTGCCAATTCCTCCTTCTCCAAGTGCTCCTTGCAATCTAAGCTCCAATGCTTCTTAGATGATAAAATTGAGAGAGAATGAGAGTGAATTGGGTGGAAGGATGAAGTAATTTAGGGAAAAACTAAATTGGGGATCTAAAAATAAAATAAACTAATGAGAGGAGAGAGACCCCCCCCCCCCTCATATGGCCGGCCCCCTCTTGCCCCTTCTCCAAGTAATTCATATTGACAATAATGCCCCTACTAGTTAGTTATGAGGTTTAGTTAGGAGGGATATATTAGGAAGCTTCTAATTCTTTATGAACTAATATAATCTCCTTAATTAATTAAGGGAATGGTCTAATTGGACCTCATCCAATGTTGGGCTCAATGCGTCATGATAAACTAATAGGTCCACTAATGACAAGTCCAAATAACATAGGCTAGTCCACTAACAAATAATTAAATAGCACAACATAATATAATTATTTAGTAGAACAATATATAATACTAAATCACTAACTAATAAATATGCTAATGACAAAAATACCCTCATCTAGAAATATAGTAGTGACAAGTCTACCCTTCTTAGAAAATTTTGTCCTCAAAATTTAAGGAACTAATACTGCAACAAGCAATTACACAAGAAGGAAGAACGATACCTCACGACTCAAACAGATAAGGGTATCGCTCGCGCATCTCGGCTTCCCTCTCCCAGGTATACTCTCCCGGAGAGTGATGCCTCCATGCGACGTATACCATCGGAATCTTCTGGTTCCACAACACCTTCTCCCTGCGATCCAAAATCTCTACTGGCTGCTCTGGGTAGTTGAGAGTCGGACCCACCTCGATCTCCAAGTGATCTAATACGTAACTAGGATCTACCACGAATCGTCTCAGCCGTGACATATGGAATACGTCACACACTCCCTCCAATGCAGGCGACAAGTCTAGTTTATAAGCCACTGTACCGACCCTCGCAAGAATAGTGAAGGGTCTGATGTACCGTAGGCTAAGCTTTTCGGCTCCACCGAAACAAATTATGCCCCGTGTCAGAGAAATCTATAAGAACTCCAGATCGCCAACCTTAAACTCCAAGGGTCTCCGGCGGCTATTGGCCGAATATCGCTGTTTGTCCTGTGCCACCCGAAGTCTATCTCTAATGAGCTTCACCTTCTCAGCTATATCCACAATTATCTTTGGTCCCAATCAGGCTCTCTCATCAATATCATCCCAAGATAGAGAAGTGCGACACCTCTGTCCATATAGAGCCTTGAATGGTGAGATCTCAATATTGGCCTGGTAACTGTTATAAGAAAATTCTACCAGGTGAAGATGATCCTCCTAAGAGCCTATAAAATCCAAAACACAAGTACGAAGTATATCCTCGAAAGTCTAAATAGTCCTCTCCGACTGTCCATCTGTTTGGGGGTGATATGCGGTACTAAACTTGAGCTGGGTGCCCAAGCTAGCCTGCAAAGTCCTCCAGAAGTGGGATATAAAATGACTGTCCAGATCCGAGATGATTCTTATAGGAACTCCATACAATCTGTCATACATACAACTCTATGCAATCTGACAATTTGGTCAACATGTCTACGATGACCAAAATTGCGTCTTTCCTTCTTGGAGAATGCGGAAGCCCCGAAACAAAATCTGTGATAACATATTCCCACTTCCAATCTAGAATGGGTAAAGGCTGAAGTAAACCATCTGGTCTCTGCCTTTACCTGCTGGCACACTAAACATCTGCATACGAAGTACGCCACCTCCCACTTCATACCATATCGCAATACATGCTCCATCAGATCTCTATACATCTTGTTGGCACCTGGATGAATAAAATACTGAGATCGATGCGCCTCCTGGAGAACCTCCTCGTAAACTCCCTATTCGGCACATATAGTCTAGTACCGTGCCACAATGATCCATCATCAGCAATAGTGAAGTCCTCTGATAATTACATCCGAACCTGTGCTTTGATGCTCCTTATAATCTCATCATCATACTTGGTAGTCCTGACCCTGTCCACCAGCTCAGACTATATCTGCAATCCCCACATCTGCATCTTGACATAGGTACCAACACCTCAATTCCCAAGCTCTCAAGATCAGCCAATAAATATTTGTCCGTAGTCAAGCATATAACCACTGGATACCTGCTCAAGGCATCAGTGACTACGTTGGACTTTCCTAGATAGTACTGCAATGATATGTCAAAGTCCTTCATCAACTCCAACCACCGCTGTTGTCTCATGTTCAGCTCTTTCTGTGTAAACACGTACTTCAAGCTCTTATGGTTTGTAAAGATCTTCACACACTCTCCGTATAGATAGTGTTTCCACAGCTTTAGAGCAAAAATGACCGCTGCCAACTCCAAATCATGGGTAAGATATTTCTTCTCATGAGAACGTAATTGCCTAGAAGCATAGGCAATCACCTTCCCATTCTGCTGTAGAAAGCAACCAAAACCCTTCCCTGAAGCATCACTATAAATAGTAAATCTAGCTGACACCGATGACAATGTCAACACTGGAGCTGTCATCAATCTCCTCTTCAGCTCATCAAAAGAATCATGACAATCTTATGTCCAGACAAACTCCACATCCTTCCTGGTCAACCTAGTTATTAGCTCTGCAGTCTTGGAGAAGTCATGTACAAATCTTATGTAATAACCTACTAGTCCCAGAAAGCTCCTGATCACTGCCACTGAACTCGGAGTAGCCCATGACTCCACTGCAAAAATCTTCTTCGGGTCTACTGAGATCCCATCACCCGTAATCACATGCCCAAGGAATTCAACATTGTCAAGGAAGAACTCACACTTTGAAAGCTTGCCATAAAACTTCTCCTTCATGAGAGTCTCCAGAATTATCCTCAGGTACTCCTCATGCTCCTCCAGGGTCTTCGAATACACCATAATATCATCAATGAATACCACCACAAACTTATCAAGGTTATAGTGGAATACCTTGTTCATCATATTCATGAATACCGTCGAGGCATTGGTCAACCCAAACGATATCACCATGAACTTAAACTGGCTATACCGAGTCCGAAAAGCTATCTTTGGAATATCCTCCTTCTTTACTTTCACATAGTGGTAGCCTGACCTGAAGTCTATCTTTGAAAATACCTTTGCTCCGCTCAACTGATCAAAAAGATCATGTATCCTCAGCAGAGGATATTTGTTCTTGATAGTGAGGTTGTTCAGAGCCCTGTAGTCGATACAGATGTGTACCGACCCATCCTTCTTCGATACAAATAATACCAGAGCATCCCACGGTGATGAACTGGATTGAATGAAGCCTTTGTCTTGTAACTCATCCATCTGCTTCTTAAATTCCACCAGTTCATTATTGTTGACTCTATAGACATGCTGAGATATCGGCTCTGCGCCTGACACCAAATCTATAAAGAACTCAACATCTCGGTCTGGCGGCAAACCCAGCAACTCATCCGAAAAAATATCCATGAACTCTGCTATCAACGGATGTGAAAACTCCTTCTCTTCCACCATGGCTCTACAGATGGCACCTCGCTCTGCTCCGCTGCTCCTCTAGAAATCTCAAACTCTGGCTCTTCTGGCGGTCTAAACAAAACTCTGTCTCCACGATAATCTATACTAGCATAATGCCTACTCAACAAATCCATCCCGAGTACAATATCGTAGTTCAGAAGTGGCATTACGAGTAAGCACACACTCAACTTTCGGCCTTCCAGTGTAACTCTCCGATCTTTATAAATATCACTGACCAGGATAATACCTTCCATAGTCGTGATCTTGTAAGTCCTAGCCAATGGTTCAGCCTCTAAACGATGCTTAAGAGCAAAAGATATAAATACAAAAGAATGGAAGCATTGGAATCAAATAAAGTATAAGCTAGAATAGAATCAAGAAGAACTGAACCTGATATAACATCCCCTACTGGCTCGGTCTCCTCGATCGTCATGACGAATGCTCGTCCCTGCTGTGCACCTCTCTGTTGCTGGTGCTGTGCGAACCTCTGCTGCTATGTCTGCAATGGAGGTCCTCTCTGCTGACCCACAGGTGGCCTCGTCAGTGCCCTCTGAAGTGGGGTTTCCCTCTGAGCTGCACGACGAGGAGATACGAGATAATCCCTCATCTGATGTCCCTCTGTGCCACAATACAAGCACACTCCCAACCTCATCCTACAGACCTCCCTGATATGGCTTATCTTCTTACAGAAGTGACATATGGGAGTTTGCTGAGCCAGTCTTTGCTGCTGCTGCTGCTGCTGTGGCACCTGCTAATCTGGTGCCCGAACTGGAGCCCGCAACTGTTGGAAAGTCCTCTACTACTGGAAATGAGGTCGCTTAGCTGGACCTGTACTGCTTCTAGCTCCTCCGAATACGTCTCTGCCCCTCTTGGACTTGAGCTCCAAGTTATCGTCCACCCTCTGAGCATCCATTAGCATATCCTCGAAAGCTGCAGTGAGATGACCCCTGGTAAGAGATTTGGTCTCTCTGATCAATCTTTTTCGGAACTTCCTCGCTCTCGCAAGGGAGTTCTGCAACTCCATAAATTTGCCCAATCTACAGAATTTTACGGTATACTCATCCACCATCATGCTCCTCTGGACGAGGTCCCAAAACTGGCTCTCTAGGGCAATTAGAGCCACGTCCGAAAAAAACTTCTCCTTGAAAAGCTCTTTAAAATCTTTCCATGTAATCCTGGCGCCACAATTCTCGAGTCCGTACGGAACTATGTCAGACCAATATCGAACATCTGGCTGCCCGCTGCCTCCACCTGTAGGATCTCTGGAATCTGTGTTAGCCTCAGGGTCCTCTCTATGTCCTCGATCCAATCGTTGGCGTATAAGATCCCCTCTGTGCCCCAGAAGTCCTTGGGCCCATCCTCTTGAAGTCAATGATGGTATCTGGCCTCGGCTGATGTGGAGCGGGATGAGGTGGTACTATTTGTGGCCGGACAATCGCTACCTTCTCTACAGCTGCTAGTGCTAACTGATGAGCACTCTCGATGCCCTGACGTAGAATATCTGTCTGCCTCTGCTGTGCTCCATCATCTCCTGGAACATAGCAAACATTTGTGTCCCGTCTGCTGGCATGGGTGGTGGGGGTGGAAGATCCTTCGTGACTGCCGGAACAACCCTCTGAATTGGAGGTGGAGTACCCCAAAAAGCTGCTGCTAAAACCCCCACCTGAACTAGTGAGGCGACCCTCTGAGCTAGAGATAGTGGAGCAGTGGCTGCTGCCCCATCGACAACAGGCTGGGAAGTAGCTGAGGAAGCTGCAGATACTCCCGAGCGATAGAACCTGATTTTGGGAGGCATCCTGAAGACAAATCGAAACAAGAATTAATATTGCGCAAGATACGATAACATCAAGGAATGACAGTTATATTCCAAGAAGGCAATATTCAGATTGATAAGGGTATCAAAAGCAAAGAATTGAAAGTGTTCCTAGTTGTGATTGAGTATACTCTCATCCTATATCCTATATCATATAGTAGGTTGTTTTAATACTCTAAGTCTGAGTACTACTACCTTGACCTGCATGGGCCACCATAAAAATGTGTCATGACCCGCACCCAGTGTAAGGGTATGAGAACGTGGGTACGTCCAGCCTACGCCGCAACATCAACGGTAGAACACTGTCTAGGTCAACAATACTATCTACTTATCTCACATAATATATATGTACCTATCATGCCATCTCAACTCCAAATGGAGGAACAATATGATAATCAATATTCAATCATAATAAAACTAGAGGAAGATGTAGCACGAAATGGAATAGAAGAAAAAAAAATGAATCACAGTCACAAATACAACTCATAACCAAGTCTATATACTAGCACAATAGTCTCAATATAATACATGCCAAAATATCTAAACTAAGACATAACCAATCCAAGAGTCTAAACATCTGCATCTAGCTGATTATCTCCCGGTACCAGCTTCTCCTGAGCCACTGTCTCTAACTCTACATCTACTACATCCTGAGGTCCATAGTGTATAGGATACCAGTCATCTAAATTATCTGAAAAATATATCCAGTCAGGATTGTAGCGAAACACACCTCTAACAGAAGTTCCAAATAAATGATAAAGACTATGTAACAGTAAATAGTGTTACGCCCCAGTCCCAAAAATACGTAGGACTAGGACACGTAAGCATGCCAGCCGCATGGATATGGCAACTCCAATATATGGAAACCAAATCCACACGTACGCTGTAATATGAATATCAAATCCACAAGTGGTATAACTGTAATACAAGTCACAGGGTAAAATCTAAATCTCATCCACCAAAATTATATAGAAATAAATAAACAGTATCGATGAAACTAGATCTCAATAAGAAGTATCTAGGATGATAGTTGGATGGAAACAAATCCACTACCAACTCGAATAGGAAAGGTAAATACAATATAAGTACAACACAATCAAACCCAATATAAGTATACCAGCTATCGATCATGACTCGAAGAGAAGACATCCACTAAGCATATACAACCATCCAAATCTGCGCTCCTGCAAATACTCAAGAACAGATACACCTGGTAGTGGACCAGGTCCTCAGAGGGACGTAACAAGATACAGAAAATATGAGCCAACTTGAATACAGTAAACATGCATATAATTTGAAAATAAATAAGTACGCAGTACAAGACAATCTATATGAATGCAAATGAGGACAACTTTTTGACGTATGGGCAAGGGTAGTCTACTCGATCTAAGCCTCACAACTCACCCACCCGTCTAGAACATCAGAAATCGACATACCTCTGGGGTAGCGACCAGCGCGACTCTACAAAAATCGACATATCTCTGGGGTAGCGACCAGCGCGACACACGCCCGTAGTGCGAACTATATACTACGGTTTACCAGAGTGGTTAAAAGCCCATACGCCTAATGATTGTCCTCCCATGATACTAGGTGCCATGTGTGTGTCAACATATCTAATACATAGTAATGACTGGAGAAAAACTACACATGCAAGAACTATACAGAAATGAAATAAATAAAAAGAAATATAAATAGTATACAAAGTACTGTAAATAATTTGGCAAGGTATCTTGCCTGGGGTCCTGCTGCTGGTATGAATCAGAGTCCAAGTCACAGTCCAAATAGCCTATGTATTACAAATTTATCACGTCAAAAGATAATTTATTTTAATTTATTTAATTCTGGAATAATTACTCTAAAATCCTATTTTAATCTTATTATTCTGATTTTTATGTTAATTCCTAAATTTTGTCCAAAGAAACTGAATTTTATCAACTCGAGACTCATGGCACGCAAATCGAGGCGATCTGTTGACCAAAAAGTCAACCGACACAAACTTAATTTTCATATATGATTTCCTGTAGATTTTAGCGTCAAAAATATGCTGGAATTTACGGCTCTTCCGAATTCAAATTCGTTTGGAAATTATGGCACATACAAATTTTGTATTGTGTACCGATGGTTAAATTCTAACCTAGAAGTTCTACAGAATTAAAAGTATGTAAATACTTCGAGTTAAATTCTGGGAAAAATATATGTCGATGATCTCGATATTAGCTTTCTGAAACTTCAAGCGGTTCGTCATTCTGATTCCGGGTTCTCCCGAAATTGCGAAAACATCGAAATACGTCTATTTTTGGATATGCTGTGCTCTACGAATTTTCTAAAATTTAATACTAATAATTTAGAAAAACAATTTATATAATCGGAAATCTAACCTCATTATCGTTCTAAGAAAAAAAACTAGGCCTCGTTTGGAGTCCGGAGCTATGCGCAATGGCTTCTGGAAGATGAAGGAACCCTAGATGACAATTCTCCAAAAATCGGCTGAAGAAAAACCCTAGAAATTAATATCTAAACTATTATATATATATATATATATATATATATATATATATATATATATATATATATATATATATATATATGAGAGAGAAAGTGCAGCCGCGACTCACAGCGCTCCATGTGGCAACCATCCGTGCAGCCCCGCCCAGATCGAACGGTCGCAATTCGATGCGGCTCGGCTCAGCTGAGTCCGAGTCGAACTCGGTCTCGGCTCGGCTCGCACCCACTCAGCGATCACTGACAGGCGGGCCCGGTACTGTTCACTGCTGGAGGCTGACATGTGGGCCCCCTGTTTGCTGACTGGGCAGAATTAATTACTTTTTGGGTTTTTTTTCCAAAAATTAGTTTTTAATTCAGTTTTTCATAATTAACTCAAAATAAATGCTAAAAATAATCAAAAAATTCCCAAATAATTCTAGAAAATATATTTTATTATTTAGAACCTAAAATAAAATTTGGGATATTTTTAGTTAAGTTTGAACATAAAATAAATTCTTTAAAGTCCTCAAAAATTAGTGTTACTAGTTTTTAATTAACTAAAAATTATGAAAAAATCCCAATAATCTAAAATAGCCTAAAAATAATTCTAAATAAATATTTATATAAGTAAATATACTAAAAAAATTATTTTCTAATTAACTAAGATAATACTCTAAATAAATTCAACATCTATAATAAATATAATAATATAAAATATACACAAATACCTATTTTGGGTGAGGGAGTTTACAATCTACCCAACTTAAAACAATTTCGTCCTCGAAATTAAAATAAGGCATAATTTGTTAAATCATTCACATTCGTACATAAGGTACGTCAATCGCAATCTCTTCCAAAAATTTAAATAACAAAATATATTCAAATCTATCGCGATCACTTCAAAATTAAGATAACCACTGTTTAAATCAAAATTCAACCTGTCGTAATCTCTTCTCGATTTTTAAATAATCAACATCCAAATCTAACTCAAGTCTATATGACATCCCACATCAAAATTTATATCATAATTTCCAACTATCATAATCTCCTCTAGACTTTGAACAATAAATAATTCTAATCAAATCTTATTCCTATTCTTAACTTAAGAATTTTGTACTATTCAAATATTTAAACTCAATTTACATCCTCAATATTTCAAATAGGTGACCCAACAATCAAAATTGAACTTTTAATTCAAATCATCAAATTGTAAAATTTAAATCTAATTAACCAATTGTTCAAGTCTAAAATTCTATATTTATCCTCAAAATTTAAATCGATGATTCATCCTTCAATATTCAAAATTTAAATCATGTGCTCAAAGTATAAATATTTGGTCCGCAATATCAAGATTTTAAAATTTGTTAAATCCTCATTATCTTAATCCTTCTTTTAAAATTTCTCAAAATTAAAATGACTTGAATCTCCCAATCTAATCTTACTTGATCACAATCTAAAAGAAATTTCTCTCAAGTTGACAATGCACTGCTACCCAACTTAGAATTTATCCATCTATCACAGAAGGCTATATACTTTAAGAAAAATATTCCTTAATTTATTTACTCATGTCATTCAATCCTCAAAACTTCAACGCCGATTATATCATATATGTCCTTAATTACAAAAGAATAATCCTCAAGTATGTGATCGGCCTACGGGGTATATCTAGTACTCTCTGTGTATTAAACTTATACCAAGCACGAGGTTTCGTCTTTCTGAAATAAGGGAAGACGGAGATCAATAATAAAGAGTTCAAGGACGAGGTAATAGAATAGAAGTATCGGGATCAAGGTGTTTAAAGAATTCAAATAAGAATTGTCAAAGCAGTTGTGGATTGAAGTCCTATTTTGGTAATGCCTATCCACATGCTCGCATCGGTACAGTTATGTAACGGATACAATATGCTTAGACATATCTAGATGGCAAGTACAGGTGTCTACTAGTCAACTATATATCTCAATCCACGTAAAGTATTACTGCGAAGGGCGAATCAAGCGCACTATGGTTGATCAGACCATAATACACTGATTCTGAATTATATTATTGTGGGCCTCCCCAATAATACATATGTCATGAACAAGCTCGATAAAGAATAAGCTTGCAAAAACTAGGCTATAATAGTAGCATAAGTCAAGGTAGTATAGCAAATATAAGTACGCTAGATGATGATGAAAGGAGGTACAATTTAATTCAAGTTCACAAAAACAAAAACAACAATAATAAAAGACTCTACAATCCCTACAGTTATCATACAACCTCCTTGTCTAAGTCGCTAGTCGACCAAATAGGGGCAAGGACCTCTAAATTCAATCGTCTGAATAAACATTGTCGTCTTTTGCTAGAATGCAATTAATGTTGTTCAATCACACTCCATTAATAGGTCAAAAGACTATGTGATACTAGGTGTCAAACATTATGGTAAAACTTCTAACTAACTCTAGTAGTGTCTATACTACTCTCAAGTCTTCTTAATACATCAAGGGGTAATGGTATACCAATCTAAAGATAAGGAATTCTAGGGTTCACTAGATATTCTAAACTTAGTGTTGTGTCTATATTCTCGTTGTATTCTTAATAGGTGTGCTACTCTAATTATCATCTAACAACAGAAACTTCTATATTATAGGAGAAGGCTATACTTAAAGAACTATTAGGGAAGTACATGAATCGAGCATGATGCGGCTATTCAAATAGAACAGATTGGAAGGAAGGATGAGTCATAGTCAAATATGGATGAGATCCTATACTCTATTCCTAGGTGCAGGCTTGCTTGATACAGTAACATAACCGAGACAATATACTCTTGACCTGCATGGGCCACCACAAAAATATGTCACGCCCCAGTCCCAAAAATACGTAGGACTAGGACACGTAAGCATGCCAGCCGCATGGATATGGCAACTCCAATATATGGAAACCAAATCCACATGTACGCTGTAATATGAATATCAAATCCACAAGTGGTATAACTGTAATACAAGTCACAGGGTAAAATCTAAATCTCATCCACCAAAATCATATAGAAATAAATAAACAGTATCGATGAAACTAGATCTCAATAAGAAGTATCTAGGATGATAGTTGGATGGAAACAAATCCACTACCAACTTGAATAGGAAAGGTAAATACAATATAAGTACAACACAATCAAACCCAATATAAGTATACCAGCTATCGATCACGGCTCGAAGAGAAGACATCCACTAAGCATATACAACCATCCAAATCTGCGCTCCTGCAAATACTCAAGAACAGATACACCTGGCAGTGGACCAGGTCCTCAGAGGGACGTAACAAGATACAGAAAATATGAGCCAACTTGAATACAGTAAACATGCATATAGTTTGAAAATAAATAAGTACGCTGTACAAGACAATCTATATGAATGCAAATGAGGACAACTTTTCGACGTATGGGCAAGGATAGTCTACTCGATCTAAGCCTCACAACTCACCCACCCGTCTAGAATATCAGAAATCGACATACCTCTGGGGTAGCGACCAGCGCGACTCTACAGAAATCGACATATCTCTGGGGTAGCGACCAGCGCGACACACGCCCATAGTGCAAACTATATACTACGGTTTACCAGAGTGGTTAAAAGCCCATACGCCTAATGATTGTCCTCCCATGATACTAGGTGCCATGTGTGTGTCAACATATCTAATACATAGTAATGACTGGAGAAAAACTATACATGCAAGAACTATACAGAAATGAAATAAATAAAAAGAAATATAAATAGCATGCAAAGTACTGTAAACAATTTGGCAAGGTATCTTGCCTGGGGTCCTGCTGCTGGTATGAATCAGAGTCCAAGTCACAGTCTAAATAGCCTATGTATTACAAATTTATCACGTCAAAAGATAATTTATTTTAATTTATTTAATTTTGGAATAATTATTCTAAAATTCTATTTTAATCTTATTATTCTGATTTTTATGTTAATTCCTAAATTTTGTCCAAAAAAACTAAATTTTATCAACTCGAGACTCATGGCACGCAAATCGAGGCGATCTGTTGACCGAAAAGTCAACCGACACAAACTCAATTTTCATGCATGATTTCCTGTAGATTTTAGCATCAAAAACATGTTAGAATTTATGGCTCATCCGAATTCAAATTCGTTTGGGAATTATGGCACATACAAATTTTGTATTGTGCACCGATGGTTAAATTCTAACCTAGAAGTTCTATAGAATTAACAGTATAAGAATACTTCGAGTTAAATTCTGGGAAAAATATATGTCGATGATCTCGACATTAGCTTTCCGAAACTTTAAACGGTTCGTGATTCTGATTCCGGGTTCTCTCGAAATTGTGAAAACATCAAAATACGTCTATTTTCGGACATACTGTGCTCTACGAATTTTCCAGAATTTAATACTAATAATTTAGAAAAACAATTTATATAATCAGAAATCTAACCTCATTATCATTCTAACAAAAAAAAACTAGGCCTCGTTTGGAGTCCGGAGCTATGCGCAATGGCTTCTGGAAGATGAAGGAACCCTAGATGACAATTCTCCAAAAATCGGCTGAAGAAAAATCCTAGAAATTAATATCTAAACTATTATATATATATATATAGGAGAGAGAAAGTGCAGCCGCGGCTCACAGTGCGCCATGTGACAACCATCCGTGCAGCCCCGCCCAGATCGAACGGTCGTAGTTCGATGCGGCTCGGCTCAGCTGAGTCCGAGTCGAACTCGGTCTCGGCTCGGCTCGAGGTCGGCTCGGCTCGGCTCGCACCCACTCAGCGGTCACTGACAGGCGGGCCCAGCACTGTTCACTGCTGGAGGCTGACAGGTGGGCCCCCTGTTTGCTGACTGGGCAGAATTAATTACTTTTTGGGTTTTCTTTTTCAGAAATTAGTTTTTAATTCAGTTTTTCATAATTAACTCGAAATAAATGCTAAAAATAATCAAAAAATTCCCAAAAAATTCTAGAAAATATATTTTATTATTTAAAATCTAAAATAAAATTTTGGGATATTTTTAATTAAGTTTGAACATAAAATAAATTCTTTAAAGTCCTCAAAAATTAGTGTTACTAGTTTTTAATTAACTAAAAATTATGGAAAAATCCCAATAATCTAAAATAGCCTAAAAATAATTCTAAATAAATATTTATATAAGTAAATATACTAAAAAAATTATTTTCTAATTAACTAAGATAATACTCTAAATAAATTCAACATCTATAATAAATATAATAATATAAAATATACACAAATACCTATTTTGGGTAAGGGAGTTTACAAATAGAGAGAACATACAAGATAAATAAAGCATGGACATGAAATATATAAAATATAAAAATACTGTAAATAGTACAAGAGAGATGAGCATCATATACAAGAGTCAGTAAATATAACTAACTAAGTGAGCGAGTACTAGCTTCGATATGTGATTGTCTTGAAAACTTGTACATGAATCATGGCCTGGCTAATCATACGTGAAGTGTATGATTAACACTAACATGGTCATTGTACAGGAATACTTGTATAGGTAGGGTATGATTACATATCTAATTAACACTCCCCAGCCCCCAACTGGTATAGTGGATCTAACCATGATACGTTATGATGCATGATTCATAGAGTAGAGGGCCAACCTTCCCAGGAATCGGTATCTATACATGTACAAGAATCACAGGGCATGTACATGAATCACAAGGTATGTACAGGGTCCAATAGGAAATGCTATCTCATGACGGGATCCAAAAAATACCAATCCGTGTAACCACGTGTCAAGAAGTCAAGGATATCTACACTAGATACAAGAGACATATAAGATATCATAAATAAGAAACTGTGAGATAATGTACTCGGCTCTGGTCCTGAGCAAATGATGTAACTCGGTGCTTAAGCTGGTATCACCCAATCCTATATATGAATAATTATGTCAATGGGTGCAAAGAAGTGATAATATGCTAAAATGAGTCAAAACATGTTTTCTAGGCCAATTCTAGGTCATACTAGTCAAATTTGGTCAAAGTAGCTATTTTTAGATTGTATGAGTCTATATCCAGGTTATACTAGCTATTACAGGATACTAGAGTATCATAACTACTAAGTATCAATAGATAGTACACACACACACACACACACACACACACACACACACACACACACACACACTTAGTTATCCATTAGCTATTATAAGATACTAGGGTATCAATACCTAGTTACCCTCTTGACACCCACTACCAATACCTAGAGATAAAGCCAATAACTAGTATTACCTTGGTGTATCTTAAGGTAATACTAGAACTAACATTTATCCTAACCAATACTTATAATATATACTCTAATTAGTATACATCTCTCTTAACAAATTGATATTAAGTACTAACTAATCCCTATACAACTAACTAATAAATCATAACTGACATTAATACTAACTACACATACAACTAACATCTATATACTAATATTAACACCAACTTGTATCAACCAACTAACTGTTACAACTAACACTTAACTATTTCATTCACTAACTGATATACTAACTAACATTAGCTAACTAAAGTGCTAACTCTGACTTCTAACATACAACTAACAATTTATACTTACCACTACTAACAACTAACATCTAACACATTAACTATCATTCATTAACTAACTGTTACTAACTAATAGCATAACACTAACTAACATACATAACTTAATATAGCTTAACTAACAAACTAACATCTACTATTAATAACTAACATAACATATCAAACTAACTTACCTTGCTGTCAGCTCTAGGAGCTGTTTCCCTCCATTAATTCTCACTGTGGCAACCCCCATCTGCTGTGTTACTGTTCCTAATACCTATGCACCAAGTGCACAGGTTGCCTCCCCTTCACCGGTTGACTGTAACAATTCTAACAGTAGCTCACTGCGGTAACCACAACTGCTTTTGTGAGCCTCCATCTGACCTCAACCTTCATTGCAGTGGTACAGTGACACTTGTGTATACAACCACCCAAGCAGACACAGGTGAACCCGACTGTCACACTCATCCCCTTATCCATGTATCACTGATACATGCCACCAGTACTACATCAACAAATGACAGATACTTTACAACATGACTGCACACCAAATAGTCACTCACAACAAACCCCCCTCCCTCATAACACACTCACAACAATGCACAGATAACATATATATATATATATATAAGTATATACTATCATATATATATATACTAACACATGCACATATATATACACAATTAAGGTTGAGTGAACTCAAGCCCACACCAATAGTCATTTCATCAAGCACCTAGAGTGAGAAACTAGGGTACTCATGATACACTCTCAATTGAATACCAGTTTCCCCCAATTCGTAACAAATACCCATACCTATATACATGACTAATGCAACTTTCTACAATAATAATTAAAACGTAACTACTCAAATCCCCCAAAATGAACCCCGTATTATACCGTATCATAAGATACTATGATACGCTCTACTTGTGTCCAATTGTGAACATATATCTAGTCTCATAGCATCAATCTAAGTCTAATTAGACTAAATTAGTCTCATGACACACACTTGATGTGTCAATATCGGAATTCTCCAAAAATGGGCACAAAAATCTATCTAGAAGTCACAATACAAGTCATATGAACCTAATTCTTGTTCCTATAGATAGCTCTAAGCCAATGGAGGTTTTCTAATGATCAAATACATGAATTAGAGTCTAACTATGGAGAAAATTTAGAATTTATCAATTAGGAGATGGATTCCCAATGAATCACTCAAATGGACACGATCCGGACACAAGCTCCTTGCCAATTCCTCACTCTCCAAGTGCTCCTTGCAATCCAAGCTCCAATGCTTCTTAGATGATAAAATTTAGAGGGAATGAGAGTGAATTGGGTAAATTTATTGGAGAGATGACGTAATTTGGGGAAGAACTAAATTGGGGATCTAAAAATGAAATGAACTAATAGGAGGAGAGAGAGAGAGAGAGAGAGAGAGAGAGAGAGAGAGAGACCCCTCATATGGTCGCCCCCTCTTGTCCCTTCTCTAAGTAATTCATATTGACAACAATGCCCCTACTAGTTAGTTATGAGGTTTAGTAAGAAGGGCTATATTAGGAAGCTTCTAATACTTTATGAACTAATATAATCTCCTTAATGAATTAAGGGAATGGTCTAATTGGGCCTAGTCCAATGTTGGGATCAATGCATCATGATAAACTAATAGGTCCACTAATGACAAGTCCAAATAACATAGGCTAGCCCACTAATAAATAATTAAATAGCACAACACAATATAATTAATTAGTAGCACAATATATAATATTAAATTATTAACTAATAAATATGCTAATGATAAAAAATACCCTCATCTAGAAATGTGGCAGTGACATTCCAATTCCTCTTTTTTTTCATCGGGTTAGAATTTAATTTTTTAAATAATTATCAATTCCAAACTTATGTCTACCATATGATATGTTGTGAGCCATAGTTGATACTTTATTTTGATTCATATAATCCTAATTCGTATAAATCTTCCCTCCTTGGTGGTTTCAAAGGCCAACCCAATTTCATGGGTCGTTATATGTGTGTCGGGGGGGGGGGGGAGGGAGAAAGAGAGAGAGAGAGAGAGAGAGAGAGAGAGAGAGAGAGAGAGAGATGCAATATGTCAAACTAGCCATAGTCGATGGGGAGAAGACTGCAAACATCACCGAAGAAAGACATGTCAGAGACCCGAGAGTTCTTTCTATGATCCTTAGTCTTTTATCTCATGGGTACTAAGCCTAAATACGACTTGGTAAGCGAGATTTCTCGTCTTCTATGGTGACTGTGGGAGCTATGGATGTTTACTTCAGGGAAAACGATTTCTTTCTCTTCAAATTTGTATTGTAGGAGGATATTAACTAAATCCTGGAAGAGGATCCATGAATGTTTAACGACAAGCTAGCTATTCTACGTCGGTTGGACCTGAGTACGAGTTTTGAATAGGATCGATTGTCTAAGATCTCCATTTGGATTAGACTCCCATGGTTGTCATCATTGGTGTAGAATATCCCGACCAACATGAAGATGCCAAGCCCGATTGGCACTTCTATCAGTATAGATGTCCCAACGACATAACAATAACGTTTAGCCTTTGCAAGGATGTTTATGGAGGTAGAGGTCATGATGGAATTACCGAGCGTAGTACCAATTCGATTTGCGACATGGTAAATGTTTCAGCAGGAAGTGGAGTATGAATGGGTATCGGGGCATTACAGTCGATTTGGGCATAATCCAAGTCAATACTCGAAGTGCATATAAGATCAACTAAAATATGAGAATATGGATGCTGATAAGGAGCATGGTATTCTTGTGGGCCATCTGTTCTAGTGGTGTCACTACCATATTTCCAGAATAGGAATATTTTTCTAATTGTGTATTATTGTAAATATTGTGTATATTTTTAATTATTTATAATGTGCATGATATATATATTGTAAATAGTATTATATTTGGTTAGTGGATTAGACTATTTGACTAAACATGATATTAGTGGACCTAACTAGACTTGACTTGACCCATTGATTCAATTAAATAGTTAGTCATGACTAGATTAATTCTATTAAACCTATTTAGACTTAAGAATAAAATATTCCTCTTATGGTTTAGTTAAATCCTATTCATGAAGGAATAAGAGGGACATTTGTGTCAATCAAACATTCCTCAACCTAACCCTAACCCTAAGAGGAAGTTTATATAAGCCTCTTTATTCATGAATAACCTCCATTTCATTCCTAATTATTTTATTCCCAAATAAGAGGCAAACCCTAATCTCTTCCCTACCAAATCCACCATTCCTAAATCTCATCCCTCTTATTTTTATTCCAAGGAGGCTAAGGAGCTTGACATTGCTAAAGGAGCACTTGAGGAGGAAAGCATTGGCTTGAGGATTGTGTCCAACCTTTATTTGTGTCCATTTGGTGGATTATATTGGAAATTCATCTCCCAATAGGTAAAACTCTTATTCCCTTTGTCATTTCAGATTTGAATGGAGAAATAAACCCCTAGGGGCCTCCCCTTGTCTAAGGTCTACATATAGGAAGAAGAAATAGCTTCATAGGAGGCATATTGTGATAGTTACATTGAGTTTTAGGGCCAAATGGGAGGAAATCCGAATTTGGTTCATCAAGTGTTTGAGAGAATGATTCATTAGTAGTTTAGATTTTGATTCATGAGTATTGAGTGTGTACGTGTCCACAAGTGGATACATGTAGTCCGTATCATGATATTTCATGATACACATGGTTGGATCTTGAGATACTTTAGATTGGGTGTTCATGAGAGTGTGGAATGGTGCATACTTGAGTGTGTATGTGTTTTTCTATGTTACTATATATATATATATATATATATATATATATATATATATATATATATATATATATATATATACACACACACACACACACATAGGTAAATGTGTAATTGTATCTATATGTGATGTGAGGTGGTATTGCACCATGATATTGTGTAGAGAGTGTTGATTTAGGACTATGCACAGTGAGGAACCATTGTGTGTATATGACTGTAAGTGAATTATAGGCTTGGGTTTAGCAGTAAGAGGAATGAGAGAGAGTGGTTGTCACTTAGCAACTGGTACACTATTTTGTGCAACAAACACAAGAACTGTGCATCAGGATGCTCAGTTCTGGTACCGTGCCTATCACAGTGAGTGTGTGTAAGTGTTGTAGGTGTGTGTGAGGGATGTATGTATCAATGTGAGTATAACAGAGGAGTTTGGGGTGTTCCTAGGTCTGTTGCCGTGTGCAGTTGCTTGGGGAAGATGTGTGACATCAGTGCTCGGATAGGGGGTCCAGTCATTTATGGGGGGATGCTGTAGGTACTGGTGAAGGGGGAGTTCAAGTAGGAGTGACTGAAGGTAAGGTTTGGCTCAGGTCCGAACACCCTGGACAGGATGTGCATCAAGGTTCTGGGTTGAGGTAGTGTGTTGAAGTGTGAGGGAGACGTTTGGGTACCATGTCTTGGAGTGTTGTAGGTATTAATGGTTAGGGGAAGTGAGTAGTGCAGGCAACAGAATATTGTGCACTGCACAACTAATATAGTAGTTGTAGTGTATAGGCAAGTTTCAGGTAGCAGTGTTGCAATAGAGGGGAGTATGTATCAGTGATGAATTCAAGTGCAGGGATCAAGTTTGAAGCTCGGGTCTGTGACAACAAGTGTTGTTGCAAGTACATTTAAAGTTGTGAATGATTAGATGATGGTATCATTGGTGTAAACCCTCTCACCTAAAATTAGGCCTACATGGCATAGATAGAGAAACTAGGGCTAGTTTGTATCCTATTAGATACAGGACATGACATTCTATTTAATTATACAATATTTATGTCACATAGTGCACCTTACCATTGCTTCGATAATTGGAGCACTACACTAGCCATTGCCTTCCTACAAATTTCACATCTTGTCCTAGACGTGCCAGCCTTCCATCATGACCTTTGTGTAACTTATAACCATGCTTTCTTGTGCTACATTTTAGTCGCTCAACATTCGTCGCAGATGTTTATATGTAATTCTAAATAAATACGACTTTGTATCCTTGTGCTTTCCAATCGAAATAGGAAACACAATCTTGACCCGTTTCGTACAACATAATTTATGATAAAATTCTACTCTGAGCCCTCTATGTCCGTGACACTTGTGTCCCACCTAATTTTAGTCCCATGTACTTCTAATTAATTTCAGAACACCTTGCACAGTAATTTTAATTAATTTAATCTAATTTCCGTCTTTGTGCAATTTTCCAATTATTGGGCACTTTTATACAAAAGTGCATTGAGGTGTCCACACCATTGGACAATACATGAAGAAACTCAATTTTTCCTTCACATAAATTTTTTTCCAAAATTTTTGGAATGTGCAAACGCACAACATCACCCCTCAATTTATTCCTAGCATTGCATTTTAAACAATGTAATTGTAGCCTCCAAACATCCCCATATAAGCCCAAGGCCCAACCCCAAGAGGTGTTGACCAAGCCCATTCCTAGGTCAACAAAACCCTAGGCCCCACATGTATAAATATACAATTTTATTCCTTTTTCCTTTCCTTTTTCTATTTCTCACAAACCCAAAATTAACCCACCTCTTCTCCTATTCACCATCTCTTTCCTCCAGACCCGACCGCCGACCATCTTCCTCCGCTGCGACCACCTCCGCTCACCACCCTCTCCTCACCTTCTTCCTCCTCTACTCCGGCTGTCCTCGACATCCACCACTCGATCTCGCCTCCACCTTCATCTCCCCGCTGCACCAAGAAGTCCGCCGGAGTCCCGAACCCCCTCGACCCCGATTCTCCTCTGGCCAACCGCCACTGCACCACCACCACCTCTTCTTCTTCCTCCCTGCTCTCATCTCGACCCAACCTCCCTCAGCAACACAACCCCGACCGCCTGCACGTCGCCACGTCGGACCTCCATCTCCGCTCACCACCATCACCATTAACATCACCATTACCACCGGCTACGACCCCGCTGCTCTCGACCCCGCCGGTCTCGACTTGTCTTCCCCGGTGAGCTCGACCACCAACACCACCACCATCATTCAGCTTTCCTCCCCCTCGACCATGACGCCACCCGGCCAGACACCTCCCCCTGGCCGAAAGCCGCACGACCCGCCTGCTCGACCTCCCTGCACCATCACCTCCCCGCCAGCAACTGCTGCACACTACCCCCGACCTCCTGCCACCTCTCCCTTTTCAGGCCGAGCTTCCTCCTCCCTGCTCCCTGTTCTCCTCCTCCTTCGGTCCGGACCTCCCCGCCCTAGCCGGAGTACAATCATCACCACCATTAGTATAATAACCATCACCATCATCATCTCATTATCACCCACATTATCATCCTTGTTATCACCATCATCCACATTATCATCCTCGTCATCACCATCACCCACATCATCATCCTCATTATCACCATTATAATCCCCATCACCCACATTATCATCTCATCATCATCGTCGTGCCTATGCACGCTAGCCTCGAGGTTCGAACCTGTCCTCATTCTCCTTTTATGTGTGTTTGTGTGTGTTTCAGTAGAATATTAGTATTGCTTTACCACAGTCAGTTGACATCAGACCCGTGTCAGGAACCCAATGACTTGTGTGCATATACGCACGCGTATTAGAATTAAACTAATAAATATATATACTATAAATAATTGGATGTATTGTATAATTAATTATATGCTAATAATAATTAAGACTGTATATTTAGACTGTAAGACCCTAGGACACTGTGGACTGTCCCGTTATTACCTTGACCATGTGACCCAGAGACTTGTGAGTTGACTGCCTTGCGTACATTAACGTACTAGCTTAGACACCTGTCAGTTGACTGTCTGATTGTGTACAGCACTTGAAGACGTGATACCCGCATAATTAGACGTGCAATTGACCGTGTTAGTTGACCCGTGTTACCCCTAGTGTAGCCTCTGAGTCCAGAGTAAATATAGTTATGTATGTGCTAGTGTAATGACTAATGATTTTATTGTATTATATTATATGTACATAGGATATTGGATTTGTTCTGCGCGACTTCTGGAGCAGGTTATTGGTATATTGCAGCTTCCTTGCCAGGCAAGTATACCTTGCCATTGTACTGTTATTCATATTCTATATATTGCATGCATCTTTATTTTTTGTCATTAGTTCATATATTTTAACTATTATATAAAATACGCGTCCAAGGAAACTTGGGTACAACGACGGTGTCGTCGTGAATTGTTTTTATTATGTATATGTATTGATCTTGTTTTTGAGACTGCCCCATTATCGTGAAGCATCATTAGGGTTTCATTGGCCGTGACATAGTTGTTACACGAGTTGTGAGTCTCATATAGATCACGAACTGCATACTGGGTTGGCCTCCTGTACGTGTGGGCCGTGCGTTAGAGATAACTGCTGTTAGAAACTTTATATGCTAGAAGACTCAGCAGTTATTAGTAGTCCGGGGACATAGCCTATTATAGTACGGTGGTCCAATCCTTATCCTTGTTTGGTTGCAGGATTGGGCTATTGTACTAAAGATAGGCTATGAACCAAATCGTGTCATGGATGTGACATGCTTAGAGCATGGGGTAGGGAGAACAACAAGTAAGACGTTTGGGCTCCTTTGTACTTTCTTTTTGTTCGTCCGGATTCTTCATCGGAGAAACGGGTGGTGATGACCCCTATATTACAGGCGGCCTCTGTCGTTCAAAAGACGGTATACTTTTTAGGCCCCTGATTCTCTGAGAGAATTATGCCAATCCCATTTATGGCCAGATAGCCCACGTATTGGAAAATTGTTCTCAAACTGCATTCACTTAGACGGTTAGGCGACCCCATTGGATATTTATGTTAGTACTTTATTGGCATACTTCTATGTATCTTGTTATGTCCCTCTGAGGACCTGGTCCCTTTCCAAGTGTAGTTGTTTATGAGTATTCGCAGGAGCGCAGATTCGGACTTGCTACCTATATTCCGATGAGATCTTCTCTTCGAGCCCCGTGATTGTTAGTTGATATTCGTATATTATGTTATTGTGTTGCACTTATATATTTGAGTTGGTAGTGGATTTGTTTCCATCCGACTGTCATCTTTAGATGCTTCATATTGAGATATAGTATTTAGATATTGGTTATTTATTTCTATTTTATTTTCTGTGGATGAGATTTAGATTATGTCCTGTGACTTGTGATAGTTTTACCACTTATGGATTGATATTCATAATACATCGTACGTATGCGTTATGGTTTCCATATATTGGAGTGCCATAACCATGCGGCTGGCATACTTACGTATCCTAGTCCTACGCATTTTGGGACTGGGGCGTGACATATTTTTTTGGTGGCTCATGCAGGTCGAGAGCATATTGTCTCGGTTACGTCACTGTACCGAGCAAGCCTACAATTAGGATTAGATATAGGATCTCATCCGCAATTGACTATGAATTACCTTCCTTTCAATCTGTTCTGTTTGAATAATTGCATCCTGCTTGATTCATGTACTTCCTAATAGTTCTGTGAGTATAGTCCCCTCATGGAATATAGAAGTCCCTGTTGTTAGATAATAATTAGGGTAACATTCCTAATTAAGAATACAGCTAGAGTATAGACACATCACTAAGTTCAGAATATCTAGTGAACCCTAGTATCCCTTATCTATAGATTGGTTTACCATTATCCCTTGATACAATTATGAAGGACTTGAGAGTAGTATAGACACTACTAGAGTTAATTATAATTTGATCATATTGTTTGACCCTAGCAGTGAGGAACCAATAGAAATCCAAGGTTGAATATTAGGACTGAACCTAACTTTCATAGTGAGATAGTATTAGAGGACTTTAAATTTAGCTTCTTGTCTTAATATTAGCAGAACAGTACCTTAGGAAGCCAAAAGGAACAAATATAACATTTTTTTTGATCAAACCTCGAACACAGATATTAGCATACCATATTTCCCTTAGGAAACCATGATACTATCTAGAGACTTTCTATTTAAGTTCATACCTTGTTCCTCTGAAACCTTACCGTTCGCTATTTGTGCGACGACTAGTTATATTTTCTTTTCTTCATCTTTCAATTCGTGCTACCTGATCCTTCTGATTATAGATCGAGTGATTTCTTTTATGTTAGGATATATATTTTGCTAGGATTATAATTATAATGTTAAATTTTGAATTTTTTGTGCTTGATAGTTAAAACCTGATAGTTGAGTTATTCTTTTATATTGTGATGATTATCCTCTAGTTGTAGATCCCGTAAATTGTATCCATAACTCAATACGAGTTATATCCTCTTTCCCCTGAAGGCTAGTAACCTTTCCATTCTTACTATTGAGACTTGTTCTATAAGCACTATAATTAAAACTTAAGATGACCGTTACCTATATAATGCAATAGGATACCCTAATAAGTACCAAGATATTTTTTTCGTAAACCCCAATAAGAGTTTCTGCTTTAATTACAAGTGCAAAGTTATTTTCTAGATTCTCCTTAAGACTGTCACAGTATTAGTTTATTATTTTAAGTTGGGTAGTATGCCTCATAATCTAGTGTTACATAGTCCTCTTGACTCATTAAATAAAGTATAATTGAATGACATTAACTATGTGCTTGCATAAGACAACAGTGTTTATCCCGACTGTAACACTTAGAGGTCCATGCCCATATTAGGTCGACCAGAGACTTAGACAAGGAGTTAGTATGACAACTGTAGAGATTGTAGAGTTTTATTTTTGTGAATTTGAATTATTTTGTACCTTCTTTCATCATAATCCAGCATATTTATATTTTCTAAACTACCTTGACTTATGCTACTATTATAGCCTAGTTTTTGCAAGCTTATTCTTTTATCGAGCTTGCTCATGACATATGTATTATTGGGTGCACACAATGATACAATTGCCTAATCAGAATCGGTGTATTAAGGTCTAGCTAACCTTAGTGCGCTTGGTTCGCTCTTCGCATGACTACCTTACGTGGATTGAGATATATAGTTGACTAATAGACGCATATACTTGCCCTCTAGATATGTCTGAGCATATCGTATCAGTTACATGACCGTACTGATACGAGCATGTGAATAAGAATTACCAAAATAGGATTTTAATCCACAACTGTCTTGATAATTCCTTCGAATTCTCTAATCACCTTGAACCCCATACTTGTATTTTATTACCTCTCCCTTGAACTCTTCATTATTGTTTTATGTCTTCCCTTATTTTGGAAAAACTAAACCTCGTGCTTAGTATAAATTGATACACAGATAGTACTAGATATACCCCATAGGCCAATCATATTACTTGATGTTTATTTTTCGTAATTAAGGGCATATCATAGGTAATATATTGGTGTTAAAACTTCGAAGGATTGAATAACATGATTAAATAATTTGAGAAATAATTTTCTTAGTGTATAGCCTTATGTGATAGGTGGGTAATTTCTAAGCTGGATAGAAACTGCATTGTTAAACTTGAGGTGATTCTTTTAAATAGTGATCAAGTGAGATTAGATAGAGAAACCATACCCTAATTTAATTTTGAGGACGAAATTATTTTAAGTTGGGTAGATTGTAAACCCCCTCACCCAAAATTAGACCTACGTGGCATAGATAGAGAAACTAGGGCTAGTTTGTATCCAATTAGATACAAGACACGGCATTTTATTTAATTATATAATATTTATGTCGCATAGTGCACCTTATCGTTGCTTCGATAATTGGAGCACTACACTAGCCATTGCCTTCCTACAAATTTCACATTCTTGTCCTAGATGTGCCAGCCTTCCATCATGACCTTTGTGTAACTTATAACCATGCTCTCTTGTGCTATATTTTAGTCGCTCAACATTCGTCACAGACGTTTATATGTAATTCTAAATAAATATGACTTTGTATCCTTGTCCGTTCTAATCGAAATTGGAAACACAATCTTGACCCGTTTCGTACAACCTAATTTATGATAAAATTCTACTCTGAGCCCTCTATGTCCATGACACTTGTGTCCCACCTAATTTTAGCCCCATGTACTTCTAATTAATTTCAGAACACCTTGTACAGTAATTTTAAGTAATTTAATCCAATTTCAGTCTTTATGCAATTTTCTAATTATTGGGCGCTTTTATACAAAAGTGCATTGATGTGTCCACACCATTGGATAATATATGAAGAAACTCAATTTTTCCTTCACATGAATTTTTTTCCAAAATTTTCAGAATGTGCAAACGCATAACATCGCCCCTCAATTTATTCCTAGCCTTGCATTTTAAACAATGTAATTGTAGCCTCCAAACATCCCCATATAAGCCCAAGGCCCAACCCCAAGAGGTGTTGACCAAGCCCATTCCTAGGTCAACAAAACCCTAGGCCCCACATGTATAAATATACAATTTTATTCCTTTTTCCTTTCCTTTTTCTATTTCTCACAAACCCAAAATCAACCCACCTCTTCTCCTATTCACCATCTCTTTCCTCCAGACCCGACCGCCGACCATCTTCCTCCGCCGCGGCCACCTCCGCTCACCACCCTCTCCTCACCTTCTTTCTCCTCTACTCCGGCTGTCCTCGACATCCACCACTCGACCTCGCCTCCGCCTTCATCTCCCAGCTGCACCAAGAAGTCCGCCGGAGTCCCGAAACCCCTCGACCCCGATTCTCCTTCGGCCAACCGCCACTGCACCATCACCACCTCTTCTTCTTCCTACCTTCTCTCATCTTGACCCGACCTCCCTCTGCAATACGACCCTGGCCGCCTGTACGTCGCCACCCCAGACCTCAATCTCCGCTCACCACCGTCACCATTAACATCACCATTACCACCGGCTACGACCCCGCTGCTCTCGACCCCGCCGGTCTTGACTCGTCTTCCCCAGTGAGCTCGACCACCATCAATTCTACCATCGTTCACCTCTCCTCCCCCTCGACCACGATGCCACCCGGCCAGACACCTCCCCCTGGCCGGAAGCCGCACGACCCGCCTGCTCGACCTCCCTGCACCATCACCTCCCCACCAGCAACTGTTGCACACCACCCCTGACCTCCGGCCACCTCTCCCTTCTTAGGCCGAGCTTCCTCCTCCATGCTCCCTGTTCTCCTTCTCCTTCTGGCCGGACCTCCCCGCCCTGGCCGGAGTATAATTATCACCACCATTAGTATAATAACCATCACCATCATCATCTCATTATCATCCACATCATCATCCTCGTTATCACCATTATCCACATCATCATCCTCGTCCTTACCATCACCCACATTATCATCCTCATCATCACCATTATAATCTCCATCATCGTCATCATTATCTCATCATCATCATCAACCCATCATCATCTCATCGTCGTGCCTGTGCACGCTAGCCTCGAGGTTCGAACCTGTCCCCCTTCTCCTTTTATGTGTGTTTGTGTGTGTTTCAGTAGAACATTAGTATTGCTTTACCACAGTCAGTTGACATCAGACCCGTGTCAGGAACCAAATGACTTATGTGCGTATACGCACGCGTATTAGAATTAAACTAATAAATATATATACTATAAATAATTGGATGTATTGTATAATTAATTATATGCTAATAATAATTAAGACTATATATTTAGACTGTAAGACCCTAAGACACTGTGGACTGTCCCGTAATTACCTTGACCATGTGACCCAGAGACTTGTGAGTTGATTGCCTTGCGTACATTAACGTACTGGCTTAGACACCTGTCAGTTAACTGTCTGATTGTGTACATCACTTGAAGACGTGACACCCGCATAATTAGATGCAAAATTGATCGTATTAGTTGACCCGTGTTACCCTTAGTGTACCCCCTGAGTCCAGTGTAAATATGGTTGTGTATGTGCTAGTGTAATGACTAATGATTTTATTGTATTATATTATATGTACATAGGATATTGGATTTGTTCTGCGCGACTTCTGGAGCAGGTTATTGGTACATTGCAGCTTCCTTGCCAGGCAAGTATACCTTGCCATTGTACTGTTATTTATATTTTATATGTTGCATGCATCTTTATTTTCTGTCATTAGTTCATATATTTTAACTATTATATAAAATGCGCATCCAAGGAAACTTGGGTACAACGACGGTGTCGTCGTGAATTGTTTTTATTATGTATATGCATTGATCTTGTTTATGAGACCGCCCCATTAACATGAAGCATCATTAGGGTTTCATTGGCCGTGACACAGTTGTTACACGAGTTGTGAGTCTCATATAGATCACGGACTGCGTACTGGGTTGGCCTCCTGTACGTGTGGGCCGTGCGTTAGAGATAACTGCTGTTAGAAACTTTGCATGCTAGAAGACTCATCAATTATTAGTAGTCCGGGGACATAGCCTATTATAGTACGGTGGTCCAATCCTTATCCTTGTTTGGTTGTAGGGTTGGGCTATTGTACTAAAGATAGGCTATGAACCAAATCGTGTCATGGATGTGACATGCTTAGAGCATGGGGTAGGAAGAACAACAAGTAAGGCGTTTGGACTCCTTTGCACTTTTTTTTTGTTCGTCCGGATTCTTCGCCGGAGAAACGGGTGGTGATGATCCCTATATTACAGGCGACCTCTGCCATTCAAAAGACGATATGCTTTTTAGGCCCCTGATTCTCCGAGAGAATCATGCCAATCCCATTTATGGCCAGATAGCCCACTTGTTGGAAAGTTATTCTCAAACTGCATTCACTTAGACGGTTAGGCGACCCCATTGGATATTTATTTTAGTACTTTATTGGCATGCTTCTATGTATCTTGTTATGTCCCTTTGAGGACCTGGTCCCTTTCCAGGTGTAGCTGTTCATGAGTATTCGTACGAGCGCATATTCGGACTTGCTACCTATATTCCGAGGCGATCTTCTCTTCGAGCCCCGTGATTATCAGTTGATATTTGTATATTATGTTATTGTGTTACACTTATATATTTGAGTTGGTAGTGGATTTGTTTCCATTCGACTGTCATATTTAGATGCTTCATATTGAGATGTAGTATTTAGATATTGGTTATTTATTTCTATTTGATTTTCTGTAGATGAGATTTAGATTATACCATGTGACTTATGATAGTTTTACTACTTGTGGATTGATATTCATAATACAGCATACATATGCGTTATGGTTTCCATATATTGGAGTGCCATAACCATGCGGCTGTCATGCTTACGTGTAGTAGTCCTACGTATTTTGGGACTGGGGCGTGACAACTGGTGCAGGTCCAGGACTCCATAGAGCACAAGGAGTTTGTGTTGCCTTGATACTCAATATTTGGAGGGAGCTTGTGCACATGCTGTGCATAGTCCAGTGTGAGTCATTGTATGTAGTAGGACTTTGGGTATAGGTAATATGGGTAGGAGGGTGAAGTATATAGAGGTGCAGGCCCGGTATGGGTCGAGCACTGTATGCTAATGGCCAGGTTGCCTTTGTTTGCTCCCAGTTGTGCAACTGCAAGTAGCAGCTGCCTTGGCATTCAGAACAACAACATATGGCTGTTAGGACAAGATATTTTGGGTTGTGCCCTCAAGTGCAGGCAGTGCACTGGGTGAGGAGCTCTGCAAAATTACAGTAGTAGTGTGTCAAATACGGGATCATGTGAGGGTAGCATGATGTGGGGACTGGGAGCCTGTGTAGACTTGTGTTGTGTGTATTTAGTCCAGTATATGCTGGGTATAATGGTAAGTTAAGAATCGAACCTGTGCAAGTATGTGAAGGGATAGTATTAGAAAGGGATATATATATATAGAGTAGAGTGTTCTTAAGGTTCATTATCAGAACTGATACTGAAGTATCTGGCAACCAAATAGTAGCATTGGGCAGGTAAAGAGGGAAATTAGTTATGGGGTTAGTTGCTATTAAGGTGAATTAGTTAGTGAGTGTGTGGGTATCAAAAATGGTAGCTGCAAATTCAATAGCAAGTGAGTAACCTTGATACTTAAAGGAAATGCCAGGTTAGGTAAGAAAGTGTTGGTAAGGAAGAGTGTTGGGATATGTAGATTACCTGGCTAACACATCAGCGAGTTGAGTTAGTCCCGTGCACCTGACATCAAGTTTGGTTAGTTGAACTAAGGTGTTGGTATTGAGGATAAGTGCTCTAGTGTCAGTGTATGTATCAGTGTTAGGGGTATATCAATGTTGGTTGATAGGTAGTGTACCGGTGAGGGTATTAGCTAAGTATTATAACATTGTATATATAGGTAATAAGTATGTATAGTTATAATACCTATTATCTAAACACATAAGATATGACCTAGAATTAACCTAGTATTAGCTAGTATAACTTATTTTAGTAAGGTAATGACTGGCCTGACCTAGTAAACTTCGTTTAATAAGGTATTGACCTAAATTGACCTAGTATGACTAGTATGACCTAGTTTTGACCTAGAAATCATATTTTAGATTATTTAAACATGTTTATCACTTTATTACACCAAATGACATAGAATTTCATATATAGGTTACTTTGAATCCAGTCCGGATACAGATTGGTGTTGTCAGCTCAAGACCTCAGGCGAGTACATTCTCTGATAGTTTCCATTATTTGATAATTACTATATTTCAAGTATTTAGAAATATTATATCTAATTCTTGATACTATGGTACACGGACTGGTATATAGCTTGGATCTTCAGTTATGAGATGTTACAATGGTTATCGTATTGACATCGTACATGACATTGGCATTAGATATCGTACATGGTATTATTATTGGATATTGATCGTGTACCATAACGTGTCATGGTTGGATCCACTAAACTAGTTAAGGCGGAAGAAATGCTAGTAAGAGATGTGATCATATACCTATCATACAAGTGTAAATATTGTTAGTGTTAATCATACACCTCACGCATGATTAGCCAGGTCATTTAGCTATCGTACAAGTTTCCAAGTCGATCACATATCAAAACTAGTATTTCAAATACTTATAATAGTTGCAGTTCTTCATATTCAGTTTCATAGATTATATTGCCTTGAATATGATATTGTGGTTTATTTCTTTTTATTTCATATATGTACTGGCTATACCTTATTTCTTACATTGCCTGTTCTTTTTACTATTTGCCATTGCATCTGTGTATTATTTTTTATAGTATATATCATCATCTATTTATTATTTTATAGTCAATTAATTGGAACTGCTATTAGGTTGTACTTCGCTCTAATCTTGACTGGATATATTTTTCAGACAACAACTTAGAGGACTGGTGTCCGACATATTATGGATATATTTTTGCAGCCTTGGACCTTGTAGCTCAAGTGTGATTGCCGGGAGGTCTAGCCGGAATCACTAGTTATTTTAGTTAGTTCCTTTTAGCAGATTTTGGTACCGAATTTATTTTCGACATATATTAAGACTTGGGATATTATTTTGTGAAGTTTAGATTTATATTATTGTTTAGACTTTGTGGTTGTGTTTGGATTATTCTTTCGATATTTTATCGTGCTTTAGTTATGTGATTGAGTATTTTATATTATATTGTTATATCTGTGTCTCCTTATGGAGTTGGATATTTGTGTGAGATTATTTAGATAGTATTGTTACCTAGACAGTGTTCTACCGCCGATGCTGCGGTGTAGGCTCGATGTACCCGCATACTCGTGCCCCTATATCGGGTGCGGGTCATGACATATTTTAGTGGTGGCCCATGTAGGTCGAGCTTCGTAATTAGAGCGATGTCGTGGTAGTGCAACCGCTTAGTTGTACTACTGTGAGCCTGCGATATGATCTAGGATATAGTACACTAGGATGCGAGCGAATACTCAATCACAATTAGGAAAATTTTTCAATCTATTGATTTTGTTATCCTTATCATTCTGAATATTTGCTTCTTTGAATATTACTATCATTCTTTGATGATATCATATATTGTGTCTTATTGACTTTTCTTGTTCTAATCTGTCTCCAGGATGCCGCAGAAGACGAGGTCGCAACGGTCTGGAGCAGCGTCCATGAGGTCGGTTACTTCTCCACCTCCGTTGCGGGCAACAACTGATACTGTTCTGCGTTCTCCATCTCTGAGAGTTGCTTCCCTTGTTCATGTTGGAGTTTTGGCAGCCTTCGGGGGTCCTCCACCCTCACCTGTCCGGAGGGCTGCCCCAGTTTTTGTGAAGGACCTTCCTCTCCCGCCACAGATTCCTTTTTCTAGAGGTGTGCCTGCTGATAGGGCACATGTTTTTACTTTGATCCAGGGCATTGTAGAGGCTTAGAGGGTAACGATGGAGGCCCAACATATTCAGGCTGAGGCTCATAGGGTACATGCAAAGATGTAGCAAGCGCAGACTGAGCCGATGAGAGAGATCATGGAGAATGATCACCAGGTGGCCTTACAAATAGTTGAAAGAGTTGTCCAGCAGCAGCAGTAGAGGCCAGGCACTATAGTTGACTTCAAGAGGATGGCACCTCGAGAGTTCAAGGGTATCGAGGGGATAATCTACGCTGATGACTGGTTAGAGGATATGGAAATGAACCTGCGATTGGCCCAGATTTTAGAGAGCTTGCAGATCGAGGCGGCCGGTAGTCAGATGTTCGATATCCACTCATGTGGTATTGCACGGAGCCGAGACGTACTACTCAAGGGCTTATTTGGGAGACTTTTAAGAAGATTTTCAAGGAGAAGTTCTTTCTCGATGTGGCCCTGGGAGCTTTGGAGTCAGTTTCATGACTTGGTTCAAAGGAACATATCGGTCGACGAGTACACCGCAAAGTTCTGCCGTTTGAGTCATTTTGCACCATCCATGATTCGGGACCCAGAAGATCGAGCCCGAAAGTTTAGGAAGGGGCTGATGAGGGAGATTAGGTCACACACTTCTAGTCGTCATACCGCTACCTTTGAGGATATCTTGATAGATGCCCAAATTGCTGAGGGGGATCTATATCTCAGGCGCAGGAGGAGTCACGATATTTCTGGAGATGCGAGTGGCAGCACGGGACCGGCCAAGCATCCCCATATTCAACAGTAGCCGAGGATATTTTAGCATTACCACCAGCAGCACCATACACCGGTTCATGTTCAGCAGGATCAACAACAGCCTCCGAGGCAGACCCAGCAGGATTGCCATTTTTGCAAGAAGCCAGGTCACCTTTGGGAGAGCTTTAGGGTGAGTCTAGGACTTTGTTTGCACTGTGGCACTTTGGGACATCGAGTGAGGGATTGTCTTCTAGCTCCTTATCTTTTTGATCAGTGTGCAACTCTAAATCAAAGGGGTCCAGTTAGGCCACTTGTGGAACCATAGATTGCTCAGCACCCGGAGAGGGAGCCACCCTAGCAGGGCGAGGCATTTGCGATGATGGTCGAGGAGACCGATACTGCAGGTGATGGGCTAGAAGGTTCTCTCTTGTTCTTTCCTTCTGTTCATTTCTATCTATTTGTGTGATTGATTGATTGATTGATTGATTCCTTAGTGCCTTAGCTTGCATCAGTGATTTTTATGCTAGAATAAAATTAGTAGTATACCCTGACCGAGACTGCAATACCATGACAAAAAGAGACTATAACCATGTATGTTTGTTTCTTTCTCTAGATTGCATGTGGTATGATTGTAGATAGGACTTTTTTAGACCATGATTGTTGGGAATTTGACCGTAGTGAAGATTTATGAATATGTCATGACTGGCCAGAGAGAGACGGGGTATCTTAAATTTTGAGGACAATTTTTTTCCAAGGGGGTAGACTTGTCACTACCATATTTCCAGAATAAGGATATTTTTGTCATTTTGCATTATTGTAAATATTGTGTATATTTTTGATTATTTATAATGTGCATGATATATATATTATAAATAGTATTATATTTGGTTAGTGGATTAGACTATTTGACTAGACATAACATTAGTGGACCTAACTAGACTTGACTTGACCCACTGATTCAATTAAATAGTTAGTCATGACTAGATTAATTCTATTAAACCTATTTAGACTTAAGAATAGAATATTCCTCCTATGGTTTAGTTAGATCCTATTCATGAAAAAGAGAGAGGGACATTTGTGTCAATTCAAACATTCCTTAACCTAACCCTAACCCTAAGAGGAAGTCTATATAAGCCTATTCATTCATGAATAACCTCTATTTTATTCCTAATTATTTCATTCCCAAATTAGAGGCAAACCCTAATCTCTTCCCGACCAAATCCACCATTCCCAAATCTTATCCCTCACATTTTCATTCCAAGGAGGCTAAGAAGCTTGGCATTGCTAGAGGAGCACTTGAGGAGGGAAGCATTGACTTGAGGATTGTGTCTAACCTTTATTTGTGTCCATTTGGTGGAATATATTGGAAATTCATCTCTCAATAGGTAAAACTCTTCTTTTCTCTTGTCATTTCGGGTTTGAATAGTAAAATAGACCCCTAGGGGCCTTCCCTTGTCTAAGGGTTACCCATAGGAAGAAGAACTAGGTTCATAGGAGGCCAATTATGATAGTTATATTGAGTTTTGGGGCCAAATATGAGAAAATCCGAATTTGGTTCACCATTGGGTTTAGCAGTAAGAGGAATTAAAGAGAGTGGTTGGCACTTTGCAACTGGTACATTATTCTGTGCAGCAAACACAAGAACTATGCATCAGGATGCTAAGTTTGGGTACTGTGCCTATCACAGTGTGTGTGTAAGTATTGTAGGTGTGTGTGTGAGGGATGCATGTATCAATGTGAGTATAACAGAGGAGATTGAGGTATTCCTGGGTCTGTTGCCGTGTGCAGTTGCTTAGGGGAGATGTGTGACATCAGTGCTCGGGTAGGGGGTCCAGACATTTATGGGGGGATGCTGCAGGTACTGGTGAAGGGGGAGTTCAAGTAGGAGTGATTGAAGGTAAGGTTTGGCTTAGGTCCAAACACCCTGGACAGGCTGTGCATCAAGGTTCTGTGTTGAGGTAGTGTGTTGAAGTGAGAGGGAGATGTTTGGGTACCAAGTCTTGGAGTATTGTAGGTATTAGTGGTTAGGGGAAGTAGGCAGTGCATGCAGAGGAATATTGTGCACTGCACAGCTGATATAGCAGTTATAGTGTATGGACAAGTTTTAGGTAGCAGTATTAAAATAGAGGGGAGCATGTATCAGTGAGGAATTCAAGTGCAGGGATCAAGTTTGAAGCTCAGGTCTGTGACAACAAGTGCTATTGCAAGTACATTTAAAGTTGTGAATGATTAAGTGATGGTATCGCTGGTGTAGGTCTAGGACTCCATAGAGCACAAGGAGCTTGTGTTGCCATGATACTCAATATCTGGAAGGAGCTTGTGTATATGCTGTGCACAGGCCAGTGTAAGTCATTGTATTAAGTAGGACTATGGGTGTAGGTATTGTGTGTAGGAGGGTAAAGTGTATAGAGGTGCAGGCCAGGTATGGGTCGAGCACTGTGTGCTAATGGACATGTTGCCTTTGTTTGCTCCTAGTTGTGCAACTGCAAGTAGCAGCTGCCTTGGCATTAAGAACAATAACATGTGGCTGTTTGGACCAGATATGTTGGGTTGTGCCCTCAAGTGCAGGCAGTGCACTGGGTGAGGAGCTCTGCAAAATTGTAGTAGTAGTATGTTAGATACGTGATCATGTGAGGGTAGCATGATGTGGGGACTGGGAGCCTGTGTAGACTTGTGTTGTGTGTATTTAGTCTAGTATATGCTGGGTATAATGGTAAGTTAAGAATCGAACCTATGCAAGTATGTAAAGGGATAGTGTTAGAAAGGGATATATACATAGAGTAGAGTATTCTTAAGGTTCATTATCATAACTGATACTGAAGTATCTGGCAACCAAAAAGTAACATTAGGCAGGTGAAGGGGGAAATTAGTTATGGGGTTAGTTGCTATTAAGGTGAATCAGTTAGTGAGTGTATGGGTATCAAAAAAGGTAGCTGCAAATTCAATAGCAAGTGAGTAATCTTGATACTTAAAGGAAATGCTAGGTTAGGTAATAAAGTGTTGGTGAGGAGGAGTGTTGGGATATGTAGATTACCTAGCTAACATATAAACGAGTTGAGTTAGTCCAGTGCACCTGACATCAAGTTTGGTTAGTTGAACTAAGGTGTTGGTATTGAGGATAAGTGCTCTAGTGTAAGTGAGTGTATCAGTGTTAGGGGTATATCAATGTTGGTTGATAGGTAGTGTACCGGTGAGGGTGTTAGCTAAGTAATATAACCTTGTATATATAGGTAATAAGTATGTATAGCTATAATACCTAGTATCTAAACACATGAGGTATGACCTAGAATTGACCTAGTATTAGCTAGTATAGCTTATTTTAGTAAGGTAATGACTGGCATGACCTAAAAAAGTTGGTTTAATATGGTATTGACCCAAATTGACCTAGTTTGACTAGTATGACCTAGTTTTGACCTAAAAATTATATTTTAGATTATTTAAACATGTTTATCGCTTCATTACACCAAATGACATAAAATTTCATATATAGGTCACTTTGACTCTAGTCCAGATACAGATTGGTTTTGTCAGCTCAGGACCTTAGACGAGTACATTCTCTGATAGTTTATATTATTTGATAATTACTATAATTCAATTATTTAGAAATATTACATCTAATTCTTGACATTATGGTACACGGGCTGGTATATAGCTTGGACCTTCAGTCATGAGATGTTACAATATTTATCGTATTGACATCGTACACGATATTGACATTAGATATCATACATAGTATTATTATTGGACATTTATCGTGTATCGTAACGTGTCATGGTTGGATCCACTAAACTAGTTGGGGCAGAAAAAATGCTAGTAAGAGATGTGATAATATACCTATCTTACAAGTATAAACATTGTTAATATTAATCATACACCTCACGTATGATTAGCCATGCCATTTAGCTATCGTACAAGTTCCCAGGGTATCGTTTAGCGACCCATCTACTGTGCCAACTTTTAAAAAAATGCGCCGTTGTGCCAACTTTTTCAAAAGTGCTCTATCACGGCTATTTCTTCAAAAGTGCGTTGTTATGCCAATTTCAACAAAAGTGCGCCGCTGTGTCTACTTCTTCTAAAGTGCATCATCTTGGCTACTTCTTCAAAAGTGCGCCATCATGACTACTTCTTCAAAATTGCGTCGTTGCGCCAATTTTAACAAAAGTGCGCTATCATGGCCAACTTTTTCAAATGTGCGCCATCACGGTTACTTTTTCAAAAGTGCGTCATTGTGCCAACTTCTACAAAAGTGCGCTATTGCGCCAATTTCAATAAAAGTGCGCCATCACGACCAACTTCTATAAATGTGCGCCCTCACGGTCAATTTCTTCAAAAGAGCGCTTCTATAGCCAATCTTTCCAAAAGTACGACAATCTCCAGACCACTTCTAAAGTGCGCCTACGTTCCTAACTGACAAAGAGAAGTTACGATTATGTGTCCTACATACCATGTTATTCATAAAATATATACAAATAACTGTCCCATGACCTACGCTTTCCTCGTATAGGAAGTCACGTGTCAAGCAGATATCAAGTTGTGCACCCACTCACTAGATCGTGGGATGTCATCCCATCAAAAGTGCATGAATAATGTAAATTGCCCAAAGTGCGCGCACACTATCATAACTACTCTAAAATCCTATAAATATAAGATTATTGTGTATGTTACAAAGGCATGGGGGCTGGGGGATTTTTAAGTCTTTGAAATTCAAGAACATAAGGAGAGAAATAGAAGCTTGTTGTGCTATTTTTGCTAAAGGTTTTTTATTGTCCATCAAGTCACGCCCCAGTCCCAAAATACGTAGGACTAGGACACGTAAGCATGCTAGTCGTATGAATATGGCACTCCAATATATGGAAACCATAACACACGTACGCTGTAATATTAATAACAATTCACCAGTGGTATAAACCATCATAAATCACAGGATATAATCTAATCTCATCCACGAAAAATCAAGTATAATGAATAACCAATATCTATGACCAGATCCCAAAATAAAGTATCTAAAGATGACAGTCGGATGGAAACAAATCCACTACCGAACTAGAATAAAGAATAAGCAAGATAAATACAATATAAGTACAACCTCTAACAATCACGAGGCTCGAAGGGAAGACCTCTCGCTATATAAGTAACCAGTCCGGATCTGCGCTCCTGTAAATACTCATGAACAATACACCTGGAAAGGGACCAGGTTCTCAGAGGGACATAACAAGATACATAAAAGTATGCCATAAAGTAAATACTGTAAAAACTCAAGGGTGACCTAACCAGCTAAGTGAAATACAAGTTGAGGACAACTTTGAGTGTATGGGAAGTGTAGGCTAGACATATGCTGACGTAATTCACCAATCGTGACAACTGGCTAGTATATGCCACATATGCCCCCATAGGAGGGCGCTCAGTAATAACGTCCATCTCCGAAGAGCATGGCATATGTATAATATAACGTCCATATCACCCCGAAGAGTGTGGCAACAGTGTAGTATATCGTCCATATCGCTCAGAAGAATGTGGCAGCAATATAATATATATCGTCCATATCACTTCGCCGAGTGTGACAGCAGTGTAAAGGAAGTGGGTATGCCATACGCCTACTAGTCGTCCTCCCCACCCAATGATCTATGCATGTTGTATCCACAACACGCCTTAGCTACTACGTCACGACGTCGTAACTCTGGCTCATAGTCTATCATTAGAACAATAGTCCAACCTTACAACCAAACAAGGACAAGGATTGGACCCTCGTACCACGATAGTTTATGCTCCGCCTACTAATAACTGCTAAGTCTTCTAACATGCATCACTATTAGCAGTTATACCCTATCCTTCGCACGCCTACACGTACAGGTGGCCAACCACATATGCAAGTCCATGCCCTACATGGGACTCACAACACGTGTAAGAACTGTGTCAAGGCCTAGGGAGTCATACCAATAACTTCACAACTTTAAGTGGGTCTACTAGACACTAGGTCAGACATAAGTCCTAACGTCAACGCCTCCGTTGACTGCACCCGAGTCTCTTTCGGACGTACATAGTTATATAATATAAACATGCAAATAATAATACATAATTTAAATAGTACAACAAGGCAAGGTATACTTGCCTGGCAAGAGCTGCAGAGTGTAACGTCCAGATGCCAAACACCAAGAGTCAGAAACTACAGCCTCAGAATGAACATCTCCGGATGCTGAAATAAATATTACCAATGTTCCCAGAATAAGCAAAATATCTAGAAAATACTACCCTTTCGTCCAATTTGGACACAGGGGCAAAACGACAATTTTGGGACAAAGTAGGGTCCACGTGTGGGCCACTTTGCACCGAAAAGCATACCAAGAGTAAAGGTCTCTAAATGGGATAAATTATAGGTCAAACCAATTCTAAATATCAATACAAACTCAACGGTACTTCCAATTTTGGATTCCGGTGAGCCAAACACAAATTCGCCCAAAAAGTCAACCGTAGGGCCCGCCAATAAGCGACTTGGTCAACTGTCTCGAAATTACGTAAAACTTGGGTCATAAGACCAGCGCGTTACCACGAGTCCAGTGGCGTAAGTTTCGTCGTAATCTGACTAGCGTGCACAAAATGCGCAGAGCTTTCGCAAAAGTTACGACACGGGAATTGTCCGCGGATACGGGCTGATTCTGACGCGCACACGCATCCAAATCCGTTTTTGCGAACTCTCACATGTCCGAGTATGCTGCGCGCACCTTTTGGTACACTTGTACACGACGGTGCGATCCCGTTTGGCGAAGCACGCTCTGTATCACAATTTTTGGGATTTGCTAAAAAATATATTTTTGGGGTTTTCCAACTAATTTATTTCTACACACAGCAATTAAAAAATTAATATATTTAACAGAAAATAAACTAGGTCAAGTGGTCTTCGAATACCAACAAGAAAAATCGGATTTGGATCTCTGTGGTGGGAGATACGAATTCGGGAAGATAGGTAGTCACTGCAGTTTTCTGCGATACCCAAAAGTGGTCTTTTTTCGTCAACTTGGACGCTATTTTGCCTAGGGTTATGCGCTGTTCGAAGTCATCTAATACACATATATGGAAGGGGGTTAAGTGGTGAACGTACCGGTGAAGACGGGGTCGAGTTTGGTTCAGCGAGGTGACGGAAAACAGCGCTGGAACACAGGTAAGTTGTTGTAACTTTCTGCAGTTGCGCGGGGTTGTAAGGGGTCGTGGTCATCGTACGATCGGTCGGGCGGCTGGACTGGGCGGTTCTCCGGCTGGAGTGGCGGACGACGGTCAGGATCGAGAGGGTGGAGAGATTGAGGGTTAGGGTTTGGTCGTTTGCAATATATATATATATATATATATATATATATATATATATATATATATATATATATATATGTGTGTGTGTGTGTGTGTGTGTGTGTGTGTGTGTGAGAACGAGAGAGAGGGGGGGTCGATTCCCAGCTGGTCGGGGGTGCAGCTTTTGCTGCTGGGCTGCTGCTGCTTTATTTTTGCATGCGGGGGTTGGGGTAGCTAGGCGGGTGTGGGTAGGGTTAGTTAGCGGGTTGGGTTAAGGAGTTGCGGGTTTAGGATCCATTAGTAATTATTTGTTTTTCTTTTTCCTTTCTTTTTCTTATTCTCTATTTCTATTTTAATTTCTAAGCATTAACTATATACATATACATATACATATACATATACATATACATATACATATACATATACATACATATATATATATATATATATATATATATATATATATATATATATATATATATAAATTCTAGAAATTTATTATTGCATACCATTAAGCTAACAACTGCCCAAAGGGTCTCCTACTTGAAATAAATTAGAGAAAATTTCTAATGGTTCCATAAATCCCCTAAATGCACAAACACCTAAAATAAAAACTAAATAAATTCTATTTCTTCTAATTTGCTCATAATTACTATAATTAAATTAATAATTAATTAAAAATAATTAATACGGTTTTTTCGAATGATGGGTTTTACAATCTCTTCAAGTTGTTCACAGCATCCCTGTATTTCTTCATCGTCGTATGGTCAAAGGAATAAAGTGATCGTCCGCAGATTAGATCTCTATAACTATACTTTCCCATAATAAATTGTACTTAAATCGTGCCGTTGTTGCCAAAGCTTTCTTATTGCCCAACTCTTCAAGTTGTTCACAGCATCCCTGCATTTCTTCATCATCGTACGGTCCAAGGAGTAAAGTGATCGCCCACAGATAAGATATCTACAACTATACTTTTCCAGAATCAATTGTACTTAGATTCATATTTAGGATCTCTCGTACTCTTCTTTCTTTTTAATAGTTTGTAATCGAAAGTTTCATTTAAACTTTCTTTCGCAAATAGTGACATGGTATGACATGGCAAAGATATTGTGAAGTTGGTTGTCATGTTCTAGATAATGTACTTCACAACGGCTTTACCTCCACATTATCAATTATGAATAAATATATTTATAAAAAAAGAAGAAGAAGAAAAGTTGTCATGGAAGTTGAAAACCGAACATTTTATTGTCTTCTCAATATTTTTGCATTTGAGAACACTTTTTTATCTCATTGTCTTGTGTGAATATAATCTTGCCACCTAGAAAAGACATTATCGTGTGCCTCATGCCATATAGGAATCACAATACATAACAAGACAATAGGGTTGGAGATGCTCTAAAGGTACTCACTCCTGATGGTAACATTTGGTTGTAGTTTTTCTTTTTGAACTTCTACTTTGATGTAATTGGATAGGTTTTAGGGTATTCAATGTCACATGATATCATATGTGGTCGTGAGTTGATGTGATATAAACTAACTATTTCTTTAAGTAATTCAATTACCATATATATATATATATATATATATATATATATATATATATATATATATATATATATATATATATATATATATATATATATATATATATATATATATATATATGAGAATAAGGGAGGTGAGATGGCACCTCACTCTAAAAACAAAGATGGCGGTGACGTGGCACAATCTCAACCACACATTTCATAATTGGCAATTTGCACTTAACCCCCTCCCCTCGTTTGTGTGGTTGAGATTGTGCCACGTCACCGCCACCTTTGTTTTTAGAGTGAGGTGCCATCTCACCTCCCTTATTCTATATATATATATATATATATATATATATATATATATATATATATGAACAAAGTAAACTAACTATTTCCCAAATTTTCCCTGCCACCTCTGTGTCCACCTCGACATATTTTGTGTCCTACCTCTAGATCCGATCCCAAGGCATGTCCACACTAAGATCATTGAGTCCGACACAAATCATTGAGTGCGAAGGAGGTCGTTGGTCAAGTAGGACCTAGATCTCACGGTCTCCTCCGTCGAGTCTGCGGCCAACAGAGCACAGCTAGCTGTCACGATCCGCACCCGAATGATCGGACACGAGTGCGAGCGTACATCCAGCCTATGCCATTGTATTGATGGTAGAACGTTGTCTAGACCTCAATATGAATCATGTAAGTACAACTAATATCATCATATACTCAATCATAATATGCTAAGGAAGATATGAAATAAGAAAGATAATCCAATTAACTATCTAATAGAATAAAACTAAATCATAGCACGAAAATAGAAAAAACTAGCCTAGAACTCTCCAGAGGTCACCTCATGGCCCAAGGTGCAAGATTAGTCTCAACTATAGCATTAACTTAAAGTCCAAGAACGTGGGACAGAATATTTCCTAAAAATGTGGTTATCCAGTCAGGTTTGGAGAAGTACTTATTTTGATTGCTTTCATTTTTTGATAGTTACTCTATTACATGATTTAGATATGCATTACTTGATTCTTGACACGCTTGTTACACGAGATTATTATTATATGGATTCATAGTCGTGATCACCGTGGTTTTATGTTTATTGTGTCAGCTAGCCAAACAATGTTTATAATCGATGACGCCGCCATGTATCTCTTGACAAACTACTTCTAGGTGACCGCAACACCGACCACAAGGCTTCCGATGGCCCCGATCACAAAGACGGATTGAGGCCAGCAAGAGGCTCAAAATAACATGCCAGTCCCAAGCCTTGAGGCGACGATGTTGGCTCAGTCGTTGGTGTCCCTAGCGATGACTATGACGCTCTCGAGACCCGCATAGAGGAGGCCGATGACGCCGACGCGGTAGCCGAAGTGGCGGCCCTTCGCGCCGTAGGAGTTGAGAAGGAGATTGATGCGATCTTGAGGGTATTGCCAGGCTTGGAGGTAGAGATATCAGTGTGAAGGCTGATGGAGGTGTTGACGCCTGTGAGGTTAGTGTTTACGTGGAGGGAGGAGGAGCTCAGAATGGAAAAAAAGGGCTGGGGATCGGGAAAGTTTGGGGAAAGGAGGAGAAGAGAGAAGATTTTTTTTTATAGGATAGAGGATTTTTTTTTTTGGAAAGCAAGTTTTTTCTGCTCTTTGAAAATTATGTTCAAAATTGTGGTTTGAAAAAAAATTGGAAAGAAAAAAGAGTTGTTGACAGCCAAACACACTTTACAATGTTATTTGAGTTTACACTAAAAAACTGAGTTTAAACTCATAACTAAACATGCACTCTCTCTTTCGTACTCTTTTTGCCCTTTTATTCACTCTCTTTCCCTACTTTCTTTGTCTTTTTTGGATAGATAAACATAACTCTCTCTTACAGATTTTTTTTATAATAAATGGTATATTTAAGAACTGTTTGGTTGCTTATAAACATAAATTAGAAAACTAGTATAGCTTTTGCTATAGTAAATAACACTAATTATAAAAAACATACTGAATTTGATGTAAATATTATTTATTATAACAAAAATTATAATGAAAATTGTAGTCTTGTAACTTTTATTGTACTCAAAATAATTTCAGCACTAATTAAAACATTTAATTTTATTATTTAAATGCAACCATATATATATATATATATATATATATATATATATATATATATATATATAACGTGATGATTTTAACTGGGATCTAGGATATCTATGTCAGAATATATTTTTCTTTGTCAGCAAAAATACTAAGGGAAAGACCCTTAAAGATATGCCGATTTTGTTCCCTCCACACGTGTCATACCATCGCCTTAAAAATTATTCTCAGACGGTGGTACCCGCTCGCCCTTTGCCCTTCTGTGTTTTAACTTCATTTAAAACAGAGGAAAGAACCCTACAATGTGCGTTGGGGAAGCCAAACTTAGACCTATGGGTGCTCCAAACATCCCACACAAAGTCATACGAAAAATAAATGATCCATAGACTCATCCCCTTTTTCGTATAAGCAGCACTTCGTGTCCTCATGTCACACCCCAGTCCCAAAATACCGAGGGACTAGACACGTGGCAATGGCCAGCATCACACACTGATGGACAAACCCAATTTAATGGATCCATCAGGGCGTACTTAAGCTGTAAAATAAGGTCTACTACAACATGTCACAACTAATCTCATCCATACAAGATAAAATATGATCCACAGAAATAAAAAATATAAATCATCAGCCAGTCTCAACAAAGTACTTCGGGGAACAACCCGATAAAAATATGATACAATGGTTCAACAGACCAAAATATAAATGTCTGAATGAAGTAAATACTGAGCATGAAACATAGATGCTCAGAAAAAGTCTTCAGCTAACACCTCGTCCTCGGGTGTCGGTACAGCTCCTGTATCAGCTCCTGCTGCTGTCCCGTATACCTCGGGATAGATCTCGTCTGCAAATCCTTGGGACATAATCTGGATCTAGGTCCTCAGGGGACATAGCAAGGTACAAAATAATACAAGCCAAAATAAATGCAGTGCATCAATAAATGAAATAAATAGGGTAAGTATGTAACCATCTATGTGAAATGCAAGTGAGAGCATCACTAGTACTCAGGCTGAGCCACTACAAGCTCTGTGTCGGGGAGCCGGTAGCAGTAATAATATGTAATGTGCCTAGTTCTGCTGGAGAGTCTACGGCCTCACAATAGTAGTAGATATATATAAAACAGCTTGTAGCTTGTGTGTCTCTCTCCACCCAATATAACCACACGTCTCATGTCCACAACGTCTCATGTACATGTCACGCAAGATCATAGCTAATGCAACAAGTCATATAAAATCTATGAATATACTGTCTATGTCATAAAACCTGTATCATATACAGAATCACCATGAATATCTCAGGAAGATTCTATCTCATAAATAGTGTCAAGTGTCATGGGTCATAATGTACTTGATAAGACAAGTACGAGAATATAAAGGGTCACAAATGTCCATCTCTAAGTGACGTTACACAACTCTGCGTACAGTGTTGGCACCCGACTATGAATCGGACGCTAAGTAAGTCATACGATCCTATGTTAAGCATGAACAACCAGATAAATAAATCTAAGAAATATGTAACAAGGACTGCAAGTTTTGGCAAGGTACACTTGCTTGGGGTTTGAATACCAACAGCTGTCCCTGTATCAGTGGATCCTGTAGGTACTCCTCCAAAAGCTGTAATAAACATCACCAACTGGCTCAGAAAATATCAAATAGCTAGAAACGCCTGTCCTTAAGTCCAATTTGGACACAAGGGCAAAAATCACATTTCCTGGTCAAAGCGGGGTCCACATGTGGCCCGCTTCGCACCAAAAAATGGGTCAGGGTCAAAGGTCTCCAAATTTGTCTAGCTTAGTGTTAACAAATCAGGAACGATGATACGAACCCAACGGAACTTCCAGAACTGGATTCTGATGAGCCGTTCACAAAATAGCCCGTCAAGTGGAGCCGCGGGGCCCACGATACGCGATTTTGTCAACGTTCTCAGAATCGAACCAAACTTGGGTCACAGGACCAGCGTATTGCTATGAGTCCGATGGCATAAGTTTCGTCTCGATCCGACGTGTGTACACAAAGTTACGATGTGTTCTAGAATAGACGGATACGGGGCGTTGTCGGCGGATACGCGTTGATTCTGGTGTGCACGCACATCCAAATATACTTCTGCAAAATCCTGCACGTCCGTATCAACGACGCGCATGTTTCGGTGAAGACTGCATGCGACCAAGTCATCCCTTTTGGCGGAGCGCACTCAGTTTCGGGGTGAAATAGGGCGTTATTTTTCCTGTTTTTGGATCGCTGTTCGCGATCGCCACAGGACGCGAAGCACCGAGCGGGTTGCACGGACATCGAGAGGGTTACACAGTCTACGCGTCATAATTGACAGAACGGAAAACAGAATAATAAGGAAAGAGAACGGGTTACCTGAACAGGGCTTCGTGGAACGAGGATTTCTCGTGTCCGGGTCATGTGCTGTATCCTTGTTTGAATCTGCCGTGTCCGGGTCATCCGTATCCGGGGCTAGGGCAGCGGGTCGTCAATGCTGCACGGGGCTGGGAGGTCGACGAGGTGGGCGACCGGGGTTCGAGTCGAGCGGGTTGTCGACTGCTAGGGCGGAGGGCGGAGGAGATGGTCGGGGGAGGATGGAACTGGGCGGTGGTAATGGTCGGGGGAGGATGGAACTGGGCAGTGGTGATGGTGGAGATGGTCGGTTGTGGGGGCTCGATTCGGCGGGGTCGAGGGCTTTGGGGAGGCTGGAGGGTCGTGGATCTCGGCGGGGGATCGACGACGGTGGAGTCGGGGTGACAGGCGGAGCGTGGCTAGGCGGAGGAGAGGTCGACAGGTGGTGGAGGTTCGAGGTCAGGCGATGGTCGGGGGAAATCTGGAGGAGGAGGAAGTCGAGGGCTAGGGTTCAGGGCGGTCGTTCGTCAGAGCGGCGCTGCGGGTGTCCGGGTGGAGAGAGGAGTTAGCTAGGGTTGCGGCGGCGGCGTGGAATTCAAGACGATTTATAGGGCACCGGAATAGTATTTCCGGGTTAGATTGGGATTAGGGTTTCGGTGAGGGTTTCGGGTCCGGGTCAGGTTCGATTCGGATCTGACCCGACCTGTTAAGGGATGGGTTTGGTTTGGTTAGGTTTAACAACGGTTTGGGTCGGTTTATTTCCAAATAAACCGGGTTCAGTCTGGGTTTAATTCGGTTTAAATACAACTTAGTTTTAGGGCTTTAAAAATGCTTCAGGGGTCCAATAAATTCTCGAAAAATTACCCTATATCCAGTTTTCCATTTTACACCCCAAAATATTATTTTCATAATATTCTAATATTAATTAACATTATTTAAAATCTTTTAATCACAAAATACCTTTGTTTAATTCCAGAAAAATTACAGAAAATTGTGAGAAAAATGTTTTAAAAATTCTAAAAAATTAGGGTGATTACAATCTACCCCCCTTAAGAGGATTGCGTCCTGGCAATCAAAGAATAAACTACTAAAGGAAAGAACTGTGGGAATTACAAGAATGCTTAGGTTATACCTGCATTCCCAGGTCGATTCGCCAGGAGAGTGATGTTTCCAAGCTACACGGACCAGTCTAATTGTCTGTCCTTGTAATGTCTTCTCACTGATGTCGAGTATGCCAACTGGTTGTTCTTTATATCTCAGGCTAGGGCCTACTGCGATCTCTGAATGATCGACTAAGTGACTTGGGTCAGTCACGTACCTTCTCAGCTGTGAGACATGGAATACATCATGCACTCCCTCTAAGGATGGAGATAATGCAAGACGTTAAGCCACCTCACCAATGCGCTCCAGAATATCAAATGGCTCGATGTACCTTGGGCTCAACTTGCCTCTGCTCCCAATTCTAATAGTACCTCGAGTGGATAAAATCCTCAAGAATACGTGCTCTCCTTCTTTGAACTCTAGGGGACGTCTGTGTGTATCAGCCCAATTCTTTTGTCTGTCCTGAGCTGCACGAAGATGATTATGAATTTGTTTTACCTTCTCCACTGTCTGCATTACCAACTTTGGACCCAGTATTTGACGCTCACCAACGTTACTCCAGCATATTGGCAATATGCACTTTCTACCGTACAATGCCTCGAATGGTGTCATCTGGATGCTGGCCTGATAACTGTTGTTGTAAGAGAACTCTACCAAGTGCAAACGATCTTCCCAAGATCCTCCAAAGTCTAGTGTAGAAGCATGAAAAATATGCTGTAGAGTTATACGCAGTATTTCAGTGCTGGGCGGCATAAGACGTGACTTCAGAGCCATCGGCGTACAAACAGAGCTTTATCGCTAGTACAGCGTAAAATATAAGCTCCAGGACAATCCGTATAATACAGTATTTTCAGGCTGCTTTAGCATAAAAGGGTTGTTACATCACCACTTTGGCGTAAAACCTACTCGCTTTTAATGCGGTAGAAAGTTGTACGGGGAACACTTCGTATTCCTTGAATGAATCTGTCAGATCATGCAGTGAACCTGACTCCTGACAACGAGTACTACACAACTATCCAGACAACGGCTGTAATAATGGTGCGGCACAGAGACCCAGACCGTCGTTTAGTGATGTTTCCCTGATACAAAGTGCTTTTACGCATATAAGGGAATATACTGCCTAGTTTTACACAGACAGATGTGATCTTTTACGCTCAGCAGAAGACGAAACAAACTGTCACGTCAAAAGCTGCTCTTCGTACAGAGCTCGAGGCACGTCTCTGCATTTAATGCACAGAATGAGGGCAGATCTCTGTATTTAATGTACGAGATTTGGTTATATCTCCAAAAACTGGGCTAGCCATAATTACGGCTAATACGTCCACTTCATTACCTTTGCACATTACGCCGTCAGGCTATTTTCAGCTATAGGAGCCAGCTATACGCTATCTCCTTGAAATACGCCACCGGGCTATTTTCAGCTATAGGAGCACGTTGTACGCTATCTCCTCGGAATACGCCAACTCAGGCTATATTTGTATTGGCGTGTGATAAGTCTATTTGGTCCAGAATACGCTCAAGACCTCAGTCAAGAAAGGAGGATCAGCTATCTTTTTACGCTAGCTACCTATCCATGCAGTATCAGGCTTCTACGCCTACAAGGCTTCTATGCCTACAAGGCTTCTACGCCTATTTGGCTTCTATGCCGAGTCGACAAACCACTTGGCTTCTATGCCAACCGACAACTATTTGGCTTCTACGCCATGGTGACAGTTATTGGCTTCTACGCCAACCTTTTCTACGCAAGGGGCAGTTACCTACATGTCTTGCATGCCGTAATCTTCGCAGAAGTTATACGCATTTCCTCATCATGGGACATGCATCACACGCTTATTCAGAAGATTATCTATACGTGGGTGGCACCGCCGCGTAAAAAGTGCCATACTCTCCACTGTCCGGCTTCTATGCCGACTGGACGGTTACTGTCACTAAAACTCTATAAATAGAGACCTCCGTCCACAGAGGTCCAGGGTCGAAGACTTGGAGCTGGAGAACTTAAGGTCGGAAATTGATTTTTTTGAGAGAGAAGAATCCAGAGCTCAGACAGAGAGTAGTGATCGACAATTTTGGCATCGAGCATCCACTCCCTCCTGCAATCTTTGAAGCATCTCCTTCTTCTACAGCACTTCTTCATCATCGTGTGGTCCAAGGGACAAAGTGATCGACTGCAGATCAGACTCCTATAGCAATATTTACCCAGATTAAATTGTGTACTTAACATCCTCGTATAGGATTAATAGTACTTCTTGTTTGTAAACCTAATAAAGGGTTTCGTTTAAACCTAGTTTTATTTCTTTCGTTTATTATCAAACACAAGATGGCGATTCTGCTGGGGAAGTCTTTCTCATCTGACGCGAAAATAATTGCTCAACACGATGCAGTATCAGTAGAATCAATAAAGAAGACCTTGGTCGTCCAGTTCGACCAATCAGCCTACGAAGATATGCCTCGAGCCGGGGGTAGCTCTCACTCTCTCTCTGTCCAAGACAACAGGAAACTGCGTAAGGTGTGGATACCCTGGACATCCCTTACCATTCCTGCCGACTCTCTGATCTCTCCGACCAATGAGGTTGTAGCATCGCTCCCTCCGCGCCTTGCGCATAAAACTCAGTCTTCCGTCGCTGACGGGGCAGACAAAACTTCTGGCAATGCCTCAGCGCCAATCTAGAAGCATACATCGCGCATTGCGCGTAAAAACTCGTTTCCCATCGCTGATGGGACAAACGTAGTTTCTGACAAGGCCTCAGTGCCAAGTCAGAAAATTCAAATACGCTCCGCGCGTAAAAATATTACTCTCACTCAAAAGGAGGCAGAGAGTCCCAGTAATCTTCGCAAGGGAAAATAAGTGGCAGACTTCTCAACTTCTTGGCCTTTACGCCAGCAAGAGAAGAATATGCCCATTCTCCAGATTACGCGAGAAGCTGATGGCCGATTGAGGACTCCCTCATTTTTATGCCAGCCTGAACAAAATTTTAGACTACGCCAGGTTCATCCCCTCGGCGTAAAGAAGGTCCAGTTTGCGGATAGATACGCTCCTCGGGGATCATGTGCTGCTCATATGGCTGAACTACTGTATTCCTACGGCAGGGAAATAGTTGGGGTGCCCAATATCCGCATTCCAACTAATGTAAAAAGGAGGATCAAGCCTTCGTCCTCTTCTTCTTCTATTAATACTCCTGACTTACGTGAATTTCTGATCCAGAAACGCAAAGACAGGAATTATAAACAGGCATCAGTTCCCCTAACTGTCAAACGTGGGGAGATCATGTGGGAAGATGCATCAACATCTAATATCATCATGACATGTGGGCCACATGAAGATTCCGTCTTATTGTTCCCCCAACTCGCGACGACCATCATCCAATAGTCTTCGGTCGCATGCGGAACCGTCCGATTGTACAAGAAGAATCTCGCGAATCTCATACTGGAAAAATGCAAATCCACAGATATAGCCCACAAGATTTGAAGATTATACAAAGCATGGGTTATGATTTGAAGTTGAAGCAAGGCCTCAACTATGGAAAAGGCAGACGAACACCGTTGCATAGTAATCCTTACTGTCAACAAACTTATTTTGGGTTGGGGTACACTGCATCTCTTGCAAACTTCAAACCTCCAGAGGCTGATCCTGCAGAACCAGAGGCAGGTCCTTCTAAATCAACTTCAGTGGACAAATGCCACGACATGTCTGGGGGTAGCCTACTTCGACAAAATAGGGCACCATCCAAAGCTGGGGGTAGAATTCCCTCTAAGTCCGAAGAAGATGCAACGATGACGATTTTCCCGAAAGACCATAAAACTCAGGCAGACATCGGGAGCCCGAAGGCCAAAAGGGACTTTCTCCTTCAATGAAGATGACATCATTGAAATCTTCAATATGTTGATGAAGGAACACAAACTTCGGCTACCCAACATCAAATACCCTGAGAGGGCTGGCAAAGTCGATGACCCAGATTATTGTCTCTTCTATCGGTACATTCATCACCCCACAAGGACTTGCTATATACTAAAAAGGAGAATTCGGGAGTTGATCGATACCAAGGTTATCACTCTGTATCTGTAAACGAGGGGACTATCACTGCAAATTGATTTCACTTTAAAGTGACAATTTGCTCCCTCAAGAAAATACCGGATGATGAATCCCTAAAGTTTCCCCAGTGGATTCTTCAGGTCTATCCCCACTCAAGAAAATCACTCTACAGTGAATTTTTCGGACATGAGTTCACGTTCATATTACCTCTGAACTATTGTCCAAATATTTCGTTATTCCCCAGTTGGATTTGTCATGTTCATATTACCTCTGAACAAACCTTCTTGGTTTGGCTATCGATTATCATGTCCATATTACCTCTGATATCGGTTGTCATCACAACTTAACTCCCGTACTTAACTCTAAGTACACCAGTGGTGTTAGGTCCACAAAAAACTGTAACATCCTGTTACATTCTAGTGGCCTACCGACTCAAACGGCAAAAATGCAACTGTCCCGACCCGCTTTGCCTCAAACGAGAAGCAAAGAATGTCCAGACTTGTCCCTACAGGAATTCAGCTTAGGCTTTTAGAGGCTCGCTCGGTGTATTGCTCTACCGAGATGAATCATCGCTAAGGTGGGTGGCTACGGTAAACTTGTCTTTGCTTAGCCAGCATACATAAAATCTGGAATGTTCATGCTAGTCACTAGGTGAATCACCCCCTGCATGCTAATAAGAATCCAACGCACCTAGCTAAGGGAATAATTCCAACTTGTATTGCTTATGCTAGAACATGGAAATTGAAATACTGCTTATATTCAAACCCTCGCATGCTAAGTCCCTAACGGTTTTATCTCTCGGCTTACCTTCGGGTCCGAGCAAACGTGTTTACTTATGTTTCTTAGAAACGCATGCTTGTCTGCTTGTTGTTGCCTTATTTTTATCCAAACTCCGGAGACTACTAAGTAGTTATTCCGTGCCTGAATGAACCTGCAAGTATTCGGGACCGTTAGGTCACCCAAGGCAGCCCCGAACCAGGAGAATGCATCAAGGCAAAGTGAATATTGTACTGGGATCCCATCAAGTTACCTTTGAACGAGAATCTTGTCTAAGCTCATTCATAGCGATTGTACTCATGTTATTGATTGTACTCGTGTTATTGATTGTACTCGTAGAAGATATAAATTTGGATAACCCCAAAGACCCTGACTTGCATGTCGCGGACAACTCGAAAACGAGGTAAAGTTCCACGGACGGTCACCGGGCACTGGGACCGATCCGATCCGGATGGAACTCACGTTATTGTACAGTCTATTGTGCTGGACGAGATGGCATGTAGCGCCCCTTATTCTTTCGCTGTATACCATTCTCTCCAGTGACTGAACCGTATTGTATAGTCCATTGTGCTGGACGGGATGGCATATAGCGCCCCTTGTACTTTCGCTGCATACCATGACCGTCAGTGACTATTGTCCATAAATGGCTATACCAGCGACTCGTGTTCATATAAATAAGTCATCCTCGCTTAGCGTCTATCTGAGTGCGAGTTATTGCATCGCATTAAGAAATAACTGAACACCTGAACGATCATGATACAACAACACCCGTGTTTGCTTATGTTGTTGCCTTGGTTTTCATTATGAATGCCCCTGAATGTTTATACTTGCCCGTGCTTGAATTAACAATGTTTGCCTTGGACAGGAAAGGTAAAATGGTAAGTCTCGTCGTATTTTCTCTCATATCGCACGACGCACTACCACACAAGTTAGGCTATTCAAACATTGCATGAAACCGATCCTAAGGCAACTAGAAAGACAACTAATAGTTGTGCACGGAACCTGTATTACGTGTTTGAATTTGTCGAGCGGGCGAGTAGCTTCCCCACCAGTGCATTCAATGTACTGATAATCCACCAGTTTGTATGCAGGGTGCGGGAGAACCTCGTTTGGTGCGGATGCCTCCTTCGTGCGTGCTAAGGTGTGGAGATCACTCTGAAGCAGCGGTGCATCCAGAACAGAAGCACATATACAAGACATAATGTTGGAACATAGCCCAAACTGGCTTGAACATCGCCTGATCATCGCCTATACAATCATTCCATAATTGTAGCCACTTAGCACGCTTTTACTGTTTCAGAGAGAAAGGCTTGAGCGACTTGTAATCTCGGCCATGCACCGCCTGTAACACATGTTTATATCAATAAAGAGTTGCTTTACTTTAACTTGTGTTTCAATGCTTCTGCTATATTGTCAACTCAGTGAACCTGTTATCGATCGCCTATGCGTTCATGACTCCGCTGTACTCGGACAATCCGTGCGACTCTGTGGCTTAGAACTCTTACCGCAAGCCAATGGACCATGGCCTTGCACGGGCGTGGCTCACACTCGTGCGGCATCACGCCTGGATGGGTCAAGCGATCGTTCCGCGGGAGCGCTGGCGAGGGTGATTCCCGCCTAGCGGGAACAGCCGATTTGCCTACGGGAGATCGGGACGTGACATAGTGGTATCAGAGCCTGGTTTCTACGCCTTTGGACTTTGATTTGAATATCTCTGTTTCGAAAGCTCGTTCATGGGTTATGTGCACACTCTCTCTCAATGCCTCGATGGGATATTCCAACAATAAGTCTAAATACTTTCAAAATGCGTTTTGAATGATATGCTTGCTTGTATGATTGTGTGTTGCGAGTGGCCTTTGTGCCAACCTATGCGAACCCTTGAGAGTATCGCTAGTAGCCTGTCCGATTTTACTAACTCTAAGTTTGGTTGAATGCATCTATTCGAGGGACACCTTAAACTAGTGCACCATCCAAGACTCAAGAAAAATATGAAAAAGTCGAGTGCTAAGACTTCGCTATCACTGAGCTGGTTGACGTGCTCACGCTAGAAGTGTACTTCAAAAGTGCGCACGATCCAGACTAAGCGATATGCCGATTTCGATGCTTGTACAAGTGAATATCCAATAAAAAAGTACAACGACTTGTCTAGGATTGCCTCAACCCTAGATTACTGCTTGTCCTCAGTAAGTCTCGAGGACGAGACTTTTTCTGAGTTGGGTAGGATTTAACACCCCGTTACATTCTAGCGGCCTGCCGACTCAAACGACAAAAGTGCAACTGTCCCGACCCGCTTTGCCTCAAACGAGAAGCAAATGATATCCAGACTTGTCCCTACAGGAATTCAGCTTAGGCTTTCAGAGGCTCGCTCGGCGTATCGCTCTACCGAGGTGAATCATCGCTAAGGTGGGTGGCTACGGTAAACTTGTCTTTTCTTAGCCAGCACACATAAAATCTGGAACGTTCATGCTAGTCGCTAGGTGAATCACCCCCTGCATGCTAATAAGAATCCAACGCACCTAGCTAAGGGAATAATCCCAACTTGTATTGCTTATGCTAGAACATAGAAATTGAAATACTACTTATATTCAGACCCTCGCATGCTAAGTCCCAAACGTTTTTATCTCTCGGCTTACCTTCGGGTCCGAGCAAACATGTTTAATTATGTTTCTTAGAAACGCATGCTTGTCTGCTTGTTGTTGCCTTGTTTTTATCCAAACCCCGGGAGACTACTAAGTAGTTATTCCGTGCCTGAATGAACCTGCAAGTATTCGGGACCGTTAGGTCACCCAAGGCAGCCCCAAAACAGGGGAATGCATCAAGGCAAAGTGAATATTATACTGGGATCCCATCAATTTACCTTTGAACGAGAATCTTGTCCAAGCTCGTTCATAGCGGATTGTACTCGTGTTATTGATTATACTCGTGGAAGATATGAATTTGGATAACCCCAAAGACCCTGACTTGCATATCGCGGACAACTCGGAAATGAGGTATAGTTCCACGGACGGTCACCGGGGCACTGGGACTGATCCGATCCGGATGGAACTCACGTTATTGTACAGTCCATTGTGCTGGACGAGATGGTATATAGCGCCCCTTGTTCTTTTGCTGCATACCATTCTCTCCAGTGACTGAACCGTATTGTATAGTCCATTGTGCTGGATGGGATGGCATGTAGTGCCCCTTGTACTTTCGCTATATACCATGACCGCCAGTGACTATTGTCTATAAATGGCTATGCCAGCGACTCGTGTTCATATAGATAAGTCATCCTCGCTTAGCGGCTATCCGCGTGCGAGTTATTGCATCGCATCAAGAAACAACTGAACACCTTTACGATCATGATACAACAACACCCGTATTTGCTTATGTTGTTACCTTGGTTTTCATTATAAATGCCCCTGAATGTTTATACTTGCCCGTGCTTGAATTAACAATGTTTGCCTTGGACAGGGAAGGTAAAATGGTAAGTCTCGCCATGTTTCCTCTCATATCGCACGACGCACTGCCACACAAGTTAGGTTATTCAAATATTACATGAAACTGATCCTAAGGCAACTAGAAAGACAACTAATAGTTGTGCATGGAACCTGTATTACATGTTTGGATTTATCGAGCGGGCGAGTAGCTTCCCCACCAGTGCATTCAATGTACTGATAATCTACCAGTTTATATGCAGGGTGCAGGAGAACCTCGTTCAGTGCGGATGCCTCCTTCGTGCGTGCTAAGGTGTGGAGATCACTCCGAAGCAGCGGTGCATCCAGAACAGAAGCACATATACAAGACATAATATTGGAACATAGACCGAACTCGCCTGAACATCGCCTGATCATCGCCTATACAATCATTCCACAATTGTAGCCACTTGGCACGCTTTTACTGTTTCAGAGAGAGAAGCTTGAGCGACTTGTAATCTCGGCCATGCGCCGCCTGTAACACATGTTTATATCAATAAAGAGTTGCTTTACTTCAACTTGTGTTTTAATGCTTTCGCTATATTGTCAACTCAGTGAACCTGTTACCGATCGCCTATGCGTTCATGACTCCGCTGCACTCGGACAATCTGTGCGACTCTGTGGCTTAGAACTCTTACCGCCAGCCAATAGACCACGGCCTTGCACGGGCGTGGCTCACGCTCGTGAGGCATCACGCCCGGATGGGTCAAGCGATCATTCCGCGGGAGCGCTGGCGAGGGTGATTCCCGTATAGTGGGAATGGCCGATTTGCCTGTGGGAGATCGGGGTGTGACATAGTGGTATCAGAGCCTGGCTTCTACGCCTTTGGACTTTATTTCGAATATCTCTGTTTCGAAAGCTCATTCGTGGGTTATGTGCACACTCTCTCTCAATGCCTCGATGGGATGTTCCAACAATAAGTCTAAATACTTTCAAAATGCGTTTTGAATGATATGCTTGCTTATATGATTGTGTGCTGCAAGTGGCCTTTGTGCCAACCTGTGCGAACCCTTGAGAGTATCACTAGTAGCTTGTCCGATTTCACTAACTCTAAGTTTGGTTGAATGCATATATTCGAGGGACGCCTTGAACTAGTGCACCATCCAAGACTCAAGAAAAATATGAAACTCGAGTGCTAAGACTTCGCTATCACCGAGCTGGTTGACGTGCTCACGCTAGAAGTGCACTTCAAAAGTGCGCACGATCCAGACTAAGCGATATGCCAATTTCGATGCTTGTGCAAGTGAATATCCAATCAATAAGTACAACGACTTGTCTAGGATTGCCTCAACCCTAGATTACTGCTTTTTCTCAGTAAGTCTCGAGGACGAGACTTTTTCTGAGTTGGGTAGGATGTAACACCCCGTTCCATTCTAGCGGCCTGCCGACACAAACGGCAAAAGTGCAACTGTCCCGACCCGCTTTGCCTCAAACGAGAAGCAAAGGATATCCAGACTTGTCCCTACAGGAATTCAGCTTAGGCTTTCAGAGGCTCGCTCGGCGTATCGCTCTACCGAGACGAATCATCACTAAGGTGGGTGGCTACGGTGAACTTGTCTTTGCTTAGCCAGCACACATAAAATCTGGAATGTTCATGCTAGTCGCTAGGTGAATCACCCCCTGCATGCTAATAAGAATCCAACGTACCTAGCTAAGGGAATAATCCTAACTTGTATTGCTTATGCTAGAACATGGAAATTAAAATACTGCTTATATTCAAACCCTCGCATGCTAAGTCCCTAACGGTTTCATCTCTCGGCTTACCTTCGGGTCCGAGCAAACGTGTTTACTTATGTTCCTTAGAAACACATGCTTGTCTGCTTGTTGTTGCCTTATTTTCATCCAAACCCCGGGAGACTACTAAGTAGTCATTCCGTGCCTGAATGAACCTGCAAGTATTCGGGACCGTTAGGTCACCCAAGGCAGCCCCGAACCAGGGGAATGCATCAAGGCAAAGTAAATATTGTACTGGGATCCCATCAAGTTACCTTTGAACGAGAATCTTGTCCAAGCTCGTTCATAGCGGATTGTACACGTGTTATTGATTGTACTTGTGTTATTGATTGTACTCGTGGAAGATATAAATTTGGATAACCCTAAAGACCCTTACTTGTATGTCGCGGACAACTCAGAAATGAGGTATAGTTCCACGGAAGGTCACCGGGGCACTGGGACCGATCCGATCCAGATGGAACTCACGTTATTGTACAGTCCATTATGCTGGACGAGATGGCATATAGCGTCCTTTGTTCTTTCGCTGCATACCATTCTCTCCAGTGACTGAACCGTATTGTATAGTCCATTGTGCTGGACGGGATGGCATGTAGCGCCCCTTGTACTTTCGCTGTATACCATGACCGCCAGTGACTATTGTCCATAAATGGCTATGCCAGCGACTCGTGTTTATATAGATAAGTCATCCTCGCTTAGCGGCTATCCGCGTGCGAGTCATTGCATCGCATCAAGAAACAACTGAACACCTGAATGATCATGATACAATAACACCCGTGTTTGCTTATGTTGTTGCCTTGGTTTTCATTATGAATGCCCCTGAATGTTTATACTTGCCCGTGCTTGAATTAACAATGTTTGCCTTGGACAGAAAAGGTAAAATGGTAAGTCTCGCCGTGTTTCCTCTCATATCGCACGGCACACTGCCACACAAGTTAGGCTATTCAAACATTGTATGAAATTGATCCTAAGGCAACTAGAAAGACAACTAATAGTTGTGCATGGAACCTGTATTACATGTTTGGATTTATCGAGCGGGCGAGTAGCTTCCCCACCAGTGCATTCAATGTACTGATAATCTACCAGTTTATATGCAGGGTGCAGGAGAACCTCGTTCGGTGCGGATGCCTCCTTCGTGCGTGCTAAGGTGTGGAGATCACTCCGAAGCAGCGGTGCATCCAGAACAGAAGCACATATACAAGACATAATATTGGAACATAGACCGAACTCGCCTGAACATCGCCTGATCATCGCCTATACAATCATTCCACAATTGTAGCCACTTGGCACGCTTTTACTGTTTCAGAGAGAGAAGCTTGAGCGACTTGTAATCTCGGCCATGCGCCGCCTGTAACACATGTTTATATCAATAAAGAGTTGCTTTACTTCAACTTGTGTTTTAATGCTTTCGCTATATTGTCAACTCAGTGAACCTGTTACCGATCGCCTATGCGTTCATGACTCCGCTGCACTCGGACAATCTGTGCGACTCTGTGGCTTAGAACTCTTACCGCCAGCCAATAGACCACGGCCTTGCACGGGCGTGGCTCACGCTCGTGCGGCATCACGCCTGGATGGGTCAAACGATCGTTCCGCGGGAGCGCTGGCTAGGGTGATTCCCGCCTAGCGGGAACGGCTGATTTGCCTGCAGGAGATCGGGGCGTAACAAAAACTGCCATGTTCATATTATCTTTGAGCAGATATATACCTCCATCCCCAATGGAGTCACAATCCAAAAGTTTGTCATGTTCATATTACCTCTGAACAAACTTTTTGAGTTTTTGGCTATCGATTATCACGTCCATATTACCTCTGATATCGGTTGTCATCTCACCTTAACGGCCGTACTTAACTCTAAGTACACCAGTGGTATTGAGTCCACAAAAACTGCCATGTCCATATTACGTCTAGCAGGGCTTGTCCTAAACTTATTACTTGCACTCTCGTGCGCAAAAAGTAATAGGTCCACAAAAATTTCCCTGTGGAATGCCCGTAATAAAAAATGAAATGTTCATGTCCATATCACCTCTGAACTATCCTCATTCATCCCTACAGAGTCGTATTTTATTGTGTCTATATTACCTCTGTCAGGATTTGTCTCAAACCTATTACTTGCACTAATGTGCGCAAAAAGTAATGGGTCCACTAAAAATCCCCAGTGGGATGTCCTCAACAAATACGGTATCGTACTACGTCTACATTACCTCTAGTACAATATCCGAAATTCACGCAAACAATCAAAAAGAAATGGGAGGGCCCTTATATGATTGCAAACGATGCTTACAGATTAGCCAAGCCTAATAGAAATTTGGCAATGGCTACCATCAACTGCAAAAATCCCGAAGAAGTACTATACTTGATCTCCTTCGTTTAACGGAGTATGACGAAGATCTTATTCTGACGATACCATGCACAAAGGTTAGCTAGATCATATTCTATCAGGTTCATAAGACCTCCGAATAGATATCGTTAACTAATTTGTAAGCCTGTCATGTTAATGATACCTCTGATAGTGTTTAGTATAAAAATTTAGTTGGATTATATTCTTTCAGGTTCATGTTAACTCTGAATAGATTTAGATTCAGCGAAACCTTAACAAAAGTATGTCATGTTAATGATACCTCTGATATCACTTTCACCCTAGCCTATCACATTCTAAAATGATGGGCCCACAAAGTCGAAAAATGTGTCTTTATTATCTCCTAAAAATTACAGGAGAAACAAGGAAGGTACATCATTTGGGAGGAGCAGTTAAGTCGCAAATCTGCTGTGCCAGAGTAACCATCCTCTCATCCCTGGAGTTCAAGACGTCGGCGCGAGCCCGCTCCAACCTTGCCGCCTCATTGTTCAAAGCATATAGCTCGGACCGAGCATGTACAAAACCTGCATGGATGACACCCACATGTGTCAGGTTCTGCTGAGCCGTCTCCATTCGAGCCTTCAATATCTCGCAAGCGGTTGATAAAGAGAAAGCCTTCTCCTTGGCCTTAGCGAGATCATCTTCCAATTTACGGACCCTCGCTGCCTCTTCCTCATATTCGGCCTCGCACTGAGTCAGCTGGGGAATGACATACTCCAATTCGACACGCTCTTGATCCATCTCCTGCTGCTGTTCCTGGACGGATTTGTTCAGAGATTCCATTTGCCTAGCAAGCTCTGCAGTTAAGGAGTCATACCTAGCTTGAACAAGACCATCAATGCTGCCTCGAGATAGCTGCAAATAATCATTAATGGGTTGTTCCAAACCATTAACTATCTGCTCCAGTGCATCAGCTCTCCCAGCGTCGTTGAAATCTCTGATCGGCGCTATCGCAAACTGGAAGGACCTTCTCAGAGCCTCGAAGCCTAGATTCTTCTCCAGCACCATTGATATCAGCATTTTTAAAGTGGTGTAGAAAATACTAGTATACTGCTCAATTAGCATGGCAAGATCCGAATAGACGCTGGGAGTGGCTGCAATATCGACAAATCCCCCTCCAAGAATGACTGCAAACAATGTTGCCATAGTCGTCGCCTCAACAGATGGTGCGACAAAAGAAGAAGCGCCAACAACGGACGAAGTGGCCGACGTACTCAAAGGAGGCATTGTCGTAATGACAGTCTCATCCTCCTCTCGAGATATCGGAACCATTTTGGGCGAGCCGGCACCTGAAAACATTTTCTCTTCAAATTCAGGCAACTCCGTGTCATAGACAGGAGCGGAAAACGCTGTCCTCCCCGTAGATGTCTTCCCCTGAAAAGAAGACAAGAGAAAGTTAATATCAACATGATATTAATTTTTCTAAAAAAGAGGCATAAAGACGACATTTATCCATGGCCGATGGTATATATGTCGCGTCTGCAGCCAGTAAAGCTCAATCATTTCTTAATGATGCTAAGCGAGCTGTCATACCTGGAGAGGAGGATGCACCAAATGACGACTGAGGGTAGTCATCCAAGTCTTCACCCAGATCCAATCGAGGTTCATCAGGTAGAATCTCGCTGGGTATACTTACAGACGCGACAGGGGTTTCTCCCGTTGCTGATCTGGATAAAGATATTCTTATTTGGCTCAGCCTCAAAGATGATCTCCTACCACTACCTGAAGTGGTAGCAGCGACAGCGGCCTCGAGCAAAGATTCTCTGGCACTGCCGGCCGGAACTGTGGAGGTTCCCTCTCTAAAAGGCGAGGAACCTCTAATCAAAAGAGTGTCCCCAACAGGGGAAATAGCAGGCTCACTTCTAGGAGCCTCATGACTGCAAGCCCTGTCAGGACCACTAACAGTCTTCTTTTTCTTGCGAGGGGAAGTCTCCTTCAGAACAGGAGCCCTTCGCTTACCAGAGATAACCAGAGGCTCTGTAGGCAGAGGTATTTCGCCTCTCGGTACTTCCAACAAAGGTTCATCTGGATTGACAGAATCTTCACCCTCGTCAGAGGAAAATGATGGGATTTTGTCTTTTCCCACGGACTTAGAAGAGGGCATCCTAAAACTTCCACGCATATCAAAATCGCGATGGAAGGTATTGGTTGCCACATAAAACTGGGCGTATGAGTGGAGGATGCGCAACTCCGTGGAGAGTAAAGTCGCGGGCACAGTAAAAGCTGCTTCAGTGCAACCTATTATGAAGTATCGCCATCCTCTCGCTCTATCAATAAGTCCACCCATGGACTTGAAGCTGGTAACGGCATTGCCCACGTGTAATTGGTCATACCCAAACTGCCTGACGAACCGACTAGACAGGTAGGGCTCCAAAAAGCACTGGTCTTCACTTCTGTATAATAAATGGGAAGGTCTAATACGGACCAACCAATTAAAAGCTTCAGGAGAAAGAATGGTCTGCCCTTCACCTGAGTCCTGAAGCCTATTCCCCTGTTGATTGAGATGTACAGAGGGGATGGTGCAGAAGAGCTTCCAGCTGTGAGCAAAATTTAACGCTCGCCGACAGTCTAAAACTGTGGTTACGTTCCAGGTAGAATTCTTGTAATTCAACAAGAAATTACTCCCCGAACTACTGCCAGGGCCGGAAGACATCACCCTGGGGTTATGGAGAATTAACCATCCCATCAAATACAGGAACGATAATTTTACCCCGGGAAAGCTGTCACGCCGTATTTCATCGGCAAGCAGCCCATCAGTAATGGCCCTCAGGCCGGCTTGTATGCGGCATACCATGGCAGGAAGCAAGCCCAGTCTTGCCCCGAACACCAGATGCACTGCAGGCCATAAGGTGTTGAGGTGAATGCGATCCGAAGATGCAATGCAGGGTACTACCAATCGGCGCAGCCATATAGAGAGGAAGCCAGCCAGTTGAGCTTCCTTGGACAGAGGCCAGCGGCAATGCCTCAAATAACTGTAGGCTTTAGTGCCCGCAGGATATTTTCCTATCCCTTCGTCGAGAATTTGATTTAAAGCCCCAGCGTCTTCAATAAGGTCATCGATTACTTGAGCATTAAGCACGCTCAGAAATCTCAAAGGCCTATCCTTGCTATCCACGACTTTGTCTGGCTTAGCAGCCCTGGCCTGATGGAAGAAGAGGTAGGACGCCCATTTGTTGGTATGAGCCAAATCAGAGGGCTCATTATAGAAGGCGGTGTACGCTAAATAGTGACACATCAGCTTCTGGTATACTGCCACTACCCGAGGGTCTGTATCCTCCAGCTCCCAGTTTGTGGGAACATACTCTTCATAAGGAGTATCCCCCATCGGCAGTCTTAAAATTTCTGCCATTTCGTGAAGGGTCAATCTCAACTCCCCCAGCGGAGTGGCGAAAGTCCCAGTGAGCGAGATATATCGCTCCATCAGAGCCAGAAACAGGTTGGGGTTGAGAGGTAACCCAACACTGGTAGCACTCACAGCCGCGTACAGACCAATGCTCTCCAGCTCAGTCTGAAAGTACTTCAGGGCCTAGGCAGCTAAACGAGAATATCCAAGATTTGTATGGGTAACCCACCCATTGGTCCGAGGATTAACCTTGGGGTATACTCCTTCATGCCCCATGAAGTCATTGCAGAAAGTCGGTAATTGGACTGGTTGGAGCAGAAAAGTGTCTTCACTCGGGACACTGTCCAGATACAATCCCCTGAACGGCATGACCGGGCCGGAAGGGCGGCTTACAAATGACCCTTTGTCGGATCCTTTCTGGTAAAATATCTTCCCCGGCTGGCCGTGAAGATTGGGAGTCAGGGTCCACGACATCCTCCTGGGATGCGTGGCATGGAAGAATGCCGAAATGGGGTAATCTCTCAGCATCTTGGGCAGATATAGGACCAGGCCCCCGGCAGGAAAAATCCAGTTTTATTTCTTGGGCTTCGTCTGAGATTGTTTGTCGATCATATCCCCAAAGAGGAAAGCTGGTTTTATGTATTGTGCCCCGTCTACAACACTAGGGGCTCTCCGTTGATCATGCTCAACAGCATTCGCTCTCCTTGAGACGATATTAGGATTCTCCTTCCTTCAGGATATTGGGGTCCAGAAATCAAAAATGTCACATGGGACAAATCCTCCAGGTAATTGGAGTGCAGCATTCCAGCAGTAGAACCCATCACCTCAGCCAACGGAGATATATGCAAGTTAACTACAAAAGTGCAAGAAAAATACGTCAGTTTCTATACTAGACCTCATAATCTTGCAGCTTATGCCAAAAAGCAACAGTCGGTGCTTTTACGCCAAGACTGTAAAAACTTGACTTTTTACGCTGGAATCTCATTCCAAGGCGTAAAATTCAAGATTGGCAGTATACACAAAAATCTGACAGTCTGTGTTTTACGCCAGACTGCCAAAGTTTGAGTTATTACGCCGGAATTCTCATCCAGAGCGTAACATTCAAAGTTTATAGTATGCGCCAAATTTTGACAGTCAAAGCTTTTACGCCAGACTGCAAAAATATGGAGTTTTTACGCTGACATATTAGAAATGTGGGCGTAAAAGATGAAACATCTCTGTGCATCATATTCCTCGAAGAGACGTTCAGCACAGAAGATGACCTAGCGCGTTCATGTACAACGTGTGCGAAGGGTTTTCTTCGTTCTAGTCATCCCAAAAGCTTTACCTATAACGCCCGGTGCACAGCTCGTCGGTGGGACACTTCGTTCAGAGCGGGGTTCGCCCTGCCCGATGGGAGTTGCTCTTGCTTGGACAGAGGAGCGAGAAGAGGAGGCAGCCTTCTTTCCCTTAGAGGAGGATGTCACTACCGTATTTTCTAGAAAAGGGTATTTTGGCCATTTTATATTTAATTAAATATTATGCATGTTAAATATTTATTTATTGTATTATTTATTTATTATTAGCATGATAGATTTATTTATTTTGGACTTGTGTTAGTGGACCTAACTAGTTTAGTTTAGACTCATGGACCAACATGTATTAATTGTTAGAATTGAGCCCAACTAGAAAGCCCATTAATTAGGAGGATGATTAAATTAATTAAACCATTAGACTAGAAGCTTCCCTCCTTAATTAATTTCTTCATGAGAGGCCCTAAGGGATATTTTAAACTTTACATAGTAGTTGAGGGAGGGGACAAGTGAGGCCTATATAAAGGGGATGAAAACTTTCTCTCTCTTCATTTTTCATTCCAAATCTAGATCTAGAATTTCCCTCAACCAAATTTCATCAAATCCCTACCAAATTTCTACCCAATTAATTCCCAAATCACCATTGGAGACTAGAAGAGCAAGGATCTAGAAGGAGGAAGCAAGGATCTACAAAGAGGAGCAATGATCTACAAGTTGGAGGCCAATTTTACCAATTTTGGAGGTTTCATTGGGAATCCATCTTCCAATAGGTATAATTCAGTTTTTTCCCTTAAAATAGCTTCTAAATCTAAGATTTAATCATGAATAATCAACCCATATGTATGTACTACCCATAGGATTTGATTTTGTGTTCATAGGAGACCTATGGAGAAAGTTCTGGTGCTTTTTGTGTCAATTTTGGGGGAATTCCGAAAATAACTTTTGTTGTGTGTGTCAATCGATCCTATAGATCAATTTGGCATATGTTTATGTGTTTTGGGCTAGTGTCGTGTCCATAATTGGGTATATGTAGGTCGTATCCCAACAATTTGGTGATACATGTTGTTTTGGGGGTTTTCTCTCCGACACGGGACTTTGTACATGTCGTATTTTGACACGGACACATAGATCTATATTTGACACTTTGTTTTGTTCATAAATATTATATGTGATTTGTTTGTGTCCTTCGGGATACAATTGAATATGTGGTGGACTCGTGTCGCATGCGTATCCTAGATCTAGTGGGATACGGTGTGATACTCTCCAATTGTTGTGTGTTTATGTGTAGATCTAATTAATTGTGCTTTAATTCTTGAATTATAAATATGTATGTATCTATATATATTATATATGTATTATGTATATTTATTATAGTGTTTATTGTATCATAGATCTATGTATTATATATGTATTAATAGAATATATATTATGTAGCTTTCTTCTACATGCATTAATATATATGTTATAATATATGTTAGGGATGTAAATATATGTATATATTTTATATAATATATGTGTATGTTTAATTAAGTAATTAGATTATTTATATATGATTATTTATATATATATATGTATGTAGATATATATTTATAAGTGGTAGCATATGTATATATATTTATATGTGGTTATATATATAGTTAAATTATATATTATTATGTATTTATATTATTATATGATTATATATATGTATACATATATGTATAGTTATATACATATTACTATATGTGTATGTGTATGTTACTATGTGGTATTTTATACAATTTACTATGTATAAGTGTATGTATAGTTATATATAGTTTTATATGTTTATTGTATAAATATATATATTATGGGTTATATATATGTATTTAAATATATATTGTATAAATATATATATATATATGGTGTGTTATATATATGTATTTATATATATATTGTATATATATATACATATATTTTCAGCGACAACAGCGAGCCAGAAGTGTCACAACAGCAGCAACAAATGCAAATAATAGCAGCTTTTCAGCGACAGCAGTCAGCGACAGTTGCAGAAAATTGTCGCTGAAACAACAGTGTATCAGCAGAGTATTAGAAGCTTCAGCGACAGTTTTTAGTGACAGTGCAGGAAACTGTCACAAAAACTACAATGTATCTATATACACAGCAGCTTTCTGTGACAGTGGACAGGGTATTTAGTGATAGTTTGGCAGTTTTTAATATATTAGATATTAATATATATATAGATATATATGTATATATATATGGTAATTAATATATATATAAATATGTTCCTATTTGCTATTTGTATTATAGTATACTATATATGTATATATTTAGTTGTAGCATATAAATTTATTAGAATAATTAGTATACTTTAGTTATCAATTGTTATGAGTATTTTTTATATATTATATATTTGTAGGTATGTATGTACGTATATATGTATTAATAGTTAGTGTGTAGTTGGTAGTTAGTATTATTCTATTAGTACATACTAGATTTATATTGGATTGATATATATAATTATTGATGGGTAGTTAGTATATATATGAGATTTTAGCAATTACCTTGAGATATCAAGGTAAGTATCAAGATATACCAAAGTATGAGTAGTAGGTATTGGCATAAGTAATAGGATAGTTGTAAACTAATTATGGGTTTGTATTAAGGTGACTAAAATAAGGTATATAGAATTATATAAATATTAAATACATAGTAGTTTATAATTATTGTGGGGTAGTTAGTATAAATAAGGTTTTGAATTTACCTTGAGATGCCAAGGTAAGTATCAAGGTATTGGGTTTGGATATCAAGATAGAGGTTTAGTATTGCGATACCAAGTTGGTTCGAAACCAAGGTATCCATTTAGCATTTGTAATTAAGATTTTATATATATAATATTGTTTGATATGTACATATGTGTTATATTTATTCCTTGTTTACGTATCATGAGATAGTTGACTTAGAGTTGACATAGTTTGACTTTTGACTTAGAAATGACTTTATGACCTAGAAAGTTGACTAGTTTAATTTATTTCTCTTCCCAAAAACTTGTATTAATGCAATATTTCATATATAGGTCTGTGACACCAGTTCGGACATTATTTTTTATCATTTGCTCTGGACCACAGGCGAGTACATTCTCTGATAGTTTTTATTATTTGATTACCACTATAATTCAAGTATTTAGAAATGTTACTTATGATTCTTGACACGATGGTACACGGATTGGTATTGTTATTGGATCGTTAGTCATGGGATGTTACCTTTATTATGGAGATGGTATCGGATACTGTCCTTGTTGGTATTGGATAACATTGAATATTGTAGATTAAACATTGGATACATTGGCTAGTGACGTGTCATGATTCGATCCATCATATCAGTCGGGGCGGGGGAAATACCAATTAGATATGTGATCAAGAAACTATCGGCTAGTAGTGTAATCATTGGCTACTAACTAACCATGTAATTCATGTATGGTTGAGTTAGCTCCTTAGTGTAATCATTGAATCTCCCAGGCCGATCACATATTTAGTTAGTATCTCAAATCACATAGTTATTGTAGATTCCATTATTCAGTTCATTGATTACCTTGTTCTATTCTGACATTATAGTTCATTCCTTTATTCTTGTACGCATTGATTATATTCTGTTGTTAGCATTGCCTATTCTCTCATTGTTCTTGATTATCAGTTATATCCTCATCGTAGATAGCATCTTCTATTCTACTGCTTTATAGTTTTTGTCAATTAATTGAAACTGCTATTGGGTTGTACTTCGCTCCATTCCTGACTGGAAAATATTTTTCAGAGGATCCGGAAGATTGGTGTCCGACATACTACGGACCTCAGCCTATAGATGGTGCAGACTTGGATCCACTAGTTCTGGAGTGACTGTCGAGAGATTTAGCCGGATTCACTAGTTAGCATAGTTAGTTCTCTTTAGCATGTTGGTACCGGATTTGTTTTCGGCATATATTTATGTTTGGATATTATTTTTATTTGTTGTTGTTATATTTTTAACTGCTTAGTTATGTTAGACTTCTGTGATATTCTCTCGTGCCATAGAAATGTGATTGAGTATTGTGTTGAATTAAGTTGATTACTCTTCTTGGAGTTGAGATATTATTGGAGGATTGTACATTTTGTGAGATAATTAGATAGTATAGTTGACCAAGACAACGTTCTACCGCCGATGCTGCGGCATAGGCTGGGCGTTGTTCCCGACTTGCATTCCTACACCGGGTGCGGATCGTGACACATTTTTAGTGGTGGCCCATACAGGTCAGGCTTCACAATATTGCGATGTCGTGGTAGTACGATGACTTAGTTGTACTAATGCGAGCCTGCGATAGGATATAGGACATAGGATACTAGGAAGAGAGAGGGATACTCAATCACAACAAGGAATTCCAATCTGAATTGAATCGCTAATTTTGATTCCTTCTGAATACTTTTGTCCTTCCTTGATGATATCTTATCTTGTGTCGAATTGATCTCCTTTGTTTCGATCTGTCTTCAGGATGCCGCCGAAGACTAGATCCCATCGATCGGGAGCAATTTCTGCGAGGTCTGCCACCTCTCAATCTTCTACTCAGGCAGTAGGGTTTGTACCTCCTACGACATCAGTTCATGTAGGAGTCTCGGCTGCCTTCGGGGGTTCTCCTCCACCTGTTCCGAGGACTACTCCAGTTGCTTCGGAGGGACTTCCACCACCTCCATTTTCAGGAGATACCGCGCCGATAGTTGCACTGTTTAGAGAGATGATGGAATTACAAAGGGCATAGATAGAAGTCCAGCACATGCAGTTAGATATGATGCGGCAGAGTATGGAAAATGCCCATCAGGTAGCTATAACAGCAGTTCAGAGAGAGGCTCCTCCACAGCCACAGGATACTCAGATCAAGCCAGGCAACATTCAAAATTTTAAGAAGCTTGAGCCTCGAGTTTTCAAGGGTACAGAAGGTATAGTCTATGCTGAAGATTGGCTTGAAGATATCGAGCGACTCATGAAGGTATTCCGTCTTGCAGAGGATCTGAAGGTTGAGGCGGTAGGACTTCAAATATTCGACGTTGCCCGCACTTGGTTCAGGAATGAGCCAATTCTTACTGATGCGGGGCAATCTTGGAAGATATTCAAGGATCTCTTTAAGAAGAAGTTCTTTGCTCGGACGGACAGATTGGAATTAGGAAGGCAATTTGAGAGCCTTACACAAGGAAGCATGTCCGTAGAGGAGTATGCCGCAGAGTTCGGGAGACTGAGCCGATTTGCGGAGTACTTAGTGAGAGAGCCAAAAGTTTGGGCTATCCGTTTCCGTGAGGGTCTGAATTGGGAAGTGAAGATTCTTATTCCGTCTTTCTACGAGACGTATTCTGAGATACTTCCGGAGGCACGCAAGGTCGAGCGGGAGTGGAACTTGAAGCCGAAGAGGGACCGTGATATGTTTGGGGTGACAGTAGTAGTGCGGGACCGACAAAGAGGCAGCGGTTCCAGCAACAGCAGTTTCCAATACAATTTAGAGCCTATCAACAACAATATCAGATGCCAGAACCTATTGTTGCTCCAGTACAAGCTCTAGTACAACAGATACCACAACAGCCTCAGAGACAGGTGCAACAAGCTCCTCAATGCACCTATTGCAAGAAGACTGGGCACACTTGGGAGATATGTCGGAAGAGACTTGGAGCATGCTTACATTGTGGATCAATGGAGCATATGGTAAAGGATTGTCTCTGGACACTTCAACGTCCAGGCCAGGATGCAGATCGAGGCCAGAGAGGTGGAGTTAGGCCACCTGTAGCACCACATATTGCTCATCACGCGCAGAGAGAGCTACCTCGGCAGGGCGGAGCATTTGCGATGACGGTCAAGGAGACCAATACTACAGGTGATGGGTTAGAGAGTCTGTTCTTTCTTTCTGTTCCTTTCATCTATTTTGATTGATTGATTCTTTAGTACCTTTTGGATGCTTGCGTTATATAGTTAGTGTAGCTATAGAATACCCTGACAGAGACAACAGTAATAAGACAGGTGAAGACCGTGACCATGCATGTTATTCTTTGCATAGGACTGTTCTTAGTGAGATAAGACCTTATTAGACTATGATTGTTGGGGGTTTGACCTAGAAGGAGTACGATCACCCTTAAATTTTGAGGACGAAAATATTTTAAGGGGGATAGACTTGTCACTACCGTATTTTCTAGAAAAGGGTATTTTGGCCATTTTATATTTAATTAAATATTGTGCATGTTAAATATTTATTTATTGTATTATTTATTTATTATTAGCATAATAGATTTATTTATTTTGGACTTGTGTTAGTGGACCTAACTAGTTTAGTTTAGACTCATGGACCAACATGTATTAATTGTTAGAATTGAGCCCAACTAGAAAGCCCATTAATTAGGAGGATAATTAAATTAATTAAACCATTAGACTAGAAGCTTCCCTCCTTAATTAATTTCTTCATGAGAGACCCTAAGGGTTATTTTAGACTTTACATAGTAGCTTGAGGGAGGGGGCAAGTGAGGCCTATATAAAGGGGATGAAAACTTTCTCTCTCTTCATTTTTTATTCCAAATCTAGATCTAGAATTTCTCTCAACCAAATTTCATCAAATCCCTACCAAATTTCCACCCAATTACTTTCCAAATCACCATTGGAGACTAGAAGAGCAAGGATCTAGAAGGAGGAAGCAAGAATCTACAAAGAGGAGCAAGGATCTACAAGTTGGAGGCCAATTTCACCAATTTTGGAGGTTTCATTGGGAATCCATCTCCCAATAGGTATAATTCAGTTTTTTCCCTTAAAATAACTTCTAAATATGATATTTAATCATGAATAATCAACCCATATGTATGTACTACCCATATGATTTGGTTTTGTTTTTTCATAGGAGACCTATGGAGAAAGTTCTGGTGCTTTTTGTGTCAATTTTGGGGGAATTCCGAAAATGACTTTTGTTGTGTATGTCAATTGATCCTATAGATCAATTTGACATATGTTTATGTGTTTGAGGCTAGTGTCGTGTCCATAATTGGGTACATGTAGGTCGTATCCCAACAATTTGGTGATACGTGTTGTTTTGGGGGTTTTCTCTCCGACACGGGACTTTGTACATGTCGTATTTTGACACGGACACATAGATCTACATTTGACACTTTGTTTTATTCATAAATATTATATGTGATTTGTTTGTGTCCTTCGGGATACAATTGAATGTGTGGTGGACTCGTGTCGCATGCGTATCCTAGATCTAGTGGGATACGGTGTGATACTCTCCAATTGTTGTGTGTTTATGTGTAGATCTAATTAATTGTGCTTTAATTCTTGAATTATAAATGTGTATGTATCTATATATATTATATATGTATTATGTATATTTATTATAGTGTTTATTGTATCATAGATCTATGTATTATATATGTATTAATAGAATATATATTATGTAGCTTTCTTCTACATGCATTAATATATATGTTATAATATATGTTAGGGATGTAAATATATGTATATATTTTATATAATATATGTGTATGTTTAATTAAGTAATTAGATTATTTATATATGATTATTTATATATATATATATGTATGTAGATATATATTTATAAGTGGTAGCATATGTATATATATTTATATGTGGTTATATATATAGTTATATTATATATTGTTATGTATTTATATTATTATATGATTATATATATGTATACATATATATATATATAGTTATATATACATATTACTATATGTGTGTGTGTATGTTACTATGTGGTATTTTATACAATTTACTATGTATAAGTGTATGTATAGTTATATATAGTTTTATATGTTTATTGTATAAATATATATTATGGGTTATATATATGTATTTAAATATATATTGTATAAATATATATATATGGTGGGTAATATATATGTATTTATATATATATTGTATATATATATATACATATATTTTCAGCGACAACAGCGAGCCAGAAGTGTCACAACAGCAGCAACAAATGCAAATAATAGCAGCTTTTCAGCGACAGCAGTCAGCGACAGTTGCAGAAAATTGTCGCTGAAACAACAGTGTATCAGCAGAGTATTAGAAGCTTCAGCGACAGTTTTTAGTGACAGTGCGAGAAACTGTCACAAAAACTGTAATGTATCTATATACACAGCAGCTTTCTGTGACAGTGGACAGGGTATTTAGCGACAGTTTGGCAGTTTTTAATATATTAGATATTAATATATATATAGATATATATGTATATATATATGGTAATTAATATATATATAAATATATTCCTAATTGCTATTTGTATTATAGTATACTATATATGTATATATTTAGTTGTAGCATATAAATTTATTAGAATAATTAGTATACTTTAGTTATCAATTGTTATGAGTATTTTTTATATATTATATATTTATAGGTATGTATGTACGTATATATGTATTAATAGTTAGTGTGTAGTTGGTAGTTAGTATTATTCTATTAGTACATACTAGAGTTATATTGGATTGATATATGTAATTATTGATGGGTAGTTAGTATATATATGAGATTTTGGCAATTACCTTGAGATATCAAGGTAAGTATCAAGATATACCAAGGTATGAGTAGTAGGTATTGGCATAAGTAATAGGATAGTTGTAAACTAATTATGGGTTGGTATTAAGGTGACTAAAATAAGGTATATAGAATTATATAAATATTAAATACATAGTAGTTTATAATTATTGTGGGATAGTTAGTATAAATAAGGTTTTGAATTTACCTTGAGATGCCAAGGTAAGTATCAAGGTATTGGGTTTGGATATCAAGATAGAGGTTTAGTATTGCGATACCAAGTTGGTTCGAAACCAAGGTATCTATTTAGCATTTGTAATTAGGATTTTATATATATAATATTGTTTGATATGTACATATGTGTTATATTTATCCCTTGTTTGCGTATCATGAGATAGTTGACTTAGAGTTGACATAGTTTGACTTTTGACTTAGAAATGACTTTATGACCTAGAAAGTTGACTAGTTTAATTTATTTCTCTTCCCAAAAACTTGTATTAATGCAATATTTCATATATAGGTCTGTGACACCAGTTCGAACATTATTTTTTATCATTTGCTCTGGACCACAGGCGAGTACATTCTCTGATAGTTTTCATTATTTGATTACCACTATAATTCAAGTATTTAGAAATGTTACTTATGATTCTTGACACGATGGTACACGGATTGGTATTGTTATTGGATCGTTAGTCATGGGATGTTACCTTGATTATGGAGATGGTATCGGATACTGTCCTTGTTGGTATTGGATAACATTGAATATTGTAGATTAAACATTGGATATATTGGCTAGTGATGTGTCATGATTCGATCCATCATATCAGTCGGGGCGGAGGAAATACCAATTAAATATGTGATCAAGAAACTATCGGCTAGTAGTGTAATCATTGGCTACTAACTAACCATGTAATTCACGTATGGTTGAGTTAGCTCCTTAGTATAATCATTGAATCTCCCAGGCCGATCACATATTTAGTTAGTATCTCAAATTACATAGTTATTATAGATTCCATTATTCAGTTCATTGATTACCTTGTTCTATTCTGACATTATAGTTTATTCCTTTATTCTTGTACGCATTGATTATATTCTGTTGTTAGTATTGCCTATTCTCTCATTGTTCTTGATTATCAGTTATATCCTCATCGTAGATAGCATCTTCTATTCTACTGCTTTATAGTTTTTGTCAATTAATTGAAACTGCTATTGGGTTGTACTTCGCTCCATTTCTGACTGGAAAATATTTTTCAGAGGATCCGGGAGATTGGTGTCCGACATACTACGGACCTCAGCCTATAGATGGTGCAGACTTGGACCCACTAGTTCTGGAGTGACTGTCGAGAGATTTAGCCGGATTCACTAGTTAGCATAGTTAGTTCTCTTTAGCATGTTGGTACCGGATTTGTTTCCGGCATATATTTGTGTTTGGATATTATTTCTATTTGTTGTTGTTATATTTTTAACTGCTTAGTTATGTTAGACTTCTGTGATATCCTCTCGTGCCATAGAAATGTGATTGAGTATTGTGTTGAATTAAGTTGATTACTCTTCTTGGAGTTGAGATATTATTGGAGGATTGTACATTTTGTGAGATAATTAGATAGTATAGTTGACCAAGACAGCATTCTACCGCCGATGCTGCGGCGTAGGCTGGGCGTTATTCCCGACTTGCATCCCTACACCGGGTGCAGGTCGTGACAGAGGAGATTGGTTTTGGTGCCATTGCCAAAAACTCAGAATGCTCAGAGAAGAAACGAAGGAGAATACTCAAAGAGACGAAGGATTTCTTTTGCAAAAGGCAGGTGAAGAGTCTTCTCTCTGAAAGCCTTGGGGTACTTATAGAGTTCAGATGGATTCCTCGAATCCCTAACCAAATCCAATATTTAATATTCGGTTATGATTGGGGACTACGTCAGCCTATTACTCAGGGAAGGCGGACAGTCAGCGAATTCAAATTTTTTTCGTGCAGAGCAGATTCGTAATTTTACGCCAAGGAGCTTTTTACGCTCGGGAAGCTACAAATCTACGGTTTTACGCTCAGAGGCTATAAGTCTATGGTTTTACGCCCGGATGCTTTTACGCTCGGTAGCTTTTACGCTCGAGAGGCTACAAACCTACAACTTCATGCTCAGAAGCTACAAATCTATGATTTCAAGCTCAGAAGCTTTCTACGCTCAGAGGCTACAAATCTATGACTTCAAGCTCGGAAGTTCTCTTTTCAGAGGCTACAGATCTATAGTTTTACGTCCGGATGCTCTTATGCTCAGTAGCTTTTACGCTCGAGAGGCCACAAACTCATGATCTTATGCTTATCTACACTACGGATCTATGACTTTCCGCATATCTTAAAATATGCAGGCCAGAGCATGCGTATATCTGAACAAATCTTAAGACGGCCAATTGCAAGGGTTCGTGCAGAAGAACTCCTTCTTGGCCTCAAAATATCCCAAGTATCCAAAGTATACAGAGTTCAGCAAGGAAAATGACTCTTCTTCTTGGGTCGATTGGAAGTTCATCCAAAATTCAGTCTGAATATTTTCTCTACAGTTCAAGATGGCGACTCAGTTTTGACAGCCATTTCTCGCCCTATTTCAAGGGATTTTCGGGAAATCATTCTTGAAGATGATGGTATGAACAAAAATTCTTCTTATCAGAGAAGTGACAAGTTCATAATTCTATGCAATCCCTCGTTCAAAACAGCATGACAGTTCGGATATTCGACTTAAATGCTAAGCAGTTTTCTACGCGTCCTTAGTTACGCGTAAAAGACAGGACGGGACCAAATACTCTTTTTATCAGAGTCGGCGTAAAGTTATTCAGACATGGCGAAGCTACACATATTCGGACTTCATCACAGCAAAGAATATGACAAAATCATCAGATGCGTAAAAGAAGACGATTTTATTAATCATGATTACATATGAGGAAAATCCAGTCTACAAAGGGTTTTTTTTATCTTCATAATTACATATGAGGGAAATCCCGTCTACAAAGGGTTTCTCATCCTCATTTTAAGATCACACCAAGAGTTTGTTCTTCCAGGTTCTCGCATTGGTGGAGATCTTTATCCGTCTTCTACAGTAGTTCATCGACTTCCACAGTCGATGAACAAGAAAATGATTAATGGCAGGAGGATACACAATTGGGCATGTATAAATTATTCAAGAGCCCATCCTCCATACGCCATGACAGATTAAGTTGAGGTGTTAGACCTAACTCAATACTGGAAGACGGGGCTAGTTTGTCTGCCCTCGTCCACGAACAACGGGAGAAAATACAGCTTGTAAGCTGTGTGGTCGAATGTGACCCTTCCTCTCTCCTGGACGAATCACCATATGAAGTTGCTGATTATATCAAGCAAAGGAAGCTATGATATCCTTCCATGATCCATCGTTGTAGAGGACATTTGCTCGAAGACGCCTTCTTTTTCGGCTCTTTACATGCTAGAAGAACATGATCTTCTTCTTCCTCAAGTCGACCTGACGAACTGCGGCAATCATCTCTGTGTGGTAAAGAAAATATAGGAAGAACAGGTTAACTCCTCAGCCTTTATATAGGCAAAAGAGAACAAACCGAATCCCAACAAATCCCCAAAAATCTGCCAATAAATCAGCCTCGAGGAACGAGTCAGATTTGACCGTTTCATGCTTCATTCAAAGTGTTTCAAATTACGAGGAATTTGAAAACTTTGAAGGGGGTCTTGTAGAAGCATAAAAAATATGCTGTAGAGTTATATGCAGTAATTCAGTGCTGGGCGGCGTAAGACGTGACTTCAGAGCCATCGACGTACAAACAGAGCTTTATCGCTAGTACAACATAAAATATAATCTCCAGGACAATCAGCGTAATGCATTATTTCTAGGCTGCTTCAGCGTAAAAGGGTTGTTACATCGCCACTTTGGCGTAAAACCTACTCGCTTTTAATGCGATGGGAAGTTGTATTGGGAATACTTCATATTCCTCGAATGAATCTGTCAGATCATGCAGTGAACCTGACTCCTCACAACAAGTACTGCACAACTATCCAGACGACGACTGTAATGATGGTGCGGCACAGAGACCCATACCATCGTTTAGTGACGTTTCCCTGATACAAAGTGCTTTTACGCATATAAGGGAATACGTTGCCTAGTTTTACACAGGCAAATGTGAGCTTTTACGCTCAGCAGAAGACGAAACAAACTGTCACGTCAAAAGCTGCTCTTCGTACAAAGCTCGAGGCACGTCTCTGCATTTAATACGCAGAATGGGGGCAGATCTCTGCATTTAATGCACGAGATTTGGTTATATCTCCAAAAACTGGGCTAGCCATAATTACGGCTAATACGTCCACATTATTACCTTTGCACATTACGCCATCAGGCTATTTTTAGCTATAGGAACCAGCTATACGCTATCTCCTTTAAATACGCCACCGAGCTATTTTCAGCTATAGGAGCACGCTGTACGCTATCTCCTCGGAATATGCCAACTCAGGCTATATTTGTATTGGTGTGTGATAAGGCTATTATGTCCAGAATACGCTCAAGACCTCAGTCAAGAAAGGAGGATCAGCTATCTTTTTACGCTAGCTACCTATCCATGCAGTATCAGGCTTCTACGCCTACAAGGCTTCTACGCCTACAAGGCTTTTACGCCTATTTGGTTTTTATGCCGAGTCGACAAACCACTTGGCTTCTACGCCAACCCGACAACTATTTGGCTTCTACGCCAACCCGACAACTATTTGGCTTCTACGCCATGGTGACAGTTATTGGCTTCTACGCCAACCTTTTCTACGCAAGGGGCAGTTACCTACGTGGCTTGCATGCCATAATCTTTGCAGCAGTTATACGTATTTCATCATCATGGGACACGCGTCACACGCTTATTCAGAAGATTATCTATACGTGGGTGGCAGTTATTATAACCGCCGCGTAAAAAGTGCCACACTCTCCACTGTCCGGCTTCTACGCCAACTGGACGGTTATTGTCACTAAAACTCTATAAATAGAGACCTCCGTCCACAGAGGTCTAGGGTCGAAGACTTGGAGCTGGAGGACTTAAGGTCATAAATTGATTTTTCCGAGAGAGAAGAATCCAGAGCTCAGACAGAGAGTAGTGATCGACAATTTTGGCATCGAGCATCCACTCCCTCCTGCAATCTTTGAAGCATCTCCTTCTTCTACAGCACTTCTTCATCATCGTGTGGTCCAAGGGATAAAGTGATCGACTGCAGATCAGACTCCTATAGTAATATTTACCCAGATTAAATTTTGTACTTAACATCCTCGTATAGGATTAATAGTACTTCTTGTTTGTAAACCTAAGAAAGGGTTTCGTATAAACCTAGTTTTATTTCTTCCGTTTATTATCAAACATCTAGCATACACGATCACAACATATCCTCCAAGATCTGAATCGTGCGCTCTGATTGACCATCTGTCTGTAGATGGTAAGCTGTGCTGAATTTGAGCCGGGTGCCAAGACTCTCTTGCATGCTTCGCCAAAAATGAGATATAAATCTTGAATCACGATCTGACATAATACTTGTAAACTTCCTCACCCAAAATAGGTATTTTATGTATATTTTATATTATTATATTTATTATAGATGTTGAATTTATTTAGAATATTCTCTTAGTTAATTAGAAAATAAATTTTTTTAGTATATTTACTTATATAAATATTTATTTAGAATTATTTTAGGCTATTTTAGATTATTAGAATTTTTCCATAATTTTTAGTTAATTAAAAACTAGTAACACTAATTTTCTAGGACTTTGAAAAATTTATTTTATGTTCAAACTTATATAAAAATATTCCAAACTTTTATTTAAGGTTCTAAATAATAAAATATATTTTCTATAATTTATTGGGAATTTTCTGATTATTTTTAGCATTTATTTTGAGTTAATTATCAAAATCTGAATTAAAAACTATTTTCTGAAAAAGAAAACCCAAAAAGAAATTATTTCTGTCCAGTCAGCAAATATGGGGCCCACCTGTCAGCCGCCCGCAGCAAACAGTGCCGGGCCCGCCTGTCAGTGACTGCGGGGCGGGCAGCGTTGGATGGCTGCTACGTGTCAAGATCTGAGCCGCGACTGCTTTCTCTCTCCTCTATATATATATATTAGTTTAAGTTTATTTCTAGGGTTTTTCTTCAGCCGAATTTTGGAGAATTACCATCTAGGGTTCCTTCATCTTCCAGAAGCCATTGCACATAGCTTCGGACTCTAAATGAGGCCTAGTTTTTTGTTTTAGAAAGATATTGAGGTTAGCTTTCTGATTATAAAATTTGTTTTACGAAATTATTATTATTAAATTCTGGAAAATTCGTAGAACACAGCATGTCCAAAAATAGACGTGTTTCGATATTTTTGTGATTTCGGGAGAACCAGGAATCAGAATCACGAACCGTTTAAAGTTTCGGAAAGCTAATGTCGAGATTATTGACATATGTTTTTCCCAGAAATTATTTCGAAGTATTTTTATATTGTTAATTCTGTAGAACTTCTAGGGTAAAATTTAACCATCGGTGCACGATACGAAACTTGTATGTGCCATAATTTCCAAACGAATTTGAATTCGGACGAGCTATAAATTCTAGCATGTTTTTGACGCTGAAATCTACAGGAATTCATGCATGAAAGTCAAGTTTGTGTCAGTTGACTTTTCGGTCAACAGATCGCCTCTATTTGCGTGCCATGAGTCCCGAGTCGATAAAATTCAATTCCTTTGGACAAAATTTAGGCATTAACCTAAAAATTAGAATAATAAGATTAAAATAGGATTTTAGAGTAATTATTACAGAATTAAATAAATTAAAATAAATTATCTTTTGACGTGATGAATTTGTAATACATAGGCTATTTGGACTGTGACTTGGACTCTGATTCATACCAGCAGGAGGACCCCAGGCAAGATACCTTGCCAAATTGTTTACAGTACTTTGCATGCTTAGTATATTTCTGTATATTTATTGCATTTCTGTTTATTCTTGCATGTGTAGTTTTCTTTCAGTCATTACTATATATTAGATATGTTGACACACACTTGACACTTAGTATCATAGAGGACAATCATTAGGCGTATGGGCTTTAACCACTCTGGTAACACCGTAGTCACTAGCACGCACTATGGTGGGTCGTGTCCGATGGTCGCTACCCCTGAGGTATGTCGATTGATGGAGTCCGAGGGTCGCTACCCCCGAGGTATGCCGGCTGATGATGTTCATGGACGAGTGCATGAGTTATGAGGCTTAGATCGAGTAGACTACCCTTGCCCATACGTTGAAAAGTTGTCCTCATTTGCATTCATATAGATTGTCTTGTACAGCGTACTTATTTATTTTCAAATTATATGCATGTTTACTGTATTCAAGTTGGCTCGTATTTTATGTATCTTGTTAGGTCCCTCTGAGGACCTGGTTCACTGCCAGGTGTACCTGTTCTTGAGTATTTGCAGGAGCGCAGATTTGGATGGTTATAGATGCTTCGTGGACGTCTTCTCTCGAGCCGTGATTGATAGCTGGTACTTATATTGTTTGATGGTGTTTTACTTATATTGTATTTACTTTTCCCATTTGAGTTGGTAGTGGATTTGTTTCCATCCAAATATCATCCTTAGGTACTCCTTATTGAGATCTAGTTTCATAGACATTGGTTATTTTATTCATATTTGATTTTCGTGGATGAGATCTAGATTATACCCTGTGACTTGTGACATATGTTTATACCACTTGTGGATTTGATATTCATATTACAGCGTACGTGTGGATTTGGTTTCCATATATTGGAGTTGTCATATCCATGCGGCTGGCATGCTTACGTGTCCTAGTCCTACGTATTTTTGGGACTGGGGCATGACATATTTTTGTGGTGGCCCATACAGGTCGAGAGCATATTGTCTCGGTTACGTTACTGTACCGAGCAAGCCTGCACCTAGGACTAGAGTATAGGATCTCATCCACAATTGACTATGATTCATCTTTCTCCTATCTGTTCTATTTGAACAATTGTTTCATGCTTGATTCATGTGCTTCCCTAATAGTTTCTTGAGTATAGCCTTATGCTGAGAATATAGGAACCCCTGTTATTAGGATGATAATTAGAGTAGCATACCTATTAAGATTACAACGAGGATATAGACACACCAATAAGTTTAGGATATCTAGTGAACCTATAATTCCTTATCTATAGATTGGTTTACCATTATCCCTTGATGTATTATGAAGACTTAAGAGTAGTATAGATACCACTAGAGTTAGTTAGAAGCTTACCATAATGTTTGACCCTAGTATGGAGGAACCAATAAAAAACCAAAAGAGAATATTAGGACTGAACCTAACCCTCATAGTTAGATAGTATTGGAGAACTATAAACTTATATCATTGTCTTGTTATTAGTAGACAGCACCCTAGAAAGCCTAGAGGAATACAATCAACACTTCTCCCTTGATCATACCTCGAACATTCAACTAGTATACCACTCCACCTTGGAAAACAATGATGCTACCTAGAGCCCCTCTATTTCACATATTGTTCCTCTGTGGCCTTAACGTTCGCTAATTGTGCGACGACCAAAATTACGTTCTTCTTTTCTTTATCTTTCAACTCGTGCCACCTGACACTTCTGATAGTAGGCCAAGTAATTTATTTCTTTGTTAAGGACACATAGTTTGCTAGGATTATAGTTGTAATCTTGAATTTTGAAATTGTGTGCTTAGTAGTTAGAACTTGATAGTTAAGTTATTCTTGTAGATTGAGACCTGGTGCTTATCCCTTAGTTTTAAATTGCGTAACTTGTACCACACCTCAATACGAGTTATATTCCCTTTCCCTTGAGGCCAGTAACCGTCCCATTCTTACTATTGACACTTGCACTATGACTAAGAGTTAAGACGACCATGACCTATGTAATATAAGAGGATACCCTAACAAGTACCAAGACCCCTTCTCGAAGACCTTAACAGGAGCTTCTACGGTACCCTTAAGACTGTCACAATATTAGTTTATTATTTTAAGTTGGGTAGTATACCTCACAACCTAGTATCATATAGTCTTTTGACCTATTATTGAAGTGTAATTGAACAACATTAATTGTATGCTAGCATAAGACGACAGTGTTTATTCAGATAATAGAATTTAGAGGTCCTTGCCCCCATTTGGTCGACTAGCGACATAGACAAGGAGGTTGTATGATAACTATAGAGATTTGTAGAATCTTTATTATTATTGCTTATTCTATTTCTTTTGTTTTGTTTTTGTGAACTTGAATTGACTTGTACCTCCTTTCATCATCATCTAGCGTACCTATAATTATTGTACCACCTTGACTTATGCCGCTATTATAGCCTAGTTTTGCAAGCTTATTCTTTCATCAAGCTTGTTCACTATATATGTATTAGTGGATGCATACATTAATACATTTCAGAATCAGTGTACTACGGTCTGATCAACCATAATATGCGTGGTTCGCCCTTCGTATAACTACTTTACGTGGATTGAGATATCTAGTGATTAGTAGATGAATGAACTTGCCCTCTAGATATGTCTAAGCATATCGTATCAGTTACATAACTGTACTGATGCGAGCATGTGGATAGGCATTACCAAAATAGGATATCAATCCACAACTACTTTAATAATTCCCATTGAATTCTTTAAACGTCTTGATCCCGATACTTCTATTCTATTACCTCGCCCTTGAACTCTTTATTATTGATCTCCGTCTTCCCTTATTTCGGAAAGACGAAACCTCGTTCTTGGTATAAGTTTGATACACTGATAGTACTAGATATATCCCATAAGATAAATCACATGACTTAGTGACACTTTTTTTATAATTGATTAAGGGTATATCATAGGTGATATATTGGTGTTAAAACTTTGATAATTGAATAGCATGAGTAAATAAATTAAGGAATATTTTTCTTAAAGTATATAGCCTTCTGTGATAGATGGGTAAATTCTAAGTTGGGTAGCAGTGCATTGGACACTCGAGAGGAATTTCTTTTAGATTGTGATCGAGTAAGATTAGATTGGGAGAGGTTCAAGCCATTTAATTTTGAGAATTTTAGAAGAATGACTAAGATGATGAGGATTAATGAATTTTAAAAATCTTGATATTGAGGACCCAATATTTATACCTTAAGTACATAATTTAAATTTTTTTGTATTGAAGGTAAAATCATCAATTTGAATTTGAAGGATAAATATATAATTTCAGACTTGAACATTGGTGGACTGCATTTAAATTATTTTTCAATTTGATGATTTAAAAAAAAATTAATGATTGGACTACCTATTTGAAATATTGAGGATGTGAATGGAATTTAAAAAGTTGAAAAAAAAATTTATAAGTAAAAATAGGAATATTATTGGACTCGAATTACTTCTAGAGGAGATTATGATACTTGGAGATCGTGAGGTAAAATTTGATATGGGTTATTTAAATCTTGAAGATATTATATGGATTTAATTTAAATTTGGATATTGATGAGTTGGAAAAGTGAGAAGAGATTACAATAGATTGAATTTTGATTTGAACAATGATTATCTTAATTTTGAAATGATCACGATAGATTTAAATAGATTTTGTTATTTAAATTTTTGGAAGAGATTGCGATTGACGTACCTTATGTATGAATGTGAAAGATTTAACAAATTATGCCTTATTTTAATTTTGAGGACGAAATTATTTTAAGTTGGGTAGATTATAAACTTCCTCACCCAAAATAGGTATTTTATGTATATTTTATATTATTATATTTATTATAGATGTTGAATTTATTTAGAATATTCTCTTAGTTAATTAGAAAATAAATTTTTTTAGTATATTTACTTATATAAATATTTATTTAGAATTATTTTAGGCTATTTTAGATTATTGGAATTTTTCCATAATTTTTAGTTAATTAAAAACTAGTAACACTAATTTTCTAGGACTTTGAAAAATTTATTTTATGTTCAAACTTATATAAAAATATTCCAAACTTTTATTTAAGGTTCTAAATAATAAAATATATTTTCTATAATTTTTTGGGAATTTTCTGATTATTTTTAGCATTTATTTTGAGTTAATTATCAAAAACTGAATTAAAAACTATTTTCTGAAAAAGAAAACCCAAAAAGAAATTATTTCTGCCCAGTCAGCAAACATGGGGCCCACCTGTCAGCCGCCCGCAGCAAACAGTGCCGGGCCCGCCTGTCAGTGACTGCGGGGCGGGCAGCGTTGGATGGCTGCCACGTGTCAAGATCTGAGCCGCGACTGCTTTCTCTCTCCTCTATATATATATTAGTTTAAGTTTATTTCTAGGGTTTTTCTTCAGCCGAATTTTGGAGAATTACCATCTAGGGTTCCTTCATCTTCCAGAAGCCATTGCACATAGCTTCGGACTCTAAATGAGGCCTAGTTTTTTGTTTTAGAAAGATATTGAGGTTAGCTTTCTGATTATAAAATTTGTTTTACGAAATTATTATTATTAAATTCTGGAAAATTCGTAGAACACAGCATGTCCAAAAATAGACGTGTTTCGATGTTTTCGTGATTTCGGGAGAACCAGGAATCAGAATCACGAACCGTTTAAAGTTTCGGAAAGCTAATGTCGAGATTATTGACATATGTTTTTCCCAGAAATTATTTCGAAGTATTTTTATATTGTTAATTCTGTAGAACTTCTAGGGTAAAATTTAACCATCGGTGCACGATACGAAACTTGTATGTGCCATAATTTCCAAACGAATTTGAATTCGGACGAGCTGTAAATTCTAGCATGTTTTTGACGCTGAAATCTACAGGAATTCATGCATGAAAGTCAAGTTTGTGTTAGTTGACTTTTCGGTCAATAGATCGCCTCTATTTGCGTGCCATGAGTCCCGAGTCGATAAAATTCAATTCCTTTGGACAAAATTTAGGCATTAACCTAAAAATTAGAATAATAAGATTAAAATAGGATTTTAGAGTAATTATTACAGAATTAAATAAATTAAAATAAATTATCTTTTGACGTGATGAATTTGTAATACATAGGCTATTTGGACTGTGACTTGGACTCTGATTCATACCAGCAGGAGGACCCCAGGCAAGATACCTTGCCAAATTGTTTACAGTACTTTGCATGCTTAGTATATTTCTGTATATTTATTGCATTTCTGTTTATTCTTGCATGTGTAGTTTTCTTTCAGTCATTACTATATATTAGATATGTTGACACACACTTGACACTTAGTATCATAGAGGACAATCATTAGGCGTATGGGCTTTAACCACTCTGGTAACACCGTAGTCACTAGCACGCACTATGGTGGGTCGTGTCCGATGGTCGCTACCCCCGAGGTATGTCGATTGATGGAGTCCGAGGGTCGCTACCCCCGAGGTATGCCGGCTGATGATGTTCATGGACGAGTGCATGAGTTATGAGGCTTAGATCGAGTAGACTACCCTTGCCCATACGTTGAAAAGTTGTCCTCATTTGTATTCATATAGATTGTCTTGTACAGCGTACTTATTTATTTTCAAATTATATGCATGTTTACTGTATTCAAGTTGGCTCGTATTTTATGTATCTTGTTAGGTCCCTCTGAGGACCTGGTCCGCTGCCAGGTGTACCTGTTCTTGAGTATTTGCAGGAGCACAGATTTGGATGGTTATAGATGCTTCGTGGACGTCTTCTCTCGAGCCGTGATTGATAGCTGGTACTTATATTGTTTGATAGTGTTTTACTTATATTGTATTTACTTTTCCCATTTGAGTTGGTAGTGGATTTATTTCCATCCAACTATCATCCTTAGATACTCCTTATTGAGATCTAGTTTCATAGACATTGGTTATTTTATTCATATTTGATTTTCGTGGATGAGATCTAGATTATACCCTGTGACTTGTGACATATGTTTATACCACTTGTGGATTTGATATTCATATTACAGCGTACGTGTGGATTTGGTTTCCATATATTCATATCCATGCGGCTGGCATGCTTACGTGTCCTAGTCCTACGTATTTTTGGGACTGGGGCGTGACATGTTTTTGTGGTGGCCCATACAGGTCGAGAGCATATTGTCTCGGTTACGTTACTGTACCGAGCAAGCCTGCACCTAGGACTAGAGTATAGGATCTCATCCACAATTGACTATGATTCATCTTCCTCCTATCTGTTCTATTTGAACAATTGTATCATGCTTGATTCATGTGCTTCCCTAATAGTTTCTTGAGTATAGTCTTCTGCTGAGAATATAGGAACCCCTGTTATTAGGATGATAATTAGAGTAGCATACCTATTAAGATTACAACGAGGATATAAACACACCACTAAGTTTAGAATATCTAGTGAACCTATAATTCCTTATCTATAGATTGGTTTACCATTATCCCTTGATGTATTATGAAGACTTAAGAGTAGTATAGATACCACTAGAGTTAGTTAGAAGCTTACCATAATGTTTGACCCTAGTATGGAGGAACCAATAAAAAACCAAAAGAGAATATTAGGACTGAACCTAACCCTCATAGTTAGATAGTATTGGAGAACTATAAACTTATATCATTGTCTTGTTATTAGTAGACAGCACCCTAGGAAGCCTAGAGGAATGCAATCAACACTTCTCCCTTGATCATACCTCGAACATTCAACTAGTATACCACTCCACCTTGGAAAACAATGATGCTACCTAGAGCCCCTCTATTTCACATATTGTTCCTCTGTGGCCTTAACGTTCGCTAATTGTGCGACGACCAAAATTACGTTCTTCTTTTCTTTATCTTTCAACTCGTGCCACCTGACACTTCTGATAGTAGGCCAAGTAATTTATTTCTTTGTTAAGGACACATAGTTTGCTAGAATTATAGTTGTAATCTTGAATTTTGAAATTGTGTGCTTAGTAGTTAGAACTTGATAGTTAAGTTATTCTTGTAGATTGAGACCTGGTGCTTATTCCTTAGTTTTAAATTGCGTAACTTGTACCACACCTCAATACGAGTTATATTTCCTTTCCCTTGAGGCCAGTAACCGTCCCATTCTTACTATTGATACTTGCACTATGACTAAGAGTTAAGACGACCATGACCTATGTAATATAAGAGGATACCCTAACAAGTATCAAGACCCCTTCTCGAAGACCTTAACAGGAGCTTCTACGGTACCCTTAAGACTGTCACAATATTAGTTTATTATTTTAAGTTGGGTAGTATACCTCACAACCTAGTATCATATAGTCTTTTGACCTATTATTGAATTGTGATTGAACAACATTAATTGTATGCTAGCATAAGACGACAGTGTTTATTCAGACAATAGAATTTAGAGGTCCTTGCCCCCATTTGGTCGACTAGCGACATAGACAAGGAGGTTGTATGATAACTATAGAGATTTGTAGAATCTTTATTATTATTGCTTATTCTATTTCTTTTGTTTTGTTTTTGTGAACTTGAATTGACTTGTACCTCCTTTCATCATCATCTAGCGTACCTATAATTATTGTACCACCTTGACTTATGCCGCTATTATAGCCTAGTTTTGCTAGCTTATTCTTTCATCAAGCTTGTTCACTATATATGTATTAGTGGATGCATACATTAATATATTTCAGAATCAGTGTACTACGGTCTGATCAACCATAGTATGCGTGGTTCGCCCTTCGTATAACTACTTTACGTGGATTGAGATATCTAGTGATTAGTAGATGAATGAACTTGCCCTCTAGATATGTCTAAGCATATCGTATCCGTTACATAACTGTACTGATGCGAGCATATGGATAGGCATTACCAAAATAGGATATCAATCCACAACTACTTTAATAATTCTCATTGAATTCTTTAAACGTCTTGATCCCGATACTTATATTCTATTACCTCGCCCTTGAACTCTTTATTATTGATCTCCGTCTTTCCTTATTTCGGAAAGACGAAACCTCGTTCTTGGTATAAGTTTGATACACTGATAGTACTAGATATATCCCATAAGACAAATCACATAACTTAGTGACACTTTTTTTATAATTGATTAAGGGTATATCATAGGTGATATATTGGTGTTAAAACTTTGATAATTGAATAGCATGAGTAAATAAATTAAGGAATATTTTTCTTAAAGTATATAGCCTTCTGTGATAGATGGGTAAATTCTAAGTTGGGTAGCAGTGCATTGGCAACTCGAGAGGAATTTCTTTTAGATTGTGATCGAGTAAGATTAGATTGGGAGAGGTTCAAGCCATTTAATTTTGAAAATTTTAGAAGAATGACTAAGATGATGAGGATTAATGAATTTTAAAAATCTTGATATTGAGGACCCAATATTTATACCTTAAGTACATAATTTAAATTTTTTTGTATTGAAGGTAAAATCATCAATTTGAATTTGAAGGATAAATATATAATTTCAGACTTGAACATTGGTGGACTGCATTTAAATTATTTTTCAATTTGATAATTTTAAAAAAAAATTTGATGATTGGACTACCTATTTGAAATATTGAGGATGTGAATGGAATTTAAAAAGTTGAAAAAAAAATTTATAAGTAAAAATAGGAATATTATTGGACTCGAATTACTTCTAGAGGAGATTATGATACTTGGAGATCGTGAGGTAAAATTTGATATGGGTTATTTAAATCTTGAAGATATTATATGGATTTAATTTAAATTTGGATATTGATGAGTTGGAAAAGTGAGAAGAGATTACAATAGATTGAATTTTGATTTGAACAATGATTATCTTAATTTTGAAATGATCGCGATAGATTTGAATAGATTTTGTTATTTAAATTTTTGGAAGAGATTGCGATTGACGTACCTTATGTATGAATGTGAAGGATTTAACAAATTATGCCTTATTTTAATTTCGAGGACGAAATTATTTTAAGTTGGGTAGATTGTAAACTTTCTCACCCAAAATAGGTATTTTATGTATATTTTATATTATTATATTTATTATAGATGTTGAATTTATTTAGAATATTCTCTTAGTTAATTAGAAAATAAATTTTTTTAGTATATTTACTTATATAAATATTTATTTAGAATTATTTTAGGCTATTTTAGATTATTGGGATTTTTCCATAATTTTTAGTTAATTAAAAACTAGTAACACTAATTTTCTAGGACTTTGAAAAATTTATTTTATGTTCAAACTTATATAAAAATATTCCAAACTTTTATTTAAGGTTCTAAATAATAAAATATATTTTCTATAATTTTTTGGGAATTTTTTGATTATTTTTAGCATTTATTTTGAGTTAATTATCAAAAACTAAATTAAAAACTATTTTCTGAAAAAAAAACCCAAAAAGAAATTATTTTCGCCCAGTCAGCAAACATGGGGCCCACCTGTCAGCCGCCCGCAGCAAACAGTGCCGGGCCCGCCTGTCAGTGACTGCTTTCTCTCTCCTCTATATATATATATTAGTTTAAGTTTATTTCTAGGGTTTTTCTTCAGCCGAATTTTGGAGAATTACCATCTAGGGTTCCTTCATCTTCCAGAAGCCATTGCACATAGCTCCGAACTCTAAATGAGGCCTAGTTTTTTGTGTTAGAAAGATATTGAGGTTAGATTTCTGATTATATAATTTGTTTTACAAAATTATTATTATTAAATTCTGGAAAATTCGTAGAACATAGCATGTCCGAAAATAGACGTGTTTCGATGTTTTCGTGATTTCGGGAGAACCAGGAATCAGAATCACGAACCGTTTAAAGTTTCGGAAAGCTAATGTCGAGATCATTGACATATGTTTTTCCCAGAAATTATTTCGAAGTATTTTTATATTGTTAATTCTGTAGAACTTCTAGGGTAAAATTTAACTATCGGTGCACGATACGAAACTTGTATGTGCCATAATTTCCAAACGAATTTGAATTCGGACGAGCCGTAAATTCTAGCATGTTTTTGACGCTGAAATCTACAGGAATTCATGCATGAAAGTCAAGTTTGTGTCAGTTGACTTTTCGGTCAACAGATCGCCTCTATTTGCGTGCCATGAGTCCCGAGTCGATAAAATTCAATTCCTTTGGACAAAATTTAGGCATTAACCTAAAAATCAGAATAATAAGATTAAAATAGGATTTTAGAGTAATTATTACAGAATTAAATAAATTAAAATAAATTATCTTTTGACGTGATGAATTTGTAATACATAGGCTATTTGGACTGTGACTTGGACTCTGATTCATACCAGCAGGAGGACCCCAGACAAGATACCTTGCCAAATTGTTTACAGTACTTTGCATGCTTAGTATATTTCTGTATATTTATTGCATTTCTGTTTATTCTTGCATGTGTAGTTTTCTTTCAGTCATTACTATATATTAGATATGTTGACACACATTTGACACTTAGTATCATAGAGGACAATCATTAGGCGTATGGGCTTTAACCACTCTGGTAACACCGTAGTCACTAGCACGCACTATGGTGGGTCGTGTCCGATGGTCGCTACCCCCGAGGTATGTCGATTGATGGAGTCCGAGGGTCGCTATCCCCGAGGTATGCCGGCTGATGATATTCATGGACGAGTGCATGAGTTGTGAGGCTTAGATCGAGTAGACTACCCTTGCCCATACGTCGAAAAGTTGTCCTTATTTGCATTCATATAGATTGTCTTGTACAGCGTACTTATTTATTTTCAAATTATATGCATGTTTACTGTATTCAAGTTGGCTCGTATTTTATGTATCTTGTTACGTCCCTCTGAGGACCTGGTCCGCTGCCAGGTGTACCTGTTCTTGAGTATTTGCAGGAGCGCAGATTTGGATGGTTATAGATGCTTCGCGGATGTCTTTTCTCGAGCCGTGATTGATAGCTGGTACTTATATTGTTTGATGGTGTTTTACTTATATTGTATTTACTTTTTCCATTTGAGTTGGTAGTGGATTTGTTTCCATCCAACTATCATCCTTAGATACTCCTTATTGAGATCTAGTTTCATAGACATTGGTTATTTTATTCATATTTGATTTTCGTGGATGAGATCTAGATTATACCCTGTGACTTGTGACATATGTTTATACCACTTGTGGATTTGATATTCATATTACAGCGTACGTGTGGATTTGGTTTCCATATATTGGAGTTGCCATATCCATGCGGCTGGCATGCTTACGTGTCCTAGTCCTACGTAGTTTTGGGACTGGGGCGTGACAATACTAACTGGCACTCCATGTAATCTTACGATTTGTCGTATATACATGTCGGCTAGTACCTCTGTGGACTGCCCAACTCTAAATGGCAAGAAGTATGCCGATTTAGTGAGTCGATCCACGATAACCCATACCGTATCTTTTCCACTGGGGCTTCTTGGAAATCCTGTGACAAAATCCATAGTGATATGTTCCCACTTCCATTCTGGTATAGGAAGCGGCTGCAACATACCAGCAGTCCTTTGATGCTCGGTCTTTACTTGCTGGCAGACTAAATATTTTGCCACAAATCGTGTAATCTCCCTTTTCATTCCATGCCACCAATAATACTGCCTCAAATCTCGGTACATCTTGGTTCCTCCTGGATAGACAGAGTACATAGAGCTATGTGCTTCAGCCATTAACTCCTGTCTTAATTCTCCATTTGGAACATACAGGCGATTTCCACACCTTAATGTCCCATCCTCATATATGCGAAGTCCTGTCTGCATGCCTGCTTCTGTCTTCTCTTTAAGTCTTCAAAATCTAGCATCTGTGGGCAATGCCTCTTTAATCCTCTCCACAAGTGATGACTTAACTTCGATATTGGCCAGCAAGCCACTCTGTCCTGGTAAAATAACCTCTATCTGGAGCTCCTGTAGAGCTTTCAATAGCTCAGGCTGCATCGTCAAGAAATAAGCCGTGGGCTTCCTGCTGAGTACGTCTGCTACGACATTCGCCTTTCCCGGGTGATACTGCAGATCTATATCAAAGTCTACCATCAACTCAAGCTAACGTCTCTGTCTCATGTTGAGCTCCTTCTGAGTATATACATACTTCAGACTCTTGTGATCAGTAAAGATTTCTACCTTCTCTCCATAAAGTTAGTGCCTCCAAATCTTTAGTGCAAATATAACTGTTGCTAGCTCAAGATCGTGCATTGGGTAGTTCTTCTCATGGACCTTCAACTGTCTCGATGCATAAGCGATAACTTTGCCATGTTGCATCAAAACACATCCTAGTCCACTACCTGACGCATCACTGTAAACAACAAAACCTCCTGACCCTGAAGGAATAGTCAAGACAGGTGATGTTGTCAATCTCCTCTTCAATTCTTCAAAGGCCTTATGGCAATCTTCTGTCCATGCAAACTCCTGGTCCTTACGTGTCAACTTCATCATAGGCTCCTCCATTCTTGAGAAATTTTCTACAAACCTCCGATAATATCCAGCAAGTCCAAGAAAACTTCTCACTTCAGCAACTGATGTAGGTATAGGCCAAGTTTCTATTGCAGCAACCTTCTCCGGATCAACTGAAAGTCCTTCTCCTGAGATGATATGTCCCAAGAAAGGCATCTTATCCATACAAAACTCACACTTACTGAGTTTGGCATACAACTTCTCCTGCCTCAACGTCTCTAACACAAGTCTGAGATGCTCCTCGTGCTCTTCGTGGCTCTTGGAATATACTAGAATATCATTAATAAACACAACCACAAATTTGTCCAAGTACTGATGAAAAACTATATTCATCAAACTCATAAACATAGCTGGTGCGTTGGTTAAACCAAACGATATTACTAAGAACTCATAATGTCCATACTTGGTCCTGAAGGCTGTCTTCGGCATATCCTCCCTCCTTAATTTAATCTGGTGATAGTCGGATCTAAGGTCAATCTTCGAGAATACCCTAGTACCACTCAACTGATCGAATAAGTCATCAATGCGTGGTAAGGGATACCGGTTCTTAATGGTCACAGCGTTCAGTGCCCTGTAGTCAATGCATAAATGTATTGTTCTATCCTTCTTCGGTACAAATAGTATGGGTGCTCCCCAAGGTAAAACACTGGGCCGAATAAAACCCTTCTCCAGAAGATCATCAACTTGTTCCTTCAACTCCACTAACTCCTTAGGTGCTAGCCGATATACTGATGAAGTGATAGGCTCTGCTCCTGGAGTTAAGTCTATTATGAATTCTATTTCTCGATCAGGTGGTAAACCTGGAAGATCATCAGGAAATACATCCATAAACTCTGATATGACTCTTGGGTAACCTGTCTACCCTTCTACAGACAATACCCTAAGAGTAGGCTGAACTCCTTGCTCTATAGCTCCCCGAAGAAACTCAAACTCTGGATGTCCAGGCGGTCTAAATATAACCTTGCCAAGCCGGCAATCGAGTGTCACATGGTACTGACTTAACCAGTCTATACCAAGTACAACATCATAATCCGGCATGGAAAAGATCAGAAATTGAGCTCGCATCTCTCTTCTACAGACTACTACCGAACTGGATCTACAAACGTTACTAACTGGGATAATTCCACCTCCCATAAGAATTCTCTTAGTCTTCGGAAGGGGTGCGGTAGCTACTCTATGGGTGGCTACAAAGCTAGCTACTATAAATGAATGCGATGCTCCAGAATCAAATAAAGCTACAACTGGTAATGAAGCTACTAAAATAGTACCTGTAATAACCTCTCCTGCAGTAGCTTCCTCTTCAATAGCCAATGCAAATGCCTGTCCTCATCCCTGAGCTGGACCTCTCTACTGCTGAGCCTGCTGAAATAGTGCTGCCTGTGGTGCCAATGGTGGTCTCTGCTGATATCCTCCTGGAGCTGGTGGTCTGACTCCTCCAACTCTCGTCTGCGGTGCTCCCACTACTAGATAAGTTGGCCTTGGTGCAGGTAAAGCTAGTCTCGGTGCTCCCTCTCTGCGTTTAGTGCAGTCCTTGGATAGATGCTGGTTGGATCCGCAAATCAGACATAGTCCCAACTTGCGTCTGCACTCTCTCAATGTGACCTACCTTGCCGTAGTGGTGACAAGTAGGGAGAGATATGGCCCTATGTGCTGCTCTCTCTGGTATACTCCTCTGGGATCGTTTTACAGAATCTCCCTGTGATGTCCTGGATGGTGCTGATGTGATTGGCTGCTTCAAATTTGACTCCCTTCTAGTGACACGCTCCATGCGTCGTGCCGCAGCATGGACGTCGGTGTACGATGTAGGTGCAACAGATCCGATCAATCTCTGGAGCTTGAACTTCAGTCCATCAAAGAACATCTCAGCTTTCTCTTCTTTTGTCGGAATCAAGGTTGGGGCGAAGCGACTCAGACGAATGAATTCTGCGTTGTATTCTTCTACTGTCATATTGCCTTGGATAAGGCGGTTGAACTTGTCTCTGAGTTTCGATCGTGCAACAGCTGGGATGTACCTCTCTTGAAAGAGTCTGGAGAACTCTTTCCAATTGACTCGGTCCTGTCCGAGCCTCCTCTCTTTCGATAACCACCAATGATGTGCATTTTCAGTCAACTGCATCCTGACCGCAGTCATCCATTTCTCTCTCAGAAGTTCAGCTGCTTCCAACAGGTGATGTATGTTTGTGGGCCATTTATGAACTTCAGTTGGCCCCTCCTTGCCAGAAAAGGTATGAGGCTTGAGCTGACGCTGGTCGCCTAGCTGGTGGGTTTGCCTGCTCCAATGAGGTTACTAGGCTGGTTCTCAAATACTCTGCCTCATGACGCTGATCCTCTTGTTGAACCTGCTGTTGGGCTTGCATCATGGCATAAATTATCTGAAATATCTGTTGCCCGTCCATGGCTTGCTCTGGTAGAAAAACAGGCATCGGTAGAGTGAACTATGGCGGAGGTGGGATGTCATCACGCCGGAACCTTGAATTAGGCTGGCCGGCTTGATTACCTTGAGATGATTGTCCTCCATTTCCTGGTGTCACTCCGTCTACATAGGTAACCACAGCATCGTGTGGCGTATCCAAAGGATTCTCATCTTTGTTTCTTGGATCCATTACTCTGCAACCAAAAGATAACTATAAGAACGCTCAGAGGAATCAACACAGGATGCAAATCAAGTAATTAATTCGAGTTCGATATAGAGTTCAAAAATGGTTCAAACAATGGATGAGATCCTATAACTTATCCTATCCTTAGTGCAGGCTTGCTCGGTCCTTAAGTTGAAACCGAACAATTTAGTCGTTGACCTGCATAGGCCACCACAAAAACCATGTCACGTCCCAGTCCCAAAATATCGAGGGACTAGACACGTGGCAATGGTCAGCAGCACACACTGATGGACAAACTCAATTTAATGGATCCATCAGGGCTTACTTAAGCTGTAAAATAAGGTCTACTACAACATGTCACAACTAATCTCATCCATACAAGATAAAATATGATCCACAAAAATAAGAAATGTAAATCATCAGCCAGTCTCAACAAAGTACTTCGGGGAACAACTCGATAAAAATCTGATACAATGGTTCAACAGACCAAAATATAAATGTCTGAATGAAGTAAATACTGAGCATGAAACATAGATGCTCAGAAAAAGTCTTCAGCTAACACCTCGTCCTCGGGTGTCGGTACAGCTCCTGTATCAGCTCCTGCTGCTGTCCCGTATACCTCGGGATAGATCTTGTCTGCAAATCCTGGGGACATAATCTGGATCCAGGTCCTCAGGGGACATAACAAGGTACAAAATAATACAAGCCAAAATAAATACAGTGCAGCAATAAATGAAATAAATAGGGTAAGTATGTAACCATCTATGTGAAATGCAAGTGAGAGCATCACTAGTACTCAGGCTGAGCCACTACAAGCTCTGTGTCGGGGAGCCGGTAGCAGTAATAACATATAATGTGCCTAGCTCTGCTGGAGAGTCTACGGCCTCACAATAGTAGTAGATATATATAAAATAGCCTGTAGGCTGTATGTCTCTCCCCACCCAATGTAACCACACGTCTCATGTCCACAACGTCTCATGTACATGTCACGCAAGATCATAGCTAATGCAACAAGTCATATAAAATCTATGAATATACTGTCTATATCATAAAACCTGTATCCTATACAGAATTACCATGAATATCTCAGGAAGATTCTATCTCATGAATAGTGTCAAGTGTCCTGGGTCATAATGTACTTGATAAGACAAGTACGAGAATATAAAGGGTCACGAATGTCCATCTCTATGTGACGTTACACAACTCTGCGTACAGTGTTGGCACCCGACTATGAATCGGACGCTAAGTAAGTCACATGGTCCTAGGTTAAGCATGAACAACCAGATAAATAAATCTAAGAAATATGTAACAAGAACTGCAAGTTTTGGCAAGGTACACTTGCCTGGGGTTTGAATACCAACAGCTGTCCCTGTATCAGTGGATCCTGTAGGTACTCCTTCAAAAGCTGTAATAAACATCACCAACAGGCTCAGAAAATATCAAATAGCTAGAAACGCCTGTCCTTAAGTCCAGTTTGGACACAAGGGCAACAATCATATTTTCTGGTCAAAGCGGGGTCCACATGTGGCCCGCTTCGTACGGAAAAATGGGTCAGGGTCAAAGGTCTCCAAATTCGTCCAGCTTAGTGTCAACAAGTCAGGAAAGATAATACGAACCCAACGGAACTTCCAGAACTGGATTCTGATGAGCCGTTCACAAAATCGCCCGTCAAGTGGAGCTGCGGGGCCCACGATACGCGATTTTGTCAACGTTCTCAGAATCGAACCAAACTTGGGTCACAGGACCAACGTATTGCTACGAGTCCGATGGCATAAGTTTCGTCTCGATCTGACGTGTGTACACAAAGTTACGACATGTTCCAGAATAGGCAGATACGGGATATTGTCGGCGGATACGCGTTGATTTCGGTGTGCACGCACATCCAAATCAACTTCTGCGAAATCCTGCACATCCGTATCCATGGCGTGCACGTTTCGATGAAGACCGCATGCGACCAAGTCATCCCGTTTGATGGGGCGCACTCAGTTCTGGGGTGAAACAGGGCGTTGTTTTTCCCGTTTTTGGATTGCGGTTCGCGATCGCCACAGGATGCGACGCACCGAGCGGGTTGCATGGGCATCGAGAGGGTTACACAGTCTACACATCATTACTAACGGAACGAAAAACGGAACAACAAGGAGAGATAACGGTTTACCTGAACAGGGCTTCGTGGAACGAGGATTTCTCGTGTCCGGGTCACTGTACTGTGTCCTGGTTCGAATCTGCCGTGTCCGGGTCAGCCGTGTCCGGGGCTAGGACAGCGGGTTATCGATGCTGCGTGGGGCTGGGAGGTAGATGAGGCGGGCGGTCGGGGTTCGATTCGAGCGGGTTGTCGACGGCTAGGGCGGAGGGCGGAGGAGATGGTCGTGGGAGGATGGAACTGGGCGGTGGTGATGGTCGGGGGAGGATGGAAATGGGCGGTGGTGATGGTGGAGATGGTCAGCTATGGGGGCTCAAGTCGGCGGGGTCGAGGGCTTTGGGGAGGCTGGAGGGTGGTGGAGCTCATCGGGGGATCGATGACGGTGGAGTCGGGGTGACAGGCGGAGCGTGGCTAGGCGGAGGAGAGGTCGACAGGTGGTGGAGGTTCGAGGTCAGGCGGTGGTCGGGGGAAATCTAGAGGAGGAGGAAGTCGAGGGCTAGGGTTCAGGGCAGTCGTTCGTCGGAGCGGCGCTGCTGGTGTCCGGGCGGAGAGAGGAGTTAGCTAGGGTTGTGGCGGTGGCGTGGAATTCGAGACGATTTATAGGGCACCGGAACAGTATTTCCGGGTTAGATTGGGATTAGGGTTTCGGTGAGGGTTTCGGGTCCAGGTTGGGTTTGATTCTGATCCGACCCGACCTGTTAAGGGATGGGTTTTGTTTGGTTCGGTTTAACAGCGGTTTGGGTCAGTTTATTTTCAAATAAACCGGGTTCAGTCAGGGTTTAATTCAGTTTAAATACAACTTAGTTTTTAGGGCTTTAAAAATGCTTCAGGGGTCCAATAAATTCCCGAAAAATTACCCTATGCCTAGTTTTCCATTTTACACCCAAAAATATTATTTTTATAATATTCTAATATTAATTAAAATCATTTAAAATCTTTTAATCACAAAATACCTTAGTTTTAATTCCAGAAAAATTATAGAAAATTGTGAGAAAAATATTTTAAAAATTCTGAAAAATTAGGGTGATTAAACCTCATACGGGATGCCAAACAAAGAAAGCCTGTCCTTATTAAGGAGTCTGTTCCTGATTATTTTGTATAGGCACATGGAGATGTTGACTGCCGTCCCTTTGGTCCATACCACCTTCGCCCAATCTATCTCTAGGTCCTAATCTGGTTCAAAGTTGTACTGAACTTGAAGGTGCGTCTCTCCATATCTTCCCAAATCTAGTAGTCCTCCTTCCTCTGCCTATCAATCTCTACTGCATGTATGTCTTCAGCATGAGCAGCCTTGATCAATCGGCCCTGCAGCTTCCATTCACCTTCATGGATAAGGCTGCTCTCTGTGTCGGTTGTACCCATCAGCTCATAAATATGCCAGTCCTCTCTCACGATCAAGCTAAAGTACTTAATCTAGGGGTCGTGCCAAATGCTGGTTTGATCCCCCGAGCATATTACCCTAGTCAACTTTTCCTTAACCCTGAGTCTCATCGCCAACAACGCTTTGACCGTGACCGAGAAGTTGTTGTTGTTGCTAGTCGACTAGAAGTCCCCTTTCGGAAAGTACCTTTCCTTAACCTAGTCATCCCAAAGAGACTTCCTGTTGATGAATCTCCAGAATAGTTTGTCACGACATGCACCCAAAAAATCGGACATGAGTCGTGGGTACGTCCAGCCTACGCCGTCGCATCAGCGGTAGAACGCTGTCTAGGTTTACTATCTAGCTAACAATCTCACACAACAATATAAGTACCTGTCAAGATCTCAACTCCAAACGGAGGAACAATATAAAAATATAACACAAGTACTCAATCACGATCTAAGCACGATAAAATAACAAGAAAGTCTAAAAATTACAAAGTCTAAAAAATAACTACTACTAAGACATCAACAATAATAATAACAACAATATCCTAAATCAAATACAATACAAGTCTCAAACCAAAAGCCGGGGATAAATCCATTACCAAAAGCTAATAAATACACTGAGGTCCTAGTGATCCCGGCTACCAACCCGAAAATCACTCCTGAACTAGGGGGTCTCTGTCTACACCATCGACAGACTGAGGTCCATAAAACGTCGAACACCAATCTTTCGGATCCTCTGAAAAATATATCCAGTCAGGATTGGAGCAAGTATACCTCTAACAGTAGTTTCAGTTAAATGATAAAAAACTATAAAGCAGTTGTAGCAAGTAGCACAAGGTGAAGGAAATAAAGTATGAACAAGGAAATATACATATATATCTGTCAACTGGTGCATAAAGATAAAGATGCATAAAAATCAGAAGCAAGATAATAATGACTGCATGATACAAGAAATCTAAACTAAGAGCAAGTGTGTGCACAATGACGTGAAGTGAGTCCAACAAGAGTAAATATAATGAGTCCAGTCCATAAAGTATAAGTGAGACCAATCAAGAAGTGTAAGTGAGTCCAGAGTAGAAAGAATAAACTAGTGTCTCTGAAATACCTGTTTCGACATGTAAACGGCTAGGGATAAGTGTCACGCCCCAATTTCGTCGAATCGTAGGGGCGTCCCCCGGCGTGACCGCCGTGCGGGCTTGGGGTTACGCCCGCACAAGGCTTTCTAGTTTTGCATAACGAGCACATATTCAGAGTACGCAGATAAATTGAAACACAAATTTGAAACATGAAAAAGTTTTCTTTATTGATAATGAACATCTATTACAAACTCCTGAATGAGTCAACTAATTTGCAGTACGGGCTTACAAAAGTGTTGACACAAAATGAGATAGCAGTCCCATACATTACATCCCTTTACTAAACTTCAAAATGATAAAGACCTCCAGGCTGGAGGACGGCTTTGTCACGAAGCTGTATTGTGTACAGAGTTGCAAGCTTCTTCCTTCAAAATGGTTCAAGGGGGCGCGATCAGGATGCGCCTACAACTGGACTGGATCGGGAAGATGACTTCGGCTCCTCGCTCGGTTCGCCTTAGTGCGGAGAACCTGTTTCAACGAGGGTCAGCATGTCGAAACATACTGGTGAAGGCAAGCTAACCCAACTATACCAATCAACACGTTGTTTTAATGAAGCATGCATATTTTGTGGGTTTCTATCTTGCCTTAGTTCATTTACAAGTAAGCAGCATATAAAATTTACTGAAATGAACTTGCTACCGTTCGGTAGATTTTACCTGCCCGTCTGAACCACCTGCACAATACTTACCATGCCTTCCCTGCCACAAAGACACAAGTTAGTTTGCAACAGGTTTAAATATACAAGAGATCACTGGCGTGATGCCACAATGGACACTAGTCACTGGCGGGAATGGTATGTAGCAAAAGTACAAGGAGCGCTACATGCCACCCCGTCCAGCACAATGGACTATACAATAGAGTTCCGTCCGGACCGGATCGGTGCCAGTGCCCTAGCGACCGTCCGTAGGAACCAATAACCTTGTGCACAAGTTGTCCGTGATCGAACAATATGTTTACTAAGTTAACAATTCATGCAGTTGAGGCAACACGAGTATAAAAACACGAGTATAAGACAAGCAGTATTGCATGATTCATTTTGCATAGCCTCCCTGAACAATTATGTGCATACAATATGTGTTCCATACTTGGCACGATTTATAGAACATTTGCAACAACTAGCATACGATAAGATAACAGTTCACAAGTTTGATTTACAAGCAATATAATCCAAGCCTATTCCCTTTTTATCTTGGTATCTTTTATTATTACTTGGTATCATCTAATCGGGGCAAAGAAGAATGCAGATTTATTAGATATGAAGACTTGGAAGCAGGGCTAGCTAATCGGGATAGTAGCCACTCACTTAGGTGGTTGGAAGGGAGAAGGAAAGAGGCGCTTCACGACTCCGCTCGTAAGCCGCCTACTGCTCGTTCACCTGCATTGCACGAACAACTCGATCAATACTTCCTCTTTTTCCAATCTCGGAATTAAAGTACAGTTCAATGAACGAAAATAATAAAAGTCATCGAAACCGTTCAAGGAAAATAAGCAAATCCCAAAACCAACTCAAGCACAAAAGCAACAAGCGACATCAAAATTTGAGGCAATAAAAGATAACAGCGGAGAGGTCCCTCCTGACTCTGCCGCTAAGCCGATCCTTGGGGCACGGTCCACTGAATATGGAAATCGATTCCGAAGAAACAAATCCATAACGAGGACGAGTTCTTGTTTTAATCTATCCCGATCAAACGATACCGTCTAGTGTTTCTTAGCCGCGCTCCCCGCACCGGGGGAACGGGGCGCTACATCCTACCCAACCAATTGGAAGTTTTGTCCCGAAACTTAGGAATAGAACCTACCATTAGGGATTATTACGTTCGGGACGGCGATCATGACGCAGCGGACAATTTTGAACTGTATGGTTTGATTCGCCACAGGCCAGACATAATCCAAGTTTCAGACAACAATTATCCTTTGTATGCCCCGGCTTGCTATAGAAGTAACATAGCTGCCCTGGTTTCCCTCTCTGCGGACCACCATTGTTGGGGTGCTTTGTAGCATTGTTTCCTCTATCGTTGCTTTGGCGTTTGTGACTGGATGTATGCACAGCGCCGGCAGCAACATGAGGATAGTGTGGTTCAAGCGATAGAAAGTGATTCATGACTTCATACATTATCCCGTACTGATGAATGACTACGTGCGCATGGATGGCAGGGCACAAACCACCTTTAAACCTTCTGGCTCGACTCGCTACATCAGGTAAATAGGCCCTAGCAAATTTAGAGAGTCGGTTGAATTCGGAGAAGTACTGTTTAACTGTCATGATGCTTTGCCTCAGTTGTACGAACTCGTTCTCCATTTGACGTTGTACTGGAGGGGGTATAAACTCCTCTTCAAACGCGGCACGAAAGGTCGTTCACGAGATCGCCTCCTCTCCATGGTCAAATTGAAGAGATCATCGATGCACGTCCCACCAATCGTGCGCGTTGAGGCGAAGCTGTAGTTGCACGCAGGCGACAAGCTTCTCTTCGGGGACCTCTAGCTGAGCGAAGTGGTCTTCAAGTTCGGCCAACCAATCTAGAGCTATGATTGCGTCCTCAGTCCCGTTGAATGGAGTGTTGCAGACTTTCTTGAAGTGGCCAAAGTCGAAGGCAGTCACGTCCCTCATCCTTAGAATTTACGGCATCTCTACTTCAAGCACGGGCTGTTCCACCGGAGTTGTTGCTGTTGCGGCAGAATGGTTGGAAGCCAAAGTCTGAACGATCTGTTGCAGGGCATCTACCTGCTTCTGTTGGACTGAGAATCGAGCTTCTATATTGTCTTAAAACTTGAACTCACTCTCCTCCGCCCGCTTCTCGGCCCGTTCGTAGCGAGCCTCGTCCCTTTGTTGGTTTGCCTCCAACATCCGCAATATTTGCTAGATGGGATCAATGCTTGGCATGGCTCGCTGGCTCTTTGAACTTTCCAAAGTGCCCGAACTACTTTCTTGGCCTTATATTTCGTCCGGTGTTAGCGTTGAAGATTGCGCTGGTGCTATTCCTTCAAAAGAGGGTAAATTATATTAAGATCATAATGTATTATGGACTTATTACATGAACGTATCTCATTTTGGCCTAGCGAGTTCAAGAGTTCGCACAAAAATTTGATCGTTAAAGGAACTTATTGCATGAACGTATCCCATTGGATTTATGAACTTGAACCAAACCCAAACCCAAACCAAACCAAACCGCTGATTGAACCAAGCCAACCAGCTTATTGAGTCGGGTCGGGTCGGATTCGAGCCAAACCCGACCCGGACCCGAAACCCGAGTGGAAACCCTAGCCCGCCGGATTTACTGTAGACCTCCTATAAAATCTTCTCGATTTCCGTGTCCAGCCTCGCAAACCCTATATGACCCCCCGTAGTCATCTTCTCCGATCATCATCCTATTCTTCGCCACGAACCCAGCAACCAGACCCCTCGTCGACCCCATCTCCTAAGCCCTAACTCCTCTACGCCGCTGCCAGGCCGCCGCTCGACTCCCTCGCCAGTCGTCGACCCTCGGCCGACGACCCCCCCGCACAGAACCCTTCGACGATCACCGACGCCTTCCTCCCTCTTCCCACAGCCCCGCCGCCGACCTCACCATCACCCCTCGACCCTTCCCCGAACTCGACGACTCGTCGCTCCACCCGAGTCCGCCTCAGACCCAGACGACAGCCTCCCTCCCCGACTCGACCAACCACCGACGGCAGTCTCCGCCCAGCCTTCGACGACCCTGCCTCCGCCGGCGAGTCCACCCAGCCCCGGACACAGCCCTAGTGGCGGACACACGAGCCCTCGACCTGGATGCGAGCAGCAGGATCCAACAGAGGACGCAGGACACGAAGTTGAGGCACGGACACGTGAAAAACAGATTCACGGGGCCCTGTTCAGGTAGCGTTTTCTCTCACCTCGTAACTCCATTTTTGATTCCATAAATTGCAACGTATAGACTGTATAACCCTCTCGGTGCCCGTGCAACCCGCTCGGTGTATCGCATCCTGTGGTGATCACAAACCGCGATCCAAAAACTGGAAAATCCATGCCCTGTTTTACCCCGGAACTGAGTATGCCCCGCCAAACGGGACGACTTGGTCGCACGCAGTCTTTACCGAAACGTGCGCGTCGTTGATACGGACGTGTAGGATTTCGCAGAAGTCAATTCGGATATGCGTGCACACCGGAATCAACGCGTATCCGCCGATACCGTCACGTATCCGTCCTTTCTGGAATACGCTGTAACTTTGTGTACACACGTCGGATCGAGACAAAACTTGCGCCATCGGACTCGTAGCAATACACTAGTCCTGTGACCCAAGTTTGGTCCGATTCTGAGAACATTGACAAAATCGCGTATCGTGGGCCCCATAGGCTCCACTTGACGGGCGATTTTGTGATCGGCTCATCGGAATCCAATTCTGGAAGTTCCGTTGGGTTCGTATCCTCATTCCTAACTGGTAGACACTGAGTTTGAGGAATTTAGAAACCTTTGACCCTGGCACACTTTTCGGTGCAAAGTGGCCCACATGTGGACCCCGCTTTGGCCCGGAAATATCATTTTTGCCCCTGTGTCCAAATTGGACTTAAGGACAGGCGTTTCTAGCTATTTGATATCTTCTGAGATGGTTGGTGATGTTTATTATAGCTTTTGGAGGAGTACCCACAGGATCCACTGATACCGGGACGACTGTTGATATTCAAACATCAGGCAAGTGTACCTTGCCAAACTCTACAGTATTGTTACATATTTTCCTTTCTTCATTTATATTATTGTGCATGCTTAACCTAGGACCGTGTGACGTACTTAGCGTCCGATTATTAGTCGGGTGCCAACACCGTACGCGGTGTTGTGTATTGTCATCTAGAGATGGATATTCGTGACACTTTATCTTCTCGTACTTGTCTGACCAAGTATACTATGACCCAGGACACTTGACACCATTCATGAGACAGGATCTTCCCAAGATATTCGTGGTGATTCTGTATAGGATACAGGACTTGACAGAGATACTATATTCTTAGATACTTTATGACTTATTGCATTTAGCTATGATCGTGCGTGGCATATACATGAGACGTTATGGACATGAGACATGTGGTTACATTGGGTGGGGAGAGACACACAGGCTACAGGATGGTCATATATATAAACCCCTATTATTGTGAGACACAAGACTCTGAAGCCCGAGCTTGGCCCATTACTCATTATTACTACTGCTACCGGCTTCCCGACACAGAGCTTGTAGTGGCTTCAGCCTGAGTTCTAGTGCTGCTCTCATCTTGCATATCACTTAGCTAGTTATTTAGTATTCCCTTATTGTTCCATCTATTGCTGGAGAGACCCACAGGCTACAGGTTGATTATGTTATGCCGGCTACTCAGTCTCCCGCTGAGCTAGACCACCTCATGATATCACTGCTACCGGCTTCCCTACACAGAGCTTATAGTTGTTTCAGCCTGAGCACTATTGATGTTCCTTCTTGCATTTCACACAGATGATTACATACTTACCCTATTTATCTCATTATTTGTTGCACTGCTTATATTTGGCTTGTATATTTTCTGTACCTTGCTATGTCCCCTGAGGACCTGAATATGGATTATGTCCCCAGGATTTGAGGACGAGATCTATCCCGAGGTATATGGGACTGCAGCAGGAGCTGATCCAGGAGCTGTACCGCCATCCGAGGACGAGGTGTTAGCCGAAGACTTTTCCTGATCATCCATGTTTCATGCTCAGTATTTATTTATTTCAGTCATTTACATTCTTGTCTGTTGAACCATTGTATCAGATATTTATCGGGTTGTTCCCCGAAGCACTTTGTTGAGACTAGCTGATGACTTACATTCCTTATTTATTCTGTGGATCATATTTTATATCTTGTGTGGATGAGATTAGTTGTGCCATGATTGTCGTAGACTTTATTTTACAGCTTAAGTATGCCCTGATGGATCCATTAAATTGGGTTTGTCCATCGGTGCGTACTGCTGGCCATTGCCACGTATCTAGTCCCTCGGTATTTTGGGACTGGGGCGTGACATGGTTTTTGTGGTGGTCCATGCAGGTCAACGATAAAATTATTCAGTTTCAACTTAGGGACTGAGCAGCCTGCCCTAAGGATAGGATAAATTATAGGATCTCATCCATTAAACCATTATTGAACTCTATATCAAACTCAAAATTATTACTTGATTTGCATCATGTTTGATTCCTCTGAACGTTCTTACAGTTTATCTTTTGGTTGCAGAGTAATGGATCCCAAGAATGGAGATAAGATTCCCTTGGATACACCACACGATGCTGTGGTTACTTATATAGACGGAGTGACACCAGGCAACGGAGGACAAACATCGCAGAGCGATCAAACCGGACATCCTAATCCAAGGTTTCGGAGAGATGACATCCCACCTCCGCCACAGTTCACTCCACAGATGCCAGTTTTCCCGCCAGGGCAAGCCATGGACGGGCAACAGATATTCCAGATGATGTATGCCATGATGCAAGCCCAGCAACAGATTCAGCAAGAGGCCCATCAGCAGGAGGCCGAGTATCTGAGAACCAGCCTGGTAACCGCATTGGAGCAGGCAAATCCACCAACGAGGCAATCAACGACGGGATCTATCACCGATTTCCGTCAGCTCAAGCCTCGTACATTTTCTGGTAAAGAGGGGCCAACAGAAGTTCATGAATGGCTCACAACCATACAATATCAGTAGGAAGCAGCTGAACTTCCGAGAGAGAAGTGGATGACTGCAGTTAGAATGTAGTTAACTGAAAATGCACATCACTGGTGGTTAGCAGAGGAGAGGAGGCTCGGACAGGACCGAGTCACTTGAAAAGAGTTCTCCAGACTCTTCCGAGAGATGTATATTCCATCAGTAGCACGGTCATAGCTCAGAGACAAGTTCAACCGCCTTATCCAAGACAATATGACAGTGGAAGAATACAACGCGGAATTTATTCGCCTCAGTCGCTTTGCCCCAACCTTGATTGCGACAGAGGAAGAGAAAGCTGAGAAGTTCTTTGACGGGCTGAAGTTCGAGCTCCTGAGATTGATTGGATTGGTCGCACCTACATCTTATACCGACGTTCTCGCAGCAACACGACGCATGGAATACGTTACTAGAAGGGAGTCGAACCTGAAGAGGCCTATCACCTCAACACCATCCAGGACAGCACATGGGGATTCAGCAAAACGGTCCCAGAGGAGTATGCCAGAGAGGACAGCACACAGGGCCATATCTCTCCCTACTTGTCACCACTGCGGCAAGATAGGTCACATTGAGAGAGAATGCAGACGCAAGTTGGGACTCTGCCTAGCATGCGGGTCCAACCAGCATCAAACCAGAGACTGCACCGAGCGCAGAGAGGGAGCACCGAGACTAGCTTTACCTGCACCACGACCAGCTTATCCAGCAGTAGGAGCACAGCAGACAGGAGTTGGAGGCGTCAGGCCACCAGCCCCAGGAGGAAATTAGTAGAGACCACCCCTGGCACCGCAGGCAGCTCTATTTCAGCAGGCTCAGCAGCAACAGAGAGGTCCAGCTCAGGGACGAGGATAGTCATTCACATTAGCTGTTGAGGAGGAGGCTACTGCAGGCGAAGTTATCGCAGGTACCATTTTAGTAGCTTTATTACCAACTGTAGCTTTATTTGATTCTGGAGCATCGTATTCATTTATAGCAGCTAGCTTTGTAGCCACCCATAGAGTAGCAACCGCACCCCTTCCGAAGATGAAGAGAATTCTTACGGAAGGTGGAATTATTCCGGTTAGTGACATCTGTAGATCATGTTCTGTAGTAGTCTGTGGGAGAAAAATGCGAGCTCAATTTCTGATATTTTTATGCCGGATTATGATGTTGTACTTGGTATGGACTGGTTAAGTCAGTACCATGCGACTCTTAATTGCCGACTTGGGCGGGTTATATTTAGACCGCCTGGACATCCAGAATTTGAGTTTCTTCGAGGAGCAGTAGAACAAGGAGTTAAGCCTACTCTTAGGGTACTATCTATAGAAGAGGAGACAGGTTACCCAAGAGTCATATCAGAATTTGTGGATGTATTTCCTGATGATCTTCCAGGTTTACCACCTGATAGGGAAATAGAATTCACAATAGACTTAACTCCAGGAGCAGAGCCTATCACTTCATCAGTATATCGGCTAGCACCTAAAGAGTTAGTGGAGTTGAAAGAACAGGTTGATGATCTTCTGGAGAAGGATTTCATTCGGCCCAGTGTTTCACCTTGGGGAGCACCCATATTATTTGTACCGAAGAAGGATGGGACAGTACGATTATACATTGACTACAGGGCACTAAATGTTGTAACCATCAAGAACATGTATCCCTTACCACGCATTGATGATCTATTCGATCAATTGAGTGGTGCTAGGGTATTCTCGAAGATTGACCTTAGATCCGGCTATCATCAGATCAAAGTAAGGAAGGAAGACATACCAAAGATAGCTTTTAGGACCAAGTATGGACATTATGAGTTCTTGGTAATGCCGTTTGGTTTAACCAACGCGTCAACAGTGTTTATGAGTTTAATGAACAGAGTCTTTCATCAGTTTTTGGATAAATTTGTGGTTGTGTTCATTGACGACATCCTCATATATTCCAAGAGCCACGAAGAGCACGGGGAACATCTCAGAATCATGTTGGAGACCTTGAGACATGAGAAGTTATATGCCAAACTCAGTAAGTGTGAGTTTTGTATAGACAAAGTGCCTTTCTTGGGACATATCATATCAGGAGAAGGACTTTCAGTAGATCCAGAGAAAGTTGCTGCGATAGAGACTTGGCCTTCACCCACATCAGTTGCAGAGGTGAGAAGTTTTCTCGGACTTGCGGGATATTACCGAAGGTTTGTAGAAAAATTTTCGAGGATTGCAGAACCGATGACGAAGCTGACACGTAAAGACCAGAAGTTTATATGGACAGAAGACTGCCAGAAGGCCTTCGAAGAATTGAAGAGAAGATTAACAACAGCACCTGTCTTGACTCTTCCTTCAGGGTCAAGAGGTTTTGTTGTTTACAGTGATGCATCAGGAAGTGGACTAGGATGTGTTTTGATACAATATGGCAAAGTCATTGCTTATGCATCGAGACAGTTGAAGGTCCACGAGAAGAACTACCCAACACACGATCTGGAGTTAGCAGTAGTTATATTTGCATTGAAGATTTGGAGGCACTACCTTTATGGGGAGAAGGTAGACATCTTTACAGATCACAAGAGTCTGAAGTATGTATATACTCAGAAGGAGCTTAACATGAGGCAGAGACGTTGGCTTGAATTGATGGTAGATTTTGATATAGATCTGCAGTATCATCCAGAAAAGGCGAATATCGTAGCAGACGCTCTCAGCAGGAAGCCTATGACTTATTTCTTGACGATGCAGCCCGAGTTATTGAGAGATCTACAGGAGCTTCAGATAGAGGTTGTTTTACCAGGACAGAGTGGCTTGCTGGCTAATCTCGAAGTTAAGTCGTCACTCGTGGAGAAGATTAAAGAGGTATTGCCCACCGATGCTAGATTTCGAAGGCTCAAAGAGAGGACAGAAGTAGGCATGCAGACAAGACTTCGCATACATAAAGACGGGACATTGAGGTTTGGGAATCGCTTGTATGTTCCAAATGGAGAATTGAGACAAGAGTTATTGACTGAAGCACATAGCTCCATGTACTTTGTTCACCCAGGAGGAACCAAGATGTACCGAGACTTAAGACAGTATTATTGGTGGCATGGAATGAAAAGGGAGATTACAAGATTTGTGGCTAAATGCTTAGTCTGCCAGCAAGTAAAGGCCGAGCATCAGAGGACGACAGGTATGTTACAGCCGCTTCCTATACCAGAATGGAAGTGGGAACATATCACGATAGATTTTGTCACAGGATTTCCAAGGAGCCCCAGCGGAAGAGATGCGGTATGGGTTATTATGGATCGACTCACTAAATCGGCACACTTCTTGCCACTTAGAGTTGGACAGTCCACAGAGGTACTAGCCGACATGTACATGCGACAAATCATCAGATTATATGGAGTGCCGATTAGTATTGTATCGGATCGAGATTCGAGATTTATATCTCATTTCTGGTGAAGCATGCAAGAGAGTCTTGGCACCAGACTCAAATTTAGCATCGCTTACCATCCACAGACAGATGGCCAATCGGAGCGCACGATTTAGATCTTGGAGGATATGTTGCGATCATGTATGCTAGACTTTGGAGGATCTTGGAAAGATCATTTACACTTAGTGGAGTTCTCCTACAATAACAGTTATCAGGCCAGCATTCAGATGGCACCATTCGAGGCATTATACGGAAGGAAGTACAGATCGCCAATATATTGGAGTGACATTGGTGAACGTCAAATACTGGGTCCAGAATTGGTAATGCAGACAGTGGAGAAGGTAAAACAGATTCAGAATCATCTTCGAGCAGCTCAGGACAGACAGAAGCATTGGGCTGATACACACAGGTGTCCCCTAGAGTTCAAAGAAGAAGAGCACATATTCTTGAGGATCTCGCCCACTCGAGGTACTATTAGATTCGGGAGCAGAGGCAAGTTGAGCCCAGGGTATATTGGACAATTTGATATCCTAGAGCGCATCGATGATGTGGCTTATCGTCTTGCATTACCACCATCCTTAGAGGGAGTGCATGACGTATTCCACGTCTCACAGCTGAGAAGGTACGTGACCGACACAAGTTACGTAGTCGATCATTCAGAGATCGCAGTGGGCCCAAGCTTGAGATATGAAGAACAACCAGTTGGCATCCTCGACGTCAGTGAGAAGACATTGCGAGGATAGACAATCAGACTGGTTCGTATAGCTTGGAAACATTATTCTCCTGGAGAATCGACCTGGAAACGGGAGGATAGTATGCGCCAGCGTTATCCTCACTTGTTCGAGGATGCAGTTGTAAACTAAGCAAGCTTGTAATCACCATAGTTCTTTCTATAGTAGCTTATTCTTTGATTGTAATGACGCAATCCTCTTAAGGGGGGTAGATTGTAAACACCCTAATTTTTGAGAATAATTTTAAAATGAGTTATTCCGAATTTTTGGTATTTTTCTGGAATTTAAAACGAAGGTGATTATGATTTAAAGAATTTTAAGTGTTGCTAATTGATGTTAAAATATTATAGAAATAATATTTTATGGTATAAAATAGAAAACCGGACATGGGGTATTTTTCTGTGAATTTATTGGACTCCGGAAACGCGTTTAAGGTCCTAAAAGCCATTGGATTTATGAACCTGAACCAAACCCAAACCCAAACCAAACCAAACCGCTGATTGAACCAAGCCAACCAGCTTATTGAGTCGGGTCGGGTCGGATCCGAGCCAAACCCGACTCGGACCCAAAACCCGAGTGGAAACCCTAGCCCGCCGGATTTACTGTAGACCTCCTATAAAATCTTCTCGATTTCCGTGCCCAGCCTCGGAAACCCTAGCCGACCCCCCCCTACAATCATCTTCTCCGATCAGCATCCTCTTCCTCGTCGCAAACCCAGCAACCAGACCCCTCGTCGACCCCATCTCCTCAGCCTTAACTCCTCCACGCCGCTGCCAGGCCGCCACACGACTTCCTCGCCAGTCGTCGACCCTCGGCCGACGATCCCCCCGCACAGAACCCTTCGACGATCACCGACGCCTTCCTCCCTCTTCCCACAGCCCCGGCGTCGACCTCACCGCTCCACCCCGGCGAACCCCATCACCCCTCAACCCTTCCCCGAACTCGACGACTCGCCGCTCCACCCGAGTCCGCCTCAGACCCCGACGACAGCCTCCCTCCCCGACTCAACCAACCACCGACGGCAGCCTCCGCCCAGCCTTCGACGACCCTGCCTCCGCCGGCGAGTCCACCCAGCCCCGGACAAAGCCCTAGCGGCGGACACACGAGCCCTCGACCTGGACGCGAGCAGCAGGATCCAACAGAGGACGCAGGACACGAAGTTGACGCACGGACACATGAAAAACAGATTCACGGGGCCCTATTCAGGTAGCGTTTTCTCTTACCTCGTAACTCCGTTTTCGATTCCGTCAGTTGCAACGTGTAGACTGTATAACCCTCTCGGTGCCCGTACAACCCGCTTGGTGCATCTCATCCTGTGGCGATCACAAACCGCGATCCAAAAATAGGAAAACCCACGCCCTGTTTCACCCCGGAACTGAGTACGCCCCGCCAAACGGGACGACTTGGTCGCACGCGGTCTTTACCGAAACGTGCACGTCGTTGATACGGACGTATAGGATTTCGCAGAAGTCAATTCGGATGTGCGTGCACACCGGAGTCAACGCGTATCCGCCGACACCGTCACGTATCCGTCCTTTCTGGAACACGTTGTAACTTTGTGTACACATGTCGGATCGAGACAAAACTTGTGCCATCGGACTCGTAGAAATACACTAGTCCTGTGACCCAAGTTTGGTCCGATTCTGAGAACGTTGACAAAATCGCGTATCGTGGGCCCCACAGGCTCCACTTGACGGGCGATTTTGTGATCGGCTTATCGAAATCCAATTCTGGAAGTTCCGTTGGGTTCGTATCCTCATTCCTGACTTGTAGACACTGAGTTTGAGGAATTTAGAGACCTTTGACCCTGGCACGCTTTTCGGTGCAAAGTGGCCCACATGTGGACCCCGCTTTGGCCCGAAAATGTCATTTTTGCCCCTGTGTCCAAATTAGACTTAAGGACAGGCGTTTCTAGCTATTTGACATCTTCTGAGATGGTTGGTGATGTTTATTATAGCTTTTGGAGGAGTACCCACAGGATCCACTGATACCGGGACGACTGTTGATATTCAAACATCAGGCAAGTGTACCTTGCCAAACTCTGCAGTATTGTTACATATTTTCCTTTCTTCATTTATATTACTGTGCATGCTTAACCTAGGACCGTGTGACGTACTTAGCGTCCTATTATTAGTCGGGTGCCAACACCGTACGTGGTGTTGTGTATTGTCATCTAGAGATGGATATTCGTGACACTTTATCTTCTCGTACTTGTCTGACCAAGTACACTATGACCCAGGACACTTGACATCATTCATGAGACAGGATCTTCCCGAGATATTCGTGGTGATTCTGTATAGGATACAGGACTTGGCAGAGATACTATATTCTTAGATACTTTATGACTTGTTGCATTTAGCTATGATCGTGCGTGGCATGTACATGAGACGTTATGGACATGAGACATGTGGTTACATTGGGTGGGGAGAGACACATAGGCTATAGGCTGATCATATATATAAACCCCTATTATTGTGAGACACAAGACTCTGAAGCCCGAGCTTGGCCCATTACTCATTATTACTGCTGCTACCGGCTCCCCGACACAGAGCTTGTAGTGGCTTCAGCCTGAGTTCTAGTGCTTCTTTTATCTTGCATATCACTTAGCTGGTTATTTAGTATTCCCTTATTGTTCCATATATTGCTAGAGAGACCCACAGTCTACAGGTTGATTATGTTATGCCGGCTACTCAGTCTCCCGCTGAGCTAGACCACCTCATGATATCACTGCTACCGGCTCTCCTACACAGAGCTTGTAGTTGTTTCAGCCTGAGCACTATTGATGTTCTCTCTTGTATTTCACACAGATGATTACATACTTACCCTATTTATCTCATTATTTGCTGCACTGCTTATATTTGGCTTGTATATTTTCTGTACCTTGCTATGTCCCCTGAGGACCTGGATATGGATTATGTCCCCAGGATTTGAGGACAAGATCTATCCCGAGGTATACGGGACCGCAGCAGGAGCTGATCTAGGAGCTGTACCGCCATCCGAGTATGAGGTGTTAGTCGAAGATTTTTTCTGAGCATCCATGTTTCATGCTGTAAGCCCCCTGATTTTCAGGAATTATTAATTTGGACTTTTCACAATTTTTTGGAATTTTTTGGGATTTTTCTGTAATTAAAACCTAGGCTCTTGGTAATTAAATAATTTTAATTTGCTGTTAATTAATATTAAAATATTATGAAAATAAGATTTTATGGTGTAAAATAAAAAACTGGATTTAGGGTAATTTTTTTGGAATTTATTGGGCCCCGGACCTATTTTATAACACCTAAAAACTATTATTTATTATTTACTTTATTTAATTATTTAATAATCCAGCCCAGCCCAAGGCCCAGCCCAGCCCGTCCGCTGCGGGTCGGATCCGGGCCAACCCGCGACCCGAACCCGCCGCCCGCCCGACCCGCGTGATCCTTCTCTCCCCCCACGTCCCCGCGAGACCCGGTCAGCCGCCCGCTTCCAGCACCACCCCGCCCGGCCACGCGGCGCCTCGCCCGGCCGTGCGCCCCGCGGCCACGTCGGCCCTCTCCTCCGCTCCGCCCGGTGCCACGACCACCCCTCCCGCCTATTTAAACCCCCCGAGTCACTCCCCTCCGATCACCTCCCCTCGCCGCACGCCGCCGTGCCGCCCCAGCGCTGCCTCGCCGACGACGCACCGCTTTGTCGCAGCCCCCGCCCGCAGCTCCCTCCTCCGCATCCGCCCCTCCGGCGGCTTTCCCCGACAGCACCAAACAGCAGCAGCAGCAAGGGGCGAACCCCGCCGCCTCCGGCCGCCGTGCCCACGCCGCCGCCTCCGTCCAGTCTCGCCGGTGCCGCCCCAGCCTCCTCCGGCCGGCCTCCCCCATGGCAGCTCCGGCCAGCACCCGAAACCCTAACCCTAGGTTTCCGTGTCGTGTCGGACACGTGTCGGATACGGTGAAATTCAGTTTTTCGAACCCTGTTCAGGTACGTGTATCTCCCTGCTCGTTTACCTGTTTTCGATTCTATCAGTTGTGTTGCGTACCCTGCATGACCCCCTCGGTGCCCGTGCAACCCGCTCGGGACATCGCGTCCTGTAGCGATCGCGAACCGCGATCCAAAAACAGAAAAAATAATGCCCCGATTCACCCCGGAACTGGTAATGTCCCGTCAAACGAGACGACTTGGTCGTATGCGGTCTTCACAGATACGTGCACGCCGACGATACGGACGTACGAGATTTTACAGAAGTCGATTCGGGTGTGCGTGCACACCGGAATCAACGCGTATCCGCGGACACCGTCCCGTATCTACCCTTTCTGGAATGCGTCCTAACTTTGTGTACACACGTTGGATCGAAACGAAACTTGTGCCGTCGGACTCGTAGCAATACGCTGGTCCTGTGACCCAAGTTTGGTTTGATTCTGAGAACGTTGACGAAATCGCGTGTCGTGGGCCCCACAGGCTCTACTTGACGGGCGATTTTGTGACCGGCTCATCAGAATCCAATTCTGGAAGTTCCGTTGGGTTCGTATCATCGTTCCTGACCTGTTGACACTAAGTTGGATGAATTTGGAGACCTTTGACCCTGACACGTTTTTTGGTGCGAAGCGGGCCACATGTGGACCCCGCTTTGACCCGAAATTGCCATTTTTGTCCTTGTCTCCAAATTGGACTCAAGGACAGGCATTTTTAGCTGATTGATATTTTCTGGATCTGATAGTGATATTTATTTCAGCAACCGGAGTACCGCCTGCAATTCCAGCTGAAGTCAGAGCTATAGTTGGAGCCAGAACCACAGGCAAGTGTACCTTGCCAAATCCTGCAGTTTGCTACTTATTTCCTTGACTTAGTTATACATCAGTGGGCAAGTGTACCTTGCCAAACTTGCAGTTATTGTTAATTATTCTTTTGAATATAAACATTATAACTATTGTACTTGCTCAACCCTAGGGCCGTGTGACGTGCTTAGCGTCCGATTATAGTCGGGTGCCAACCCCGTACGCGGAGTTGTGTAACGTCACGTAGACATGGATATCGATACCCTATGTATTCTCGTACTTGTCTTATCAAGTACATCATAACCCAGGACACTTGATACTATTCATGCAGACAGAATCTTCCTGAGATATTCATGGTGATTCTGTGTAGGATACAGGATTGACATAGATATTATATTCTTAGATATTCTATGACTTGTTGCATTAGCTATGATCCCGCTGACATGGACATGAGACGTTATGGTCATGATATGCGTGGTTACATTGGGTGGGGAGAGACACACAGGCTACAGGCTGATCCATATATATATATCCACTACTATTGTGAGGTTGTAGACTCTCCAGCAGAGCTAGACCCTTTACCTGTTATTACTGCTACCGGCTTCCCGACACAGAGCTTGTAGCAGTCTCAGCCTGAGTACTCGTGATGCTCTCACTTGCATTTCACATAGATGGTTACATACTTACCCTATTTATTTTATTATCTGCTGCACTGCATTTATTTTGGCTTGTATTATCTGTACCTTGCTGTCCCCTGAGGACCTGGATCCGGATTATGTCCCCAGGTATAGCCGAAGAGATCCATCCAGAGATATACCGTACAGGAGCACCTCCAGGAGCTGTACCAGAACCTGAGAACGAGATCGTGCCCGAAGACTTCTCCTGAGTATTGGCTTTATATAGTCAGTTATTTCTGTTTCTATTTTCAGTTTTTTTATTTTCTGTCTATTGCATTGATGTATGAGACATACTCTCGGATTGTTCCCCGAGAAACTTTATTGAGATTTGTTAGTTACTCTATTTGCATTATTCTGGTATTTAATCTGTGATTATCTGTTGTGGATGAGATTAGTATAGACTGTGACTTGTAATAATTGTTCTATTTCCTGTTAGACTACAGCTTTAGCATGCCCTGATGGATCCATTAAATTGGGTTGTCCATCGGTGCGTGCTGCTGGCCATTGCCACGTGTCCAGTCCCTCGATATTTTGGGACTGGGGCGTGACATAGTTTTTTTGGTGGCCCATGCAGGTCAACGACTAAATTGTTCGATTTCAACTTAGGGACCGAACATGCCTGCAATAAGAATAGGATAAGTTTCTAGGATCTCATCCACTTGCTTGAATCGTTCTTGAAATCTATTCGAATTAATTGACTTGCATCCTGCCTTGATTCCTGTGCGCCTCTTATTATTTATTTTGGATGCAGGGAAATGGACCCACAAGCCAACAACGAGGCTCATGCAGAAACACCACAAGGCGTTGTGGTTACCCACGAAGACGATATGACACCAGTTGGTGAAGGCCAATCATCACAATGTAGTCAAGCCAGTCAGTCTGCCTCGAGAATCCATCAAGATGACGTCCCACCATCGACGCAGTCTACTCCACCGATGCCTTCCTTTCCACTAGGACAGCCTATGGATGAACAACAAATGTTCTGAATGTTCTACGTAATGATGCAAGCATATCAGAAGATTCAACAAGAAGCTCAGCAAAACCAAGCGGAGAACTTCATCGACAGAATTAGCTCGGAGTCCCGGAAGCTAATCAGTTCGAATGCAACTACCTTAGACGAGGACGTTCTTACTGCAACATGACCCGTGGAGTGCACACCAGGATCGAGTCCAGCCAAAAGCGACCGTATGCGTCAGCACCAGACCAAGCGCAACAGAAAGGAGATGCAAAGCGACTACAAACAAATCCACCACCGAGAGCAGCATCAAGAGCCTCATTCCTTCCTACTTGTTACCACTGTGGCAAAGATAGGCCATATTAATAAGGAGTGCAGACGCAAGTTAGGATTATGCTTAATTTGCACATCCAATCAACACTTAGCCAAGGATTGTCCTCAGCATCAAGAGAAAGCATTGACGATTCTTCAACCAGCCACATCAGCACCAGCCGGAGCACCACAGGAAGAAATTGCAAGGAAGTCACACATGCACCAGCCACCAGAAGCACCTCCTCAAGTACTACCTATTTGTCAGCATTGTCGTAAGCGAGGCCATATTGAGGACGAGTGCAGGCGTAAAAAGAAATTATGCATAGCTTGCGGATCCAGTCAGCATTTATTAAAGGAATGTCCCGAACGTCGAGAACAAGCGTTACCAGCACCAAAGTCAGCCCCTCCAGCATTGGAAGCACCGCAAACGAAAGTTCAAGAAGTCCTACCACCAGCCCCAGGAGGATATCTGCCGAGGCCACCCTTGGCACCCCAGGCACTACTCTTCCAGCAGGCTCAGCAGCAGAAGAATCGACTGCAAAGACGCGAACGAGCCCTGACGATGACCGTGGAGAACGTGCAGACTCGTAGAGTCGCTAATACGCGTAAGTGATTTGTAGCTGCCGTTTCTAGTCTTGTTTTAGCTCGTGCCTATTAGTTCGTGACCTCAGCCCCAACCTAGTAATTTTGAACTTGCTAATAACCTGGTATGCTTTTATAATTGATAACTGTAGAGATTGTAGAGTCTTTTATTATTGCGCTTATTGTGTGTTGTTTGTGAACTTGAATTAATTTGTACCTTCTTTCATCATCATCTAGCGCACTTAATTTTGTTGTACTTGACTTATGCTGCTATTCTATAGCCTAGTTTTGCAAGCTTACTCTTTATTGGGCTTGTTCATGACATATGTGTTATTGGAGCCTGATCAACCCCACTAATACAAGTGTCTATTCAGAATCAGTGTATTACGGTCTGATCAACCTTAGTGTATTTTGGTTTACACTTTGTACGACTACTTTACGTGGATTGAGATATATAGTTGGCTAGTATACTTGCCCTCTAGATATGACTGAGCATATCGTATCAGTTACACAACTGTACTAATACGAGCATGTGAACAAAGAATTACCAGAATAGGATTTTAATCCACAACTGCTTGACGATTTTCATTTGAATTCTTTAAACACCTTGATCTAGATACTTCTATTCCATTACCTCACCCTTGAACTCTTTATTATTGATCTCCGTCTTTCCTTATTTCGGAAAGACGGAACCGCGTGCTTGGTATAAGTTTGATGTATAGACAGTACTAGATATACCCCACAGGCCGGTCGTATTGATGATGACCCTTTTATATATGATTAAGGGAATACCATAGGTGATGTGTTTGGTGTTAAAGACTTGAGGATTCAATACCATGATTAGATAAGTTGGGACATAGCTTTATTAGATGTATAGCCTTAGATGATAGATGGGTAAATTCTAAGTTGGGTAGAGACCGCAATGTTCACTTGAGAGAAATCCTTTAGACTGTAATCGAGTGAGACTGGATAGAGAGAACCCTACCATATTTTAATTTCGAGGATGAAATTTTTATAAGTTGGGTAGATTGTAAGCCCCCTAATTTTCAGGAATTATTAATTTAGATTTTTCACAATTTTCTGGAATTTTTCGAGATTTTTCTGTAATTAAAACCTAGGCTCTTGATAATTAAATGATTTTTATTTGCTGTTAATTAATATTAAAATATTATAAAAATAAGATTTTATGGTGTAAAATGAAAAACTGGATTTAGGATAATTTTTCTGGAATTTATTGGGCCTCGGACCTATTTTATAACACCTAAAAACTATTATTTATTTATTATTTATTTATTTTACTTAATTATTTAATAATCCAGCCCAACCCAAGGCCCAGCCCAGCCCGTCCACTGCGGGTTGGATCCGGGCCAACCCGCGACCCGAACCCGTCGCCCGCCCGACTCGCGTGATCCTTCTCTCCCCTACGTCCCCGCGAGACCCGGTCAGCCGCTCGCTTCCAGCGCCGCCCCGCCCAGCCACACGGTGCCTCGCCCGGCCGCGCGCCCCGCGGCCACGTCGGCCCTCTCCTCCGCTCCGCCCGGTGCCACGACCACCCCTCCCGCCTATTTAAACCCCCCGAGTCACTCCCCTCCGATCACCTCCCCTCGCCGCACGCCGCCGTGCCGCCCCAGCACCGCCTCGCCGACGACACGCCGCTTTGCCGCAGCCCCCGCCCGCAGCTCCCTCCTCCGCCTCCGCCCCTCCGGCGGCTTTCCCCGACAGCACCAAGCAGCAGCAGCAGCAAGGGGCAAACCCCGCCGCCTTCGGCCGCCGTGCCCGCGCTGCCGCCTCCGCCCAGTCTCGCCGGCGCTGCCCCAGCCTCCTCCGGCCGGCCTCCCCCGCCGCAGCTCCGTCCAGCACCCGAAACCCTAACCCTAGGTTTTCGTGTCATGTCGGACACGTGTCGGACACGGTGAAATTCGGTTTTTTGAACACTGTTCAGGTACGCGTATCTCTCTGCTCGTTTACCCGTTTTCGATTCCGTCAGTTGCGTTGCGTAGCCTGCATGACCCCCTCGGTGCCCGTGCAACCCGCTCGGGATATCGCGTCCTGTGGCGATCGCGAACCAGGATCCAAAAACAGGAAAAACAATGCCCCGATTTACCCCGGAACTGGGTATGCCCCGTCAAACGGGATGACTTGGTCGTGTGCGGTCTTCACAGATACGTGCGCGCCGTCGATACGGACGTGCGAGATTTCGCAAAAATCGATTCGGTTGTGCGTGCACACCGAAATCAACGCGTATCCGCGGACACCGACCCGTATCCGTCCTTTCTGGAACGTGTCCTAACATTGTGTACACACGTCGGATCAAAATAAAACTTACGCCATCGGACTCATAGCAATACGCTGGTCCTGTGACCCAAGTTTGGTTCGATTCTGAGAACGTTGACGAAATCGCGTGTCGTGGGCCCCACAGGCTCCACTTGACGGGCGATTTTATGATCGGCTCATCAGAATCCAATTCTGGAAGTTCCGTTGGGTTTGTATCATCGTTCCTGACCTGTTGACACTAAGTTGGATGAATTTGGAGACCTTTGACCCTGACACATTTTTTGGTGCGAAGCGGGCCACATGTGGACCCCGCTTTGACCCAAAATTGCCATTTTTGTCCTTGTCTCCAAATTGGACTCAAGGACAGGCGTTTTTAGCTGATTGATATTTTCTGGATCTGATAGTGATGTTTATTTCAGCAACCGGAGTACCGCCTGCAATTCCAGCTGAAGTCAGAGCTATAGTTGGAGCCAGAACCACAGGCAAGTGTACCTTGCCAAATCCTGCAGTTTGCTACTTATTTCCTTGACTTAGTTATACATCAGTGGGCAAGTGTACCTTGCCAAACTTGCAGTTGTTGTTAATTATTCCTTTGAATATAAACATTATAATTATTGTACATGCTAAACCCTAGGGCCGTGTGACGTGCTTAGCGTCCGATTATAGTCGGGTGCCAACCCCGTACGCGGAGTTGTGTAACGTCACGTAGACATGGATATCGACACCCTATGTATTCTCGTACTTGTCTTATCAAGTACATCATAACCCAGGATACTTGACACTATTCATGTAGACAGAATCTTCCTGAGATATTCATGGTGATTCTGTGTAGGATAAAGGATTGACATAGATATTATATTCTTAGATATTCTATGACTTGTTGCATTAGCTATGATCCCGCTGACATGGACATGAGACATTATGGTCATGATATGCGTGGTTACATTGGGTGGGGAGAGACACACAGGCAACAGGCTGATCCATATATATATATATATATATATATATATCCACTACTATTGTGAGGTTGTAGACTCTCCAGCAGAGCTAGACCCTTTACCTGTTATTACTGCTACCGGCTCCCCGACACAGAGCTTGTAGCGGTCTCAGCCTGAGTACTCGTGATGCTCCACTTGCATTTCACATAGATGGTTACATACTTACCCTATTTATTTCATTATCTGCTGTACTGCATTTATTCTGGCTTGTATTATCTATACCTTGCTGTCCCCTGAGGACCTGGATCCGGATTATGTCCCCAGGTATAGCCGAAGAGATCCATCCAGAGATATACCGTACAGGAGCACCTCCAGGAGCTGTACCAGAACCTGAGAATGAGATCGTGCCCGAAGACTTCTCCTGAGTATTGGCTTTACATAGTCAGTTATTTTTGTTTCTATTTTCAGTTTCTTTATTTCCTGTCTATTACATTTATGTATCAGACATACTCTCGGATTGTTCCCCAAGAAACTTTATTGAGATTTGTTAGTTACTCTATTTGAATTATTCTGGCATTTAATCTGTGATTATCTGTTGTGGATGAGATTAGTATAGACTGTGACTTGTAATAATTGTTCTATTTCCTGTTAGACTACAGCTTAAGCATGCCCTGATGGATCCATTAAATTGGGTTGTCCATCGGTGCGTGCTGCTGGCCATTGCCACGTGTCCAGTCCCTCGATATTTTGGGACTGGGGCATGACACATGCTCAGTATTTATTTATTTCTGTCATTTACATTCTGGTCTGTTGAACCATTGTATCAGATATTTATCGGGTTGTTCCCCGAAGCACTTTGTTGAGACTAGCTGATGACTTACATTCCTTATTTATTCTGTGGATCATATTTTATATCTTGTGTGGATGAGATTAGTTGTGCCATGATTGTCGTAGACTTTGTTTTACAGCTTAAGTATGCCCTGATGGATCCATTAAATTGGGTTTGTCCATCGGTGCGTACTGCTGGCCATTGCCACGTATCTAGTCCCTCGGTATTTTGGGACTGGGGCGTGACAGGTTTCAATATACAAGAGATCACTGGCGTGATGCCACAATGGACACTAGTCACTGGCGGGAATGGTATGTAGCAAAAGTACAAGGAGCGCTACATGCCACCCCGTCCAGCACAATGGACTATACAATAGAGTTCCGTCCGGACCGGATCGGTGCCAGTGCCCTAGCGACCGTCCGCAGGAACCAATAACCTTGTGCACAAGTTGTCCATGATCGAACAATATGTTTACTAAGTTAACAAGTCATGCAGTTGAGGCAACACGAGTACAAGAACACGAGTACAAGATAAGCAGTATTGCATGATTTATTTTGTATAGCCTCCCTGAACAATTATGTGCATACAATGTGTGTTCCATACTTGGCACGATTTATAGAACATTTGCAACAACTAGCATACGATAAGATAACAGTTCACAAGTTTAATTTACAAGCAATATAATCCAAGCCTATTTCCTTTTTATCTTGGTATCTTTTATTATTACTTGGTATCGTCTGATCGGGGCAAAGAAGAATACAGATTTATTAGATGTGAAGACTGAGAAGCAGGGCTAGCTAATCGGGATGGTAGCCACTCACTTAGATGGTTGGAAGGGAGAAGGAAAGAGGCGCTTTACGACTCTGCTCGTAAGCCGCCTACTGCTCGTTCACCTGCATTGCACGAACAGCTCGATCAATACTTCTTCCTATCTTTCCAATCTCGGAATTGAAGTACAGTTCAATGAACGAAAATAATGAAAGTCATCGAAACCGTTCAAGAAAAACAAGCAAATCCCAAAACCAACTCAAGCACAAAAGCAACAAGCGACATCAAAATCCGAGGCAATTAAAGATAACAACGGAGAGGTCCCTCCTGACTCTGCCGCTAAGCCGATCCTTGGGGCGTGGTCTACTGAATATGGGAATCGATTCCGAAGAAACAAATCCATAACGAGGACGAGTTCTTGTTTTAATCTATCCCGATCGAATAATACCGTCTAGTATTTCTTAGCCGTGCTCCCTACACCGGGGGAACGGGGCGCTACAATAAGTACGGATCACCGCACACTGTGTGTGCAGCTGCTATCATTTCAGATTAGACCAGAGAGAGTAATTCCAGATTTGGGAATATTTACATGTCTACTCGAGTATTTTCCCGTCCTGACTAGTACAAGTGAATCCAAGACCCGACACGTAATATAAATATGAGTCCAGCCAGAAACATGAGTGGTGCCTGTAGTGAGTCCTGATGTGATGCCAGTAGGTGATTCTAGAAATAGAGGCCAGAAACATGAAATATACGTGTTGCAAGTAAATGAATCCAGAAATACTAATCAATGTCATGCCAGAAAATCATATAATACTATAATAGAAGCTGAATCATAATAATTATCAGATAATAAAAACTATCAGAGAATGTACTCGCCGGACGTCCTGAGCAACTAGCGAGGATCGAGGTCCGAACTGGCATCGCAAGGACCTATTGCGAAAAGCAAGGTTAAATGGGATTCTAAGGAGTTATACAGATATAAAATAACTAAAAACAAGCTTCTAGGGTTGTTCTAGGTCAAACCGATAAAATCTGGGTCAAAAAGTCAACATAGGGTCCAAAAAGTCAACTCTAGGTCAAAATTAGGTCAAAGGTTGACTTTAGCGGTCAACCGGGTCAACTACGGTCAACTCTAGGTCAAACTAGGGTGCCCCTAAAATTCTAGGTCAAAACTAGCTCATTAAGCTAGTAAACCCTCAAACTCGCCTCTTTGAGATACCGGGATACCCTCGGTATTCGATATCTCAACCTACGCTATATACCCCATCTAAACCCACTAATGTATATCCTAACACGTATATATATATATATATATATATATATATATATATATATATATATATATATATATATATATATATATATATATATAAGTATCACTAACTCCATACCTAGGCATAAGCCCAATACCTCGCCCCGATACCCAATACCTTGAGTATCTCAAGGTATTGCGATACCTCGCCTTACCCCTCTCTACTCTAACTAACTAGCTAACTATCTATATATATATACTTATATATACTACTATATATATATATATATATATATATATATATATATATATATATATATATATATATATATATATATATATATATATATATATATATATATAGCTATACCTCAATACCTTATCTCCGATACCCCTTTACCTCAATACCTTGAGATACCTTACCTTACCCTTCTTATCTCACTAACTAACCTATGTATATATACTTATCTATACTAGTATACATATATCTACATATATATAAGTATATCTATATAAATAAAATATATCTAGCTATATAGATATATATATCTATATACATATCTATATCTATATCTATACCTATCTATATATATATATCTATATACATATACTTATATACATATATCTTATATATCTATCTCTATATACATATATCTATCTCTATATCTATATACATATATATGTATATCTAAACTCTCTCTCTCTCAACTCTAGCTATCTAAAAGGGGGGTTATGCTGCTGTTGCTGCTACTGCTAGGTTGCTGCTGCTGCTCCTACTGCTAGCTGCTGCTACTGCTCATACTTCTAGCTGCTGCTACTGCTCCTACTGCTAGCTGCTGCTGTTGTTGCTCCTACTGCTAGCTGCTGCTGCTGCTCATACTGCTTGCTGCAGCTACTACTCCCTCTACCTCACTCACTCACTCACTCACTCTCTCTCTCACACACACACACACACACACACACACACACACACACACACACATATATATATATATATATATATATATATATATATATATATATATATATATATATATATATATATATATATATATTAATTAGTCTAGGTTCTAATAGGGAATATTAGAATGTCAAGGAGAAGTGTTAGTAATGGTTGGTGTTAGAAAGCATTATCATGGTTGTGTGATTGTATATAATAAATCACATCTCTCAAGCCCATAAGATATTTGATGTAGATTCTAATAATATCCAAAAAAGATAAGCTATTGGATCGTGCTTGAGATGATAACATTTATTAACACTTGTTTAGTGATTTTTTAGGACTAGGTGCCGACCTCCGGAATAATCTACAAGATCCTCGCTTAGAAAACTGCTAAGACTAAAAAATTAAATGATTTTGCAAACCAAACTTGAACAAACTTTTTTCAACCTCGCACTATCAACGACCCAGTCCAAGATGCTTCTAATGCAAGAAAACTAGCCTATTATGACTGGATTCTTCTTTCTGTCTTTCATTAATGCAAGAACACTCGTCCTTTCGTTTTCTTTTGAATAATGTACTTGAACGATGTGTATTCATCTTTACCGAAGTATCTAAAAATGGATATGAATTGCTACTTGTGGCATCATTCGTGGATGTACAACCGTCATCCAGATGATCTGCGGTGTGCCCTATGAATTCATACAGGGGGTAGAGCAGTTCCTGCAGTTCGTCAAGACATTCCTCCAGTACATGCACGACACCAAAATTAAGTATCCGTGTCTAAAATGTCGTAACTTGAAATATCATCCATAAGTGGATGTGACATTTTATTTGTACTCGAAGGATTTTATGTCGAATTACTATCAGTGGAGCTCACACGAAGAACTTGTGCCTTTAGCAACGGAGCCGGAGCCTTATGTAGAGTCGTCCACGACCACGCTAATTACGATGGCGGGTGGATAAACATGGTTTTCGATACTGCGGAGCCCAGTTTTGATCCAGACAATTATGATGCAAAGGAGGCACTGAATGCCGATGATGCAAAGTTGATGGAGTTGCTGGAGAATGAAATAACTCCATTATATCCTGGTTGTGAGAATCATTCACCGTTGGTGGTGGTAACAAGACTATTGAGTATCAAGTTCAATTTTAACGTGTCGTAAGAATGCTACAACTGACTGATGGGGTTGATTATAGAGATCTTATCAGAGGGTACAAAGTTACCTAAAGACTTATACTGATCTAAGAGATGGTAAGATCTCTCTGGCTGGAATATGAGTAAATCGATGCATGTCACAACGGATGCATGTTGTACTACAAAGACGAAATAGATGAAGAAGTGTGCAAATTTTATGATGTTGATCGTTATAAGGCAACGGGTACAAGAAGGCATGCCGGTGAAAGGAAGTTGACTGATTTGATGCACTAGTTGCCTTTGATATCGTGGTTGCAGATGTTGTTTATGGTGAAGGAGACTGCCGAAAACATGATTTGGCATAGGCAAAAATAATTCGAAGGAGTGTTGGATCATCCATCTGATGGAGAAGAATGAATGTACTTTGATCAAGAGTATCCTAATTTTGCTTTGGATCTACGTAATATCAGATTAGGGCTCTCCTCTGATGGTTTTACCCCCATTAAGACTTTCAGGCTCCCAGTATTCGTGTTGGCCTGTGATCGTCAATTCGTACAACCTACCACCTTGGATGTGCATGAAGACTCCGTATATGTTCCTAACCATTATCATCCCGGGTTTGAACAGTCTGAAGAGGAACACTGATGTGTACTTACAGCCATTGATATATAAGTTAAATCAACTGTGGGAAGTAGAAGCCAATATATATAATATTTCCAGAAAGTAGAATTTTCAGATAAGGGCAGCACTTATGTGGACCATCAATAATTTTTTGTCCTATAGAATGTTATCGGGATGAAGCACTCATGGGCGTCTCTCATGTCCGTATTGCATGGACCGTACTAAGGCTTTTCGTTTGAAATACGGAAGCAAATTGTGCTTCTTCGATTGTCATGGACAATTCATACCGAAGGATCATCCGTACCGGAGGAACAAAAATAATTTTTGTGCTGGCATTATAGAGAAGGCTAGGCCCCCGCCAAGGTGGCTCAGAGACATGATATGGGAAGAGGTGAAAGAATTACCAAGTGTTATCAAAGAGACTACTAAGGGGTACAAGTGTGATGGATTTGGTTGATGGATTTGGTCGCACTCATAACTGGATGAAGATGAGTATATTCTAGGACTTGCCATATTGGAGCACCAATCTACTCAGACATAACCTTTATGTCATATATATTAAGAAGAATATGCTTGGAAACATAATTAATACTGTGATAGACATAAAGGAAAAGGCGAAAGACAATCCCAAGGCTAAGTTGGACTTGAAAGATATATGCAGATGCCCTACATTGCATTAGGTGGAGGAAGGAAATGGGAAGTATAAACAGACTAAGACAATTTTTTCATTGAACGAGGAGGATAAATAAAGACTTTGTAGTTGGATTCAGGACCTAAATTTTTTAGACGGGTACGTGTTGAACCTGAGAAGATGCGTCGACCCGAAGGAGAACAAACTGACGGGTATGAAGAGCCACGACTGTCACGTATTTATGGAGAGGTTAATTCCGATTGCATTTCGAAATTCTTATCGCAGGTCATTTGGGATCCATTGACAAAGTTTAGCATATTCGTTAGAGGTCTATGTTCTACTAAGTTGCTCATCAATCGTCTAGAAAAGCAAAAGAATGACATTGCAGTAACATTATGCAAGGTCAAGAGGGTGTTCCCTCCTGGATTCATTGACTCTATAAAATATTTTCTAATTCATATTTTCTATGAGGCACGTATTGGTGGACCTGTCGGTTATCGATGGATGTGTCATGCCCCGACCCCGAAGGGGACTAAAATTCTCGTTGGGTATGATTTCATGCAAGCCTAAGTTATGCTCGCACAAGGCAAGCACCGAAACAACGATGAAATACTAAGCCACAGAGTCGCATAGATAGTCCCAAAGCAGTAGAAGTAGAACAAACACAAGTATGAAATGAAACAAATCTCTTTATTAATGTTGAACAAAGGTTACAACGACTCTAGGTAGAATATTATAATCGCCCAAGCTCTTTCTCTCTCTCTCTCTCTCTCTCGATACAATCAAACATGCCAAGTGGCTTACAACTTTAGGAATTATATAATAGGCGATGTTCTAATATATTATGTCCTATATATATGCTTCATCTCCAGCCATAAAGCTCCAAGGCGCCAGAATGAACTCCACGCCTTAGCGCACACAAAGAAAATTTTACACCGAACGAGTTACTCCTGCACCTGCAAGCAATCTGGTGGTTTATCAGTACATTGAATGCACTGGTGGGGAGGCTTCTCGTCCACTCAACAAAACCAATCATGTTCAATAAGTTCTGTGTACTGAATGATTATGTTATCTTTCTAATCTTACCTTAGGATCAGTTTCATGTCATAGTAAAAGTAAAGCATGTTCATGTCTCAAAGTGTGGCACACTGTCACGACCCGCACCCGGTGAAGGGGTACGAGTACGTGGGTACGTCCAGCCTGCGCCACAGCATCGGCGGCAGAACGCTGTCTTGGTCAACTATACTATATAATTATCTCACAATAATTCATACACCTCCAATAATATCTCAACTCCAAGAAGAGTGTAATAAACTTGATTCAACACAATACTCAATCACATTTCTATAGCACGATAAGATAACAAGGAAGTCTAACATAACTATATAATCTAAACAAATATAACAACAACAATAGAAATAATATCTAATCTCAAAATATAAGCCGGAAACAAATCCGCTACCAAAATGCTAAAGAGAACTAACTATGCTACCTAGTAAATTCGGCTAAATCTCCAAACAATCACTCTAGAACTAGTGGGTCCAAGTCTGCACCATCTATAGATTAAAGTCCGTAGTATGTCGGACACCAATCTCCCGGATCCTCTAAAAAATATTTTCCAGTCAAGAATGGAGCGAAGTACATCTCTAACAGCAGTTCTAATCAATAATATAAACTATATAACAGTAAATAGATGTGAATATACAATATGCCATATACATGTACAAGAGATACACAATAAAGGAAATACTGGAAATAAATACAAGAATGAACAATATGGAATAAACAAGAAATACTAATGACTAAGTGAGTGAGTACCAGCTTTAACATGTGATCGGCTTGGGAACTTGCACAAGAGTAAATGGCCTGGTTAATCATACGTGCGATGTATGATCAACACTCACAAGGAACAATACTTGTACAAGGAGGTTATGATCACATATCTACACTACATACTCTCCGCCCCGACTAGTATAGTGGATCCAACCATGGTACGTCATGACACGGGTTTCCACAAGAAGGGCGCTACTCTTCTCATGAACCAAAGTATGTACATCTACAAGAAGAGCAATGAACAAAGCTTGTACAAGATACACCATAAATACCAAAGAATAATATCTCATGACGAGATGCGGATATACCAATCCGTGTAACCATCGTGTCAAGAAATCAAGGATATCTACACTAGATACAAGAGACATAGAGGATATAATAAATGAGAAACTATCAGAGAATGTACTCGTCTGCCGTCCAGAGCAATAAATGTCAAATTATGCCCGAACTGGTGTCACACATACCTATATATGGAATATTGCATTAATACAAGGTGTTGGAATAAAATTAAGTTAAACTAGTCAACGTCTAGGTCATAAAGTCATTTCTAAGTCAAACTATGTCAACTCTATGTCAAACTAGTCAAACTTGGTCAAACTAGATATTTCTAGGTTGTAAGAGTCTATCTCTAGGATATTATGTCTACACACTATGAAACTAAGCCATAATAGCTACACTAAGATACTAGGATACACACAAAATGCCATATCATAGGATACGCAAGTTTTAATATATGAAAATAGTAATTTATATTCATATACAAGACAATACATATAATAGCTAAGCTAACTAAATGCAACTTGGATACCTTGGCTTTGAACCAATGCGTATCTCACTACCTACACACCCATCTCGATACTCAAACCCAATACCTTAAGTATCGACCAATTACCTTGACATTACCTTGGTATCCCAAGGTAATTCAAATCTTAGTGCATATAGCTAATATATAGCTAATACCCCCAAACTAACTATATGCTAACACATATAGTAACTACTAAAACATATTACATACTAGTGCATAGATACATAAACCTACATAATAACTTATAAATACAAAACTACATATCTACATATAATTACTTACCAATAACTTACATACATAGATACATATACTACAATAGATACTAGACTAACTAACTGAAACACCCTGTGTTGATGATACTGTGATGTGTTGAAACTGATACTGGGACTACTCATTGCAGCTGTATGCTGATATCCTTGCCTTGCTCTCTTGCTGTGCTAGCTCCCGGTTGATTTTGTTGAGGCTCGAGCTGCGTGCTATTAAACTTGTTGCAGGGTGCCCGACCCTTGTTGGAAGCCTGAGACTGCACATGTTGTACAGTTCCACTGCACAGTTATTGCAGGCCCGATCCTTGCTGCACACTGCCTCTGCTGTATTGATGCAGTTTGCTTCATCTAGATTGATGTTCAGTTGGCTACTGCACAGTTGCTGCAGGTGCCCGATCTTTGCTGCAATGATGTGGTTGCTGCCACTGTGAAACTGAATGCTCAATGCTAAGCTTGCAGGGTGCTACTACTGTTCAGTGCTCTTGTTGTGCACTGCTCGTGCTATGCCTACAGTATGACAGTTGGTGTGGAGGCTGTTGTTGTTCATCTTCAGTTGATCTGCACTTGCTTCGGGCTGCACACAAATAGATCACTGCTGGACTGCACTGCCCTTCCATGCTCCCTGCTGCAGTATTGATACTGCTACTACTCGTAATACTATGCTACAAATGCTGTGTAGTACGCACTAAATTGCTACGCATTGCTGCTATGGGTCTTGCTACTGCTGGTCGGAATACTATGCTGCAAAAGATGTGCATTGAGTTGAGTTCCCTGCTGAATGCCTTGGTACTAGCATACTGAAAACTGTGCACTGCTCCTCTACTGCCCCGAGCCCCTCACAAAACTGCTCATCCACACATAACATGCTACCATAAACACATACATATACACACTCCTATAAATATCAGTCTATAGATACATATGTATACATACCTTCCTCTATAAATATATCAATATCTATCTATTAATCTATATTGTATCAATACACTCTCTCTACTATATATATATATATATATATATATATATATATATATATATATATACGCTAGATACCTCAAACACATCTATATCATAAACTATAGATACATATACACACACACACACACACACACACACACAAATATATATATATATATATATATATATATATATATCATACATATTTATATACACGAGCACACATAAAAATGAGGACAATAAACCAAACACGTGGAGTGCACCGCACCCGTATCACATTCATTCTATGATACGCTTGCGATACGGCTCCACCACACAACAAAATGTATCTCGAAGGACACGAGCAAATCTAAAATAGTATCTATGAACAATAAAAAGAGTTAATTAATCAACTATGTGTCTGTGTCAAGATGTGACATGCTCTAAGTCCCGTATCGGAGAAAAAAAATCCTAAATTAACACATATCACCAAATTATTGGGATACGACCTACACATATCCAATTGTAGACACGACACTAGTCACAAATAATCAAACACATGATAAATTGATCTAATTGACCAATTGACAAACACAACATGTGTCAATCTCGGAATTCCCCCCAAATTGACATAAAACACACCATAACTTTCTCCATAGGCCTCCTATGAACCTAATTCCAATTCCTATGGGTAGCCTATGCATGTGGGTGGTTTCTTATGGTTAAATCTCAGATTTAAAACCTAATTATAGGAAAAAAAACTTAATTATACCTATTGGGAGATGGATTCCCAATACAACCTCCAAAATTGGTGAAATTGGTCTCCAACTTGTAGATCCTTGCTCCTCTTTGTAGATTCTTGCTTCCTCCTTCTAGATCCTTGCTCAACTAGCCTCCAATGGTGATTTGGAAAGAAATTGGAAAGAAATTTGGGTAGGGATGAAGAAATTTGGTTGAGGAAAAATTCTAGATCTAGATTTGGAATAAAAAATGAAGAGAGAAAGTTTTTACCCCCTTTATATAGTCCTCTCTTGCCCCCTCCCTCAAGCTACTTTTTAAAGTCTAAAATACCCCTTGGGGCCTCTCATAAAAAAATTAATTAAGGAGGAAAGGTTCTAGTCTAATGGGTTTAACTTAATTAATCCTCCTCCTAGTGAATGGCATTATTATTGGGCTCAAATCTAACTAGAATAAAATATTGGTTGGACCTAATTTAAATTAGTTAGGTCCACTAACACAAGTCCAAAAATAATTCTAACATGCTAACAATAAATAAATAATACAATAAATAAATATTCAACGTGCATAATATTTAATTAATTACCAAATAACTAAAATATCTTTTCCTAGAAAATGTGGTAGTGTCACGACCCGCACCTGGAAATTCGGGCACGAGTGCGTGGGTACGTCCAGCCTATGCCGCAGAGTCGGCGGTAGTACGCTGTCTAGGTCAAATCCATATTTACTAAACTAACTCATTCACAATTAACATAGGCAAGATAATAATGAGAACAGAACTTAAGATTGCAACTGAAATAAATACGATAACAGATTCAAATATTTTAGTACAGAAATTCAGAATGAAATCGGGGACAAACCCGATTACTAAGATAAGAAACAGAAATAAAAGATAGCTACTGCTAGCTACTCTACAGCAGGGGTTTCCTGGGTGAGATCTGGCTCCTCATAAGTATCATCTGTACCCTCATAGGGACCATAATATGTAGGGGCAAGATCCTCATCATCGCCTAAATCAACAGATCCAGTCAGAAAAGGAGCAAAGTACACAGTGCACAACAAGATTAAACTAAATATTTATGACAATTAAAATGAATATCATGTTGAGAAACTGCATAAAAGAACATCAACATCTCAGAGTTAATGCTGTAAACAGGAATATGATAAAACAGAAATAAATAAGACAGGAAATGAAACTACAACAGTCAGCAAGATATAACATGACCATAAACTATCTGTGTGAACTTGTGTTTGGTTTTTAGAATACATAGTTGGCATGTAGGGGTTTATAAGGCTAATCCGGCCGTCATAAACGGCTATTAAATAGGGAAAATCGAGATCCGGCTGAGGTACAGTCGCGTACCAATAGCTATTAAACAGGGCAGGGGAAAGGGTAAACTACATGCCTTCTAGTATTCTCCCACCCGACATGAAAAACAAGACATGAACTCCAAATATTCAAGACATGAAATCAAGCATTTCTAACACTAGGTGTAATCATCAAGGGTACTAGTAAAGCAGGGAATTAATTACCACAATATAAAGATTTAACTTGAAGTGCAGGTACTTGCCTGTTGTTTGGATCTGATTAATTGGTTCTTGGAGAAAATTTCCAGAGATGAGTCCAAAAGCTGAAATAGACATTACCATCACTCTCAGAAGATGTCAAATAGCTAGAAATGCCTGTCCTTGGGTCCAATTTGGAGACAAGGGCAAAAACGGCAGTTTCGGGTCAAAATGGGGTCCGCCGGTGGGCCCGCTTTGCACCGAAAAACGTGTCCGGGTCTAAGGTCTCCAAATTCACCAAACTTAGTGTCAACAGGTCAGAAACGCTGATACGAACCCAACGGAACTTCCAGATTTAGATTTTGATGAGCCGAACACAAAATCGCCCGTCGAGCGGGGCCTGTGGGCCCACGACACGCGATTTCGTCAACGTTCTCAGAATCGAACCAAACTTGACCCACAGGACCAGCGTATCGCTACGAGTCCGATGGCGCAAGTTTCGTCTCGATCTGACGAGTGTACAAGAAGTTAGGGCAAATTACAGAAAAGTCGGATACGGGGCGATGTCCGCGGATACGCGTTGATTCCGGTTTGCACGCACACCTGAATCAGCTTCCGCGAAATCTCACACGTCCATATCGACGACGCGCACGTATCTGTGAAGACCGCACACGACCAAGTTGTCCCGTTTGGCGGGGCGCACTCAGTTCCGGGGTGAAATAGGGTCTGGTTTTTCCTGTTTTTGGATCGCGGTGTGCGATCACCACAGGACGCGATGCCCCGAACGGTTTGTCCGGACACCGAGAGGGTCTTACAGGCTTCACAACGCAATTTGCGGAATCAAAAACAGAGCTACGAGGCAAAAGTTACACGCACCTGAAGGGGACCCGAAAATCAGGGTCGAGTCGTGTCCGACACGTGTCCGACTCGTGTCGGACACAGGATCCTAGGGTTAGGGTTTTGGGGACGCTGCGGTGGGTGGCCGACCGGGGGTACGCCGGAGGTGGGCTGGGGCTGCTCGTCGGCTGCGGTCGAGACGGGACGGAGGCGTTGGCCGGTCGGCGGAGCTCTGGGAGGCGGCGGCGGCGTCCTGGGAAGAAGAAGGAGGAGAGGGGAGAAGGAGGAGGCGCCGGCTGGGTGGTCGAGGGCGGTCGGGTCCGGCGAGGGGAGAGGGAGGAGGAGCTGCAGCAGAGAGGGGCGGCGCCGGCTAGGGTTCAGGCGGTGGGATTCGACTGGGGAAGAAGAGGGAAGGGGTAGGGGTTTTTATAGGTGAGCCGAGGAGGAGGTTGGCCGGGAGAGGCGGCGGCGAGGTCGGCTTCGTGGCGCGGGGTGCGGGCGAGGTGGCCGGCGGAGGCACCGCGTGGCCGGGCGGGTCGGCGGCTAACCGAATCTCGCGGGGACGTGGGGGAGAAGGGTGGCCGGGTTCGGGTTCGCGGACGGGCCGGGTCTGGCTGACCCGACCCGACCCGGTAAGGGGCGGGCTGGGCCGGAGGCTAACGGGCCGGTCCATTGGGCCGGGCCGGCCCAAGGAGAAGAGAAAAAAATAAAATAAAATAAAAATAAATAATAATAAATAAATAAATAAACAGTTAATTAATTAATTAATTAAAAATTATTTTTAGGTATTTAAAAATAGGTCTGAGGCCCAGAAAAATCCAGAAAAATTACCCTAAGTCCAGTTTTCCATTTTACACCCAAAAATATTATTTTCATGATATTTTAATATTATTTATTGACAATTAAAAATCATTTGATAATTAAGAACCTTGATTTTAATTTCAGAAAATTCCCAAAAAATTCCAGAAAATTGGAAAAAATCCAAGATTTAATAATTTAAAAATTCAGGAGGTTTACAACCTACCCAACTTACAAAAATTTCGTCCTCGAAGTTTAAGAATAACAATGGGACAAAAGGAAAATGCCGGAAAATTAAAATATACCTCAGGGTTCAAAAAGATAGGGGTATCGCTCTCTAATCTCGTCTTCTCGCTCCCAGGTGGATTCGCCGGGAGAATGGTGCTTCCAAGCTACGCGAACCAGGGAAATAACCTGGTTCCGTAGAACTTTCTCCGATCGATCCAGTATCTCCACGGGTTGCTCTTGGTAAGTCAAACTTGGGCCTACTTCGAGCTCTGAGTGATCCAAAATGTGGCTGGGGTCTGACACGTACTTCCTCAGCTGCGACACGTGGAAGACGTTATGGACTCCATCCAGAGAGGGTGGCAATGCCAGTCGGTATGCCACTTCTTCGATTTTCTCCTGTATGCCAAAAGGTCCAATAAATCTTGGGCTGAGTTTTCCACTCCTTCCGAACCTAATGGTGCCACGTGTTGGGGAAATCTTCAAGAATACCAGTTCTCCAACCTTTAATAAAGTCATAATCAAGTCTTAGTTCCATAATCAAAATGTTTAAATTGACTTAAAATTCACAATTTTAATTACCTCAAATTCCAAGGGCCTTCGGTGGCTATTTGCCCAATGTCGTTGCCTGTCTTGAGCCACTCGAAGTCTATCCCTTATTTGCTTTACCTTCTCAGTTGAATCGATCACCATCTCTGGTCCCAGCAGGGCTCTTTCTCCAACGTCATCCCATGCTAGCGGGGTACGACATCTTCGTCCATACAGAGCTTCAAATGGAGTCATCTCAATACTTGCTTGGTAACTGTTATTATAAGAGAACTCCACAAGATGTAGGTAGTCTTCCCAGGATCCTCCAAAATCTAGAACACATGTACGGAGCATATCTTCAAGTGTCTGGATTGTACGTTCCGATTGTCCATCGGTTTGGGGATGATTAGCTGTGCTGAATTTGAGTTGCGTCCCCAAGCTGGCTTGTAAACTCTTCCAGAAGTGAGAGGTAAATCTTGAATCTCGGTCGGAGACAATACTTACTGGAACTCCTTGCAGCCTAACAATATGTCTGATATATAAATCTGCCAGCTTTTTTGTAGATAGCCCCACTTTGAAAGGTAGAAAATATGCAGACTTGGTCAGTCTATCTACTATCACCCAAATTGCATCATTTCCACTAGGTGTCCTTGGAAGTCCGGAAACAAAATCCATTATGATATGTTCCCACTTCCACTCCGGAATGGGTAGTGGTTGAAGCAATCCTCCAGGTCTTTGTCTTTCTGCCTTGACTTGCTGGCACACTAAACAACGAGATACGAACCTGGCTACTTCTCTTTTCATGCCATGCCACCAAACATGCGTCCTCAGGTCCTTGTACATCTTGTTGGCTCCTGGATGTATAGAGTATTGCGATCTGTGCGCCTCTTGCATAATTTCTTCCCTTATGTCTCCTTGAGGTACACATAATCTATCGCCATGCCTCAGTGATCCATCTTCACAAATTCTAAAACCTTCTACTAATCCAGCTTGCACTTGACCTCGAAGGCTTCGCAGGCCTTCGTCTTGAAACTGAGTCTCCTTGATCTTGTCTATTAAAGTAGACTGAATCTGCAAGTTCATCATTTGGCCTTCTTTTCCTGGGATAATTACTTCAATACCTAAACTTTCCAAGTCCTCTAGCAGGTGTCTGTCCATAGTCAAGTACATCGCCATCGGATATCTGTTTAGAGTATCAGCAACTACATTGGCCTTCCCAGGATGATATTGAAGGGTGATATCAAAGTCTTTCATTAGTTCCAGCCACCTTCTTTGCCTCATGTTTAGCTCTTTCTGAGTGAAGATATATTTTAGACTTTTATGGTCCGTAAATATTTCTACCCTTTATCCATAAAGATAATGCTTCCATAGCTTAAGAGCAAAAATGACAGCTGCCAATTCTAAATCATGAGTTGGATAGTTCTTTTCATGAGGTCGAAGCTGTCTAGAGGCATATGCTATTACTTTCTTGTTCTGCTCCAATACACAACCTAGACCTTTTTCAGAAGCATCACTATAAATAGCGAAACCTCCGGTTCCAGAAGATAAGGTCAGAATAGGGGCAGTAGTCAGCCTTTTCTTCAATTCCTCAAAAGCATGCTGACATTCATCAGTCCAGGTGAACTCTTTATCCTTCCTTGTTAATTTTGTCATGGGTTCAGCAATTCTTGCAAAGTCCTTCACAAACTTCCGATAGTAGCCAGCTAGTCCCAGGAAGCTTCTAATCTCTGCTACAGAGTCTGGAGTGGGCCAGAATTCTACTGCCGCTATCTTCTTAGGATCTACTGCTATTCCATCTCCAGTCACAACATGTCCCAAGAATTCTACTTTGTCTAGGAAGAAAGCACATTTAGATAATTTCCCATAAAGTTTTTCCTTCCTCAAAGTCTCCAATGCTAACCTCAAATGTTCTTCATGTTCTTCGGGGGTCTTGGAGTAGATCAAAATATCATCAATGAAGACCACTACAAATTTGTCTAGGTATGGCTGGAAAACTCTGTTCATTAAGTTTATAAAAACTGCTGGAGCATTCGTCAACCCGAACGGCATTACTAAGAATTCGTAGTGTCCGTTCCGGGTATTGAAAGCAGTTTTAGGGATGTCTTCCTTTCTCACCCTTACTTGGTGGTAACCAGACCTCAAATCAATCTTTGAAAATACCCGAGCTCCACTCAACTGATCAAATAGGTCATCTATCCTGGGCAGGGGATACTTATTCTTAATTGTTAAGGCATTCAAGGCCCTATAGTCAATACACATTCAGGATGTTCCGTCCTTCTTGGGCACAAATAATACTGGAGCTCCCCAGGGTGAGACACTAGACCTAATGAAGCATTTATCTTCTAGTTCTTTGATTTGCTCATTTAGTTCTATTATCTCCTTCTTGTTGATTCTGTAGGGATTTTGAGATACTGGTGCTGCTCCTGGCACTAAGTCAATAGAGAATTCAACTTCTCGGTCTGGGGGTAAGCCTGGAAGATCCTCAGGGAAGACATCAAGGTATTCAGAGATGATGGGTAGTGGCAATTCTTCTGTTACTAGGGCTCCACAAATTTTGTTATTACCCATTTCTCTAGAACCTCTAGCAAATTCAAATTCTGGCTTGTCAGGGGGCCTGAAGATTATACTACCTCTGTGGCAGTCTATAGTGGCATGATGTTGACTCAACCAATCCATACCCAGTATAATATCAAAACTGGGCACTGACATTACGAGTAGCCTAGCATACAGTTCTCTTCCACACAATGTAATAGGACAATTGTTACAGGCATCACTAACCGGGATAATTCCTCCACCGGTAATGATCTTATAACAATTCCTAAGGGGTTTAGTGATTAAGCTATGCTTCATAAGGAAATCTACTGACATGAATGAATATGAAGCTCCAGAGTCAAATAAAGTAATAGTTGGTATTGAATTTATAAGCACAGAACCTGTGATCACGTCTGCTATGACTTCAGCTTCTTCCAGAGTCATCGCATAAGCACGGCCTTGCTGCGGTGCACCCCTCTGTTGCTACTGTTGGTGCTGAGCAAAGCGTTGTTGTTGTGTTGGAAGCGGGGGTCCCCTCTGTTGTACTGCTGGGGCCCTGGCCTGAGCTGGAGCCTTTGGCGCAGCGGTGCGTCCTTGAGCAGCTGGACAGTCCCTCATTTGATGCGCTGCTGAGCCGCAGTAGAGGCAGGCACCTAGCCTCTTCCTACAGACTTGCCAAGTATGACCTGGTTTTTGGCAAAAGTTACAAGCAGCAACTTGTTGGTTCTGTCCTTGAGCCTGATGTTGGGGTGCTGGAGCTCGAGGGAGAGGACGCTGAGTTTGCTGCGGGGCCCTCTACTGTTGTTGTTGTTGTTGGAAAGGGCGTTTGTTGGGTCCCGTATTTCCGGTATCTCTTTCTCGTTTCAGTTTATGCCCCATATCTCTCTCAACGCCTTGTGCCACGCTCAGGATTTCCTCATAGGTGCGAGCTCGACTGGTGGTGACAGCAAGGCGAATATCCGGAGATAGCCCCTTCTTGAATCTACGGGCTCTGTCCTCCGGGGTACGAACCATGTACTCCGCAAAGTGGCTCAACCTGCTAAATTCAGCAGTATACTCATCAACAGACAGGTTACCTTGTTCCAGTCTCTCGAATTGGCTTTCGAGAGCTACCCGAGCCACTTCGGGGTAGAATTTCTCCTTGAATAGCCTCTTAAAGTCCTCCCAGGTGAGATCAGGAGCAGATAGTTGGGGTTCATCTCTGAACCAGGTTCGAGCAATGTCGAACAGTTGTAGGCTTGCGGACTCTACTTTGAGGTCATCAGGGACCCGAGCAGTCTTCAGGAGTCTCTCGACATTCTCTATCCACTCATCGGCATAGAGAATGCCCTCAGTTCCGTAGAATTCCAGGGGTCTAAGATTCTTGAAGTCTTTGGCACTCCCTAGCCTCTTGAGTGGCGACTCCTGGGACCTAAGAGCTTCTGAGAGGCTGGTTCGCAGAAGTGCAGTCTGTTCTTTCTGGGATTTCACTAGTCCCTGGAACACTCCAAGTAGCTGTGCTCCATCCAGAGTAACTGCCGGAACAGATGGAGGCGGCGGGAGTGCAAGAGTCTCGGGCACATTCTGCTCAGCTGGTTCTGATGTGCCTCCTACTGTGTTCCTTGTCTGGACCATTCTGAAAGATTAAGGGATAGGAAGATCAGAATAGAATACTTGGAAATCAAAGGCGATAGGAAAATTGAGCAGCAAAGATATCAAGAATTGAAATAAGGACCCTATACTGTGAATGAGCTTTTCCTAGAATCCTCAATCTTATTCCATACCCTGTCCTAGGGTATTACCCTATTTAAGGATAGACCTGCATGGGCCACCATAAAAATGTGTCACGACCCGCACCCGGAAATTCGGGCACGAGTGCGTGGGTACGTCTAGCCTACGCCGCAGAGTCGGCGGTAGTACGCTGTCTAGGTCAAATCCATATTTACTAAATTAACTCATTCACAATTAACATAGGCAAGATAATAATGAGAACAGAACTTAAGATTGCAACTGAAATAAATACGACAACAGATTCAAATATTTTAGTACAGAAATTCAGAATGAAATCGGGGACAAACCCGATTACTAAGATAAGAAACAGAAATAAAAGATAGCTACTGCTAGCTACTCTGCAGCAGGAGTTTCCTGGGTGGGATCTGGCTCCTCATAAGTATCATCTGTACCCTCATAGGGACCATAATATGTAGGGGCAAGATCCTCATCATCGCCTAAATCAACAGATCCAGTCAGGAAAGGAGCAAAGTACACAGTGCACAACAAGATTAAACTAAATATTTATCACAATTAAAATAAATATCATGTTGAGAAACTGCATAAAAGAACATCAACATCTCAAAGTTAATGTTGTAAATAGGAATATGAGAAAACAGAAATAAATAAGACAGGAAATGAAACTACAACAGTCAGCAAGATATAACATGACCATAAACTATCTGTGTGAACTTGTGTTTGGTTTTTAGAATACATAGTTGGCATGTAGGGGTTTATAAGGCTAATTTGGCCATCATAAACGGCTATTAAACAGGAAAAATTGAGATCCGGCTGAGGTACAGTCGCGTACCAACAGCTATTAAACAGGGCAGGGGAAAGGGTAAACTACATGCCTTCTAGTATTCTCCCACCCGACATGAAAAATAAGACATGAACTCCAAATATTCAAGACATAAAATCCAGCATTTCTAATACTAGGTGTAATCATCAAGGGTACTAGTAAAGCAGGGAATTCATTATCACAATATAAAGATTTAACTTGAAGTGCAGGTACTTGCCTGTTGTTTGGATCTGATTAATTGGTTCTTGGGGAAAATTTCCAGAGATGAGTCCAAAAGCTGAAATAGACATTACCATCACGCTCAGAAGATGTCAAATAGGTAGAAACGCCTATCCTTGGGTCCAATTTGGAGACAAGGGCAAAAATGGCAGTTTCGGGTCAAAACGGGGTCCGCCGGTGGGCCCGCTTTGCACCGAAAAATGTGTCCGGGTCAAAGGTCTCCAAATTTACTAAACTTAGTGTCAACAGGTCAGGAATGCTGATACAAACCCAACGGAACTTCCAGATTTGGATTCCGATGAGCCGAACACAAAATCGCTCGTCGAGCGGGGCCTGTGGGGCCCACGACACGCGATTTTGTCAACGTTCTCAGAATCGAACCAAACTTGACCCACAGGACCAGCGTATCGCTACGAGTCTGATGGCGCAAGTTTTGTCTCGATCTGACGAGTGTACAAGAAGTTAGGGCAAATTACAGAAAAGTCGGATACGGGACGATGTCCGCGGATACGCGTTGATTCCGGTTTGCACGCACACCCGAATCAGCTTCCGTAAAATCTCACATGTCCATATCGACGACGCGCACGTATCTGTGAAGACCGCACGCGACCAAGTCATCCCGTTTGGCGGGGCGCACTCAGTTCCGGGGTAAAACAGGGTCTGGTTTTTCCTGTTTTTGGATCGCGGTGTGCGATCACCACAGGACGCGATGCCCCGAACGGTTTGTCCGGGCACCGAGGGATCTTATAGGCTTCACAACGCAATTTACGGAATCGAAAACAGAGCTACGAGGCGAAAGTTACACGCACCTGAAGGGGACCCAAAAATCAGGGTCAAGTCGTGTCCGACACGTGTCCGACTCGTGTCGGACACAGGATCCTAGGGTTAGGGTTTTGGGGACGCTGCGGAGGGTGGCCGACCGGGGGTACGCCGGAGGTGGGCTGGGGCTGCTCGTCGGCTGCGGTCGAGATGGGGCGGAGGCGTTGGCCGGTCGGCGGAGCTCTGGGAGTCGGCGGCGGCGTCCTGGGAAGAAGAAGGAGGAGAGGGGAGAAGGAGGAGACGCCGGCTGGGTGGTCGAGGGCGGTCGGGTCCGGCGAGGGGAGAGGGAGGAGGAGCTGCAGCGGAGAGGGGCGGCGCCGGCTAGGGTTCAGGCGGTGGGATTCGACTAGGGAAGAAAAGGGAAGGGGTAGGGGTTTTTATAGGTGAGCCGAGGAGGAGGTTGGCCGGGAGAGGCGGCGGCGAGGTCGGCTTCGTGGCGCGGGGTGCGGGCGAGGTGGCCGGCGGAGGCGCCGCGTGGCCGGGCAGGTCGGCGGCTGACCGAATCTCACGGGGACGTAGGGGAGAAGGGTGGTCGGGTTCGGGTTCGCGGACGGGCCGGGTCTGGCTGACCCGACCCGACCCGGTAAGGGGCGGGCTGGGTCGGAGGCTAACGGGTCGGTCCATTGGGCCGGGCCGGCCCAAGGAGAAGAGAAAAAATAAAATAAAATAAAAATAAATAATAAGAAATAAATAAATAAATAGTTAATTAATTAATTAATTAAAAATTGTTTTTAGGCATTTAAAAATAGGTCTGAGGCCCAGAAAAATCCAAAAAAATTATCCTAAGTCCAGTTTTCCATTTTACACCCAAAAATGTTATTTTCATGATATTTTAATATTATTTATTGACAACTAAAAATCATTTGATAATTAAGAACCTTGATTTTAATTTCAGAAAATTCCCAGAAAATTCCAGAAAATTGGGAAAAATCCAAGATTTAATAATTTGAAAATTCAGGGGGTTTACAGGTAGTGACAAGTCTACCCCTCTTAGCAAAATTTTGTCCTTAAAATTAAAACTCTCACCCCTCTCTCTTGGGCCAGTCATAACATATTCATACAAATCTTACTATGGTCAAACCCTAATCAATCACAGTCTAAAATAGTCCTATCATATAACATACAATCCTACCATTCTACTGAAAGAGAAATCATACTTGGATATAGTCTCTAACTATCATGAATTTCAGTCTCTGGCTTGCTGGGGTGTCTCCCTCTACTGGTATGGGGTAATCTGCTATGCCACATATGGCCTATTCCATTATGCACTAAGCATTCACTAATCATCAACCTAGTCAAGATATTCTTAATACTGAGGGTTACCAAATACTAGTGATATACTATAGTTCTAGGTCATGGATATACTTAACTCACTGGCACTTGCTACTATACAAAGTACTGCTAAGATACTACCTCATTTATCTATTTCAATTCTTGTAATCACCAAAATTTCTCAACCATTCTCTTACAAGGAACACTTGTATACTTTTTCGAACATGTGTTTTATTAGCACGCCCTTGTCCAACTTTAATACTCCCAATAAGATGCCTTACTTAAATCTTGTTACTGTCTACACGGGACACCAACTCTCATATGCATTTTAGATGACATCCTCATACCAAGTTACTCATGTCTCTCATCTATATTATTATACTAAAATGCTTGCGCCTAAACTTTCATAATATTGGAGGTACTCCGGCTCTTGTTACTAGGGTATCTCTTTCTATCTGATACTTGGTATAACTTATCCTCTAACATTTGTTAATCATCCTAAGGTTCTCATCTATACTTTAGTATCACAATAAATACACAATTACCTTCTAGTCATTACAACACCATGACATCTCACTGTTATCCTTATACCCCTCGTACTATTCCCTGATACATATTACCTCTATACTCAAAATTAGCAAGGTACTATACCTACTAAACTTACTTCTATATATATATATATATATATATTTTCTCTCTTCTCTACTACTTGGATTACTTGTACTACTACTTCTAAATGATCCATATTAACTGATACACCAATCTAATATTATCACACCAGGTACTTACTGTTACTAGCACATTACTCAAATAATCCCTGATATAGAAACACTAGCACTCTTGATATAGTAACACTAGCTTACTAACTACACATCATATACCCTTAATGTTCTAGGACACTAGATTATCATTAGATCGCCTTATCACACTCACTAGAACTCATGATCACTTGCATCCAATGCTCTAGTTATTAACTTCTATAATACACATATTTTACTTCATTCTCAAAGGCAGGCACATGGTTCCATATCTCTATTGATGTATATGTATCTTTCCTTAAACCTTTTACAGACGGATACACTAATCAGTGATACACTATATATCTTCCATGACCACTCTTGATATTTCTCAATCCATGACATACTATTAAAATTTCTAATACCCTGGCTTCCACTTTCATGAACTTCCACACTGACACTCATCACCCATTATGCATCATGCACACAATTTCTAGACACTCCTTCCACATATTGCTTCTAATACATCACTGGCCTCAATATTAGGTGATACACCCATCACTAGTCATATACTGGTTCACTCCTATATACTCGCATCAACCTGTAACACAAGTCCTACTACCTTAACACAATGTATTCTTATTCCCTCATACTCTCCTATACACTTATGGGTACCCTTCTACTATTGCATACTTGCTAATACCCTTTACGCATATATAATTTTTTACTCTTGACACACCCAAGTATCAACCACCAAATTGAATATCATGCTCCATTAATTTCCAACACAATTTCCTTGATACTTAATTGTTTACATGGATCACTCAACTACATAAATTTATGACTATCCAGAACTGGCATGCTGACTCTGATACTAACTCCTGGAACCACTACTGATACTCTCTACTCCCCCTTCTACCTATAGTACCAATACTAACTATAAAGGCGCCTATCATAGAACTATTGCTACAAGGTACTACACTATGGGTTGTCTCTAGATTGATACCTATTGCTCACATTTCTAACCAAAAACTACTTACAGACTCATAAGCCACACTCCCAACAGTCAATACTGATACTCAAGACACAGACCTAATTGCAAGTTACCGACTATCATAAGGAACCCTAATAGAATGAAGCTCTATAAGGAACTGGACTAAAGAACTGAAGGTATCTCTACTGCTAAGCTAAAGAATGATGGAACAAAGTCCTATAATAACAAGAGTGGATAAGTATTGAGATGATACTTTAAGAACCAATTTAAGATATAACCTGATAATCATACACGTTTGTCCAAAATTATGACACTCAGAATCCTCGCCACGACAGTAAGCATAGCTGCGATAAACAATAGGTTCCGTAACTAAGGTATGCAACTCTATAATCATGTCATCTAGAATCCTCACCATGCCAACCGGTATGGCTGCCAGAAACTCTAAATTTCATAACTAAGATATGTACATCTGAAGTCAGGTTCCTACATTTTTGCCACACCATCTAATATGGCTGCGATAAACTCTAGGCTCCATAACCAAAGTAGACGTTTCACCTTTATCACTGTCCTCATCAACATATATCATCAGATGATACCGTAATTTAGTTCGTAAAATTTATCTCGATATGAAATCAAATGCAACAACGACACCAAGAATTAAATTCAATAACCGATTCACCAAGAATCAAATTTAATAATAATAAGTGAGAGCGGAAGGAAACAAGGGAAAGAATTGGATTAGAATTTATAATAGGATTCTCAAGGGTCGTCCCAGGAATCTTTCAAAAAATTGTGATTGAGTATCATCTCTCATCCTAGTATCTTATATCCTATATCTTATCGCAGGCTCGTAGTAGTACAACTAAGTCATCGTAATACCACGATATTGCACAACTTGCGAAGCCTGGCCTGCATTGGCCACCACTAAAAATATGTCATGACCCGCACCCGGTGAAGGGGCACGAGTATGTGGGTACGTCCAGCCTACGTCCAGCCTACGTCGCAGCATCGGCGGTAGAACGTTGTCTTGGTCAACTATACTATCTAATTATCTCATAATAATTCATAAACCTCCAATAATATCTCAACTCCAATAAGAGTGTAATAAACTTGATTCAACACAATACTCAATCATATTTCTATAGCACGATAAGATAACAAGGAAGTCTAACATAACTATACAATCTAAACAAATATAACAACAATAATAAAAATAATATCCAATCTCAAAATATAAGCCAAAAATAAATTCGGTCTAAAGAGAATTAACTATGCTACCTAGTGAATCCGGCTAAATCTCCCAGCAGTCACTCCAGAACTAGTGGGTCCAAGTCTGCACCATCTATAGATCAAAGTCCGTAGTATGTCGGACACCAATCTTCTGGATCCTCTAAAAAATATTTTTCAGTCAGGAATAGAGCGAAGTACATCTCTAACAGCAGTTCTAATCAATAATATAAACTATGTAATAGTAAATAGATATAAATATACAAGATGCCATATACATGTACAAGAGATACGCAATAAAGGAAATACTGGAAATAAATACAAGAATGAACAATATAGAATAAACAAGAAATACTAATGACTAAGTGAGTGAGTACCATCTTTAACATATGATCGGCTTAGGAACTTGCACAAGAGTAATGGCCTGGTTAATCATACGTGAGGTGTATGATCAACACTCACAAGGAACAAGACTTGCACAAGGAGGGTATGATCACATATCTACACTACATACTCTCCGCTCCCGACTGGTATAGTGGATCCAACCATGGTACGTCATGACACGAGTTTCCACAAGAAGGGCGCTACTTTTCTCATGAACCAATGTTTGTACATGTACAAGAAGAACAATGAACAAGGCTTGCACAAGATACACCATAAATACCAAAGAATAATATCTCATGACGAGATCTGGATATACCAATCCGTGTAACCATCGTGTCAAGAAATCAAGGATATCTATACTAGATACAAGAGGCATAGAGGATATCATAAATGAAAAACTAATCAGAGAATGTACTCGCCTGTCATCCAGAGCAATGAATGTCAAACTGTGTCCGAACTGGTATCACACATACCTAAATATGGAATATTGTATTAATGTAAGGTGTTGGAATAAAATTAAGTTAAACTAGTCAACTTATAGGTCATAAAGCCATTTCTAAGTCAAAATAGTCAAACTAGGTCAACTCTATGTCAAACTAGTCAAACCTGATTAAACTAGCTATTTCTAGGTTGTAAGAGTCTATCTCTAGGATATTAGGTCTACACACTATGAAACTAAGCCATAATAGCTAGACTAAGATACTAGGATACTCACAAAATATTGTATCATAGGATACACAAGTTTTAATATATAAAAATAGTAATTTATATACATATACAAGATAATACATATAATATCTAAGCTAACTAAATGCAACTTGGATACCTTGGCTTTGAACCAATGCGTATCTCACTACCTACACACCCATCTCGATACTCAAACCTAATACCTTGAGTATCGACCAATTACCTTGACATTACCTTGGTATCCCAAGGTAATTCAAATCTTAGTGCATATAGCTAATATATAGCTAATACCCCCAAACTAACTATATGCTAACATATATACTAGCTACTAAAATATATTATATACTAGTGCATAGATACATAAACCTACATAATAACTTATAAATACAAAACTACATATCTATATATAGTTACTTTCCAATAACTAACATACATAGATACATATACTACAATAGCTACTAGACTAACTAACTGAAACACCCTGTGTTGATGATACTGTGCTGTGTTGAAACTGATACTGGGACTACTCATTGCTGTTGTATGCTGATATCTTTGCCTTGCTCCCTTGATGTGCTAGCTCTCTGTTGATTTTGTTGAGGCTAGAGTTGCATGCTATTGCACTTGCTGCAGGATACCCGACCCTTACTGGATGCCTGAGACTGCATATGTTGTGCAGTTCTACTGTACAGTTGCAGTAGGCCCGATCCTTGTTGCACACTACCTCTGTTATATTGATGCAGTTTGCTTCATCTAGATTGCTGTGCAGTTGGCCACAGCACAGTTGCTGCAGGTGCCTGATCTTTGCTGTAATGATGTGGTTGCTGCCACTGAGAAACTGAATGCTCAATGCTAAGCTTGCATGCTGCTACTGTTGTTCAATGATCTTGTTGTGCACTGCTCGTGCTATGCCTGCATTGTGGCAGTTGGTGTGGAGGTTGTTGCTGTTCATCTTCAGTTGATCTGCACTTGCTCGAGGCTGCACACAAATATATCACTGCTGGACTGCACTGCCCTTCCATGCTCCCTACTGCAGCGTTGATACTGCTACTGCTCGTAATACTATGCTGCAAATGATGTGCAGTATGCACCAAATTGCTTCATATTGCTGCTATGGGTTTTGCTACTGTTGGTCGCAATACTATGCTGCAAAAGCTGTGCATTGAGTTGAGTTCCCTGCTGAATGCCTTGGTACTGGCACACTAAAAACTGTGCACTACTCCTCTACTGCCCCGAGCCACTCAAAAAACTGCTCACTCACTCATCCATGCACAACATGCTACCATAAACATATACATATACACACTCCTATAATTATCAGTCTATATATACATATGTATACATACCTTCCTCTATAAATATATCAATCTATATATGTATCAATACACTCTCTCTACTATATATATATATATATATATATATATATATATATATATATATATATATATATATATATATATATATATAATCCAACATACATATATATATATATAGATATATATGTATATCCATATATACTAGATACCTCAAACACATATATATCATAAACTATATATATATATATATATATATATATATATATATATATATATATATCATACATATTTATATACACGAGCAAACATAGAAATGAGGACAATAAACCAAACACGTGGAGTGCACCGCACCCGTATCACACTCATTCTATGATTCGCTTGCGATATGGCTCCACCACACAACAAAACGTATCCCGAAGGATACGAGCAAATCTAAAATAGTATCTATGAATAATACAAAGAGTTAATTAATCAACTATGTTTCCGTGTCAAGATGTGACATGCTCAAAGCCCCGTGTAGGAGAAAAATCTCCCAAATCAACACGTATCACCAAATTATTGGGATACGACTTACACGTATCCAATTGTAGACACGACACTAGTCACAAATAATCAAACACGTGATAAATTGATCTAATTGACCAATTGACAAACATAACATGTGTCAATCTCGGAATTCCCCCAAAATTGATATAAAATACACCATAACTTTCTCCATAGGCCTCCTATGAACCTAATTCCAATTCCTATGGGTAGCCTATGCATGTGGGGTAGTTCTTTATGGTTAAATCTTATATTTAAAACCTAATTATAGGAGAAAAACTGAAGTGTACCTACTGGGAGATGAATTCCCAATGTAACCTCCAAAATTGGTAAAATTGGCCTCCAACTTGTAAATCATTGCTCCTCTTTGTAGATCCTTATTTTCTTCTTCTAGATCCTTGCTCAACTAGCCTCCAATGGTGATTTAGGAAGAAATTAGAGAGAAATTTGGGTATGGATGAAGGAATTTGGTTGAAAGAAATTCTAGATCTAGATTTGGAATAAAAATGAAGAGAGAGAAAGTTTTCACCCCCTTTATATAGGCCTCTCTTGCCCCCTCCCTTAAGCTACTATGTAAAGTCTAAAATACCCTTTGGGGCCTATCATGAATAAATTAATTAAGGAGGAAAGATTCTAGTCTAATGAGTTTAACTTAATTAATCATCCTCATAATGAATGAGCTTATTATTGGGCTTAAATTTAACTAGAATAAAATATTAGTCCATGGATCTAATTTAAACTAGTTAGGTCCACTAACATAAGTCCAAAAATAAATTTAACATTCTAACAATAAATAAATAATACAATAAATAAATATTCAACATGCATAATATTTAATTAATTACCAAATGACTAAAATATCCTTTCTTAGAAAATATTGTATGAGATCGTCTTACCATTTCTTAATGTTCTAGCCTTCCCTTTCAGAGTTATATCAATAATATCAAGTATATGAATTGAAACAACTAGCGTATATGAAACGAAGAAATAACTTTGAGTGCCTTGAACGTGTCTCTGTCACAGACCTGTTGTGCTCATACTATATAGTGTATTATGCATGAATTCTTGCCTCGGTAGATTAATCTGCACACGAATTGCCGCTAGCAAGCTGACTTAACATATATGAAGGTCACTGGCACCAAAAGAAATTTAGGACACGGGGTGAGTCGGTTGTCTTTTCGGTTCGGTTGTGAGCCTTACCCGATATTTCGAACTCAACGATGAGGCGACTGTCTTTCCAGATTGGTAGCAAGCCTTACTGGATATCTCAAACTCGTCCGGATTCCCCTAGGCCGAATCGATCCCGGTGCCCTGGCGATCGAATTCGAGGAATCAAAAACCTTGTGCGCACAAGTTGTCCGTGACCGTACAAGTCTCTGCTTAGACTTTTCTTTATCTTGAATCTTCATTTTTCTCATCTCTATGCAGCTCCCTGTTTGGAGAATACCTCAGTGACCTGATTGTCCCAAAATCCTTCTATGTTTCTGCTTTTGCCTTGGTACGACTACTGGATAGTCTTCCGGCTAACTAAGTGAACCATATGTCGTGATGTGATCTAAGATCATGGCGTATTCTATGTGACATGTTCGTAGTAGTGTGAAAATTATGTTCTACTTTACAAGTGAGATATCTACCACAAATAAATACTTCTACTTTATACAAGTCTAAATATCAGCAAGTTGTCTATTTCTAAGCGATGATGTGAGCTCTATCTTTTTTCCAAGTTACAATCCATGTTCTATATAAAATAATACAATATGGGATTATTTCCTTAGCTAGGTTGGTTTATCTCTTTATTAGCATGCATCAAATATTTTTTCTAGCGACTAGCATGTATCTTCTATTTTGTTAGGTGTGATGGCCAAGCAAAGAAAGGTTCATCGAAGCCATCCACCTGAGCGAGAATTTGCCTCGGCCAAGCGGGACTTCGAGCAAAATAATGAATTCACCAAGTCTGAACGTTGTGTACACCATTGCGCCATTTGAATCAACTTGCTGAGCGGAGCGGGTCATTACAGGATATACTCGTTCGAGCGGCATCTGAACCACCTAAAGAGAAAGATAAAAAATAAGGCACGGGTCGAGGGTTCTATTTGTGAAGACTATATTCTCAAGGAGATTATAAAATTTTACTTGATATATTTCAAATCTCATGTAGCTGCTAATAGAATGAGAGCTACGAGAAATGATGATGGATATCGATAATCTAATGATGTAATACTGAAAGTATTCAATACTTTTGGAAAGCTTTCGGGAAAAATGAAGAAGAGATATTTGAATGTCAACGAGATAAGGGATGCTCAGTTGTATAAATTACTCAACTGCGATGAGGATGAAGTAGAGAAGCTAGAGGGGTAAGTATAAAACCCCTCACCCAAAAATAGGTATTTTGTGAGTATTCTATATTTATTGTGTTTATTTAGATTATTTTAAAATCAATATAAATCTAGTTGTTGCATTAGGATACTTTACTGTAGTTTGAACATTAATGACATAGGACGACCCCAAAATCTACATCGTCCTTCGTAGGAAGTAGCCTACATGGGAGAAACTACCCGTAGGATCTTCATATGACACAAAATTTGACCATTCAGCATGAGTATGGCACTATTGTGACAACCTTAGTTTATTGTGTTTAAATTTTAGATAATTTTATATAAATAATTTATTGTGATTATTTTTCAGATCCAGACGAGCACTTGTACCCGACGAATTACGGAGTTGGAGATTTGGCAGACGAGGACTTCAAGGTGGAGCCACGAGAATTTCTTTGAGCATTCATTCATGGATGATAGTTGTTTAGTGTTTTTGGTATCTTTATCTAGTTAGTCGACACCCAGACTATTTCTTTTTTGCTTAGTTGTATTCTTTCAGTGTTCTTTTGTACTCAATTTTTTTTGTGGATTGTTCTCCACTAGATATTCTTTTGTAGTGGATTCTGAGACTTATTCTATTTTATTCAATTTTTTATTCTGTAATATTTTATGGATGAGACTAGATTTTACCTGGCTGTGTTATTGAGTCTTAGTTATATTTTACAGCGTACTACGACTGGTTAGGTCCATTAAATTGGGTTCCTATACTTGTTTGTACAGTTGGCAAGTGTACGTATACCTGGTCCAACGTATTTTGGGACTGGGGCATGACATATTTTTAGTGGTGGCCCATGTAGGTCGTTAGCCATTTTGGTTACGTAACTGTACCGAGCGGGCCTACACTTAGGATTAGAGTTTTAGGTCTTATCTACATTTGACTATAACTTACCTTCCTCTCAATCCGTCCTATTTGAATAAATGCGTGCATCCTATTTGATTCATGTACTCTTCATAATCTTTCGTTCATCTCTTGTAGAGAGATAAATTTGTGTAACAGACGTGTCGCAACCAGGGGCAACACATCTCCGAGGGTCGATGGCCAATCACCAGGAGAGGCATCGATGACTCCTCGACTTCTAGGACCGGACAGACTGACTAACAATCCGGTTCCACCAACTCCTCCCGTAGTGCCTAATAGAACTCCCCCAGCTCCAGCAGTACCACAGGACGGCCAGACGCAGATGTTCCAATTCTTCCAAATGATGATACAGGAACAGAGACAGGAGGCTGCCGCACTGGCTGCCGAGCTGTAAGCCCCCTGATTTTCAGTAATTTTTAATTTTGATTTTTTCACAATTTTTCTGGAATTTTCAGAAATTTTTTGTAATTAAAATCTAGGTATTTTTGCAATTAAATAATTTTTATTTACTGTTAAATAATATTAAAATATTATGAAAATAATATTTTATAGTGTAAAATGAAAAACCGGACATAGGATAATTTTCGGTAAATTTATTGGACTCCGAAAATATTTTTAAAGCCCTAAAAACTATTGTAAAAATAAACCAAATTAAACCCCTAAATAAATCGGGTTTAATTGAAATTAAACCAAACGAACCCAACTCAGACCGAACCGCTACCCTAAACCAAACCCACCCAGCTTAACAGGTCGGGTCGGGTCGGATCCGAGTCAAACCCGACCCGGACCCGTTAACCTTAACTAAACCCTAATCGGATCGAAACAGTGTTCCCGAGCGGCGGCGAGCCTATTTAAGGGCCTCGGGATCCGTGAAGCTGCCGTCGCCGCCTCTCTCTAGCTCCCCCGCTCTGCCGTCAACCCGAACACCTGCCTGCCGTTCCCCTCCCGCAGTGCCTCAAACCCGCTCCGCCGACGACCCCGCCCTCTCCCTCTTCCTCCTTCCCAGAACTCCCCGCGCCTCACTCCTTCTCCGCCGCTCTCCAGCGCCCTCGCCGTCGACCTCCTCGCACCTCCTGACCCGCTCCGCCCGACCTCGACAACTTCCTCCCCCGAGTTCCACCCTCTCCCCTCCGCCCTACTTAAAAACCCCTCAAACCCCTAGACTCCGGCCATCTCCTCCCCACCTGAACCCTAGACCCCCGGCCATCCTCCGGCGCCGCGACCTCCACCTACTCCTCCTTCTTCTTCCCCGCACGGCCCTTCCCTCCTCCGTCCCAGCGACTCGCCGGAGACCCGAGCCCCATCTCCTCCTCACTGCCCTCCTCCGTCCCAGCGCCTCGCCGGAGACCCGATCCGTCGTGCAGCACCGACACAACCGCCTGCCTCGTTGCCCAGCCCCTCGTCGAGCTGCCCCGGCCAGCAGCAACTCTCCGACAAACCCTAACCCTAGCTTCTGTGGACATAGCACTGGGTTGTGTCGTGTCGAATTCGACACGCGGACACGCGATTCGCAGTTTCTGGAGCCCTGTTCAGGTATCCCGTTCTCTTTGCTCGTTGGCCCATTTTTGATTCTGTTTGTTGCCTCGCATAGACTGCATGACCCCCTCGGTGTCCGTGCAACCCGCTCGGTGCATCGCGTCCTGTGGTGATCGCAAACCGCGATCCAAAAACAGGAAAAATAATGCCCTGTTTTACCCCGGAACTGAGTACGTCCCGCCAAACGGGACGACTTGGTCGCACGCGGTCTTTACCGAAACGTGCGCGTCGTTGATACGGACGTGTGGAATTTCACAGAAGTCGATTCGAATGTGCGTGCACACCGGAATCAACGCGTATCCGTCGACAACGCCCCATATTCGTCCATTCTAGAAGACGCTGTAACTTTGTGTACACACGTCGGATCGATACGAAACTTGCGCCATCAGACTCGTAGCAATACGCTGGTCCTGTGACCCAAGTTTGGTTCGATTCTGAGAACGTTGACAGAATCGCGTATCGTGGGCCCCATAGGCTCCACTTGACGGGCGATTTTGTGATCGGCTCATCGGAATCCAATTCTGGAAGTTCCGTTGGGTTCGTAACATCGTTCCTGACTTGTTGACACTAAGTTTGGCGAATTTGGAGACCTTTGACCCTGACACACTTTTCGGTGCAAAGCAGCCCACATGTGGACCCCATTTTGGCCCGAAAATGTCATTTCTGCCCCTGTGTCCAAAATTGGACTTAAGGACAGGTGTTTCTAGCTATTTGATATTTTATGAATCTAATGGTGATGTTTATTTCAGCAACCGGAGTAGTACCTGCAGATCACGCTGAGACCAGATCTACAGTTGGAGCCAGGACCCCAGGCAAGTGTACCTTGCCAAATCCTGCAGCTTTGCTATTTATTTCCTTGACTTAGTTATACATCAGTGGGCAAGTATACCTTGCCAACTCTGCAGTTCTTGTTGCATATTTTCTTGCTTTATTTATATTGATGTGTATGCTTGACCTAGGACCGTGTGACTTACTTAGCGTCCGATTATTAGTCGGGTGCCAACACCGTACGCGATATTGTGTATGTCATCTAGAGATGGATATTCGTGACCCCTTGCATTCTCGTACTTGTCTTATCAATTACTCTATAAACCCAGGATACTTGACACTATTCATGGACAGGATCTTTTTGAGATATTCATGGTGATTCTGTATAGGATACAGACTTTATGACATTGACATTATATTCCTAGATACTCTATGACTTGCTGCATTAGATATGATCGTGCGTGACATGGAAATAGTGCATCGTGGACATGAGACGTATGATTACATTGGGTGGGAAGAGACACACAGGCTACAGGCTGATTATATATATAAATCCCCTATTATTGTGAGGCACAAGACTCTGAAGTCCGAGCTTGGCCCATTACCGGTTATTACCGCTACCGGCTCCCCAACACCGAGCTTGTAGTGGCTCAGCCTGAGTACTCATGATGCTCTCACTTGCATTTGCACATAGATGGTTACATACTTACCCTATTTATTTTATTTTCTGCTGCACTGCATTTATTTTGGCATGAGCTTTCTTGTACCTTGCTATGTCCCCTAAGGACCTGGATCCGGATTATGTCCCCAGGATTTGCAGACGAGATCTATCCCGAGGTATACGGGACCGCAGCAGGAGCAGATACATGAGCTGTACCGACACCCGAGGACGAGATTGTGCCAGAGGACTTCTCCTGAGTATTGGCTTGAGATACTCATTTATTTCTGTTTCTAGTTATTCTATTTCCAGTCTATTGCATTGATGTATCAGACTTGTTCTCAGATTATTCTCCGAGATACTTTTATTGAGATATCTCAGTTTATTTCATTTGTATTATTCTGGCATTGGATCTGTGATTATCTGTTGTGGATGAGATTAGTATAGACTGTGACTTATATCATTGGATCCTTATTGTTGTATTACAGCTTAAGCATGCCCCGATAGATCCATTAAATTGGGTTTGTCCATCGGTGTGTGCTGCTGGCCATTATCACGCGTCTGGTCCCTCGGTATTTTGGGACTGGGGCGTGACATAGTTTTTGTGGTGGCCCATGCAGGTCAACGACTAAATTATTCGGTTTCAACTTAGGGACCGAGCAAGCCTGCAATAAGAATAGGATAAGTTTCTAGGATCTCATCCACTTGCTTGAAACATTCTTGATATCTATATCGGATTCGAATTAAATTCTTGACTCGTATCCTGCCTTGATTCCTGAGCGCCTCTTATTGTTTACTTTGGTTGCAGAGTTATGGATTCACGATCAAACGACGAGACTCCTGCAAGATCACCATGAGATGCTGTGGTAACCAACGAAGAGGAAGTAACACCAGTAGAAAAAGGTTAATCCGCTCAACAACGAAGCCAGCATGCCTCAAGAATCCAGCAAGATGACGTTCCACCATCGACGCAGTTGGCTGCATCGACGCCTACCGTTCCACAAGGGCAGGCTATGGATGAACAATAAATATTTTAAATGTTCTACGCGATGATGCAAGCCCATCAGAAGGTTCAGGAAGAAGCTCAGCAGATCCAAGCGGAGAAGTTCATCGATAGATTCAGCTCAGAGTTACGGAAGTTAATCAGCCCCGCTGCAACTACCTTAGACGAGGATGTTCTTACTACAGCAAGACCCATGGAGTGTGACACAAGGATATGGTCCAGCCAGAAGCGGCCGTTTGCATCAGCACCAGACCAAGCACAACAAGAAAGAGTTACAAAGCGACCACAGATGAATTCACCACCAAGAGCAGCACCCAGAGCCTTATTTCTTCCTACTCGTCAGCATTGTCGCAAGAAAGGCCATATTGAGAAGGAGTACAGACGCAAGTTAGGATTATGCTTGATTTGCGGAACCAATCAACACTTAGCTAAGGACTGTTCTCAGCATCTAAAGAAAGCATTGATGATTCATCAACCAGCCGCATCAGCACCAGCCGGAGCACCACATGAAGAAGTTGCAAAGAAGTCTCACATGCACCAGCCACCAGAAGCATCTCCGTAAGTACTACCTGTCTGTCCATATTGTCGCAGGTGAGGCCATATAGAGAACGAGTGCAGACGCAAAAGGAAATTATGCTTAGCTTGTGGATCCAGTCAGCATTTAGTAAAGGAATGCCCCGAACGTCGAGAAAGAGCGCTAATGTCACCAGCACCAAGGCCAGCCTCTCCAGCATTGGAAGCACCACAAACGAGAGTTGAAGGAGTCAGACCATCAGCCCCAGGAGGGAATTAGCCGAGGCCATCCTTGGCACCACAAATAACACTCTTCCAGCAGGCTCAACAGCAGCAGAGGAATCAACTGGAAAAAAAACGTGAACAAGCTCCAGCGATGACTTTGGAAGACGCACAGACCCATGGATTAGTTAATGCGTATAATTTTTCGTAGTTATCTGTTTATAGATTTGTTTTATCTCGTGCCTATTGGTTCGTGACCTCAGTCTTAACCTATGTAATCTTGAACTTGCTTATAATTGATAACTGTAGAGATGGTAAAGTCTTTTGTTAGTATGCTTATTTTGTGTTGTTTGTGAACTTGAATTAAGTTGTACCTTGTTTCATCATCATCTAGCATACTTATATTTGTTGTACTACCTTGACTGATGCTGCTAATATAGCCTAGTTTTGCAAGCTTATCCTTTTATCGAGCTTGTTCATGACATATGTATTATTGGGTCGACACACTAATACAATTGTCTATTCAGAATTAGTGTACTACGGTCTGATCAACCTTAGTGCAATTTGGTTCGCTCTTCGCACGACTACTTCACGTGGATTGAGATATATAGTTGACTAGTATACTTGCCATCTAGATATATCTGAGCATATCGTATCAGTTACCTAACTGTACTAATACGAGCATGCGAACAAGGGATTATCCGAATAGGATTTCAATCCACAATTGACTTGACAAATTTTATTTAAATTCGTTAAACGCCTTGATCCTGATACTTCTATTATATTACCTCACCCTTGAACTCTTTATTATTAATCTTCGTCTTCCCTTATTTCGGAAAGACGAAACCTCGTGCTTGGTAAAAGTTTGATATATAGACAGTACTAGATATACCCCACAGGCCGGTCGCATTGTTGATGACCCTCTTATATATGATTAAGGGAATATCATAGGTGATATGTTTGGTGTTAAAGACTTGAGGATTCAATAATATGATTAAATAAGTTGGGGCATAGCTTTATTAGAGTTATAGCCTTAGATGATAGATGGGTAAATTCTAAGTTGGGTAGAGACCGCAATGTTCACTTGAGAGGAATTCTTTAGACTGTAATCAAGTGAGGTTGGATAGAGAGAATCCTACCATATCTTAATTTTGAGGACGAAATTTTTATAAGTTGGGTAGATTATAAGCCCCCTGATTTATAGTAATTTTTAATTTAGATTTTTTTACAATTTTTTTGGAATTTTCAGGAATTTTCTGTAATTAAAACCTAGGTATTTTATAATTAAATGATTTTTATTTAATGTTAAATAATATTAAAATATTATAGAAATAATATTTTATGGTGTAAAATGGAAAACCAGACATAAAGTAATTTTCGGTGAATTTATTGGACTCCGAAAACATTTTTAAAGCCCTAAAAACTATTATAGAAATAAACCAAATTAAACCCCTAAATAAACCGGGTTTAATTGAAATTAAACCAAACCAACCCAACTCAGACCGAACCGCTACCCTGAACCGAACCCACCCAGCTTAACGGGTCGGGTCGGATCCGAGTCAAACCCGACCCGGACCCGTTAACCTTAACTAAACCCTAATCGGATCAGAACAGTGTTCCCGAGCGGCGGCGCGCCTATTTAAGGGCCTCGGGATCCATGAAGCTGCCGCCGCTGCCTTTCTCTCTAGCTCCGCCGCTCCGTCGTCAACCCGAACACCCGCCTGCCGTTCCCCTCCCGCAGTGCCTCGAACCCGCTCCGCCGATGACCCCGCCCTCTCCCTCTTCCTCCTTCCCAGAACTCCCCGTGCCTCACTCCTCCTCCGTCGCTCTCCAGCGCCCTCGCCGTCGACCTCCTCGCACCGCCTGACCCGCTCCGCCCGACCTCGACAACTTCCTCCCCCGAGTTCCACCCTCTCCCCTCCGCCCTACTTAAAAACCCCTCAAACCCCTCGACTCCGGCCATCTCCTCCCCACCTGAACCCTAGACCCCCGGCCATCCTCCGGCGCCGCGACCTCCACCCACTCCTCCTCCTTCTTCCCCGCACGGCCCTGCCCTCCTCCGTCCCAGCGACTCGCCGGAGACCCAAGCCCCATCTCCTCCTCACTGCCCTCCTCCGTCCTAGCGCCTCGCCGGAGACCCGATCCGCCGTGCAGCGCCGACACAGCCGCCCGCCTCGCCGCCCAGCCCCTCGTCGAGCCGCCCCGGTCAGCAGCAACTCTCCGGCAAACCCTAACCCTAGCTTCTGTGGACACAGCACTGGGTTGTGATTATTTTTCAGATCCAGACGAGCACTTGTAACCGACGGATTACGGAGTTGGATATTTGGCAGATGAGGACTTCGAGGTAGAGCCACAGGAGTTTCTTTGAGCATTCATTCATGGACGACAGTTGCTTAGTGTCTTTGGTGTCTTTATCTAGTTAGCCGACACTCGGACTATTTCTTTATTGCCTAGTTGTATTCTTTCAGTATTCTTTTGTACTCAATTTAATTTGTGGATTGTTCTCCACTAGATATTCTTTTGTAGTGGATTCTGAGACATATTCTATTTTATTCAGTTTTCTATTCCGTAATATTTTGTGGATGAGACTAGATTTTACCTGCTGTGTTATTGAGTCTTAGTTATATTTTATTCCGTACTAAAACTGGTTAGGTCCATTAAATTAGGTTCCTATACTTGTTCGTATAGCTGGAATGTGTACGTATACCTGGTCTTACATATTTTGGGACTGAAGCATGACAGTAAGTAATTAATACGTCCATGTCATCTCAATATAATAGTATATGTTAATATTATTGTAGAAGCATAAAAAAAGTGCACCTCTTAAAGATGGCACAGTTTCCTACAAATAAACTTAGTAGGGAAAGAATGGCGCACTTTCATTCTGTTTCGAAGGATGATGCACTTTCAAGCTGTTTTCGTCAACAAAGACAGGCGCACAAATCACATCTAATTTTTTCCCAAACATTAAGTGGTACGAATCTGACAGCCGAACAGCAGTCGAGAAGTCAGAAATCATAATTATAGCTGAGCTGCAGCGTGCATACCCAGGTTGTCGTTCAACGACCCAGTCATTGTGTCAAATTAATCAGAAGTGCGCCGATATACCTACTTCATCAAAAGTACGCCATTGATACAATTTATTCATAAGTGTGTCGATATGCCTACTTCATCAAAAGTGCGTCGTTGTGCCAACTTCATCAAAAGTGCACCGATGTGCCAACTTCTTCAATAAAAGTGCAACGTTGAGCCAACTTCATCAAAAGTGTCGTTGAGCCAATTTCTTCAAAAGTGCACCATTGAGCCAATTTCTTCGAAAGTGTGCCGTTGAGTCAACTTCTTCAAAAGTACATCGTTGTGCCAACTTCATCAAAAGTACGACAGTCTCCATACCACTTTTAAAATGTGTATACTATCCTAACTAACAGTGAGTAGTTATGAGTGTGTCTTGCATGCCATGCTTCTCGTGAAAAGTGTACAAATAACTGTCCCCCACGACCTATATTTTTCTCGTATAGGAAGCTACGTGTCAAGCATGCAGCAAGTTATGCATCCACTCATTCAGAACGTGGGGTGTTAGTCCACCAAAAGTGCGCACACAATAGTAAAATTGTACAGACTGTCCAAAGTGTGTGCACACTCTCATAACCGCTCCTAAACTCTATAAATAGAGGATCGGTGCATCCATTAAAGGGGAGACAAGCGAAAAGGGGCTGGAATTTTCAAGTCTTTGAAATTCAAGAACAGAAGGAGAGAAATAGAAGCTTCTCGTTCCGTTGTTGCCAAAGCTTTCTTATTATTCAACTATCCAAGTTGTTCACAACAATCCCTGCATTTCTTTGTCATCGTATGGTCCAAGGAGTAAAGTGATCGTCCGTAGATCAGATCTCTACATCTATACTTCCCCAGAATCAACTGTACTTAGATTCTTGTTTAGGATCTTTTGTACTTTTATTTCTTTTCAATAGTTTGTAATACAAAAGTTCCGTATAAACTTTTTTTTGCAAACAAGATGGTGACACTGTTGGGGAATACTTTCTCCTCTGGCGAGAAGGTGATAGCTCAACTTGACACTGCGTTGGTCGGTTCGATGCAGAAGACCTTGGTCGTAAATTTCGACCAATATGCATACGAAGAAATGCTCCATTCTGAGGGTAGTGCTAACCCCTCATCCACACTCAAGTAGAGGAGAACCCACAAAGTGTGGGTGTCCAAGCCTCGTCATGCATATCCCGAAGGTGCTGCCAACAAGGGAAAAAGTATTATAATTGACGGGAACTACCTGGTCAATTCTGTCAACCAGACTCAGGTCGATGATTTGGTGGACAACTCCATTGCATTAAACAAGGGATACAATTCATGAAACTCATGTAATATAAAGCAAAGGGTGATCCACACCCAAGCTTCTGACTCCCTTGCGTTAAACAAGGCATACAAATCGTGCAACTCGCGCAATATCAAGCAAAGGGTGATCTACACCCAAGCTTCTGAGCCTACACATATTGGTTGTAATATGCGGGGCTAGCAAGTCATGGACACCGCTGTCCAAACCAATCTCTCTACAGGTGCACTCTTCAAATAGAGACATAAGTTTTTTTCCAGAATTCACGCCAGCAGAAGAAAGACTACAAGCAGACAAATGAAGTGTTAGTCAGGGAGAATCATTCTCCTAACATCATGATTACGCGCATAGTGGAGGAAAAGTTATACGCCACTCGTTAAAAGCCTACTATTAGTGTGCCACGTCAAGACCTTTGTGAAAATTACGTGAGCTTATTGTAAAAAAGTGTAAAGAGAGACCCTTCTGACTTTACAACTGTGTTTCCTAATAAATATCGTTGCAATTGTCATAGAGTTGTAATCAAATATTGTTGTGCATCAGCAAAATGGTCTGTGTTTGACCGATTGACCTATACTATGTCTCCTAAATCTCGACATGCAAAGCAAATTGACAACAAGGAGTATGATGATGACGAACCGCTCTTTACTACAGCGTACATGGCTTCGCATCCCCGTGGAGGGAGACAATCAAGACAAAGTTCTTCAAGAACACCAAGCCAGAGAAGATTTGACCAACTCGTCGACTTCTTTGAAGAAGTATACCAAAATACTCGTTCTCGAAGACGGGAGCTCATTCTTCACAGGAATCCCTATTCCTCAGAATCCGAGGCTGGGGGTAGCAATCCCCCAAATTCTGAAACAAACAGTGTAGACTCCAACCACACGGTTCTTTCTACCAATCCCTTTGTTGTATATAAGGATGTTAGCATTTATGCCGTCGGTGATGAACAAGACACTTCTCCATCAGAAGCTACCAAACAATGCCTCAACTCAATAAAGGCCGCCCTCAGGGACATGCACACTATGATGTAAAATATGCATTAAATGATGATAGCCCAATATTCTGCTACACCAGAATATATCCAAGTGGCTTTATTTATACCTGCACAGCCTACTCTGGGAACAACACCTCTGTAGGATAACACAAATCCAGAAGCAGTCATAAATCAAGAGTCAACAGCGCCAACTCTTAATGCTCTCAATATTGGGAGTGGACCTCCGCCGATGATAATACATGTTCAACCAGGATCTTATCAGTCAGTTGCGCCACTCCGACCAGAAGATCCTCTTGAAGCTATCTGAGAGTTACGTGTACAGGTCGATGTTTTATAAAACAAAGACCAACTCTGTTAGCTGAGGGTGAAACAGCCTTATCCTTCTTATTGGAATAACATTCCTTTTCCTCCTAAATACAAACCCAATTGATGGATTTGTTTGAAGGCAAGACATCACCGAGCCAATATATTAACAACTTCAATATGATGATGGCTCACCTGCAGAAAGAGGACGCTTTTCTTACCAGATTGTTCATAGGATGCTTGGCCGACATAGCCTATGATTGGTATCGCAGTATGCATGATAATTGCATATCCTCGTTCGATGACATAAAATGTATTTTCCTTCTACGATCCTACGAGGGAGGCATGGACATGACTATGTCGTCGCTCATCGACATGAGGCAAAAAGAGAAGGAATTCGCTCGTGAATTCATAGAGCGTTTCAGGCAAGAAACTCTGAAGTTTCCTCCGGGTATTCCAGACTCCGCATTAATCGATACTTGAAAAAAGAACCAACTGCCTATAGTAGGGCTCTGGACGTGTCAAACCCAATTTCAAGACTGGAAGACATTCATCATAGGAGCCGAAGCCATTGAAGGTAGTGCGAAGGTGGCACGTAATTTAGGATTACAAATGTCAAATACAGAAGATAAAGGCAAGCGCCCTTTCACCCTCAATAACGACGATAATCGCACTGATAAAGCAAAGAAGGCCCTTGCTATCATTGTCTCCAAGGGTTCTTCAACACCCAAGCTACAGCCCAGGCCAAAGGAAACTTATTCCTTTGACGACGATGATGTTGTCAACATCTTGAATGCATTAGTGAAGGATGACAAGATCAAATTGACAGACATTATACATCAGGAAGAGGCAGACAGAATCGACGATCCAAAGTACTGCATGTACCATCGATACATAAATTATGATACACGAGATTACAATACATTGAAGAAATGCATCCAGCGACTGATTGATACTAAAGCTATCACCCTTCACAATGACGGCAAGCCAGTTACCGCTAATGCGGTATCACTCTAATTTGGTGACTTTCCAGTGCAGGAAGTTTCAGAGGACCCATCTCTAAGCCATAATTCAGGCTAGCGAAGCCTAATGAAGACTTATAGATGATGCTAGTGGTATATTCCTCCCAAAGTACTGTGTCTAGGCTAGACATTTACTCTCCAATCCCCAGCAAACATTTATTCCCCTTTATCCCCAGCTGAGTATTTAAGACATACAGTGTTTACATTCTTATTCCCCAGTATTGTAAAAATACAGCAAGACATTCATGCATTATTTTGAACTATTACTTGTATTCAAGAGTCTTGGATAGGCAACAAGTAATAGATCCACAAAAATTTCCCTAGCAGACAAGTTCTCAGATCCAACGAAACGTTCTCGTTGAGATCAACCAAAATATTCCCTTAAAAAAATGGATTCTTAGAGCCCAGTTGTCCTAAGGATGTCTTATTTCTAAATCCTCGGTTGGATTAGAGTATTATACTTCTCTTTCTTCTAGCCAATAGAGAAAATGATGGTTCACGTCCATATTACCTCTGAACAGACATCTTGTCCACTATTATCTTTTATATTCACAATTGTAACCTGTACTTTGCACAAGTACACCAAGGGTATCAAGTCCATAAAAAAATTATTCCCACAGAGTTATTATGTCATGTCCATATCACCTCTGAGCAGATATTTCTATTGGGTCCCTCATAAAGAAGTCTGACATGTCCATATTACCTCTGAACAGACATCTTGTCCACTCTTATCTTTTACATTCACACTTGTTACCCGTACTTTGCATAAGTACACCATGGATATCAAGTCCACAAAATTCTCCAATCTGAGTTGTTCTAACCTATCACGTTTATATTACCTTTGATAAGTGTTAATTCACTCTAACTTGTTACATGTATGCCATGGGTAATAAGTCCACTCGAAATACGCACATCAAATCTCAACTACCTTTTATGCTTCTAGTTCAAAGTATTCCAAACTTGTTCAAAATTGAAAACTTTGAAGGGGGTCTTGTAGAAGCATAAAAAAGTGTACCTCTTAAAGATGGCACAATTTTTTTATAAATAAACTTAGTAGGGGAAGAATGGAGTACTTTCATTCTGTTTCAAATGATGGCGCATTTTTAAGCTATTTTCGTCAACAAAGACAGACGCACAAATCGTATGTCTGCTTTTTCCCCCAAACATTAAATGCAACGAATCTGACAGCCGAACAGCAGTCGATGAGTCAAAAGTCATCATTACAGTTGAGCTGTAGTGCGCAGACCCAGGTTATCGTTTAGCGACCCAGTCATTGTGCCAAATTCATCAGAAGTGCGCCGCTATGCCTACTTCATCAAAAGTGCACCACTGAGCCAATTTCTTCAGAAGTACGTCGTTGTGCCTACTTCATCAAAAGTGCGTCGTTGCGCCAACTTCATCAAAAGTGCACCGATGTGCCAACTTCATCAATAAAAGTGCGTCGCTGAGCCAACTTCATCAAAAGTACGTCGTTGAGCCAATTTCTTCAAAAGTGCGTCGTTGAGCCAATTTCTTCAAAAGTGTGTCGTTGAGTCAACTTCTTCAAAAGTGCGCCGTTGCGCCAACTTTATCAAAAGTGCGCCAGTCTTCAGACCACTTCTAAAGTGTGTATACTATCCTAACTGATAGTGAGCAGTTATGAGTGTCTGTCTTACATGCCATGCTTCTCATAAAAAGTATACAAATAACTGTCCCCCATGACCTATGCTTTCCTCATACAGTAAGCTACGTGTAAAGCAGGTAGCAAGTTGTGCACCCACTCATTCAGAACGTAGGGTGTTAGTCCACCAAAAGTGCGCGCACAATGGTAAAACAGTGCAGACTATCCAAAGTACGCGCACACTCTCATAACCGCTCCTAAACTCTATAAATACATGATCGGTACATCCATTAAAGGGGAGACAGGCGAGAGGGGCTGGAATTTTTAAGTCTTTGAAATTCAAGAATAGAAGGAAAGAAATAGAAGCTTCTCGTGCTGTTGTTGCCAAAGCTTTCTTATTGTTCAACTCTCCAAGTTGTTCACAGCATTTTCTGTATTTTTTCGTCGTCGTGTGGTCCAAGGAGTAAAGTGATCTTCCGCAGATCAGATCTCTATAGTTATACTTTCCTAGAATCAACTGTACTTAGATTCTTGTTTAGGATCTTTTGTACTTTTCTTTCTTTTTAATAGTTTATACTACAAAAGTTTCGTATAAACTTTTTTTCGCAAACAACTATTACACTAATCGGTCGATGCTTCGTGTTTTTTTAGCACATTTAATGGTAAAGTGAGGTCGAGTAGACCATACATAACAGATGACAAAGTAGAATAAAAAATAAGATGTCATTTTCCTTCTTGGTTGAGCACATATGTAAGGAACTCGGCAATTACTTTTTGTATATGCACTTGTACAATAATTTAACGGAACGTTGAACTTAATATCGGTTCTTTGGTATTTAGGTCGATCGTCTAGACACAATACTTGAGAATGAATCTATTATAACTCTATCCAAGGGGTCAATTTATGTCGTCAAAATTAGGCCAAGCTACTGTGTGAATGGTTTTAGGTTCAAGTCAACAACTGCCCAGATTAGAGACAGTTCCTGGATCTCGATTACACGAAAAATAGTTTTTTACGTATCAAATCTTCGAACTATAAAGACGCAATGATTTCTTTGGTGTCTTACGAGAGATTATGGAGTTGACATATAATCATGGTACATAGGCTGCTAAGATCATGTTATTCAAGTGTAATTGGTTCAAACCGATCCAAGATCAAGGTTAGAAAATTGACAAGCATGGTCTTGTGGATATAAACTACCAGAGTCGATATCAAGGATACAAACCATTTGTCCTATCAGGCTCATCTCGTATACTTTACAACTTATCCTAAACATGGAACAACAATGTCGAACTAGTGGACAGTATAGAAGACTAAAGCTAGAAATACCTTTGACTTGACGAAATATCTTATCATGAGGACGAGCTACCACTTGAAACAAATATTATAGATGTAGACTCAACGGAAGTAACTCATTACACGTCTAGTCATGTAGAAGAGATAGAATTATCCGAAGAGGAAGACGAAGTAGATGAAAGTGAAGATGAGGACGATCAGGAACAGGAGGACGAGGAAGACGAAGAAGAAGAATTTTCAGAATATGATTGAAAATAAAATGAAATCCAGTTAGACTTGTGACATGTATTATATTTTGACCATAGAATATACCATCATTTTAGACTTGTGACATGTACTAGTTATTTTTTGTGCAATTATATTTAGACTTGTGGCCATGTACTATATTTTTTTTCATTTTTTTTCGTTCATGTTATATATATATGTGTGTGTGTGTGTGTGTGTGTTTTATTATCATATGTTAACATGACGACGCAGATCGTTCGGAGGTAGAGCCTCTAGACGACGGAGTGATGCGGTACAGGCTAGTGGTTCTAGACCCTCGTCTCCGAGTACTCCAGTGTTATGACAACTCACATCTCCGACTGCGTCGACGGTACATGGCAGTAATCCTGGGACTAGCAGTTCCATGCCTCAACCTACTCCGCCCAGCGTTCCTCCTACTGACGGCACCATGGGGATGGAGGAATACATGGATGAGATCGAGCTGACTCCGTCTACGTTTCAGAGCGATCCTCTATGCGAGCCTCCGGGCGAGACGATGATGGAGATTTGGGTCGATGGGCCTACAAAGTAAGTTAATTAGTTAACATTTTCTTATGCATATGTCTATATATTCACTTTTTCATGAATTTAATTATCGATGTATAGATATCGTCCCTCGGGGGTACAAAGAGCACTGGGGTCGTTTCTGAGGCTGAACTATGGTGGGCCTTGGATCAACTACTCGGATGCTTCGGACGAGAGGAAGTCATTCTGGTTTACGCAGTTCAAGGTAAAAGTATGTGTGATTTTAATATCAATCATCTAATTTATGCATATTATTTAACTTACTACTTTACTTCTTATAGAAAATATATTTCTATCTACCACACTGGGCTGAGCAGATCGAGTATCATTTTCCTGACGTAGCCGCCAAACTGATTCGTGATTGGATCAACGACCAAAAGGCTCGGGATCGTGAGAGAAAACTAATCCAAGTTTGGATCACGCTTGAGCAGTGGACTGCGATAAATGCTAGATTCGATGATCCCAGGTACAAGAAAGGGTTGGGCAAGACAAAGGCGGCTAGGACGAAGGCAGAAAAGTGGTGTGGTGGCTCGATTCTCATGACAAAATATTTTTGCCTTCTAGTATGTATTTTATTAAATATATATTATTTTAATAAAAGTAGGATAAAATATAGTAGAAAAAAATATGTAATTTTATTAATAAATAATATATATTTTAACATGTACAAAGGGGTGAGGATGCTAATATGGTGACCGTTTCCTAGCCACCCATCGGAAGGGCAAAAAGTTGATAGATGAGAGGCCATGCAGAGGTATGTAAGTATTACTTTACGTTTTGTTAATTTTAATATAACTTATAAAATATCCAAATAAATATCCATGTAGTTAGTAATAAGTAACTTAGACATTAGATTTACGACGATTGGATAGTAAGAAGTACACTTATCGAAAGATGGGTATTTTTCTAGGACGAGTATCTTAGGCTCCGTGAGCGGTCGACTGCTACTGCACCTGCCGAGGGATAGGTTGGTACTTCCTTGCAGCCCGCGCCTCCCAGCTCCGTCGGCGGACGAGCTCTGGATGACCGTCGTTAGTGGCCTTCAGAGGGGTATGTACTACGGTAAGGATCCTACGACACCTTTGTTGGACACAGTCATCCAAGGCCCCCTCTTCCAGTGTGCATTCCTCACAGCCTTCACAGGCGTTGATACAAGCCCAGGACAGCGTTGACCGTCAGATTGCTGACCTGCGTGACGAGTTGCTACGGAGGATTACGGAGTAGCTCCAGTTCGAGCCACAAACGGACGATGCGACGATCACCGCACTTTTTGATACGCTCGAACGTAGTACTATGGAGCTCAGGACTCTGAGCCAGACGATAGAGCGCAGCATGACATCTCTGGCCGCATCTACGGAGACGTCGCTAATTTTAAAATCATCCGCGACATTTAGCAATACGCCAATGTCGCCAATTTTAAAACCATTAGCAACCAAGGAAACGTCGCTGATGTCAAAATTGCCAGTGACTTTTAGCAACGTAGACGACGTCGCTGACTAATGAAGTTGTGCCGCTATACGTCGCCAATATTAAAATCGTCCGCGACGTTTTGTCGTCGCTAATATATGTCGCTACAGTGACGTCCAACGACGTTTTTATCGTTAGCGAGTATGAAATATGCGATATCACCTGGACATCGCTAAATATGTCGCTATTTATATTTAGCGACATATATTTACATATTAGCGACGTTTTTAGACGTCGCTAATATGTCTTTTTTGGGTAGTGAATTAGCTATTTTGATAAATTTGACATCATTATAGCTTATGAATATTGTTACAAATATTGGATGTGATGTTTTTTTTTGTTATTATGTGATAATCTAATTGGTGTGTTTTTTGAAGTTGTATTTTTTTCCTTCTTCATAAAGTGAACTGATTTAGATAATTTAGTATAAAATGATTTAGTAGTGGGATAGAGTTATGTTTTATGTAGCGAAAAGGAAAAAAATACACGCACACAGAAAATATATATATATATATATATATATATATATATATATATATATATATATATATATATATATGATGTAATTATTAGCATATTAAAAATATAGCAGGGATAAATTAGGTATTGAAAAAGTTGCTTTAATTAATATACCGTGTGAATATCTATCTAAAACGTACATTTATCAATGTTTTATCATGTCCACTTGGGACGCACATTAAGTAAATGGAGTAGAGCAATAAATTATAGCTAATTCTAAAGGCAGTTCAAAAATTACTTAGACTAGTCCAAATTTTTTGTTTAGTTATTTACAAGTTTGCCATCGAAAAAATTATTTTAGGCTAGTCCAAAAATTATTAGGATTGTCAAAAATTTGACAATCCTTTTTATTGGAAGGACTGTCAAATATTTCGACAGTCCTAATTTTCTAGAACTGTAAAAAAAATTGACAGTCCTTCCTATTGGAAGGACTGTCAAATATTTCGATAGTCCTTTTTTTTTACTTCCCGGCATAACGCGAATAGGAAGGACTGTCAAATATTTCGACAGTCCTTTTCTTTTTACTTTCCGGCATAACGTACGGGGCCCGACGTAACGTTCTGAACTTTTGTGCACACTGCATTACATGTCTTTGGGCCCACTGTCCCCCAACTCCTACCATTTATAAATGGAAAAAATATTTCGACAGTCCTAATTCTTCAGGACTGTCAATATTTTTGGCAGCCCTTCAAGGACTGTCAAGGACTGTCAAAAATATTGACAGTCCTCCATGTGGTGGAAGGATTGTCAAAAATATTGGCAGTCCTCCATGTGGGTGGAGATATGCTTTTTGGAGGAGGAGGGGGAGAGGTAGGAGGGGAGGGAGGAGAGGAGGGGGAGGGTGGCGGCGGAGACGTCGGGGTCGGGGAAGTTGAGGTCAGAGCGGAGGGAGGAGAGGGCGGCGTCCCAGAGGTCGGGGGGGTGGAGGTGGGAGATGGAGCGGCGGAGGTCGAGGACGAGCTTCTTGCAGACGAGGGAGGAGGGGGGGAGAGGATCTCGTCGACGGCGGACTTGGACACGGCAGAAACGTCGCGGCCGGTGACGGACTGCTGGATGGCCTAGAGGAGGAGGCCGCCTCCTACCACTTCCTCCTCCTCCTACGACGGTTGGGATTGGGGTTAGGATTAGGGTTTTGGGTGGGAGAGAGGGGAGGGTTGGACTGTCATGAGTAAATTTGGGACTGTCCTAAGTAAAAAAATTGCAAAAATTTGGACTATCCTAAAGTAATGAGCTGTTCTAAGCAATTTTGGAAGTGTCCATAAAAATAGCCTAAATTATTACTATGCACTTTAGTTAAGTACAGTGATGGTCACTTTTTCCAACTTATCCCAATTATAGAGTAAATATTTAACTTGTTAAAAATCATGTTAGTTTTAATTATTTCTAAAAAAACAAAACATACAATAATATTTTTTATTTGACGTATATGTAAATATAATTTCTAAGCGGGTGCTCTCATAGATTATGCCAGATTTGGAGCTTTTGACTTGTTCACAGCCGGCAGAGCAAGAACAGATTTGTTTTATATTGGAGAAAATGTTTTTTTTAATTTATTTGTTTGTACAGTAAATGGAGAATGCAAATTACCATATATAACTAATCACCATAAATATAATTTAATGATACAAATTAATCCCAATACCCCCCCCCCCTCCCCCCCTCAAGTTGGAGAATGCAAGTCATAAATGTCTAACTTGCGCAAAAGAAACTAAAATTGCCATTTGTCCAAAGCTTTCGTGAAAACATCTGCCAGTTGCCCATCCGTTGGCACATGAGATGGGCGAATAACTCCAGCAAGAACATCCCTCAAAAAATAACAATCAACCTCAATGTGTTTTGTGCGCTCATGGAAAATTGGGTTCTGCGCAAGATGTAAAGCAGATTGACTATCACAAAATAAATCCATAGCACACGAATGTTGCACCCCCAAACTGCCAAGCAACCCCTTGAGCCACTTAAGCTCACACGTGACAGCCGCCATCGCACGATACTCCGCTTCGACCGAAGAACGGGACAACGTCACCTGTTTCTTCATCTTCCAAGAGATGGACGAATCACCAAGAAAAATCAACCAACCAGACAAAGAGCGTCGTGTGATGGGACAACTCGCCCAATCAGAATCACACCACCCCCGGACCCGCAAATCACAGTCAGAGCGAAGAAAAATGCCTTGGCCAGAACAACCCTTCAGATATCTAACAACCCTCAAATTCGCATCACAATGATCACGCCGGGGCTCATGCATAAACTGCGACAAGATGTGAACAGCATAAGCCAAATCCGACCGAGTAAATGAAAGATAAATCAGCCATCCCACAAGCCGTCGATATGCTTTCCCATCAAACAAAAGTGGACTTATAGAGCGTGTCAGTTGATGATGTTGTTCCATGGAAAAGCTCACGGGTTTCGCCCCCAACAATCTTGTCTCAGAGGTAATGTCAAGTGTATATTTTCATTGACACAGAAAAATACCTTCCACACTTCGAGCTACCTCAACACCAAGAATAAACGTCAACGCCCCAAGGTCCTTCTGTGAAAGCATGTACTCAAATAATTTTTAAAGGCAGTAAGAGCAGCAGAATTATTTTCAGAGAGAATCAAATCTTCGACATACACAAGAACATTTATCTAAACACCGCCCTTATGAAGAGTAAAAAGCGAATAGTCAGAGTATGATTGGCAAAATCCGTACTCCCGCAAAGAAGATGTCAACTTCGCAAACCAACAACGAGGCGCATGTTTAAGCCTATAAAGAGATTTTCGAAGCCGACATACCTGACCAGGGTGTTTGGCTTAGAAACCAGGTGGTAGTTTTATATACACTTCTTCGGTAAGGTCTCCATGTAGGAAGGCATTGTAAATATCCATCTAATGTAGTTCCCAATTCTTTACAGCAGCTACAACTAGAAAGGCATGATAATTTTCCTTCAACCAGATGATTTTCAAAAACCACCAAACGGGCTTTAAGCCACTCAACACTCCCATCAGAGTTATACTTTATCTTGTACACACCGGCTCCCTAGAGCACGTTTTCCAGCCGGAAGCATCTCCATGGTCCAGGTACCACTATCCTCCAACGCTCGTATCTCCTTCTGCATAGCTTCTTGCCACCTTACATCTTTAACCGCATCTTTAAAGGAGGTCAATTCTGTACCTACAGTTACAGCTGCAAGAAAATTCCTGTGTCCCAGAGAAAATTGGTCACAATTCAAAAAATGTGCTATAGGATAAGGAGTATCTGAGGAATGATTGGACGTGGTGGAACACTGGGAGGGAGGACTATGAGACAACTTTCGTATTGTATTTGTAACAAAGTCACGGAGCTTCACAGACGGAATCTTGGTACTCATGCCACGCCCCAGTACACCCTCACCATTCGACACCACCACCGCCACCTCATCCTCTGTTGTCGGGCCGCCACGACTGCCTCTGCCACGGCGGCCTCCGCTGTAGCATCTTTTTCGGTGGCCTCGGCCTCAGTCGCACTGTCCACCACGGCAGCCTCATCCTCCACGACGGCCATTACATCCATATGAAGTAGATCAAACCCCAAAGCATCATCGCCCAAGACAAGGGACGTCAGGTCAGGAGGAGCCATATCACCACGATCATCTTCAATATAATAGGGAAACCCATTCTCATAAAATTTAACATCTCGAGAGACAAAAAAATCACCAGTAGCTAGATCATACAATTTTCAACCCTTCCTGCCATAGGGGTATCCCACAAAAATACACTTTCGACTGCGAGGAGCAAACTTATCCATCTTAGCTTTTTGGTTGTGGGCAAAACAAAGACAACCAAAAACACGTAATTCATCATAAAAATGAGGAGCACCAAATAATATTTCATAAGGGGTTTTAAAACTAAAAAGGCTCGAAGGAGTTCGATTGATCAAATAACCAGCTGCCAAAATACACTCACCCTAAAAAAAATTGGCAAATTTTTCTGAAAACGTAAAGCACGTGCCACATTCAAAATATGATATGTTTTCGTTCGACCCTCTCATTTTGCTGAGGTGTACCTATACAAGATGTCTGAAACAAATACCATTATGTGCAAAGTAGTCGTGTAGACAATTAAACTCAGTACTATTATCACGTCGCACAATGCGAACTTTGGAATTAAATTGCGACTCAATCATAGAAAAAATGACGAGAACATATTGTATACTTCAGTCTTATCAATCAACAAAAATACACAAACAACACGAGAAAAATTATCCGCAATCGTCAAAAAATATCGAGCTCCACACGAAGAAGGCCGGCCCATAAAGATCACAATGTATCAAATCAAAAATTACAACAGCCCGAGAATCACTGACAGGAAAGATACCTCGAGTTTGCTTTGCCTAGTGGCAAACTTCACATGCCTTATTCACTGAACTACTAGAGCTACTGACAACAGGACTACTTTATCAGAAGGATGCCCAAATCGCTGATGCCAAATGTCCAGAGAAGTCGTATCAGTAATTTCCAAGGCCTGAGTCTTCGGTACAATACGAAAATAGTAGAGTCCGTCCCGCCGTTCACCGACGCCAATCAGGGTCCTCAAACTGGGGTCCTGTATCACGCACAAATTTTTAGTGAATTGTACAACATAATTTATATCATCAATAAGATGGGCCACAGAAATTAAATTGCAATGCAATTGAGGTACGAATAGAACATTCGTGAGAACCACGCCTGGTGTAAGAGCAACACGAGGCAACCGTAGTCCGTCCGTCCGGGAGTCCAATTGGACACTCCTCCATTGCCGCCACCCCCGACAATAAATCCAAATTTTCCGTAACATGATTCGAAGCGCCGGTATCAATAATCCAAGGTGCAATGGACTTACCTACCATACGATCCTCCGGAGATTTGGCCGAAGAATTACCAAGCATAGAAATAAGTTGTTGCCATTGGTCCGGAGTCAATCCCGGCACACCGCCGCAGCTGCACCATCATCTGTCATCCGCGGCTGTGCAGCAACGAAGCCACATCCTGCCACCACCGCACGCACTTTCGCACCCTGTCCACGTCCACCACCAGTCGCATGTCCTCCACTACGTCCGCGGCCAGCCTACGTCCGCCGCCACGCGGCTGATCCCCCCACCAATCTGGAAAGTTGTGTTTCTCGAAGCATGTGGCTTCTTCATGTCCGTTGCGTTTGCAAAAATTGCAAAGAACCTCCGATTTATCCTGAGCAACCAAACGAGACGTCCCATAGTTAACAGAAGGAGTTTTAACCGCAAGCGTCATAACCTCGTCCCGTTCAGAGGAGACCTGTGGGGACGTGCCCAATCGTTCCTCCTGCAGCATGGATTGATAAGCACGCGTCAAAGTAGGAAATAGATCTTGCGCCAATAGAGTCGAGCGAACGTTGCCATAGAGTTCCGGATTGATCCCATAAAGAAACTGATGAAAGCACTCATCATCAACTCGTTTCTGCAGCTTCTTTGGGATATCACATGTACATTTGCCACAACTGCACGTCGAAATAGGTTCATAAGTCCCCAACTTATCCCAAAGAGTCTGCAATTGGCCGAAGTAGTCGACCACTGAGATGGATTTCGTTTGGCGACACTCTGCTAACGAATGTTTAATTTGTTGAATTCTAGCGCCATTCCCCGTGCTAAATCGGTCCTTGAGCGAATCCCACAGTGGTTTCGTCTCCTCAAAGTAGGGTATCGTCTTCTTCACCGAAGTGTCGATAGTATGCAAAATCTACTGCACAGGCATCGATTGGACGCAATATCAATCCTCCAACTGATCCTTCTCCGAAGGTTTATTGATGAACTCATCAACAAACCCAATTTTCCTCAAGCCCGTAGAGAAAGCCGAATAGATCTCGACCATAACTCATAATTCTCCCTATGAAGCAGCACTTTCATAATTGTATTATCCAGATTGTCATTAGAACCAAGATAATACGGGAATGTGGGATCAATATGCTATGCCGCCGGCATAGAAGTCCCGCCGCTAGTCATGTTGTTGTCGCCGCTCGACATACCACCACCACCGCCGCTCAAAGAAAACCCGCCTAGTCGTCATGCTCTGATACCATGTGAAGAAGTGATAGGAGATAATGTTATAGGTATTTCATTCATCATGATATTACATATATATACATCCACATATCAACTTGGGGCCTAAGTCACATGGTCAATCACCGTAAATACAATATAATGATACAATTTAATCCCAATACCCCAATCACCATATATTGCCAGTCAATCACCATATATAGATAATCACCATAAATGCAATTTAATGATACAATTTAATCCCAATAATACTATATGTTTTTTTTAGGTCGGGATTAATAGAGGATTTTTATTTTATTATTTTAATATATTTTTAATTAACAGTTTTTTTTAGAATGGCACCTTATTCAAGTCCAACTCAAGCCAATCAGACTGATTCTTCAGTCCAAGCCTACTAAGAATTGGAGCTGCGCTTAAGAGTCTAAGACTACATAACTCCATTCACAGTATCTATATACATGTGTTCAAATGGCCCTTCTGCAAATATAGATGTAGCTGCAGTGGCAGAGCTTCATATAGACCTCTAAAATAAGTATCTATGATATTTGAAAAGAAAAAAAAAAGATGGAATATTATCACATTTTCAGGAAATGTGCAAACCATAAACAAAATATAAGAAATCTTGACAAGCGTGTGTTACTTCCTAGTCTAGTTAAAGAGATCTCAAAGACCCAAGAAAATAATGGGCTAAATCCTCTTGTTCATTCAACCAAAAAAGAGGTCAATAAATCCACCTTTTTTGTCAAGACGAGTGAGAAAATATTGGAATTTTCCACTTCCATTCAAGACGAGAACTTGGTTATTCTTTATATTCTAAATAGAATTCGACATTTACACGCTCAAGTCACTGCAAGAAAGTAAAAGAAAAGAAAAGAAAAGAAAAGAAATGAAAAGAAAAACGCAGTGTTGCCTGTTAAAGAGAGAACAAATAATCTTGTTGATCTGTCTCTGTGGTTTAGAACCTGCAACGGTTAATCGTGTATGTCTATCTGCCTCGTTGTTTAGATCCTGCAGCTGTCACTCATGAACTGCTCGCTCTTAATATCTTGTAACAGAAATCTCGGTAGCATTTTCGGGTTGAAGAAAATTGATAGGATCCTGATAACCTTGGGAGTGATAAAACCTTTGGGAAAATTGATAGGATGCTGACAAGCTATACACCGTCTGGGACAAAACCTTTGAAATTTGAATCCGATGAACGAACAAAAAAACCTGGGAAACAGAAAGTATCTACATTGTTATTGAGAAAATATACGGCAAAGAAGTAAAAAGAGAGAAAATCTAATACCTGAACCTAATTAGAACGTCCCGTGGGTAAAATGGTCTCTGAAAAAATTGCTTAATACTCCGATTCGGTTTGACTTCCACGATAACTGGAATCTGGGTCACATCCCCTTCGGGATGCTTCCCATAATTGGGTCTCAATTCCCAACTTCTTCAACTCGAACAGCCCACGTTCAACTGTGACATAGAAGAGAAAACAAAGTTATCGAACAACTGCGTAAAACAAAAAGCTAGCACTTACAGTAGATTCACTGAGTAAAACAACATAAACGAGACTGTTGCTTATCTACCTACCTACCTACCTACAGTTGTCTACCTAGGTTTTATGGTAGCTTATCTTCGCAAGGAATTTGACACCAACATAAATGGTTGATGTTAGGGTGACATCCGGTCATAAAACTTGTTAAATCTTGTATGTAATATTCTTATGCTCCATAGCCAGCCCACTAAGAGAAGGCTGGGATGATGATGATGATATGCAATAGCACAGATTTTACTAGGATTGGTTCCAAAACATATAAAGAGGTATATGTAGTGCCTCAAATTCCGATCCGACTGGGATGCCCATATATAATTGGGTTGTGGCTAGTCTGTCTGAGTCGTAGTTTGGTGTTTAGAACTTCGGCATCCTCTTGCCACGGACGAAATGCGATGATCCTTTCCAACTCATGGATAGGCCTATATTGAAACAAGTCCAATAGTTTTCGTGCATTGTTGCTTGATTTTCTTGATGTCGCTCTGGAATTTTGTTTTGGTGTTTTTTCGATTTGCTTGGTTTTCGCTGTTGGCTTTCTCACTTGGAGCTTTGATTCTTGGAGAGTTCGGAAGGAAGGATAGGCAAAGGATTCTAAACCGGTGCTCGTGCTATTGCAGGTCCGCGTAACTGACGTTTGATAGTCGCTAGGCGGGACTACTTCTTTCAGCACTTTCCCTTAACCAGTGAGTGGTTCGGACCCTTCTTTCCAACTTCTTCACGTCCACATCTCTAATGTTTCAAACGTTCAATCGATGATGCCCGGCTGAACGCCTAAGAAATTCTTAGCCACAATGCATACCAGCCACTAAGAAAGGAACATGAGAATTGTAGACTAACTTGTTTATTCATGAACACGAGCTTCATTATAAAGGAATTTGGGTTATTGGTTGCGGCCTGGTGCCTCGGATAGAGTTTGGACCCACGGGATACCAAAATCGGAACACGACTTGAGAAAATATGAACATTTGCATAAGTATATATATTGCTGCTTTACTTCTTCTGTTTCATTTCATGCATTGTATGATATATGAATTGTTCATGCATTTGCATGGTCTGGGACAACTTGTGCACAAGGTTTGGCATTTCCTCGAAACGGTATTCCGGGACACTGGAACCATATCGACCCGGGGGGAAATATTTGATCGTGCTAGTCACGATGCATTGCGGGACCTTCAGCAGGGCTTGCTACCCGGGCTGACAGGGTGCGCCGCAATGCCATGGATAAGTCCCCATGGTGTCGATCACACCAATGACCGCATAGATTAGAACACATACTAATTTATTGTCTTGTGCAGATGGTAAGTATACTTGTGTTTCGTTGCAGGGAAGGCGTGCATCGGTTGAGTAAGCAACCGATGTACTTGATGGATTCAATGTTATTTTCGTTCCTATAAAAACATGCAACTGATATGAACTGAATTCACTTAGTTCTCTATAGAAAGATCATTTTAATGCATGCTCGCCCCTAATAAGCAAATGTTGATTTAGGCGAGTGGGTTCGTCCCGCTCACCAGTACAACTGAATACTTACCCACGTTGTGGGCAACTATTTCAGGCACTCGGGCGGTGCGACGCTAGTGGATAGACGAGAAGGCGTTAGAAGTTCTTCTATTTTGAAGTATAGTTGAAGTCAGTTCATTTTGGAGGCATGGACTTTCAATCTATATAAGGGCATAATGTACGGACAACAAGGCCTATCTGATGGAGCGCGCCCTGTCTTTTGAGTTTTTCTTTTGTAATGCAAACCAAGTAGCCGAGAGGCGCATTAAATGTAAACTCTATGTAAATTACTCTGAATTATCAATGAAAAGCATGTTTCTTCCTATACTTATGTTCAACTATCTGTGAATGTGTTTCTAACTTGTGTTTTCAAATTGGTTCCTATCACTTCACGTTCTTGCCTTGTGCGAGCGCAACTCCAGGCTCGCATGGCATCACGCCCCAGCGAGGACAGTCGGTTCCGTAAAGGATCCAGCAAGGACAATTGACCCTTTCGGGATCGGGACGTGACATATTGGTATCAGTGCACGACTTCACTTCCTTGGGTTTTCAAAAAGATAATCTAGGAGTTTGATGCGCCTCTCGATTGAGTTACATTCGACGTCCGCTGCATGAGATGAATCGCCCTATACAATGAGCCCATAGATAAGGATTTATCGTTTTTGGAGTGTTGACAAGCTATTCTCTTTTATAGAAATGGCTAAGAAAAACAAGTTCTGGAGAATCCGGAGGAGCGGGTTCAATCGATATGGCCGAAAGGCTTATGCACCTAATGGAGGTACAACAACAGCAAGCTGCCACTCAACAGGCGCAAATTCAGGTGCAGTTCACTGCTCAACAGAAGCAGATGGATACCATGATACAATTGATCGCATCCTTGGTACCCAGCAACGGTGGAGCCACGGAGACGCCTGTCACGCCGCCGGCTATGGAGGTAGAAGACGAATCCGAGAAAACGCAGCCCCCCATTAGGAACACCTGCAGAGCGGCGGAGTTCACCAAAATGCACCCGCTAACGTTCAACGGTCGAGCAGAACCGGACATGGTGATGGGATGGATTGCAAAACTAGAGGGACTCTTCAACCTGGTTGGCATTAAGGGGTCCAAACGAGTGGCTTGTGCATCGGTGCAACTAGAACTACGGGCGCATGATTGGTGGGAAGCCACCAATGCCATCCCAACTACAAGATCACCTGGAAGATGTTCAAATCTGCTTTTATTGAACAATATATCCCCTGGGTCGTGCGGCAACAAAAGGAAGACGACTTCAGCAATCTGGTGCAAGGAAGTATGTCTGTTGATGACTATGATTCAGTGTTCGCTAGACTCGCCAAGTTTGCCGAACACTTTCTGCCTAACCAGAAGGCGTGATACTACCGTTTTCAGAAGGGTTTGAATGACGACCTATGTAGGGACGTCACAAATCAGAAGTGCCAGACTTACCGGGAATGTTTTGAAGCGGCCCTAAATAGCAAACGGATCTTTGGACGCAATTCACAAAAGGTCAATGTGCAGACTCCCCGTACCAATTTCAACAAGCGGCCTCATGAAACGGGAGGGTCTGGAGCGCCGAAGCGTCCAAACACATCTGAGCACAGGGGTCCACCTCAGGGACCGTATTGCTATAGGTGCGGCAAGATGGGGCATCGGGTAAATGAGTACCGAATCGTTGGATGCTTCAAATGTGGTCGTTTGGACCATAAAGCTTTTGAATGTCGAGACCCCAGGCCGGTCGTCAGACAGCAGCCGAACCAGAATAAGGGGCCTCTAGCACACGACGCCAATGTTGTACCAGTGAACCCACAACGCCAGGGAGCCCAAGGCCGAGTCTATGCATTGACTCGGGATGAGGCATCTGTCTCCGACACTATTGTGACAGGTACTTTACTTTTTCAAGAATTGCCCGCTACAGTCTTATTCGATTCAGGTGCTACGTATAGTTTCATATCTGCTGATTTTATTGCTGAGACAGCAGCCGAACCAGAATAAGGGGCCTCTAGCACACGGCGCCAATGATGTACCAGTGAACCCACAACGCTAGGGAGCCCAAGGCCGAGTCTATGCATTGACTCGGGATGAGGCATCTGTCTCCGACACTATTGTGACAGGTACTTTTCCAAGAATTGCCCTCTAGAGTCTTATTCGATTGAGGTGCTACGTATAGTTTCATATCTGCTGATTTTATTGTTGAGAATAAATTAGCTTCCACTCCATTAAATATGAACATTTGCGTGAGTACCCCTTCGGGAGTCGACATGCCCGCCAATGCGATCTGTAGGGACTGCTATATTTGCATCGGAGGAAGGAAGCTTTCCTAGATGTCATTATTCTAGACATTAAGAATTACGATATTATTCTCGGAATGGACTGGTTGGGTGCTTGCCATGCAACAATCGAGTGCGCGAAGAAGCGAGTCATATTTCGTCTACCCGGCGAGGCAGACTTCTACTATTCGTTCAGCGCTGCACCGAAGACGGCGATGGTGATATCAGCAATTTCGGCTAGGCATATGTTGTATTTGGGCTGTGAAGGGTACTTAGCCTCTGTTCGAGACACCCGGCAGGAAGGTGAAGGTGCAGATGCAGCTCAGGCCGATGTCATAGCAGATTTCCTCAACGTGTTCCCGGACAAGCTACCTAGAATGCCTCCTGATCGAGAGATCGAATTCTCCATTGACACCTTTCCGGGTTCGTGGCCGATATCGAAGGCACCCTAGCCCCAACAGAGCTAAAGGAACTGAAGGTACAGTTGCAAGATCTGTTGGACCAAGAATACATTCGCCCAAACGTTTCTCCCTGGGGAGCTCCGGTGTTGTTCGTAAAGAAAAAAGACGGATACATGCGGCTGTGCATAGACTACCGAGAACTGAATAAGGCTACCGTGCGGAACAGGTACCCATTGCCAAGAATAGACGACATGTTTGATCAACTACAAGGTGCAACAGTTTTCTCTAAAATCGATCTCAGATCAGGCTATCACCAGTTGAAAATCAAATCCGATGACGTCCCCAAGTCAGCGTTCCGAACCCGATATGGACACTATGAATTTCTTGTAATGTCGTTCGGTTTGACGAACGCCCCTGCAGCTTTTATGGATCTGATGAACCGCGTGTTTCGGCCGTTTGTGGACAAGTTTGTGGTCGTGTTTATTGACGACATACTAATCTATTCCAAGAACGAGACGGAACACAAGGAACACCTGAAGATCGTGCTGCAAACATTACGAGAGCATCAGTTGTTCACAAAGCTCAGCAAGTGTGAGTTCTGGTTGAACATCGTGGCATTACTTGGACATGTCGTCTCGGCAGAAGGAGTCGCCGTAGACCCAAAGAAGATAGAGGCGGTGGTGGACTGGAAGCAACCTACGTCAGCCAGTGAAGTTCGTAGATTTCTGGGCCTAGCGGGATACTACCGTAGGTTCGTGAAAGATTTTTCTAAATTGGTCTCGCCTTTGACTCGCCTTACTCAGAAAGGGATTGCATTCAAGTGGGGTGATGACTGCGAAGCTAGCTTTCAGGAGCTAAAGAAACGGCTCGTTTCAGCTCCAATTCTTGCACTTCCGGATGGAGTAGAAGAGTTTCAGATATATAGCGATGCTTCGGGACTCGGCTTAGGGTGTGTTCTCATGCAGAGGGATAAAGTAATATCGTACGCCTCCAGACAACTGAAGCTGCACAAGAAAAACTACCCAACACATGACTTGGAACTGACGGCAATTGTGTTTGCACTAAAGTTGTGGCGGCATTATCTTTATGGTATCGCTTGCAAAATCTATACAGACTACAAGAGTCTTAAGTACCTATTCACCAAACGGGAACTGAACCTCCGGCAGCGGCGCTGGCTAGAACTGATAAAGGACTATGACCTGACGATCGCATATACGCCGGGCAAGGAAAACGTCGTTGCTGATGCTCTGAATCGAAAGCACGTGGGCTCGCTATCCATAAACAACCGTTTACTTCAGGATCTAGAGGCGATGGGCATCGAGTTTCGAGTTCGGCATCAAGGATGCAGCTGGCACCACTCCATCTTGAACCGAGTTTGCGTGATAGAATCAAATCTGCTCAGAGGGACGATCAGTTCCTAACGAAGGTACGTGGGCTGATCTCGACAGGGAAGACGTCCAACTTTGTGGAAGGCGAAGATGGAACCTTACAGATGAAAGGAAGATTTTGCATATCTAGCGACCCAGTACTCCGAAGGAAAATTTTGACAGAGGCACACTATGCAAAATATTTCTTACATCCGGAGAGCACCAAGATGTATATGGACTTAAGCAGGACCTTCTGGTGGCACGGTATGAAACGGGATGTGGCGACCTTTGTGTCACAGTGTATGTCCTGCCAACAGGTGAAAGCTAAACATCAGAGGCCCGGTGGGGAGCTGCAGAACCTCGCTATTCCCGAGTGGAAATGGGACATCGCTATGGATTTCATCGTGGGCTTTCCAAAGACGCCGCGGGGGCATGATGCGATTTGGGTCATAGTTGATCGTTTGACCAAATCTGCCCACTTCCTATCAAAGTTACATGGAGCGTCGATCGGTTAGCACATATTTACATTGACGAGATTGTCCGACTACACGGAGTACCTGCCTCAATCGTCTCGGATCGTGACGGACGTTTCTTATCTCATTTTTGGACTAGCCTACAGTCTGCTTTGGGCACCAAACTAAAGTCCAGTACCGCATACCACCCCTAGACTGACGACCAGACGGAAAGGACGAATCAGATACTTGAGGATATGTTGCGACTATGTGTGATCGATCTAAAGACTAGTTGGGACACGCACCTTCCGTTGGCGGAGTTCGCGTACAACAACAGTTACCAATCGAGCATCCAGATGGCACCGTATGAAGCGCTCTATGGGCGAAAGTGTCGATCTCCAATCTGTTGGGACGAAGTCGGCGAGCGGCAGGTACTCGGGCCAGAGCTGGTGGAGCAGGCAGTTGAGAAAGTTCGTTTGATTCGAGAAAGACTCCGCACTGCGCAAAGTCGACAAAAGAGCTATGTCGATGTTCATCGAAGACCCTTGGAGTTTATGGTCGGGGATCACGTCTTCTTGAAAGTGACACCGATGCGTGGGGTGATACGCTTCGGTATTAAGGACAAATTGAGTCCAAGATTTGTTGGCCCCTTCGAAATACTGGAAAGAGTGGCAGTTGTGGCATATCGGATTGCACTACCTCCCGCCCTGGCTGAAGTGCACGATGTCTTCCATGTCTCTCAACTTCGGAAGTATGTGCATGATCTGAGTCATGTGGTTAGCTTCGAGCAATTGGATCTGCGCACGGACTTATCGTACTCGGAGGAACCTGTGCAGATTTTGGATCATAAAGAGAAAGTGCTGCGGAACCGTACAATGTCCTTGGTTCGCATGTTGTGGCGGAACCATTCAGTTGAAGAATCAACTTGGGAGATGGAGTCGGAGATAAAGAAGAAGTATCCTTCATTGTTCGTTCGGTCGGAGGTAAGGCCTTGTTCTTAAGATTCGGAACGAAACTTTTTCTTAGTGGTATATTATATAGTGCCTCAAATCCCGATCCGACCGAGATGCGCACTATATAATTGGGCTTGTGGCTAGTCTGTCTGAGTCGTAGTTTGGTGTTTAGAACTTCGGCATCCTCTTGCCACGGACGAAATGCAATGATCATTTCCAACTCATGGATATGCCTCTATTGAAACAAGTCCAATAGTTTTTGTGCATTATTGCTTGATTTTCTTGATGTCGTTTTGGGATTTTGTTTTGGTGTTGCTTTCGATTTGCTTGGTTTTCGTTGTTGGCTTTCTCGTTTGGAGCTTTGATTCTTGGGGAGTTCGGAATGAAGGATAGGCAAAGAATTCTAACCCGGTGCGCGTGCTATTGCAGGTCCGCGTAACTGACGTTTGATCGTCGCTAGGCGGGACTCCTTCTTTCAGCACTTTTCCTTAACCAGTGAGTGGTTCGGACCCTTATTTCCTACTTCTTCACGTCCACATCTCTAATGTTTCAAACGTTCAATCGATGATGCCCGGCTGAACGCCTAGGAAATCCTTAGCCACAATGCATACCAGCCACTAAGAAAGGAACATGGGAATTGTAGACTAACTTGTTTATTCATGAACACCTTATAAACACGAGCTTCATTATAAAGGAATTTGGGTTATTGGTTGCGGCCTGGTGCCTCGGATAGAGTTTGGACTCACGGGATACCAAAATCGAAACACGATTTGAGAAAATATGAACATTTGCATAAGTATATATTTTGCTGCTTTACTTCTTCTGTTTCATTTCATGCATTGTATGATATATGAATTGTTCATGCATTTGCATGGTCTGGGACAACTTGTGCACAAGGTTTGGCATTTCCTCGAAACGGTATTCCGGGGCACTGAAACCGTATCGACCCGGGGAGAAATATTTGATCGTGCTAGTCACGATGCATTGCGGGACCTTCAGCAGGACTTGCTACCCGGATAGGGCGTGCCGCAATGCCTTGGATAAGTCCCCATGGTATCGATCACACCAATGACCGCATAGAATAGAACACATGCTAATTCATTGTCTTGTGCAAATGGTAAGTATACTTGTGTTTTATTGTAGGGAAGGCGTGCACAACCGATATACTTGATGGATTCAATGTTATTTTCGTTCCTATAAAATATGCAACTGATATGAACTGAATTCACTTAGTTCTCTATAGAAAGATCATTTTAATGCATGCTCGCCCCTAATAAGGAAGTGTTGATTTAGGCGAGTGGGTTCGTCCTGCTCACCAGTACAGCTGAGTACTGACCCACATTGTGGGCAACTATTTCAGGAACTCAGGCGGTACAACGCTAGTGGATAGACAAGAAGGCGTTAGAAGTTCTTCTATTTTGAAGTATAGTTGAAGTCAGTTCATTTTGGAGGCGTGGACTTTCAATCTATACAAGGGCATAATGTACGGACGACAAGGCCTATCTGATGGAGCGCGCCCTGTCTTTTGAGTTTTTCTTTTATAATGCAAACCAAGTAACCGAGAGGCCAATCAAATGTAAACTCTATGTAAATTACTCTGAATTATCAATGAAAAGTATGTTTCTTCCTATACTTGTGTTCAACTATCTGTGAATGTGTTTTCCAACTTGTGATTTCAAATGGGTTCCTATCATTGCACGTTCTTGCCTTGTGCGAGCGCAACTCCAGGCTCGCACGGCATCACGCCCCAGCGAGGATGATCGGATCCGTAAAGGATCCAGCGAGGACGATTGACCCTTTCGGGATCGGGGCGTGACAGTATAACAATATCCTGTTGAAAGTTCAACAAACTTTAGTAGGTACCAACGACATTGAGACAAGATGAGGGAGGAGTCATCACGGAAAGGTTACAATGGACAATTAGACATCCAACCCGTAATCGCAACGACCCTGAATTTTTATTAGTTTTTCTTCGTAAACAATCTCCCACTCCATGCCAGCTCGAGCTTCTATCTACAGTGGTTAACTGACACCCCTGTCTTAATTCTTCAAATTATTTTAGGATTTTAAAGGGCTACATTTGACATACTAAAGTTCGTTTACAGTATAAATACTGTTAACAAAGAATAGTTCGTTGACATTTTAGGCATAAGTTATCATACGTGTTGGAAATTTCTATAATTCTCGAAAAAAGAAATTATATAAATATTTAACCCTGAACCTTCATCCGATCTAGAATTTGTGCAGTGGGAGGGACTTAAACATGATATCAGAGTGCAACCAAGGTTCGGATCCCTCTAGCATGCAATTTTAAAGAGAATTTCTGAAAAATTACACCGTGGAGTGAATTCAACTCTTTAACCCTCAACCCTCATCATTGCTCTAGAGTTTTCATGGACTTTAACAATATCCATCAGTGCCTCGTGCTCGTGCCATGGGGTGCATACATTGACATTCATGTATGTGGATGGAAGGAGAGAGAGTGAAACGGAAGAGAATAAGTTGGGTTGTTTTCAGAATAACCACAGCTAGCCAAACCAAACCAAACCTCTGAATCAAAGTTTTTAACCACCACAACCACCCATCTGGAGGACAAGTGTGGATCCCACACAGATGGGCTTCCATGTTTGATAAACATGATTCTTGTTCAATTTCAGGAGAAGTGCTCTCCATTATCATACCAAAATTCACCAGAAACAGTAAATTTTATAATTTTTTAAACATGCTGATACCTTCTACTGCATCTTGTGAGGTAGGGGAATGAGTGCTTTGGTCAATCCAGAACTGCAAACGGTCATCTACAATGTCCTCTTCCAAACCATGATTCTTGACTCTCCTCCAAACATATCTTAGCCACGCCTGTGACCAAGAAACATTACAATGATGATTATATTTATAGAAGACCTAGCACAATCATGAACAGTTACTGCAGGGAGTAGAATACAGTTATATAGACCAAGTTCTGAGATGGAATATATGTAAAATTCTATATTGATGATGCTTCTGACAAAAAAGACCATGATAAGGAAAAATAGTGACGAGTCTAAGTTTAGAGACAGATTAGGAATCATGGACACTACAAAAAACCAGTACTGTGCTTGTGTCACGTCAGTCAGCATGTATAGGACATGACAGCCACTCCAAAATACATAGGACAGACGAAAATAAGCATCGTGACCGTGTCAGTATCAGTATTGTGTTATGTCATATTCATGTCTGTGCAACATAGGTGACAGGTCTCAAAACTTGGAGACACACCTATCAAGGCCGGCTCCAGGGGGGAGGTGGGCTAGGCAACCGCCTAGGGCTTACTCCCCCGGGGGGCTCCATATTTTTTTTTTTGAAGCAACAATTTATTTTTTTGGTCCAGGACAAAAAAACTATGGGCCTGGGAAAAAGCCCAGGCTGAGTGAAGAATCAAATAAAATCTATAAAATAAATGAAACGTCACCCTATTTCTAATATGCTTTTCCATGTCTCTCTCTCTAACGGAAAATCTCTCTCCCATGAAAAAAAAAAATGAAACGGTCTCTCCATCCCTCAATAGACGTGGCCATGCAGGCTTTTTCTTCTTTTCTAATGTCTTTTTTCTTTAGTCTATATAAATTTAGTATTTGCTAAGCTAATATCATCTCTCTCTCTCTCTCTAAATCTCTAATATTATCTCTATATATATATTTTTTTTTTGTATTCAAGGACCAATTATATTGCATTTTGGATTTATTGGATTTGCTGGATTTTGGATTTATAAAAAAAATCATATAGAGAGATGAGGACCTCCTTTTTGGGAACTGTCTAGGGCCTCCAAAATGCTGGAGCTGGCCCTGACGCCTATTAAAAACATGATTGAAGATAGCACTAGCTGAACAGTTTGGACCAAGTTTTAACAACTAGAGAATGATTATACTTGGTTCTCTAAATATAATAATCATCAAAACGACAAGATTTGGCTGTCTACATCAACAAATAGATGGACCCTGCTATAATTCACTCGGAACACGTCTTCAATATCAAGAGATAAAGGTTTCTGAATACACTTTTGCAACAGACTTCCACCAAGTACCATTGCATATTACAAGGCGCATCTAGGTTCTGAAGTCATCTCCATGGCCTCGTTCAGACATTCTGATTTGCTATATGAACTTATCAATCACCAATTTCTCAACTACTACGCTTTCCTATTCGTCATATTTTTTAAGACGTGTAATTAGTGTCAGTTCTTGATTCAGATAAGGAAATTTGTAATAACAGTGAATCCAGATTTCTGCAGTTCTTTATAGTATTTAAGTTACATAGATATAAAAAAACAGAACTTATCGATCACAAAATTCTCAATAACTATACTTTCCTATTGGTCAAATCTTTTAAGACTTGTAATTATGTCATTTCTTGATTCAGATAAGAAATTTTGTAAAGATTAGTAGTGATTCCAAATCTCTGAAGATCTTTGCAATAGTTAAGTTACATATATATAGGGAAAAAATTACAATGAAGATATTTAGAACACGTAGTATATGTAACCTTTTTTCCCATGAAACAACTAGCATCTTCGTAATATTCTCAGAACTGTACGTATCTTAATACAGAAATATGGAATATATGAAACTATTGTATGAGTTATGGCAATTAAATGTACTTGAGACAACAAACATCTACCAAGCAATCTAAAATAACCAAGCATAAGACGAGAAAGTGAGTACTATACCTGCTTAAACTGCACATCTTCTATCTCCTCCTTGCTCAGTTCTGAAAGCAAAGTTATCATCCATTTATCATCATCGATTATAAATCATCAGATATTAGGGTGAAAGAATTGGAGTGCTATATTATCAAAGTTGCACAAGATACATGTGAGCGGAACCGTGTCTTAACTACTCTTAACTAAGTCTTGATAGATTAACCCCATCAGTATACAATTAAACAGCCATTTTGAAAGCAGAATTGTGAAAGAAACTAACCAAATGCTTCTACTGGATTTGAACCTTCAATTGAAATCACTCCACCTGCAGATGGAGAAGATTAATAGCTCATATGAATTAACTAAAGCACAAAAAATTCCATTATCAAGGATATCTAGGTCATTAGAACCAAGAAAGCAAGGATGAATGGACATATATTAGTCAGAGTAGATAAAAGTTACGTGTGGCAACCAAAGAAAATCACGAGTTTTTAGATCTCAATCCAGATACAAAAGTGAACTACTTAACAGTGTTACTCTCATTCAATGATCTATAGTAACGTGCCTGCTTTATTCATTTGGGGCCAACAAATTAAAATAATCCTGCCATCATTTCTCACTAGATAAAAATCATCATATCAATATGTGGCTGGGTATCGAGCACAAAACATTTATGATATATGAGAATGGTCCAGAGACGAACTAACAAAAACTTACAAATGGATGTCTCAAAATTGAGGGGTTGTGAAGCTCCTGGCTGATGTAACAATGGGCAAGGGAAAGGTTTGTCATAGAAGAATCCTACCTTATTTGTCATGCAACACATTACAAGCAACAAAGTATCAACCCTCCAAATTTCTCCTATACTACAAATTTGGCTATGGAGAATTGCATTGCTCTGTGAGGAAGAGTAGAAGCCGAAGAGAAAGATTGAAACACATATCAAATTATTGGGAAAATTAGGTAGAATAAAACTTAATTGAGTGAAATAATTTAGCCTAGCTCATAATTGGTGACAGGCATGCAGAGACACTATGTACATGACATCAACAAAAGAAAGGACACATAACAACTGATACAACTTATATGATCCTTGATAATCACACTGTCGAGAGTTTTAATTTTGATACACCTTATCACTCCTTAACAGTCGCACAATTCTCTAAGTACAGACTATACGGAGAATTGCATTGCTCTGTGAGGAAGAGTAGAAGCCGAAGAGAAAGATTGAAACACATATCAAATTATTGGGAAAATTAGGTAGAATAAAACTTAATTGAGTGAAATAATTTAGACTAGCTCATAAATGGTGACAGGCATGCAGAGACGCTATGTACATGAAACAAAAGAAAGGACACATAACAACTGATACAACTTATATGATCCTTGATAATCACACTGTCGAGAGTTTTAATTTTGATACACCTTATCACTCCTTAGCAGTCACAAATTCTCAGACTATCTTGCTGATATCAGCAGTAAATATCTACATACCAGCTTTCGTACTGGTGCGTCGATGTTGAGCCATTGCAATTAGGACAGCATCCTCTACCTTGAAAATAATGAAAAATCCACAAGAAATGTTAAAATAAACATATGACTATGACAAAAAAGGTAAAGAAGATAAACTTCTAAACCATATAAGACACATATTTATGCATGTGAAATATGTATCTCCAATTAATGAAAATCTACTCTTACAGGTTTTCTGTGGTTACCGAAAATGATGGTTATTTAGTTAAATTCTTATTCTACTTCTTTACAATACATTACAGATTAAATCCTCCTTGGTCTTGGTAGTAAGCTCATGGAAGGCTTAATATGCATGGTGTGAAGAATTAGCTTTGCAAGAATATTGATATAAAATATAATTCTCACTTTGTTTAACTTAATACTTCTCTTACACTCTTAGTCTTTGTTCATGGTGTCCTGTAAAAAATAATTAAACAAGTCCTAAAACAATTTGATTGTCTTAGCTCGTGATAAAAAACTGGTCTCATCTCTGAAGTTAAAAAACTTTCTTTGGTGCATGTAGATACTCCAAATTGTCCTCCTTGAAAAAGGTAGAGAAAAGTGGGTTATGAATTAGTATCACCTGAAATACATAGGAAAGAATTCCGATAGCTTTGCACGTAAAAGTAGTGAAATGTTATCTTGAATACTAACTATATAAAACAACATTTACTCTCAAAATGTTCTTCCCCTTTACTAAAGGTCACATGCTCTGAGAATTCTTCAAACTCAGAGAGAGAAAATAAAAATTGGAGAATGTTTCCAATTGGAACCACAGACCATTATGGATGTCACACCCCAGTCCACGGGATCACCAGGACATGATCCGTGCAACATGTGCTTCATCACTTGGACCACTTGCAAAAACGGTTAAACGAGATGTACGTGTGATACCCAAACAACCAAATATAAGCATAGCAAACTCCCATCTAATACTTGATGAGGGACTAAAACTTAGGGTTTCACAATCTCCCCCACTTAGACATGATGTCCTCTTTGCACTTCGCAGCCTGTGCAAATAACCCAGTCTCACTCCAGTTGAATCCGAATCTACGGGTACTTATGGTACCATTTTCCGTCACACCCCAAAATCAAAAAAAAAATTAAAATTTCATGGGACCGAGATTCGGCAAAGGTCAGCTCTTCCAGCTGTAAATCTCTAGTACCCAGTATACAGAAAATTATATAAACAACCGATATTCTTAGCAGGGTCATCCTTTTGAATTCCTTGAATTAAAGTTATGATTTTGATTTATACGCTATATTGAGAAATCATTACAAACAATAGAGTCAAATGTTAGTATGTGACATTTAAATGTGATTATCACATTTAATAGCTTAGAATAAGCTGTGCCATATACTACAGAGATTTATTTGATTTATATGCCATATTGCAAATTCAAACATTCTAACCACAGTCTAATACTCCAAATATATCTATTGAACTCTCAACTGTCACATTGAGCCGATCTCATTTTGTTTGATGCTGATAAACTATTTGAATTTGATGCGTGATTTGGTGATTGCGCAGGTAATTGCCGATGAAGAGAAAAGGGTATGCATTGACATAATAAGTTTATTATTGTTCTGAAAGATGCAAATATGTTTTCTAAAGGAACTTATTTGCAAATTCCTCCACAACACCTGAGGATTAGCTTTCAAAAGTTCATTTCTGAAAGAATAGAATATGCTCTCTCGAGGGCTGATTTGAAAAGTTCCACAAGGGAGAAGACATTGGATTTTTTGGCCTTTTGTAAAATATCATATATTAGCATCTCAATAACAGCTCATGCTTTTCCCGCAAGGTTTAGGTAGGCGCATATGAGCGGTTTCACAGAACCGTTAATGCCAATGACTTTTTACTGACATCAGCAACATCACAAACCCAGCTGCTCTACACCACATCAGCAATGAGCAGAGAATTTTTTTTCCAATCAGTCTTATCTAAATCGTGATCAACAACATTTGGTGAAGCCATGTAGGCATCTCAAACATAAATCCAACAGTTCCGACTTAATTCATCCATACAATCTACAATTCATTATCAAAAAGATATAATGTCATTTCCCTACAATCAACTCTCACCAAAACATGATAAGTTTAATTCAACAGTTCCGACTTAATTTGTCATTTCCCTACAATTCATTAACCTATTATCAACATGATAGTCTGTCTCTACAAATAGAAGTAAAATAGTCCTCACACAAGATTTTTCCACACAATCAAAGGTTATTCTCATACTGGTTTCACCAAAACAGATCTCCCAAGTTAAGTTCTAATATATTTAAGACATCAGAAGATGAATATTACCTTAACTAAATTCATCATAATTTTTTTTCAAATAGAAAATAGTCAATCAACTAGCACGTATTTGATATCAGATCCAATAATGATTTGAAATTAACAATTGCTGACAATAAACCATTTAAATCTTGAATAAGAATCCGATCACCAATATCCTAAATTAGAAACTTCCCATATCTAATCAGATACACCCAACATCCAGGATATTATGACTATTTCCTTACAATACAAGATCAACGACAACACGTCCTTTATTCTAATTGAGTGGGTGCTATGAATCCTTATCTTCCATAAGTTCAACCTTGCAAGTTACGAACATGTCAATAAAGAAATTTATGGTCTTCATCAAATTCAATCCTCAAAGATGACTTGCATAAACCTTACTCTAATCATCATAAAAGTAACCAGATGACCTACTTAATTTCAAAGCTATTAGCGAATAGTTCTCAATTCCTATAAAGTACTCACTTTTATTATAAACAAGCTCAACCTCCATGTCTATTATTAGTAAAGCTTTTACAAATTTCTTCTTATTCACAAAACTTCATAGTAAATATCATTTATGTCACAAGTCAACCTCAATTAGAATTCTGGATCTACTACTAATCTTTGATACCATTTATCACGCACCTTCCGACGGGTCCTTCAGGACATGAACAGTAGAACGGCCACATGCATCATCACTTGGCCCACTTGCAAAACTAGTTAACTCGGATGTACCATAAGATTGATCACATCTCTTGAAATAAAGTCCATTAAACTCCTATCTCATATCCGATGTGGGACTTAATCTTGGGCTTCGACAGTATAACCAACTTATTTGACAGTATAACCAACTTATTTGACCAGTATGAGTTAGTCTTAGTTGAGTTCATCTTGTTTTTAGAAGGTTAATATTTTTATCAATAAATCTTGTCTAAAATGTTGACTTTATGTGTTAGCCTAATGATTAATTGAGTTTTTATGACAGCTAATCAATTAAGTTTCTCGTTTTAATATAAAAAACTGTAAATCTTGATTAAGGCAATTTCTCTTTATTGACATAGGTATTCGTGAATCATGATATCTAGTGACATTCTCTCTATCCACACTTGAATTCTCGTTATCTATTACTGTCGGATTCACGTTATTTATTGCTCTCAGATAAAATATATATATGTTATTACTATTCCCTTTATCCACACTTGTTCTGACGAGATCTTTATTAGTGTTGGATGATAATATATTCTCCTTATCCCCACTCAAACTCACAAGATCTTCATTAGTATCGGATACGTATATTCTTATCATCCACACTTGCATTTTATGAAATTTTGTCAGTGTTGGATATTATTATGTATATTGCTTTGTATGTCAACTCTATTTTGTAGAAAACAATTCGAATAATTCAAAGCAGGAATAGTTTTGGTCATGTGCCAATACTATGAAGAGACCAAGTAGGGCCAAAGATGTAATAAACTCAAGCTGCATGAAAGTTATACTTGAAGACGAAAAGTCATGAAGATACGAGAGCATTGACCAAAAGCCAAATCGCTATCAAAGACGGTCAAATATGAAGAGCCAAGCACTAGCATATGAAGAGTCGAGCACATCCTCATGAAAGGTTAAGTTGATTAAGATACTTCAAGATTGATCAAGTCTCAAGAAACTCAAGTCCTTTGTATCTTCTCTTCATTTTGAGTTACCAAGATAAATGATGCAACTCAAGTAGGTAAAAGCATATTGAAAGCTTAATCTTAGCCTTTGGATATCCTTAGAATTGAAACCCTAAGCTATATCTCTCTACAACTTCTCTTGAAAACATGTCCTTAGAATTGAAACCCTAAGCTATATCTCTCTACAACTTCTCTTGAAAACATGTCCTAATCTGGTCATAATCCAAGCCAGTGTCATGTCGGTGGTACACCGTCTGTATGCCGCCGATATTCTCAAAACTGCATATTTGTTCCAGCAAGTTTAGTGCATACTAGTGAGTACACAAATTGCATACCGATAGTTGATATTTTTAGAAAATGAGAAACCTTTCAGCAGATCTTTATGGCCTTAGCGAGCACCAAACGGCAAGCCGACGACAGACAACCGATATGCCGACGGTAAACTGCTAGTAAGCCATCATGATCTGCTTGTTTTCCCACTCTTTAACTACTATATTTATAGCTACTATTGTGTAGAAAGTCATATTGGTGGTATGGTGTTCTGTACAGTACAGTAATGGTCTAATTTTTTGGAGAGTTATAAATTTGATTCATCCCCTTTCCTTCTCCCTTTCACTTCTTGGAGTCTATACTTGAAATTTTCGTACTCCAACCCTCTCCCCATTCAAGTGCTTTCAATTGTTGTTACTGTTGGTATATAAGAATATTCTTGGTATATTTGTTGATATATTAGAATATTCTTGGTATATTTGTTGGAATATTAGAATATTCTACAGGGGGTTTTAATGGGGTATTAATGTAAGATGAAGGGTTGTAAGGCTATAAATAGCCAAAAGATTATCAATAAAAAATATAACAATTACTCCAAAATATTCTACATGGTATCAGAGCCCAAACCCTAGCCACCACCTCCCAAACCCTAGCCGCCACCACCGCCACCGCTGCCACACCGCCCGCCACCACCGTTGTTGCGCCACCCGCCACTACCGTTGCCGCACCGCTCGCCCGCCACCACCTTCGCCGCTCCTCCGCCACCACCATCGCGAAACCGCGACTCCCGTAGAGCCTTCTGTCGCGGTTCCTGACGTCTCTGGTGGGTCGTTCCAGACGTTGACATCGAAGGCCTAGATCTGATGGGGGAGAGACACGATCGGGTCTAGGAGAGGACGAAAAGGACGAACGTGAATCGTGGGACGGGTGTGGGGTGATCGGAGAAGAGGAGGATCGATGGAGGAGATCATCAAGAAGTTGAACTCTGCGGAGGTCGCAACGTTGATGAAGCTGATGAAATTGTCGGCTGGTGAGAATGCGACACGAACATTGGCGAAGTTGGAGCTTTCATCCATCGATCTGAAGCTTGATGGACCGGCCACCTACCTGAGTTGGTCACGACGGGTGAGGAGAACCCTCGCAGGGAAGAACCTAGAGGGTTTCTTGTCAGGAGAGAAGACAGAGTCGGATGAGGGCTCGGCAAGACGCGACAAGTGAAAGTCCACTCATATGGTGGTATACATTTGGCTCCTCAATTTTTTAGTCCAGTCGATCGCCGCCACAGTGGATGGCCTTGAGATGGTGAAAGATGTGTGGGAGAAGTTGAGAAGAACCTACAATGGTATAGGGAATAACTTGAAGGTTTTCCAGATCAAGGGGGAGATCGACGACACCGTATAGGGAGAGAAGACGGTACAGGAGTATGCCACGGAGTTGGAGCGTCTTGGTTGGATTATGATCACTTCTTAGATCGGACGAGCTGCGAGGACCCGAAGTGTAAGGAGAGACAGATATGTCTGCAGGAGAGGACGATAAAATTTCTTAAGGGGATGGCCGCAGTGTTTGCTCAGAGGACCGCACTACTTCTAGCCCAACCGAAGATTCCTACACTTGAGGAGGCTATCTCGGCCATGATCCAGGAGAAGACTCGTATCAAGCTACAGGCAGGAACAGGTGGTCCTCCTGAAGTGAAGACAGCACTGGCGGTTGCCAATTCAGGTGGCACAGGACCTAAGGGAGACCCCCGACAGTGTTACAAGTGCGGGAAGGTGGGTCATCTGAGGTATGCTTGCACCAAACCACCCAAGGAGGGAGATTCAGGTGACGGACGTGGACAGTTTGGAGGACGTAGCCGTGGTCGTGGAGGTCGACGGGGTGGTCGAGGAGGTTATCGGACGAACCTGCTGGTAGCAGAAGGCGAGGAGGGAGCTAATGGTGCCTATCATGAGGAGGATCAGGCGCCACTGGGCATGCTGGAAGTACTCAGGAGAAAGCAGAGAGCGTCAAGTGATGGAGACAGAGGAGTGGGACTGAGGAGGCGTCCACCTCAGTCTTCGCCAGAGGCAACGCTGCCATGTATGCCCATCCATCGGAAGGTACTGATGACTCACTCGTCCTTGCATCTATGTCTTCCCTTAGATCGTTGAACTGGATTGTCGATTCGGATGTGTCTTGACACATGACAGAGAATGCTAGTGAGTTCTCTTCCTACACTCACCTAGTATCTGCAGACAGCATTCAAACAGCTGATGGTACTTTTCAGCCAGTGGTCGGTAAGGATACTGTTGATTGTACAGATTCAGTAAGATTATCCAATGTTTTACATGCTCCTTTTTCGGTCAGTCTTTTGTCCATTAGTTCTATAATCCTCCAACTAAAATGCATTATCTCTTTTGATATTCCTAAGGTGATCTTCCAGGAGAAGGAGACGGGACGAAGACTTGGGATTGGCACTTGGCATGATGGACTATGGTACCTGGATCGGGAAGGAATGGATTCGACATTGGTGTCTGTGGCAGAAAGGGCAAGAATGGGAGGACCAAAGATGAGTGTCGAGGATACACTGATACTCCATCACAGGTGGTTGGGGCACTCCTCTTTTGGTATTTTGAATAGGTTGTATCCATTTATTTATGAGAAGAAAAATAAGGAGAAACTAGCATATGATGCATGTGATCTAGGCAAATTTACTAGGAGCTCATATGTTGGTGCGGGCCATAGGAGCTCTTCTGTTTTTGATATTATACATTCTGATGTCTAGGGGCTGTGCGCCACAACTACTATGAATGGTTACAAGTATTTCGTCTATTTTATTGATTGTTCCTCTAGTGTCACCTGGCTGTATTTGATGAAGAATAAGAGTGAGGTCTTTGCCTGTTTCCGGGACTTTCATAAACATGTCCAGACTCAGTACAGAGCAATGGTGAAGGTACTAAGGTCTGACAATGGAACAGAGTATACCAACAAAGCACTTGAGGAATACCTGTCAGCCCAAGGGATACAGCATCAGACCACATGTGCATACACACCAGCACAGAATGGAGTGGCAGAATGGAAGAACATACACCTTCTGGAGGTGGCAAGGAGCATGATGATCGCCATAAATGTCCCACAGAGTCTGTGGGGGCATGCAGTGTTGACAGCAGCTCGATTGATCAACAGGATGCCCTCGAAGGTACTGGGATAAAAGTCTCCATGTGAGATATTACAAGAAAATAATAGTGGGATACTCCCACTAAAGGTGTTTGGATGCGTATGTTTTGTGAAGGACAACAGACCGTCTGTTGGAAAACTTGACCCTAGAGCAGTCAAGTGTGTATTCGTGGGCTATTCGGCGACTCAAAAGGGGTACGTGTGCTGAAGCCCAGTAGAGAAAAAGTTTATGAGCATGGATGTTCACTTCAGGGAGTTTGAGCTATACTACCGTCAGGAGGGAACCTCACCCATGAGCAACTGACCTGATACTGAGAGTATGAGGCGAGAGAGGGAGATTGGTGAGAGTGTGGTGACCGATTTAGGAGTATGGCATGGAGGAACGTTTAAGGAGGAGGAGGAGCAGAGTGAAGAGGAACAAGGGGAGGCGATAAGAGGTGTTAGGCCCACGGCTCAAGGGGAGTTACTTACCTACAGCAGGAAAGGGAAGCAAACTGTAAGACCAGTACCTATAGTGCCAGTGCCAAGTCCCTTGCCTGCGTCCGTCTCAACTCCTGAGATACCTACACCACCACCACTAGATTCCCTTTCAGGTGATATCATTCTTCCTACTCCTCCCACACCATTATCAATACGGAGGACCACTCGCAGCAATGCAAAAAATCCTCCTGATAGATATGGTTGGGACCTTGCTCAGTTTGTTTCATATAATAACATCTTTTCTTCTCATGAAGCATTCATTGCATCTTTAGATAGTATTATTGTACCTAACAATTGGCAGGTTGCCAAGAACGATCCAAAGTAGAAAGCGGCGATGCACGAGGAGTTAGGCGCTCTTGAGAAGAACCACACTTGGGAACTGGTAAAACTGCCAGAGGGAAAGAGGGCAGTCGGATGCAAGTGGGTCTTTACTATGAAGCAGAACCCAGATAGAAAGTAGAGCGCTACAAGGCTCGATTGGTGGAAAAAGGATACAGTCAGACGTACAACATTGACTATGATGATACCTTTGCACCAGTGGCGAAGATGAGCACCGTCAGAATCCTGATTTCTTTGGCAACGAATGGTGGATGGAAGCTACACCAACTGGATGTAAAGAATGCGTTTCTTCATAGGGATCTAGTGGAGGAAGTGTACATGGAGATACCACCAGGATTCTGCACCGATAAGACAGTGGGCAAGGTCTGCAGGTTGAAGAAATCCCTCTATGGACTGAAGCAGACTCCTCGAGCGTGGTTTGACAGATTCAGGAGGGCGATGATAGGGATGGAATATCAGCAGATCAATACTGATCATACTATGTTCTTCCGTCGGAGTGGAGGCCACATCACCATGCTTGCGGTCTATGTAGATGATATGATTATCACAGGAGATGATGAGCAGGAGATTGTCCGACTCAAGGGGAAGCTTGGCAAGGAGTTCGAGGTGAAGGACCTTGGCCTTCTTCGGTACTTCCTTGGGATTGAGATTGCTCGAGAAGCCCAGGGGATTGTTCTTTCTCAGAGAAAGTATGCGCTGGACCTTCTCACAGAGACAGGGATGTTGGAATACAGACCTGCAGCGACGCCGATCAACCAGGGGTTCAAGCTGTGTGCTGATGCTAGAGAACCAGTTGACCGAGACAGATACCAGAGACTGGTGGACAAATTGATCTATTTGAGCCACACACATCCTAATATCTGCTTTACAGTGAGTGTGGTGAGCCGCTACATGCATGACCCAAGGAAGGGTCATATGGACGCAATGTACCAGATTCTGAGATACTTGAAGGATGCCCCCGAAAAGGGGTTGATATTCAGGAAGAATGATCATTTGAGCATCGAGGGCTACTGTGACTCTGACTGGGCTAGCTGTACTGATGACAGAAGGTCTACCTCGGGCTATTGCATATTTGTAGGAGGCAACTTGGTCTCTTGGAGGAGTAAGAAGCAGTCGGTAGTGGCCAGATCGACAGCTGAAGCGGAGTACAAAACTATGACCTTGGGAGTTGCAGAGCTACTATGGTTGAAGAGTATGCTGATGGAGCTGAAGCTGGATCAAGGAGCCAAGATAAAGTTGTGGTGTGACAACCAGTCAGCCATCAGTATCGCCAACAATCCAGTGCAGCATGACAGGACCAAACATATCGAGATCAATAGGTTCTTCATCAAGGAGAAGTTGGACCGTGGACTACTGGAGCTAGGTCATATTCCAACCAAGGAGCAGATAGCAGACAGTATGACCAAGGGACTTAACTCTGCAGATATGATTAGAGGATGTGACAAGATGGTCTTAGTGAATATCTTTCACCCATCTTGAGGAGTGTTGGTATATTAGAATATTCTTGGTATATTTATTGGTATATTAGAATATTCTTGGTATATTTATTGGTATATTAGAATATTCTTGGTATATTTGTTAGGATATTAAAATATTTTACAGGGGGTTTTAATGGGGTATTAATGTAAGATGAAGGGTTGTAAGGCTATAAATAGCCAAGAGATTATCAATAAAAAATATAACAATTACTCCAAAATATTCTACAGTTACTTACTTGTGATAGAGTAAACTTTGAGTTGTAAGAGATCTTCTATTGTTGTAAGAAGACCACTTATCCTTCTTGAAATATGTTGAAATCCGTAAGCCTTCGAATCAAAGCTTGTGTTGAAGTCAGCGAGTCATTAGGATCAAAGTTTATTTGTTTAAAGTTGGTGAGTCCTTCGGATCAAAGCTCGCAAGTGCAACTATTTTCATATAGATTAAAGCCAGAGAGAGCTTGTAGACTGGATTACCACAAAAAGGATACCAGAATATATTAGGTGTTTGCATATTGCCTTATGCATTTATTTTAAAATTTTAATTAGCATCATTTGATTGTGCTTAAATTTCTTATAACCATATTTATCTCCTTTGGGGTCTTTCAAATTGGTATCAGAACAAGGACTCTATTTTTAGGCTTAACATTCTTAGAATAAATCCTTTATCTACCATGACATCCTACTCTTCCTCCGATAAAGAGAGTTCTATCTATAGTAGCATAGACAATCACAAAATTTTATAAGCGCAACAAATGCTCTAAATTGAAATACATGTTTACTAAGTCCTTAGAAGATTTTAGGATTTTTCATTTATGAATGAAGAGCTTTTGGAAAAGAATGTTCGTTTAGAAGAAACAAATGGGTTGTTGAGAAATGAAAATAATATTTTGTTGTCTAAAGTTGAATCTCAAAACTCTTCTTCTGATTTTGTAAAAAGTTAAAATGAAGAGTTGATTTTAAATTGAAAGAATTACTTCATCTTTAGAAGAATTCCATCAGTTGATATCTTTGCATTATTATTCCATTGATTCTTTATAAACAAAATAATGAATTTATCTCTAAAATTAGTTTATTTGAAAAGGAGAATGAAATCTTTAGTGCAAAATGGATTCTCTTACCTCTATGCATAATGATTTAATAATTAAGTATGGCAACCATAAAACCGAACCATCTCATGCTTGCTTTGTTGATACTCATCATCATAGTATGCCGCATGATCACTCTCATGCTCATTTTAATACATGCACACATACTAGTATTAGGTGGTTCAATTGTTCTCGCATTGGACATATGATTTTTGCTTGTCATATTTGTAGGAATTTCACTACCAATGCTAGATTACATGTTGCATGGTTTCCCAAAGCTAACAAATCGATTATAAGTTTATACGAATACCAAAGTCTTCGCCTAATTGTGTAGGTAGAGCAACATTCATCGAACATAGCATCGCGGGACATGTTGGTGGTTGTAGTGCTACAAAGGTCATCTTCCAAGCAATTGCACCAACACAAACGTGGCCACTAGAGCCACTGAGGTAGCATGGTTTATTTCATAGAATCTAGCATGTTTGAAGGTTTGCTACTAGCCTACATTGATATTGTCAAATACTTGTCGATTATAAATCAATGTGAGAAATGTTTCTAGCATGCTTAGTTTAGTTTCCTTTAGTGATGATTCTTACCTTGTAAAACCAAGTATGCCTAGTATTTATATTAAATTGTTAGATCATATTAAAAGGTTTAATTTATTATCTTTCAAATAATGTGACACCTTCTCTTTGCATGCTCTATTCTCAACTTATTTAGTTAACCTCTAGCATGCTTCACACTCCATTTCATATGATCTTTTGATTTCTCTTTGACTTGATTCGGGTTTTTCATTACCTTGATCTTTATGTCTTTGAAAATAGTTATCTTTCTCCCTTTTTCTGCTATATACAATATATCTGTTTTGTGAACATATAAGTTATACACAAGTTCGTCATGACTTGACAAATATATCTTAATACTTTTATCCTCAAATTTGTGCTTACCTTATATTTTTACTCTTGATTTTATGTTCCAATCCATATATTTCTCTGAACGAATTATATCAATGCATACCTCTTTTACTCCATTTTTGATCTTCTTGGCTTTTTGTTTTAAGTATACAGGTCTAAAAGATTATAGTTATCCGCTTATATTTTCATGTATATCCATCTACTGATATTTTCTTTGATTTAATCTTTTAAGCTTTAATTGTAATATCTTTGCTCATGGGACATGTTGAGAGGACACATGTACTCATGTTTTGCTTATGACTAATTATTGTATTCATATTATGAATTACATGTACTTTAATTTTGATATCTTATCATTTTCTAGTATTAGTGCTCCTTTCGATTCTTGTCTTTATTAGGATCTTCTCGTGCACTAAGAACCTTTTTAAAAAATATTTTATTACTTTAGCCACAATTGGAGCAACTACCTTTCAAGATTAAAATGATATTTGCTCATTGCTCTTATCCTTTGGGTTTTTTTTTTTTTTTGTTTGGAATATTCTAAATTTATAATCCAATGATTTATTATATAGTAGCATATAAGGATACACTGTAATTGATACACTATATTCATGGTGTTTATATCTACACATATGTACGAGTTTTTGATTGATTTTTTAGAGTATATTCTTACTTCATATGTATATCAATAAGTGTACTTTTGATCTTAAATTTTATTATCTTGGTATAGAACTTTTTCTTGGCAAAATGATTAGTTTATATTTTTTATGAACACCTTTTTGGCCTTATCTTGATTATAATTTTTCTTTCTCTTGTTTTTTATGTCATCATTTGTACTCTTTCCTTGCTTAATTAAGAGTCTATATTATCATTTTGGTTGACCAAAATGTATGCTCCTGTCAGATACTCTTAGTTTGCTCAAGAATAATTAGTGTTAGTGACTTAAGGATCAATGGTTGCATCTATCTCGATATCTGTCCACATCATTTACCTTAAAGGTAAACAAACTTGTATTTTATGTTTCTCTCTTAAGCTACATTACCATGGTTCACCTTCACTACTTGTTTTATAAGTTTGATTTTGATGTATTGGTTGAACAAGATTATTCCTATTCTTGTTTCATACTCATATATATGTATTAACATTTTTGGTTTTATAAACATATATTAGTGGTATATCTTTGTTGAGATTTTTATACTCTATTTAAATATATATACACAATTATTGTTTTTAACAAACCCTTGGCTAGATTAACTTTTCATATTGGGTTGTTTTAAGTTGCATGTGATTATCTAGTTTAAACAATCACCGCCATTAGTCACAAGAAAGAATTAATGATATATCTCTCACAATTGAGTTATGATTTTATTGTGTATTCCAATATATTTCATCAAGCACGCGCACGCGTGCGCACACACACATATATATATAGGAATGGTAGCTTAAGATATATATATATATATATATATATATATATATATATATATATATATAAACGGGATATGAGCCATAGTGCTTATTTTTCTACATGAGTCATGCACATGTGGACCAATAGGAATACACTTCCACATCTCATGTGCACCCATGTGCACTGGTAGACTCTATTCATATTGGTCCACATATGCATGGCTCATGTAGGAAAATAAGCACTATAGCTCATATCCCGTTTACCATATATATATATATATATATATATATATATATATATATATATATATATATATATATATGGGAGCGGATCGGTAGCCCCGCGGCACACATATATATATAGGAATGGTAGCTTAAGAGATATATATATATATATATATATATATATATATATATATATATATATATAAACGGGATATGAGCCATAGTGCTTATTTTTCTACATGAGTCATGCACATGTGGACCAATAGGAATACACTTCCACATCTCATGTGCACCCATGTGCACTGGTAGACTCTATTCATATTGGTCCACATATGCATGGCTCATGTAGGAAAATAAGCACTATAGCTCATATCCCGTTTACCATATATATATATATATATATATATATATATATATATATATATATATGGGAGCGGATCGGTAGCCCCACGGAACCACGTCGCTCCCGACCGTTGGATCGAGCGCCCCCCCTCCGGACGCGCGTGCGGGCCCCCCGATCCGACGGACGAGGGGAGGGTGGGACTCGAGCGGGGCTCCGGGGGCGGGTCTTTTGATCCGCACCATATATATATATATATATATATTCACTCTTTTCCTATGTTTTTATGTTGCATCTCCATATGAATCTCTAAATGACTTTAGCTACCTCTTGTTTTGTGAAATTTTATACTCGATTTTGATTTGAGAATCTTTGATTTAGTATTTTAGAGATGTTTATTGGGTCATATACGAGTTATATGAAACTCATATGAAATATGATCCAAATAGTTTAGTAGTTCAAGGTTATTTAAATTATGTGGTTATCAAGTTGATTCATTACTCTACTAAGACTACTCTTTTGTTACCATATATGAGCCTTTGCTATTTGAACTAATTTTGGACTCTATCTAAATATTAGCATGGTTTATTCCTTACCCCATTATGGATACATATATGGTAAAGTGTATTAGTCCATGTAAAAGTAATAAAATTGGTTTATTCTCATTTAATTAGATAATCATGAACATAATTCTTTTTGTTTTAAGAGTTTTTTTTTTAGATCCACATCATATGTATTGTTATTTGATTTTTATCCATTAGTTCATAATATGATATCACATGGCTTAGATATGCTTAATTTGCTTACTACGAAAATTTTGTATAAGTCTAACATCTCTTTATGATATTTTTGGAGATATATTTTTGAATTGAGTATTTAGTATTTAACATTTTATCAAATGAGAGAAATACTTGTTCCTTCTGGGTATTGATAACCATCACTCAATGATTTGATCGTGATTTACATGAATTTAGTTAATGGGAAGAAAATCGATTGATTTTCTCTATGAGGGTGTTATTTGTTTATATCTAGATATGCATATTTTAAGATGGAGCAAATTAATTGCCTTGGTGTATCCTATACCCTTCAATATGTTGTACATCTAGTATATCATGATCCCCTAATTCCTATTTGAAAAATGTTTATATGTTCATGATACCTTTATATCTGGAGGTTTTATAAGAGAGCATAATATAACTACTAGATTATCTATATTCATCTCTCTCACACATTGCTTTAAAGTTGAATATTTACTTATTAACTTTAGTATATTCCTTGCCTTTTCCAATGCATGTTGATTTCTATTAGATATATTATTATGTGTATTGAGTTCATATGTGTACTCTTTTGACATGTATTTGTTATACTCTTTCATATGTCGAATTTGTTTTGATGTCTTTGGCTTTTGTTCTTCTACCCAAACTCATGTCTTATATCAAGAATGGTAATATTTTGAGGGGGAGATAAGTCGACTGAATATATCATTCTCAAGTAGATATACTCTCTTGCCTTCATGTTTCTTCACCGAGTATTAATATGCATGACAAGGTAATTGAGTTCATATACATGAACTTGGATAATCGGCTAGATTTTACTCGAGAAATAGTAAAATATATTAATGTTATTAATTATGGTTTCTCCATTGATCACATATCTTCACATGGAATTGATTCACCAATTTGTATGGGTAAATTAGAAATCACATTCAAATTCTTTGATCAATGTTATATTATTTTGGTTTCTCCATTGATCACATATTTTCACATGGAATTGATTCACCAATTTGTATGGACAAATTGGAAATCACATTCAAATTCTTTGATCAATGTCATATTATTTTCTAACAATTTCATTGTCGACTATTTTATGTGCAATATATAACCTTTCTTGTTTGTGCCAAACAACTTCATGTTGGACATATGCCACATCAAAATGGAATTACAATATTTATATCCATAATAGTTTGTGTCTTCTTCTAATGATTTCTTGATGACCAAAATATTTATGGATAATTTCTTTTTGCTATTCCAATTTCAATCTACTTCGTGATGACAAGCTACTTATTATCTTTCGATTTTTTTTGCACTCTATTCATGTTTTTTACTTTGAACATGATTGTCTATGTTTTTATTTTCTCTTTCTCTGATTTACTTACTATCATTTCCTTTTAACATTAGGAAGAGAGCTTCTTTTTTATCATGACAAAGGGGAAGAGGAATTTTAAGTTTACATATTAGTGATCTATGCTCAAATTGTATTTATTTTAAACATAACTGATTTGTCATAATAAAAAATGAGGAGATTGTTAGCCCAATAATTAATTGAGTTTTTGATAACAGCTAATCGATTAATTTCTCATTATAATATCATAAACTGTAAATCTTGATTTACGTAATTTATCTTTATTCACACGTATATTCATGATATCTACTGGCAATTCTCTTTATCCACACTTGCACTCTCTTTATCTATTACTATCGGATTCACGTTATCTATTACTCTTAGATAAAATATAGATATGTTATTACTATTCCCTTTATCCACACTTGCTCTTACGAGATCTTTATCAGCGTTGGATATTTAAATTCTCTTTACATATTCTCCTTAGCCACACTCGTACTCACAAGATCAATATTGGATACATATATTCTTATTATCCACAATTGCATTTTACGAAATCTTTATCGGAGTTGGATATCAGATACTTGCTTAGATACTTGCTTGTTATTATGCATATTGCTTTGTATGGCTAACTCTATTTTGTAGAAAAAAAAATCGAATAATTCAAAACAAGAATAGTCGTGGTAATGTGCCAATAGTATGAAAAAAAAAAACCAAGTTGAGCCAAAGATGCAAGAAACTCAAGTCGTATCAAAGTTATACTTGAACACAAAAACTTACGAAGATACCAAAGCATTGACCAAAAGCCAAAGAGCTACCAAAGATGGACAAATATAAAGAGACAAACAATCACATATGAAGGGTTGAGCACACACTCAGGAAGGGTCACGTTAATCAAAATATTTCAAGATCGATCAAATCTCAAGATACTCTGTCCTTTGTATCGTCCTTCATTTTGAGTTACCATAGGTAAAAAATGATGTAACTCATGTAGGTAAAGGATATTAAAAGCTCAATCATAGCCTTTGAATATTCTTAGAATTGAAACCCTAAGCCATATCTTCCTAGAACTCTTGAAAACCTGGCATAATTAGGATATTATCCAAGCCAACGACATGTTGGTGGTACACCGCTCGTATGCTTAAATTGCATATTTGTTCCAACAAATTTTGTGCATACTAATAAGCACAAAATAGCATACCGGGTATGCCATCGGTATTCTTAGAAACGAAAGTGAGCACTAAACAACAAGCCAACGACACACCACCGATATGTTGTCGATATACCGGCAGTTCACCGTCTGTATGTTCTTGAGTCTGATCGGATTGTTTTCTCATTCTGTAACGACTCTCTTTATAGTCGTTACTATACAGATAGACATAATATCGGTAAGTCGTTTTTTGGAGGGTTATAAATATGATTCATCCCCTTTCCTTCTCACTTATCTTCTTGGAGCCTATACTTGAAAATTTTCTACTCCAAATCTCTCAACATTTAAGAGCTTTCAAATGTTATTGCTTGTGATAAAGTAAAGTTCGAGCTGTAATTGAGATCTTCAATTGTTGTAACAAGATCACTCATGTTTCTTGAAATAGGTTGAGGTCCGCAAGCTTTCGAATCAAAGCTTGTGTTGAAGTCAGCGAACCATTCGAATAAAAGCTCGTCTATATGAAGTTGGCGAGTCCTTCGGATCAAAGGTCCCAAGTGTAACTATTTTCATAATAGTGGATTAAAGCCAGAGAGAATTTCGGGACTAGAGTGCCTCAACGAGGATTCCAGGATACATCGGGTGTTTGCATCTTGTCTTACTTTATAGTACTTATTTTTAAATAGCTAATTAGCATAATTTAATTGGGCTTAAATTTCTTATAACCCTATTCACCCCCACCCCCACCCTCTAGGATTCTTTCATTAACATCGTTAAAAGCTACGCAAAGAAGTAATGAGAGTGACAAACTTTTATTACAAGTAGTAGTTTCCTTGGATCTGCATTTCTTCAGGACTTTAATTACAATATTGGATGATTATATTTTTATGTCGTTCCTTTTTTGTTTACAATGGAAAGGAACACCAAAACAAACTAGGCTGTAATAAAGCTTACACTGCTGCTATCACCCAACAGATAAGGCATGCCCACAGGTGGAGCAAAGAACTCTTTCATCTCGCATCAAAGTGTTACACCAAGATTTGTCGTATAACCCATCAGTTTGTTTCCCCTGCGAAGGACATGAGTCAACTTCCAATGATCCAAGCTAGTCAGAAGGTTTGCGACATTCCTCAATGTATGCCTAGAGGGTGAACCGAGCTGTCTGCTTCCAAGATGGCATGAATTGTCGAGGTTGAGCCTGACTCTATGATGAGATTCTTGTAGCCAGCTCTTACAACTATGTTTAGTCCTTTGCAAAGCTCCATCTAAAAATATCTGCAAGTCCACCAAAACACGCAAAGCCATCCAACCATCTTCCATTTCTATCACGGGATAAACCGAACATTTCCGCTCTTAAATTGTATCATGTTACCTCTTCATCTAGACTTTTGTAGTCTAAAAGAATTTGGAGGATGTTTCCTGGTTGTGTGAGCTTAATAAAGTGCATAACCAGAAGCTAGGCGTACCAATCAATTGAGGCTTTGGTAGGGGAAAGGGAGGACTTGGCTTTGAAGCCAAGGACTAGTCCTTACTCTCAAAAAAGATTATGCAAAAATGTAGGCTTACCTACCAGCCAACTAGCCTCTAAGTTTTATGGCAAGGCCCTCTCTTGTACATATCTACCTTAACTCAGAAGTAGGCACCAAAGTAGAGGCTTGACAAGAATCAGTCATAAAACTTTGTCGATTCATTTATGAAGTTTTCTCATGTTTGATAGCCAAATCCATTTGGGTGAGATAGAGCTTAAATGCCAACCTCATTCATATAGGAAAGGGCTTACAAGTATGGGACAAAGCTTACTAGACTGAACAAATAATTCAGCAGTATGGTTAAATAACATTCTAAAGTAAAAAAGAAGAAGAATGAAGGGGACAAGGCATTTTTACTCCTTCAATAACAGCTGCCATGTCGCGTTCTATCATTTGCAGGACCATTTGCCCAATAAGCAATGTGATCATTTTGCGTCTGATAGTAAGACCCATACCATCAGCAAGATCAAAGACACATGTCAGCACCAGATGCTGCGACTTGTCTTACCTGGAAATGACAGACTTGTGCACTGATGGTGCCATACAGATTCATGAGAGCCCTTTCGATGGGTCATTTCCTGGAAAGGGCTGTCATGAATCCATATTTGAACAATTATTAAATCCAAAATGAAGCTCCCTATAGATGATAGTTTGGTTCCAGAGTATGCGGAAGCCATGATTATAAAATAGAAACAGTTTCGAAACATACATATGTTTAAGGTGAAGCAATGAAAATAAATATACTGCATGTTAGTATCATGTCAAGCAGAACACAATAACTCCATCCAAAGCAAAGCAGGAAGCATCTAGGAACCACAATGTCAACAGAAATAATTGAGGTCAATTACAAGTTATATATATGACTTCTGCAAACTGGCAAGAAAGAATACAATATACATAAAAGTAAGAAAAAGTGCACCTTCAAAGAAGATAGTTCACGCATGCCCTTCTCAACTAAAAGCATGTTCTCAATATTCCCCTCTCCAGCCAGATCATTTATATCAAACCCTTTGTCCTCTAAATCAGCTTTAACTGTTAGGTGAGACAAATCAGAGTTAAGACGAAACCCAGAAGGCTCAAGTATAATGGAGCATGTTTTATATTTTACATTCAATTATTTCTTATTGATAGTTAAGTAGATAATGAAAGAAGATTATATATGAAATGCTAACCCGATGCATCCCTAGCCTTCTCCCCAGCAGATAAAACAACTTCCACAGGAAGTGGGGCCAAGGATGACCAGTACTCTTGCTTTCTTTCAGCAATATCTGCATGTATACCTGACATAAAAGCACCAATTAGTCTTTAATATCCTGGGACAGCTTGACATCAGCACTGTAAGATAAATCCTAAGTTGGCTCATAGTAGAGAGAGAGAGAGAGAGAGAGAGAGAGAGAGAGAGAGAGAGAGAGAGAGAGTAATGCCATTCTTTTTCACTTTTTGGTTTAACGTGTCATAGATGAATGCTACCTCATTGTCAGGAATCTTCATAGTTTAGGAAAACTTGAAGGGTGCTCCTTGGTTGATGATGGCTTGCCTACCTGCCAACTGTTCGTCTAGGATTTATGGCATGACACTCTCATGCTCAGAGTTCACAACTACCTTGGCTAGGAATGCCACCGTTCACGTCACATCAAACAGTGGTCACAAGAATTTTGTCATTTGTTTGGAGCCTTTCTTATGCTACATGGTACATAGCCTCCCCCATTCTGATAGGAGAAGACTCGGATGATAATGAGATGATTGGGGATATTAAAATGGATAATACTACCTCATTGGTTTTTTTACTTATCTCTTCTTCTTATTCTCTTTATTTCTGTCTTTGTTCTTAATGTTGGAGTCAAAGACAAGGAATCATACTCTTATCACTTTGCACCATAACAAGTAAACAAGTACCCTAGAAATATATCATATTAATACACGATATAAATTTACTTTAGGTGGATGTTAGTACACCAGTCTTGTGTACATGTATTGTTCTCACATGTGGTATTATTTCCTGTTAGTGTCAACATTCTCTCTGCCTTGTATATTGTGCTGCACTTCCCTTGAGGAATGAACAGGTAATTGCACCAACTTTTCCAATAATTATATTATCACATTTGTTGGTACAGTGGGCCACATAGAGCCACACGAGTTGCGGCACAAGATATGGCATGGTCCGTATGACTTAAAAGGGAACCCATTATTAAGTCATGGAATCTCCCATATACTAATTACTCGGCATATCCCATCCAATCTGGTGTGAGACTAAGCTTTGATCTAGGCTCCTCCCACTTGAAATGATGTCATTCGACCTAGCATCTCATGGATCACATCTAGTATACAAAAGTTAGAGAACAATATTTATGTTTTATGTCTGAAGTCATAAGCTTTGGTTTATGATCTATGATTTTCCACTAGCCTACCTTTGTGACTAACATGGAGGATCATTATATAAGTATCTTATAAATGTCCACATAGGAAGGATCTTTTGACACTCAATTCAAGCATGGATTGATTATGTTTAGTACTGGAATAGAAACAGGAAATAGTATATTGTTACTGTCATAAGTTTGAATTGAGCAATATGACATCCACCTGTATCCATAGTATGAATTCAACTCAGACTAAATCGATTAATACAATCTCCAAAACAGATTTAATAGGAGAGACTAGTTATGCAAAGCAACTGGTCTACCCACCATATATTCACTCCCGAAGATAGTTGAAGGAGGAAGAAAACTCAAGCGATAAAAAAGAACATTAAAGGTGGTTGACGATTCGGCAACTTAAATTGAATGAATATCTAATAATTTTAAGATGAAAACTATACATTGTATCTTATATGAAATTTTGGTAAGAGCATATACCATGCTGAATGCATAATTTCCAGTATCGAGCAAGCCAACACCTCTTCAGAACCACCTCCTCCTGAGATATATTATCCAGGAAGCAATTGGACCATTGAGGGGAAGACGAAAAAGAAGTGTTAAAAACAAAATGGGAAATACCATCTGTTCTTGATTTAGTATCATTCTCTGAGCAATTGATCTAAGAGTTCTGAGTTCGGATTCTGCTTCTTGAATATGTTCAACTGTAGATACTGCATCATTCCTAGCTGCCTATCATGTAAATCAAAATCATCTCCCTTTAGCAGGCCATAAAAAGGTCTGAAATGGTCACATATTACGGCAGAAACCAGGAAATCATATATTGTATAAAACATAAACCTTTGCTTCCATATGAAGGGTTACAATATCTTCACTTTTAACATCATTATTCCGTGAATTAGTTCTACTAGCAACCTGCGAAAGAAATGTATCTCAAAACTCTAGATAGTACAGAAATCACATCACTTTCCACATTTCAACTTTCAGAAATTAATTATCATAAGAACCCAAGTAATAATGGATTTGTCCCTAAATGAAAAGAAAGATCAGAAAATCCAGATTCAGCAACCTGAATTATGCATCATACAAGGACCAGTCAACAAGACAGTCGGTTGTGTAGTCATCTGGGTCATTCTCTGGAAAAGACCTGGCTTAAGTTCAAGTGATATGCAGAACATGAAGCAGTTAACTGGCCAGTCAACTTCGCACTTGACCAGTGCAACAATAGTTACCTGCGTCACGGTCACTAGATACATGGTACGATATCGGTTACAGGATACGCTACTATTCATTGTACGCAGTGCAAGGGGGGTAATCTCAAGCAGTACGTTGGGGTTCTCTTAAGAGCAATTAGTTAGTGTGTGTGTGTGTGTGTGTGTGTGTATGTATCTTTGTGTTTATTAGGGAAGAATTTGTAGCGAATCCTACACCAACACCAACCTACTATTGTATGCTTCATTTTGATAATTATTTAATTTTATTGTCTTTTATATTATCTTTTGATTAATAGTTTTGTTGAACTTCATATAGTAAGATCCTTTCTACATTCGGATCGGAAGCCTTCCAAAATCAGGGTCGCTGGATCCGGAACGCAGTTCCAAGGGGGTATGGGGATCCCGGGTAACTATGGCTGCAACTACTGGATTATCTGGTGGAAAGCTGTTCTCAGAATGCATGCAGGACAACACCATTCAACTGTACAAACTTCAATTACTCACTAGAAAATCTATTGTTCAGCTTTAACAGAGGAAGACCACTTGTTGAGTCTAAATAAACAGATAAAGTCATATTATGTGGTTGTAGTTGTCAAAGGATCTGTCCTACTAATTGACATGATACCTTCCTACATATAGACATAATTAACCATCTTAATGTAGTTTGTCCTCTGAGAAGGCAATGCAACTGCGATACGAAGTAGCAGGGGAAGCTGATGCATACGACATCATGTAGTGGCGATGTTTCTTTCTATTTCTAAGTACAAACTAGCAATTAAGCTTGTATATCTCCCACATAGGCATCTGAAAAATATGACATGACGTAGTGAGAAGTTAAAGGTGGCGCCAATTGAGGACAAGATGAAAGAAATCGACTTAGGTGGTTTGGACATGCGCAACACAGACCAATAGATGTTTCCGTAAGAAGCGATAATGTAGTAGTTAATGGAATCGCTAGGACTAGAGGTAGGCCTAGACCACTATGGTTTGAAGTTTTAAAGAAGGATATTGATTTCCTTGGAAGAAAAGGATTCAAACAGCCCCATAAATTTGGGATAAACGTTTTGTTGTTGTAGATATCTGAAAAATATGCAGCAAGTGTTGTTAACTCGGTTTATAGATTTGCCTTCTCTCCAATAATATGTTGCATAGCATTAATTATGATATATAGTAACTCCCTTTGTTAGCCTCCCCAAAAATTGGATAGAACTCATAAAAGCTTTGTTCTTGTAGTACACTTCATAGTAACTGACACCCAATTGTCTTGTAGGATTATAGAAAGCATACATGTTTCTCATAATGGTATATAAATATGGCACCATGGCACTAAGTAACTGGACAGTCATCAGGTTAGCAACCAGAACTATCTTTGGCTGAGGCTTCACAGTCAAGACATCGCCCATGGCAGCTACAAAATAAGTCACAGATTATAAACCATTATCTTAGCTCCATAACTAGTTTCCTTCCTCTTAAGATTCTCCTTTGATCATGTATATATAGACGTTTCCTTCCTCTTAAGATTCTCCTTTGATCATGTATATTTCTATAACTCTCCAAAGTAGATTGCAATTGGACAATGTCACTCCTTGACCATAGTCATGTCCCATATTTGCCCTTATGGCTCCAACTTGCTTGATTATGAATTCTCGATATAAAGTGATATACCCAAAGTACTTCCTCAGAATGAAGAGAAACAAATCTTAAAACTTGAGGAACCCAGAATTTGTATCGACAAAAGAAAACCACATAGACAAAACTGGATATTGTATTTATGATCTGTAGCTGATGGAATATGCAACTGTATCCGCTAATGCATTATTTCCCAAACATAATCTCCATGAAATCTGTTATGCAGAAGTCTAAATATGAGACTTTGTGATGCAATGTTAATCATAAAGAAAACAAACTATTAATAAATGAACATTGCTTACATAACAAAGTTACACTGGGTGGATAACTGTTAAGTGACATTGCTCATAGTGAGCATCATTAGAGAAAAGAACCTGTCTCTCACGTTGTCTTGGTCTAGACTCTGCTTCCTCACACCTTTCCTCTGCAACTCGAAGCTGGTAAGTCGTAAATTAGCATGAGAAAGCAGAAGACATATGGAACAAGAACACGAGATAAAGCTTCAACATTAAAACAGAAAAATTCCAACTTGTGATTAGTATCTCACCTTTTCTAGAATATTTTCATTTTCTTCCTGTAGTCCATCAATCTGGAATTAAAAACAACTAACATGTAAGAACCCTAAAAACCATTTATGAAGGTAATAGATCCATACCTTCCTTTATAAAATCAAGAATAATGAAAGAAGAAGACAATATTAGTGGATAAGAGCAGGACATCATAAACATGATATAGGAATATCTTTCTGAAGCTATATGTTAAATAGCTTGCCTAATCACCTCATCTTGAACCATAGAAGACGAACACAAGCTACAGGTTTCTCTCATATTTAAAGCACCCAGATCCAAAGACGGAGCTAGGAAGGGGCCAGGTGGGGGCATGTGCCCCACCTGAACTTCCATTTCTAGTTGATATTAGGACCATTTCTAGTTGATATTAGGATGGTATGTCCCACCTAAATTTGGTATGACTAGAAAGATATCTTAAACTGAATAAATTACCATATTTCATTAATAAAAGGATTTTTTTATGGAATATCTATTAGCCATATCAATAACTGTAATCATTCCATAAATTTAGCAACAAATAGCTTATAATTGCTTATATGACGGGATAAGAAAGATAGTAATTACTTCTGATATTTTACTTATTACAATAACAAACAAACAAACAATTTGCTTGCAACTATGCGAGTTTCGGAAGTCAGAAGAGTGAGCCATTCATCATCTCACGGAACTCTCTAGTAATATTTTGTTAGACTAATTAAGATTAAACAACAATGGTACGGATTTTCTCAATTTTTAATCTACATATATGATGGAAATTAAAACATATACATAATGTTAATTCTATGCTTGTAACTTGCCAATTCTCTAAAATTCCTACAAGATTTGCCTTAAGCATGAATAGATAAAAAAAAAAATCAAGGTTTGTAGTATTGGAATCAGTATCAGACCCTTCCTGTGCGTATCGGGTTTGGCGGTATCGGCAATATCGTCGGTTTCAAATCGAAATATAAATTTTTTTTGTATCGGAAAGCAAAGAATTATTATTATTTTTGAAAAATATTTTTTTTAATAGATTTAGGAATAATTTTAAGTATTTTATTTGTTGTTTCTTAGTAATTTTAAAATTGAATGAAATAATAGTCACCATTGCTGATTGGTTTACCTAAAATAAATAAGTTTTCTTCATATACATGCATTTACAATCTTATTATACTTTTACACTCTTGTTGATTGGTCTTTTTCGTTCAATTTTCTTTACCGAATCGACTGGGAAAGAGACCCCCAACGTCAGTATAGATAGCGGTTGATATCATATCGAGACATGTCAAACCGTATCGATATCTGCCGCATCGTATCGGTATCGGCCGATACTGCAAGATATGAAAAACACAACATCATATATAATTCATTAACTTGATTTTATTTATTTATTTTTGGTGTACTACTTGTTCATATATAGTAATCATAAAAAATGTTCATGTATAAACTTATGTGAAGATAGATAATGATGCCTCACCTGACTTATAGTCCTGGCTCCGCCCCTGCCCAGATCAACAGACATCCTAAACATAAATAAGCATGTCAGCCTTAATTAAAAAATATTAAATAAATAATTGACAAAACTCCTCTGCTAAACCCAGCACAAAATAGAGTATGCATTTTGCTATAACAACTTAAGCCAAATAGTGAAAACGAATGACATTAACCGTTCATCATGATCTACACATTGCCTACAAATGAAATATATATAATCAACAACTTAAGCAGATTGGATAATTCTAACACATCAAGAAAAATCAAAATGGAAAAAAAATATTAGGCAACGAAACAACTCCCATAGAGGCCAATTGTTAGAAGACCATTTTTAAATATATTACATACATCATAGAAACAGAATCAACACCACTAAATATTACAAAATTTGCATACTCTGTTCAATACAGCTGGCATAGAATGTATAGTTGACTTGTTATAGTATTCATCTGACAAAAGTTCCATACGAAGAACACGAGAACCATCTAAATTCCTAGTAGAAACATTAAAAAATAATTCAGATCATTAAAATATTTGCTAATTTATACTTTAGTAAGAGAAAAGGTTAAAGCATACAAAGAAGTTAGAGTTAACCTTTTCTCTCTTCTGTTACTGACAGGAGACTCAGATGAAATCGAAGCAATTTCTTTTCTGTTAATAACAGGAGGGTCTGATGATGCTGTAGTAATAACTGGTCTTGGTGATGGCTTGATAGGCGGTATCATCGCAGGTTGCTTTGCTACTATAGAAGGTCGGGCAGCAGATGTTGTACGAACAGAAGAAGTTTGTTCAGCAAGGTAGCGACCTAACTAAAAGGAAAAAGACAAGTATTTGACAAATCAAATTCTGTAAGCATTGAAACATAACAAAGATTAACCATGACAATTTGCTAAAGGATTAACCCAAGTCAAATAACTAATAAGAATAAAATAGTTTAGCCTAATCACTAATAGACAATCAGCACAACTGAGAAGTCAGTTAGGAAGGAGAAAAACCCAAGTTCGAAACATGGGAGTCCATACAGTGGACGCAGTCCTTATTTCTCAAGAAAGAAATAAATGCCAATGCAACACCACTCTCAAAAACAAGAAGAAGAACAAGAATAAATCCTTTATCACAACCATGGATAGGCTATTTGAATCTGTTTCTTCCTCTCTTAACATTATGAGCACCACCCAGCACGAAATCTTTGTCGTTGATTTGTAAAAAGATTAACAACTAATGCTAAAACATCTGTGTAAAAAGGTAGTTACCTATGTTCAAATATGGATACGGGACACAAACATATTCAAATAGGTGTAAAGGTAGTTACCTATGTTGCATCAGTATGGCATGGGTACGGACACAATACAGATACAAACATTATTTTGCCATCTCCGTGCAACATAGAGAAAGGCAATCAAGTGATTTGGATTCCTTTATGTCAATATCTTGTAATGCTCCCTAATGCCAATGCAAATAGGAGGGATTGCATGAGATATTGAGATATCTGCATAAAGAGAAATTGTCAATATCTTATGCAATCCCTCATATTTGCATTGATACTAGCATTACAATGGATCCAAATTCGACAATCAAGAGGCAGTGCATCAATGGACCAAGAACTGATCAAATCAACCATCCCAATGCGCAATTTTTCAACATGGATACAAGATAGGCTTCACGGTATTTTGCTATAGATGATTAGACATTGAAACGCACTCTTAATGGAGCATCTGTGTGCGCAAAATAGGTAGGAAGATACTGTAATATGTAGGTGCCAAATAGCCAACATCAAGAATTCAAGTTGAAAATTGAAACATTATAATCATAAGCAGAATGACTTATTGTCTTGATAATACAAACACATACATGGAGAGGAAAGCAAGGTTCGCAATATCAGTAAAGGACCTTTCCTATGAGTGTCGGGATTGACCGGATACATATCGGCAGCTTTTTATTGGAGTATCGAATTTTTTAGTATCAAAAAGCAAATAAATTATTAAAAATTTAGAAAAAATATTGCATACATTCAGGCATAATTTTAAGTATTTTTTGTGTTATTTTTAGCAGTTTTAAAATTGAATCAAATAATAGTCACCATTGCTGATTGGTTTACATGCAATAAATGTGTTTTATTCATTTACATTATTTTACAACCTTACTATAGTTTTACACTCTTGTTGATTGGTCTTTTTTCATTCAATTTCTTCGCCGAATTGACTCGGAAAGAGAATCCCAACATCGGTATCGGCCAGTATGGTAACGATCGGTATCATATCGGGACATGCCAAACTGTATTGGTTTCGGTCGATACTATAAACTATGGAGGAAAAATAAAAGGAACTATTTCATAAATATTCACCCATGCTAAAAAAAATAGGGAAAAGACTCACCATTGTGGAAAACATGTTCTAAATAAAGTATACACAAGTGAATAATATATCATGCGCTAAATCATTCACCAAAAGTAGTCATCTTTTGTCCAACGATATATCGGTAGTATGTCGTCGACGTGTTACCAGTATACCAAAAGAGCACAAATTATACACCAAAATACATTGGTCCTTTTTGCAAAATGTGATATACACCAGGATACTAAACAATTGTTTCCAATCTTGATACATTGCTTCGACTCCTTTCGGGCTTTTTTAAATCCTCACACGGCACCCATAACACTTCGTAGTTGAAAACGAGTCATATCTAACAATCTCCACATTGGCGAGTTAATCAACTAGCCACCTAATGAGAATGTTGTCAATACTCCGTGTTCCTTTAACTAACTTTAGCTCCGACTTTGATTTTCTCCCCACTGTCACGATCTTTAGCTAGTACAACGAAACTAACCATTGCCACAGTATTGTCCAAAGCTGAGTATGGCCATTGATATGGTCTTAACCCGGAATTGAGAAACTAAATCTTACACGATTTTTGCCCAGAACCGTACAACTGTTATGATCCTCCTACCGAGGCCGAGAACTTTCCTCCAACTAGAGTACTAGAAGTCAAGACGAACTTAAACTTCGCTGCAGGAACCATCTTTGTTAGCATGTCTATCATGTTTCCTTATTATCAATCTTCAAGAGATCAATCTCTTTATTGTACCATTTTCTTATCTTGTAATACCACACATCGATGTGTTTCTTCCGACTATTATATATTGAATTCTTAGCGAGATGAATCACACTTTGGCTGTCATAAAACATCGAAACCTGCACTTTCTCGAACCTTAACTCACTAACAATGCCTCTTAATAGAGGACCTTCTTGGATGCCTTGGATGTCTTGATTGTCGCCATGTATTCTGATTCCGCAATGGAAAGAGCAACAATATCCTGAAATGTTGACTTATCTTGGTATTGTTTATTACCCCTTAGATGCCGATGATCCTTCAGAAAACTTTGTCACATCTTCCGTGATGTGGTCCCAAAGGTCTTGACCTTTAAGAAAACTTTGAATATAGGACATCCATAGGAAGTAACTCTTCCCATCCAATTTCACAGTGAAAATCTATGATGAAACTTCATTAAGATATGGATCTCGTTGCGATTGACAAGGTTAGGATTGCAGTCGGTAGTCTTGTCGACATTTGGTAGACTACTACTTCAGGAATCCAATTTGATAAGGAGAGGAAGAAGGACAATTGATGAGATTAGAGGGTACATGGATGGACGCTCTAATACCATGATACGCTTAGAGGAGAAAGATTTTATATGGAAATATTTCTTGACTTCTTTCTTAATGATTAAGGGGAAGAATACCTTTCATATACAAATTACATCAAGCAAATAACGAAAAATAATTACACCTAGATGGCTAACTATAATACACAGTTATGTCAATATAGTACAATATTATGGTTAAATAATTAGTTGGCAGTATTTCCATATCCTGGTTTACTTTCTGATGTAGCCCAATTCCTTTCTCGACGCTAATTAGGTAAGGAGAGAAATTGATGAGAGAAGAGGGCACAAGGAGAGAAATTGATGAGAGAAGAGGGCACAAGGAGAGAAATCCATACCCTCTTCTTCCTCTCTTGGCATATACTTTTTCTCTCTTGAGTCTTGCCCAACACGTGTCATACTTGTCTCCATACAACATAGGCTAGGAAGTAGGGACACTCCAAAATCTCGAGTCGTGTACGCATTGCGATAAAAATATGTGTTGTGTCCTATCTCATTCTTGTCCGTGCAACGTAGGCTATGCAAGCACGTACAAAAAGTTGCCGCCGTGTCCGTGTCGGACACATACTGGACAAGGCGGAGTCACATTGCTATACAGTAAAAAAACACGTAGTGTTTTATGTGTTGTGTCGGATACAATACACAGAAGCCCCAAATTACAAACCATGCCAATATCAATGCCATGTCATGTCCGTGTCGTCTGTGTACGTGCGACATTACCGCAGGGGAGGGGGAGCGGTTGGGGGTGGCGCCGCCGCGGCGGGGGGTGGAGAGGCCGATGGGCATGATGGGGTCGAGGTCCTCGTCGGAGTCCTCGTCGGAGTCGGATTCCCCCTCCTCGTCCCGCGCCATCACCCTGGCCAGCCGCTGGGCCGCGGCGCGCGCCGCGTAGTTCTGGTTCCGCCGGAAGTTCCCCCCCGCCACCCCGGCGGACCCCGACCGGACGTGCCGGTTTATCGGGGACATCATCGGGGAGTTGGGCGCCTGAGCTCCACCACCACCGCCACCACCTCCTCCTCCTCCTCCTCCTCCGCCGCCGCCGGTGGAGGAGGAGGAGATGCTCTTCTGGCGCGAGTACGCAGCCCGAGGGAGCCCCCTCTCCATGGCTTTCTTACTTTGTCTCTCTCTCTCTCGCTCGATGGTGATTTAATTTAGTTTGCTACGTGTAAACAACTCCGGAAGGGAAGGGAAGGGAAGGGAAGGGTCCAACGGTTTAGTACTAAAATAACGGGACCATATATCAAATTTGAAAGTGAACGATTTGTTTAGTTGAGAATTCATATTGTTTGCGTTATGTGCTATTTATATTTACTAGTTATATTTATGTACAACGCACGTAAACTTTTTTTTATAATATTGTTAAAAATTAGATAAAAATTTAAATTAGATTAAAATATATTTTGAATATATTTTAATTAGAATTTATTATATATATATATGATTTAAATTTTGAGAAAATTTGAGTTGCACTTCATTCTATTTATCCATATTCAAGGTATACCCCATCTGATTACCATAATGTATGATATCCTACACTTTTGACAAAAATTGTCTCCAACTAACGGTCAATTTCTTTGACCAACATTTTTGGACAAAAATATCACATTCGTACACGGCAGAGGAGGGGGGACTGGGATGAGGGAAGGGGTATTTCGGTCAAAAAATAACAGTCAAAGCAGTTGACTGTTATTTTTCGTTAAAAGTGGGAGTGTCATACATTATGGTAATCGTGTGGGGTGCACCTTGAATATGGATAAATAAAGTGGGATACAACTCAAATTTTCTTATGAAATCATAAAATATATCTAATATTCAAAATTTATTTTGGATATGTGTTTATTTAGATAATATAATATACTTAGTTTAAATATAATTTGAATATTGAATATATTTTATTATTTATTATACGTTCATTTAGTTACAATAATTTTGGATTTTTTTAACTATGTGAGAACACATACGCGATAGTTAGAAAGATTTTTTTTTTATTTTTTTTATTATTTAGTGGAGGATATACATGTGACTTGGACGACTCATTTTTGAACCGTTTTCAAGACGCATTATAACAGTAAAGATTTATATTTACTAGTTATGCTCAATTCTGTAATATTATTAAAAAATTTAACAAAAATTTAAATTATATTAAAATATTTTAATATATTTTAATTAAATTTTGTTTGTAGTGAAAGCACTCTAGAGGTGAGGGGGTTAAATAGTGTTTAACTAATAATCAATCAAAATTAAGTATGCTAATAAGCAATTTAAAACTTAGTACTAGAAAAGAGACAATAGTATTGACATTCGATGTATCATGATACAAGGCTGGTCCTGAATAATTGAAGGTCCTGTACAAATCTCAAAATGAGGCCCTAAATTTATTTATTCGTATTTTTAAAGATATTATTCTGTGTCTTTATCAAAATATCTGAAGATGTTCTTGACTGTATATTATAACTGAATCTATAGATAGTTACTAAACAAAATAACCAGAGCTCAAATTATCTATATTCAATCACATTACATAGTATAATAAAAATATTTTAGATAGAATATATATTGTCCGTTAAATTGTATATAAATAAAAACTAGGCATACACATCAATGTTTCTTAAATAAAGACTACGACTGCACATCCAAATTCCTAAATTATATAAATAAAAGAAATCTTATCATTATTGTAGAAAATAAAATCCACGTTGGATCTTTATTGTAGAAAATAAATTCATCTAACAATTGAGGGATCTTTAGAAGCAAAATAGCAATAAAACTGCATAGAGATGATAAACAACACACCGGAGCAAGATCTTTGATAAACCCTAGAAATTTTGTATGATTATAAATATGAGTCTTAGAGTCGGTAGGGAATATGAATTGAAGAATTGGAGGTCTTGTGCAGATCCTAGAGTCTAGAAATTGAGGAAGAAATTGAATGACTTAAATTACAAAATTACAAAATAACGACAAAAATATATATATATATATATATATATATATATATATATATATATATATATATATATATATATATATATATATATATATATATATACCTTCTTTTTTGTCCATCCCAAGCATCATCCCTTTCACATCATTTGATGGACTTTAAGCTATCTAAGACTAGATGACTTAAAGTCCATCCAACGGTGTTAACATGGAGGATGTTTGGGGTGGACAAAAAAGAGGTAGATCATGATCCCAACCATATATATATATATATATATATATATATATATATATATATATATATAATTTTTATTTTTGTTTCTTTGAGGCCCCAAAAATTTGGAGGCTCTGTGTGGCTGCACTCTTGGCAAAGCCCCAGGGCCGGCCCTGTCATGATATCATCTGTGAGCAACCCTGTAATCGCCCTTAATTTAGTATCAAGCTATTTTTTTTTTAGTATATGTTTACATATATGTGAAGTTATATATATATATATATATATATATATATATATATATATATATATATATATATAATGTAAGCTCCCTTGATTTTGTTTAAATTAAACTCTAATTATTATCGTCATTATTATTCATCCTATTGTCAATTATTTAAACATTAATTTTTAAGTATATTTTTCTTATTAATAATAGCATTAACATGATTTTCTCTATAGGAGTATCATCATTTATCAATTAACATAATTTTGATAAATCATAGACGTATAATCATTTATGTGTATTATTATTATTATTATTATTATTATTATTATTATTAAGCATGTAGTACTTAAATTATTAATATTTGTGTTTATTTATAAATATTTTATATATAAAATTTCAATTTAATTAATGTTGTTTACATTAGGAATTTTTCAACATTATAATTTATTAAGTATACATATTAAGCAGTAAGTTCTTAGCTTATAATAAGCTTGTATTATATGTTTGAATGTGACCCAGTGGAACGGCAGTAGGTGAGGTAAATTAATTACTTTTGCATATGAATTCCCACATTTTCAATTACTGCAAATCTCCTCTCCTACTCTTTTTCTTCCGATTTCACATATCATAGTCTAGAATACTTGAGATATAGATCATGTCGTTGTAAGAAATTGATTGGAATAATTGATTGTTGGCTAGTAGAATGGACTGAATTTTGATGGTTCTAGGCTTCATATTTTTAGAAGAAAGTTGATGAGCAAGATGGATATATATTTCGATATGTTGCAAGCTAGAGATGAATTAAGATTGATCCTTGTAGTGCCTCAATCTCGATCCGACTGGAATGCGCACAATATAATGGGCTTGTGGCTAGTCTTCTGAGTCGTAGCTTAGTGTCTAGTAGTATTTCGGCATCCTCTTGCTACGGACAAAATGTGATTATCATTTCCAATTCATGGATATGCCTCTATTGAAACAAGTCAAATAGTTTTCGTGTTTTGTTGCTTGGTTTTCTTGATTTTGTTTTGGAATTTCGTTTTGGTGTTGCTTTTGATTTGCTTGGTTTTCGATGTTGGCTTTCTCGCTTTGACCATTGGTTTCTTGGAATTTTCGAGAGGAATGATAAGCGAAAGGATTCTAACTCGATGCTCGTGTTATTGTAGGATCTCGTAACTGACGCTTGATCGTCGCTAGGCATGACTCCTTTCAGCACATTCTCTAATCAGTGGGTAGTTCAGACCCTTCTTTCCTACTTCTTCACGTCAACAATCCTTAATGTTTCAAACGTTTAATCGATGATGCCAGGCTAAACGCCTAGAAAATTCTTAGCCACAATGCATGCCAGCCACTAAGAAAGGAACATGGATAATTGTGAACTACTCAGTACATATATATGCACACGATCTATAACACACGCTTCGCAACAAAGCGAGCAGTTGTGGATTGAAACCAAGAAACGGCTTGATGGAGTAAGCATATGAAACATTGGTTGTGGCATAGTGCCTCGGAGAGAGTTCGGACCCTTGGGTCACCAAAATCGGAACACAGTTTTGAGAAAATATGAACTGTTACATAAGTATATAGCTGCTTTACTTTCTTCTATTTCATCTCATGCATTGTTTAATAGTTTAATTGTTCACACATTTGCATGATCTGGGACAACTTGTGCACAAAGTTTTGCATTTACTTGAAACGGTATCAGGGACACTGAAACCGAATCGACATAGGAGAAGATATTTGATCGTGCTTGGCGCGATGCATTGCGGGACCTTCAGCTAGGCTTACAATCCGGGTTGATAGGGCGAGCCGCAATGCCGTTGGATAAGTCAACATGGTGTCGATCACACCAATGACCGCATATAGCTAGAACACATGCTAACTTATTGTCTTGTGCATATGGTAAATTTACTTATGTTTCAGTACAGGGAAGGGGCACATCGTTTGAGTAAGCAATCGATGGGCTATATGGTTTCTATGTTATTTTTTCTCTCAAAACATGCAACTGATATGAACTAAATTCACTCTAGTTCTTAATATCAAGATCATTTTAATGCATGCTCTCCTTTAATAAGCAAGTGCTGATTTAGGCGAGTGAATTTGTCATGCTCACTAGTACAGCTGAGTACTGACCCACGTTTGTGGACACCGTTTTCAGGCACTCAAGGTGCGCAACGCTAGCGGAAAGACGAGAAGGTGTAAAAAGCTCTTCTATTTTGAACTATAGTTGAAGCCAGTTCATTTTGGAGCCATGAATTTCAACCTATATAAGGGCGTAATGCACGGAACTACGAAGACTATCTGATGGAGCGCCCTGCCTTTTGAGTTTTTCTTTTGTAATGCAATCAATGTAGACGAGAGGCGTATCAAATGTAAACTCTATGTAAATTACTATAATTTCAATCAATAAAAAAGTATGTTTCTTCCTATACTCTATGTTCAACTCTCTGTGAAATGTGTGCTTTATAACTTGTGTTTCAAATGAGATTTTATTACACGTTCTTGCCTTGTGAGAACGCAACTCCAGGCTCGCACGACATCACGCCCAAACAAGGACGATCGGTTCCATAAAGGATCCAAACGAGGACGATCGACCCTTGCGGGATCGGGGCGTGCAAGTTGGTATCAGAGCACGACTTCACTTCCTCGAAATTTTAAAAGATTTTTCTAGAAATTTGATGCGTCTCTCGATTGAATGCATTCGGTGTCCACTACATGAGATAATCGCCCCATGCAATGAGCCCGTAGATAGATTATTTTTTAAGTGTTGATGAGTTGCTCTCTTTTGTAGAAATGGCAAAGAAGAACGCTACCATTGCAAGTAGTGCTCCGGCTGTCCAGAATGACCCTGCAAGTTTTGGAGAGTCCGGAGGGACAGGTTCGAATGGCATGAAAAAGGATAATGCAATTAATGGAGGTACAACAACAGTAGGCTGCAGTTCAACAAGTGCAGGTTCAAGCCCAACTCCTTGCGCAACAAATTCAAACGGACACCATGATGCAGATGATTACATCCTTGGTGCCCAATAACGGTTCGACTATGGCGGCGCCTACGCCGCGAGCCGTGGCAGTAGACGACGACTCAGAGGATGTAAACCCCCTGATTTTTCAAGATTTTTAAAACTGGATTTTTCAGAATTTTCTGGGATTTTTTCGAGAATTTTTGCTAATTAAAAACAAGGTGTTTTTGGCATTTAAATAAAATTAAATGTTTTTAAAATATATAAAAATATTATAAAAATAATATTTTATGGTGTAAAATAAAAAACTCGACTTAAGGTAATTTTTTGGGAATTTATTGGGCCCCGGACCTATTTTATATCACCTAAAAACTATTATTTATCTATTTATTTATTTTATTATTTAAATTATTAAACCCAGCCCTAAACCGAGCCCAACCCAGCCCAACTAACCCTACCCGGCCCGTGGGCTATCGGGTCGGGTCGGTCAGACCCGAACCCGCCCGCGAACCCGACCCGCTTCTCCCCCTCTCCCCTGCCCGAGTCCCCCGCAACCACCCCTCAACCGCCGCTCCGCCCGCGCCTGCCGCCGCTTCCCCCGCCTCCGCCCACGTCGGCCCCTCCACCGCCTAGCCCGGCCTACCCCCTCGCTGCTCCTCCTATTTAATCCCCTCCCATTTCCTCCTCCGGCCGACCAGTCACTCCCTCACCACCGCGCCACCGCCACCCCTCGCCCTAGCTCCGCCGGCTCTCCGCCTCGCTGCAGCCCCGGCGCCACCCCCGCGAGGGCGCCCAGCCGCCGCCGGCGACGTCCTCACCTTCCTCCCCGCCCGCAGCGACCCGACCCCGAGCCCCTCCGGACGCCGTGCCCGCGCCGCTGCCTCCGCCCAGCCTCGCCGGCGCCGCCCCAGCCCCCTCCGGCCGGCCTCCCCCACCGCAGCGTCGCCCAGCTCCGGCCGCCTCCCTAATTCCCAAACCCTAACCCTAGACACGTGTGTCGGACACGTGTCGGACACAGAAATTTCGGGTTTTTCGAACCCTGTTCAGGTACGCGTATCTCCCTGCTCGTTTACCCATTTTTGATTCCGTCAGTTGCAACGCGTAGCCTGCATGACCCCCTCGGTGCCCGTGCAAACCGCTCGGTGCATCGCGTCCTGTGGTGATCGCGAACCGCGATCCAAAAACAGGAAAAACAACTCCCTGATTCACCCCGGAACTGGGTACGCCCCACCAAACGGGATGACTTGGTCGCACACGGTCTTCACAGATACGTGCGTGCCATCGATACGGACGTGTGGGATTTCGCAGAAGTCGATTCGGGTGTGCGTGCACACCGGAATCAACGCGTATCCGCGGACACCGTCCCGTATCCGTCAGTTCTGGAACGCACCCTAACTTTGTGTACACACGTCGGATTGAAACGAAACTTACGCCATCGGACTCGTAGCGATACGCTGGTCCTGTGACCCAAATTTGGTTCGATTCTGAGAACGTTGACGAAATCGCGTGTCGTGGGCCCCACAGGCTCCACTCGACGGGCGATTTTGTGATCGGCTCATCGGAATCTAATTCTGGAAGTTCCGTTGGGTTCGTATCATCGTTCCTGACCTATTGACACTAAGTTTGGCGAATTTGGAGACCTTTGACCCTGACACATTTTTCGGTGCGAAGTGGGCCACATGCGGACCCCATTTTGACCCAAAATTGTCATTTTTGCCCTTGTCTCCAAATTGGACTCAAGGACAGGCGTTTCTAGCTGATTGATATTTTCTGAATCTGATGGTAATGTTTATTTCAGCAACCGGAGTACCGCCTGTAATTCCAGCTGAAGTCAGAGCCACAGTTGGAGCCAGAACCTCAGGCCAGTGTACCTTGCCAAATCCTGCAGCTTGCTACTTATTTCCTTGACTTAGTTATACATCAGTGGGCAAGTATACCTTGCCAACTTTATAGTTCTTGTTGCATATTTTCTTGCTATATTTATATTGCTGTGCATGCTTAACCTAGGACCGTGTGACTTACTTAGCGTCCGATTATAGTCGGGTGCCAACCCCGTACGCGGAGTTGTGTAAAGTCACATAGACATGGATATCGAGATCCTTTACATTCTCGTACTTGTCTTATCAAGTACTCTATAAACCCAGGACACTTGACACTATTCATGGACAGGATCTTTTTGAGATATTCATGGTGATTCTGTATAGGATACAGACTTTATGGCATTGACATTATATTCCTAGATACTCTATGACTTGCTGCATTAGATATGATTGTGCGTGTCATGGACATAAGACGTGTGATTACATTGGGTGGGGAGAGACACACAGGCTACAGGCTGATCATATATATATATACCCCTATTATTGTGAGGCACAAGACTCTCGAGCAGAGCTTGGCCCTTTACGTGTTATTACTGCTACCGGCTCCCCGACACAGAGCTGGTAGTGGCTCAGCCTGAGTTTTAGTGATGCTCTCATCTTGTATTTCACTTAGATGGTTATATAGTCTACCTTATTGTTTTATTTATTTCCTGCACTGCATTATTATGGCTTGAGCTTTCTTGTACCTTGCTATATCCCCTGAGGACCTGGATCCGGATTATGTCCTGTCACGACCCGCACCCGGATATTCGGGCACGAGTACGTGGTTACGCCAGCCTACACCGCAGAATCGGCGGTAGAACGCTGTCTGGGTCATCTCTAACTATCTAACATCTCAACAATATATATATGGTACCTGTCAAACATCTCAACTCCAAACGGAGGAGCAATATGGCATCTCACATGAATAACTAATCTCAATCATAAAACAAACTAAGGAAGAAATATGCATGAATGGAAATAACGAGGGAAGAATAAAAAAGTACAAATCCATAATCTGAATAATATACAAGATGTGAATCTACGACAGAAAAAGTCTAATACAATCTCAACTACAAAAATAGTCTAAACCTCCTCGGGCTCTGCTGCTAAGTCTCCCTGGTCAAAAAGAGTGTCCTCTATAGGTACGCCGTCCTGCGGCCCGTAGTAGGTAGGACACTGCTCTAGAAGCCAGTCATCTGGAAAAATATATCCAGTCAGGATTGGAGCGAAGTACATACCTCTGAAAGCAGTTTCAATAGCATAATCGAGCATATAAACAGATATAGAAATGAAATACAAGATCACTGAACATATGAAAGATGAACAAGATATATACAGGTAATGTACGAGGATATATAGATCAACAATATGGATATCAGCAATATGATGAAGTAACTGCAATCTAAAACTAACTACTGTGCCTCAGAATACGAGTTCATTATGTGATCGGGTTGGGTGAACATGATCAGGTAAGACGGATTACAAGTGAAGTATGTAATCAGAATGTACACGATTTGTAACAATGGCTTTGATCACATAATCAACTCCTACTCTCCCACCCCCAACTAAATACCGATGGATCCAATCACGACACGCTACGAACACGAAAAATATAACCACTGTCACAAGCAGTGGGTGTACACGAATATCATAACCACCGAACACGAGCGGTGGGTGTACACGAATAAGCACACTGAACACGAGCAGTGTGTGAACACGAAGTAACATCAATACCCAGTATACACGATAAGATACAATGTACACGAGTACCTGCTGAACACGGTAGGGGATAATACCTCATGACGGGATCCATATAGCACTAGTCCGTGAAAATCACTGTGTCGGGATCAATGTATACAATCCTAGAACATGCATATATACAATATTATGAATTGAAAACAATCAGAGAAATGTACTCGCCTGACGTCCTGAGCAAGATGTGTCTCTCGATGCCCAAGCCGGTGTCTCACAACCTATATATGGTATGTTGCATCAATACAGGTTTTGATAATGAAAAATAACTGAAGTTGATGAGATTCTAGGTTGATATGCCATTTCTAAGTCAAACCGATGAGATCTAGGTTGCAAGAGTTAAATGCTAGCCACTAAGTCAATACACTATGAAGCTACGCTATACAAGCTAAGCTAAGCATAAATAAAACACTCAAAGAGCCGTATCCTAAGATACGCAAGTTTCTAATATGAAAAATAGGTTTTATATATGTATACGAACCAAACATTATAGTACTATGTCACAACAACTTAATTTGGATACCTTGGCCTTACACCAAGGCGTATCGCGACTAGCTAGCTGCCCAAACTCAAAAACCTTGGGTATCGATCCAACACTTTGGTGATATTTTGGTATCTCAAAACAACTCAACTAACCAATATATAACTAAGCTAAGGTTAACTAGGCTACACTGTAATTAACTGCTAACACTAACAAAATATACCTAGTTAGCTATTTGCTAACATATATACATATCTATATATTCAAATAGCTAACTATAACTAAATCTTCTAGCCATCTATTCCCTTGGATAGCCAAATCTGACAGGTGCTATAAAGCATACAAACCATCTCCCCCAAAACACTGTCTAATTAATATAACTAACTGATTTCATGAATAAGTATAGGTACATATATATAAGACCTACTCATTACTATCCATAACTCAAATAACACACTCAAAAAAACCTAACTGAACAAAACTGAGAACTGCAATTCTTAACTGTTGATACATAAATCTTAATCCTAACTCAAAACTTAACTAACCAATATACCTCAATACCTTAACTCAATAATACCCAAAAACCTTACATGATACTGGACACTACTAGCTGTGTATGTCACTGCCCCTCACTGTGTGTACCTCACTGCCCAGGTAATCTTCAGTCTGCAGGCAGTGAGTATCAGTTCTGTGTTCAGTCTTCACTGCAGTTTAGTGAAGTCTTCACTTCACTACAGTTCAGTTCTCCAGTTGGTGTTCAGTTGCCTTCCAAATCGTGTTTACACTGTAGGTGGTAGACCTGGTTGCTGTGTACTTGAAATCCTGGTGTTGCTGTGCCAAGTTCTTCAGGTAGTGTCTTCAGTCTGCAGGTAGAGTCTTCACTGCAGGTAAGGTCTTCAGTTCTGCAAGTAAAGTCTTCACTGCAGTTCAGTGAGGCCTGCACTTCACTGCAGGTAAGTTCTCCAGTCTGCATTCAGAGCTGCTGACCACTGTGCTCGAGTAGTTGTCTGCTGCACAGTGGACTCGAGCTCTGGTAGCTGCACCTCCCCCTTGTCATTTCTGCACAGCAGCTCCAAGCTACCTACTGTGCAATACAAAGCCCTCTGCTGCAGCTCTGTTTCCTGAAGGTGGCTGCCTACTGCAGTTCAGTGAGTATCTAGGCAGTGATCTTCACTGCTAGATAGGAATGCTCGACCCTCCAAGTCACGCAGTCACACAAACCTCTATGAACACTTCCATAAGCAAGCATATATACATCTATATATAAATCACTAGCTATATAGGTATATACTTATTCCCATATATGTATCAACGTATAGATATACAAATAGACATATACATATATATGACTATAAACACACAGAGATACATAAACTGAAAAAACATCTAAGTATACATATATATACTTCTCCATACACGACACATGAACATTTACCTATATAAGTTCATATCTATATATATACATATAGATATATATTATATACACTTATAGACACATATATACATAATTCAAAATACACTAATATGTATACTATATAATATATCAATAACTTACAAATATACATTTACACACGTACGTATAATAATAATGACAAAATATCAAACACATGGGGCGCATCGCACCCGTATCACACTTTTCTATGATACGCTTGCGATACGGCCTCCAACACACAACCAAACGTATCCCGGAGGACACGTACAAGTCCAATACATATTTTATGATCAACACATATAGAAATTAGTGTGTCCACGTGTCCGTGTCACCATATGATATGCACATGGCCCCGTGTCGGAGAAAAACCCCAAAATTGACCGTTTCGTCAAATTAACGAGATTCGGCTCACACGTATCCAATTGTGGACACGACACAAGCTACAAACAAACAATCAAAGGTCAATTAGATCTATTGACAAGCACTACATGTGTCAATTTCGGAATTCCCCCAAAATTGGCACCAAAATGGACATAACTTCCACCTTAGGTCTCCAAATGATTCCAAACCAAAACCTATGGGTAACCTATGCATGTGGGGTGGTTTCTCATGGTAAAAACTCAGATCTATAGCCTATAGGAAGGAGGAAAACTGATTTATACCTGTTGGGAGATGGATTCCCAATGAGGAAGTCCCAAATGACAAGTTGCTCCTTTCCTTGTAGATCTTGGCCTCCTCCTCCTTGTTCCTTGCTCCTTGCTTGTAGATCCTTGATGTAGAGTCTTCAATGATAAATTTAGGAAGAGATTTGAAGAGAATTGATGAAGAATTGATGGGGGAATGGAGGGAAAATGGAAGGGGAAAAACTAGATCTAGAAATTTGGGGAAGAACTAAAATGAGAGCACTCTCTCTCCTCTCAATTATGGCTGGTCATAAACCCCTCCCCAAGCAATGTGTAATGTCCCAAATACCCCTTGGGGCCTCTCAAGAAGAAATAATTAGGGGGGAAAGGTTCTAGTCTAATGGTTTCACTAATTAAACATGTTCCTTAATCCATGGGCCTAATTCATGGGCTCAACTTAGACTAGTCCAAAAGTTTGTTCATGTCCTCTAATTAAAATGGTTAGGTCCACTACACAAGTCCAAAACAATTCCATAACTAGCAACTATTAAATAATACCATAAATAATTAAATCAAGCCATGTACAATTATTAATTATAATTATCCTAAAATAATTAATACCCATGATAATTACCAAACTACCCTTAGATGGAAATGTGAGGGTGACATGTCCCCAGGTATAGCCGAAGAGATCTACCCCGAGGTGTACAAAACAGGAGCACTTCTCGGAACAGTACCAGAGCCTGAGGACGAGATCGTGCCAGAGGACTTCTCCTGAGTACTGGCTTCAAATACTCAGTTATTTCTATTTCCAGTTGCTTTATTTCTTGTTTATTGCATTGATGTATCAGACTTGTTCTCGGATTGTTCACCGAGACCCTTTTATTGAGATTTAATAGTTATTTCTATTGGCATTATTCTGGCATTTGATCTGTGATTATTTGTTGTGGATGAGATTAGATTAGACTGTGACCGGTATCATTGGTTCCATTTTCTGTTAGACTACAGCTTAAGCATGCCCTGATGGATCCATTAAATTGGGTTGTCCATCGGTGCGTGCTGCTGGCCATTGCCACGTGTCCAGTCCCTCGATATTTTGGGACTGGGGCGTGACATGGTTTTTGTGGTTTTTGTGGTGGCCCTGATGGATCCATTAAATTGGGTTGTCCAGCCGCCGGCGAAGTCCTCACCTTCCTCCCCGCCCGCCCGCAGCGACCCGACCCCGAGCCCCTCCGGCCGCCGTGCCCGCACCGCTGCCTCCGCCCAGCCTTGCCGGCGCCGCCCCAGCCCCCTCCGGCCGGCCTCCCCCACCGCAGCGCCGCCCAGCTCCGACCGCCGCCCTAATTCCCAAACCCTAACCCTAGACACGTGTGTCGGACACGTGTCGGACACAGAAATTTCGGGTTTTTCGAACCCTGTTCCGGTACGCGTATCTCCCTGCTTGTTTACTAGTTTTCGATTCCGTCAGTTGTAACGCGTAGCCTGCATGACCCCCTTGGTGCCCGTGCAAACCGCTCGGTGCATCGCGTCCTGTGGTGATCGCGAACCGCGATCCAAAAACAGGAAAAATAATGCCCTGATTAACCCCGGAACTGGGTACGCCCCGCCAAATGGGATGACTTGGTTGTACGCGGTCTTCACAGATACGTGCGCCCCGTCGATACGGACGTGTGGGATTTCGCAGAAGTCGATTCGGGTGTGTGTGCACACCGGAATCAACGCGTATCTGCGGACACCGTCCCGTATCCTTTAGTTCTGGAACGTGCCCTAACTTTGTGTACACACGTCGGATTGAAACGAAACTTGCGCCATCGGACTCGTAGCGATACGCTGGTCCTGTGACCCAAGTTTGGTTCGATTCTGAGAACGTTGACGAAATCGCGTGTCGTGGGCCCCACAGGCTCCACTCGACGGGCGATTTTGTGATCGGCTCATCGGAATCTAATTCTGGAAGTTTCGTTGGATTTGTATCATCGTTCCTGACCTGTTGACACTAAGTTTGGCGAATTTGGAGACCTTTGATCCTGACACATTTTTCGGTGCGAAGCGGGCCACATGCGGATCCCATTTTGACCCGAAATTGTTATTTTTGCCCTTGTCTCCAAATTGGACTCAAGGACAGGCGATTCTAGCTGATTGATATTTTCTGAATCTGATGGTAATGTTTATTTCAGCAACCGGAGTACCGCCTGCAATTCCAGCTGAAGTCAGAGCCACAGTTGGAGCCAGAACCTCAGGCAAGTGTACCTTGCCAAATCCTGCAGCTTGCTACTTATTTCCTTGACTTAGTTATATATCAGTGGGTAAGTATACCTTGCCAACTTTACAGTTCTTGTTGCATATTTTCTTGCTATATTTATATTGCTGTGCATGCTTAACCTAGGACCGTGTGACTTACTTAGCGTCCGATTATAGTCGGGTGCCAACCCCGTACGCGGAGTTGTGTAAAGTCACATAGACATGGATATCGAGATCCTTTACATTCTCGTACTTGTCTTATCAAGTACTCTATAAACCCAGAATACTTGACACTATTCATGGACAGGATCTTTTTGAGATATTCATGGTGATTCTGTATAGGATACAGACTTTATGGCATTGACATTATATTCCTAGATACTCTATGACTTGCTGCATTAGATATGATTGTGCGTGTCATGGACATAAGACGTGTGATTACATTGGGTGGGGAGAGACACACAGGCTACAGGCTGATCATATATATATATACCCCTATTATTGTGAGGCACAAGACTCTCGAGCAGAGCTTGGCCCTTTACGTGTTATTACTGCTACCGGCTCCCCGACACAGAGCTGGTAGTGGCTCAGCCTGAGTTTTAGTGATGCTCTCATCTTGCATTTCCCTTAGATGGTTATATAGTCTACCTTATTGTTTCATTTATTTCCTGCACTGCATTATTATGGCTTGAGCTTTCTTGTACCTTGCTATGTCCCCTGAGGACCTGGATCTGGATTATGTCCCCAAGTATAGCCGAAGAGATCTACCCCGAGGTGTACGAAACATGAGCACTTCTCGAAACAGTACCAGAGCCTGAGGACGAGATCGTGCCAGAGGACTTCTCCTGAGTACTGGCTTCATATACTCAGTTATTTCTATTTTCAGTTGCTTTATTTCTTGTCTATTGCATTGATGTATCAGACTTGTTCTCGGATTGTTCACCGAGACCCTTTTATTGAGATTTAATAGTTATTTCTATTGGCATTATTCTGGCATTTGATCTGTGATTATTTGTTGTGGATGAGATTAGATTAGACTGTGACCGGTATCATTGGTTCTATTTTCTGTTAGACTACAGCTTAAGCATGCCCTGATGGATCCATTAAATTGGGTTGTCCATCGGTGCGTGCTGCTGGCCATTGCCGCGCATCCAGTTCCTCGGTATTTTGGGACTTGGGCGTGACAGAGGAAGTCCAGCCTTAGGCTAAGATTTCCTGCAGGGCAGCTGAATTCACAAAGATGCACACACCTACATTCAACGGGAGAGCTGAACCGTACGTGTAACCCCGCATTTCGAAATTCCAAAATTCTATTTTTTTAATATATTTTTGAAAATTGTTTTGGAAAATAATAATAATTTATCTTTGATTTTTAATGGAATTATAAAGGTTGTTTCTAGTTTAAAATTATTGGTTTTCGAAAATAATTTTTCTTTCGAATTTTATTCGTAGAATCAATGATGTTGATAATATTTTGAATTTCTAAAGTTAGTTTAAAAAATCGTATTTGTTTTTAACTAATAAAAGAATTTATTTTATAAAGAATAATATGTTTTAAATAACTATTGGATTATTATTAGCCATGGATATTTATTTGAGTTTAAATTTGGATGAATAGAATATTCTTCTGACTTATTTCTAACAGAAATTTTACTGTAGCGAAATAAAATTATATTAAATTCATGCAAATGAAACAAGTTTGCAATTTTTTTTAAAAAAGGCAGAGTCCGCCAACAGTGTTGGCGGAAAACACAACTGCTGTACATGTAAGCAGCGAAAAAATAATAATAAAATTAATGTGGACCCCACAATCCAATTTCCGCCAACTGAGTTGGCTGAAATTGGTGGGGGGCCAATTTCAGCCAACACAGTTGGCAGAAATTGGCCGTGGGACCCACGGTTCATTGTTTGGTTTGGTTTGTTTGCTTAGTTTGGTTTTATTGGTTTGTTTGGTTGGTTTATCTTAATTAGTTATATTTTGGTTTTATTTATTTAGTTTTATTTTGTAATTAGATTTAAGAAAATTTATTTTAACGAAATAAAATTAAAATAAATTAATTGTAAAGAAATATTTAGAAATATTTTTTTCGGAAATTTATTTCCAAAGTATCAAAATTTGTATAAATTCCATCTGAAGCATAAAAGTTTAAAAAATTATGAAAAAATATCAATATCAATTGGACGTTTATATTTATAAATATTATATTTTTATCGATAATTTTTTTGTCGTTAACAGACGTTAAAATAATAATAATAATAATAATAATCTGCCGTAAGAATATTACGTCTGCCGTCGAGCAGACTTCGAGCGACCATAACTACTTGTTTTAAAATCGTTTTTCGTTAAATAATTAGTCGATTTGTATGTTTTCGACGAGAGTAACATAAATCATGTAGAAAAAAAATTTATCCGAAACAAGACGCATATGTTACAGGCAAAAATATAAATTTTAAAACTTTAAAGTATCATAACTTTTGACTGGGAGATCGAAACAAGGCCCATTTTGTGCCAAAATGATCGTATAAAAAAGTACTATAGGATAAATAATTTCACCGTTTGACGGACTTCGAAAATTTTCAGAATCGCAAAAAAATGATGTTTCGACCTCCAAATTTGACTTTCGGTAATCTTATTTTTGAATATTTGAAATTTACTGTAGTGAAATAAATTTATTTTGGATGTGGGGGCCCACAGATTTAAAACGATGTTTCGAGCTCCAAAAAAAAATTAGGAACATTTAAATTAATTATTTTATGTCTATTATGAAAAAAACTAATAAAACAAAATAAATAATCAAACCAAACCAATTAAACCAACCAAAACAAACCAACCCAAACCACCCAAAAGAATCCGTGGGCCCCCACCCAATTTCAGCCAACATAGTTGGCAGATTTTGGGTTTGGGGCCCACGGGTTCTTTTGGGTGGTTTGGGTTGGTTTGTTTTGGTTGGTTTTTTTGGTTGGTTTTGTTTGATTATTTGGTTTTGTTTTGGATTTAGTTTTTTTATTTAGTTTTTTTTTTTAGTTTTTTAGCCAACAATTTCAGCTAACATTTTTTATTTAGTTTTGTTTTGGATTTTGATTTTTTTTATTTAGTTTAGTTTTGAATTATGGTTTGCTTTGTTTTTTATTTATTTATGGATTGATGTTGGTTCAGGAGTTGGTTCACGTGGAAGGGGGTAATGTTCCTCGGTTTGGTTTAACGAGAAAGAGACAATAATGACTAGACAACAAAAATACTGAGAGACAAGAGTTGACAGGAAAAAAAGAAGAAAAGACTTGACAAGAAAAAAGAAGAAGAGACGTGAGTAAGAAAAAAGAAGAAGAGACGTGAGAGTAAAAAAGAAGAAGAAGATACATGTCTCGTGGGGGAGGAGAGAGAGAGAGATGAGTACAACAGAGAAGAAGTTGGTGCGAGGTGGAAGATATAAGAAAAGAAGGAGGAAGAAGAACAGAATGCAAGGAGAAAGAAGAAGAGGGTGCACTACGACCATTTACAGCAGTCCTTGTGAGCATGTAGCAGCAATTTGAGCAGCCTTAATTTTCTCTCATTTGTAAGTGGACACAGCAGTCTTTATGAGCACAACAATCCTTATTGTTGAAGGTCTTTATTCTATTCTTCTTCATTTATACTCTTATTTGTATATGCAATAATTTGATGTTAGTTTTTATTTTTTAAATGCTAGGATACTAGTATTTATTTAGTAAATTTAAGTTATGTAATGTGCAAAATTACGGGCAGCCAAAATTTGTGTTTTGACAATCATAATTGTACAGATGGACAGCCAAAACGATGGACGTATTCCTGGAGGCCCTACTACGGATTTAATAATCCAGCAACGTGCAAAACATATATCTACTTTGGTATTTTATGGGAAGGTACAATAAAATATAATTGTGTAAATAAATATGAATGATATTTTGTACATGTCTACTAATAACATCGTCTATGTTTTTCATATATAGCAATACGATTATACTAATAATGAACGGTGCCGGGAGCATGCCTCGTGGAGTCACGATAACAGACATGGGTATTGGAGGTTGATCGACCACCAGGTGGCACTGTTGAAAATATTTGGCTTTTATTATGTTGACAAGATACTTTTTATGCAACACGATAGAGACTTAATCTTCAGTTTAGTTGAGCGTTGGTGGCCCGGACAAAATATCTTTCAGCTACCATTCGGAGAGATGAGTATTATTCTAGCAGATGTGGCAAATATTTTAGGTTTACCTATTACGGGTGAACCTATAATATTTGATAAATTAATTTCTGCCGACACTATGATTACAAAGTACCTAGGTGTGGAGGCGCCGCATAATAAACGTAGTAAAAATCTTGTGACGTTTATGTGGCTCCGTCATAACTTTTTGCATCTAGATCGTATTGGTGATCAAGTTATCTCAGTTGATGAGGATCGGGTAAGTATGCTTTTTTTTTGCAACTTATGTTATTATTTACGTAGTATATTTTTAATTGAATTTAACGCATATAATATTTTTATCATTTGTTCAGGTCATTGCTTGCACCATAGCCTACTTACTAGGTTTATTAAGCGGAATATTGTTTCCAGACTCATCCGATTTAGTTGATTTACGTTTTTTAACTTTTTGGTAGACCTGACCGCACCTACGCGCCACGCTTGGGGAGCGTCAGTGTTGACATATTTATATAGTTCCATGACAGATTTTGTATAATTTGAAGACATGAATGCAACGAAGGTAAATCTAAGTGGTTATGCGACATTAATACAGGTATAAAAATATGTGCACTTATATCATATGAAAAGTTTTACTTAATTTCATTTACATTGAAAATAGATGCACTTATATCATATGGTCATATTTTCTAGGTTTGGTCCGACGACCAATTTCACATTGGTAGGTCAGTCTCCCGCATTAATACCGACGTTGGTGTCTTTCCGTCAGCTTTACAGTGGACTACGGATGCAGCAGATCTAGTACACTGTGAACATGCGGTTATCTCTTTATACCGGGTCGAATTTGATACACTGAAGTATAACGAGGTAAAATATCTGTATTATTATTTTATAAAGTCATTATAACCATTATCTTATAATTTTTTGTCATAAAATAGGTGACATACTGTCCGTACCGGCTTGAGCATAATCCTACTGAAATACAAACAACAGCCTATGACCTTAGTGTCCATAGTTGTTTCCTGATATTCGACGGTGAAATCATGTATCATCCAGCTGATCGCGTTATGCGACAATTCTGGGTGAAAAAAAAGATTCCCGATGAGCCACCATGTTTAAATCGTAGTAAAAAGAGTGCAACTAAAAGAGCAAGCAAAATGATTCTAAAGTAGAATTCTAGATTGGAGACACAGCCCGTGGTACAGACGTCTCAACTAATGGAGTTTATAGATGAGGGTAAGTTATTTAAAAAGTTGAACAAAATCATTTTTTTAAAATTATATGAAATCAAACGCTCATATTTGTTTAAATGGTGTAGCATTAGGTGATATAGCCTATAGATCTTGGTGGGGAGCTCCTCTTATCAGTAACCGATCCTACCAATATGAGGAGTTGTGATTCCAACATCGGGCCGTTGATGATGCTAGTTATCATGAATGGTATCAACATGTAATGGAGAAGGTACGTATTTTATTGATAAAAAAGTTTATCTCCATAGTTTTTTTATTATGAATTAATTGGATTCTACTTAATATTTCAGCTTCCAAATTTGAATATAGCATGTGAAAATCATCCAGTGAGAGACTCGTTAAGCACAGCAGTAAGATCATTTTTGGATGATGTGCAAGCATTTCCGACTCCACCCAACCCTCCGTTACATATTCCACCAGATTATCCTCAAGGCTTAGTTAGTCGACGACAACCACGTCCGCGTAGAAAGTATCCTCATGTTTGGCATATGGATAGCCCGCCTTAACAAGATGACGAGGTCCCTTAGCAGGTTGAGCAGGACATTTTCCAACAGGCTGACCAGGGCACTTCCCAACAGGCTGACCAGGGCACTTCCCAGTGGTCTGGCCATGGCACTTTCCAGTGGGTGGGCCAAGGCACTTATCAATAGGCGGGCGAGGGGATGTCACAGGCATGTACCCCACAGATGGACCGAGAGGCGGACGAGGGGACTTCACAGCCTGGTGGTGACTATTGGGATTATTACATGCAGATGACCACTTCTATATTTGATGTACCCTAGTTTGATATAGCTACTCAGTTATCTGTGACTCCAACAGCGCCGATGCAGACACAAGGGGCTGATGAATTTGACCCATGGGCACCATTGCCAGGTGTAAAACCCCTATTCCTAGAAACCTATATGGCTTTTTTTATTTTATTTATTAATTATTAAATTAATTGTAGTAATTAGTAGCTAATTAGGAGAAATAGATTTTTATTAATTTTTATTTTAGGTGTTCGTACACTTAGGGGATTTATGGGACCATTAGGAATTTTTCCGAATTTATTTCATGTGGGAGACCCTTTGGGCAGTTGCTAGCTTAATGATATGCGTTGGTATAATTCTAGACTTTTCTATGAGTATATACGTGTGTGTGTGTGTGTGTGTGTGTGTGTGTGTGTGTGTGTGTGTGTGTGTGTGTATATATATATATATATATATATAAGATTAGAAAAGAAAAGAAGAAGAAAATAGAATTTATATAAACTATTAATAACTATTTCTATTGGATCCTAAAATAACTACCCATTAACTAACCTACCCGTGAATGTGAGCCGCCCCTTGTTTTGCTCACAGCAAACACCCTTTTGCAATCAACTCATAGCAACCCATAATCCCACAACCTCCTTTGCTAGCAAACTAAGCAACCTAGCTTAGCATAGCAAATAAGCAATCCCACATCCTCCTTTACACCACAGCAAGCCAACTTCACCCCCCTAGTAAAATAGCAACCACCTTAGCTTTGTTAGCAAACCCATCCATGTATTAGCATCCCTTAGCAAAGTGCACAGCCACCCGCCCGTGGGAAGAAGCCCACACCCGCGCCCAAGCACGGACCCCCCCCTTTTTCCTCTCTTATATACACACACATATATATATTCTTATTTCAACTAAAACCCTAAACCTAGATTATCCAAACTCTTCCTTTTCCCATCTAGACCCAGAGAGCGCCGCCACCGCAGCCGGAGAACCACGCCAGGCCGTCCAAACCAATTCCGACGACCGCGACCCCGCACACCCCGCGCACTGCAAATTTTTGCAGCGAGGTACCTGTGTTCCAGCGTTGTTTCCCGTCACCTCGCTCAACCAAACGCCACCCCGTCTTTATCGGTACGCTCATCCCTTAACCCTCTTCCATATATGTGTGATAGTAGACCTCGAACAATGCGTAACCATAGGCAAAAATAGCGCCAAAGTTGGCGGAAATAGACCAATTTTTGGGATCGCAAAAAACTGCGGTGATCACCCATGTTCCCGAATTCGTATCTCCCACCACAGAGATCCGAATCCGATGATTCTTTTTGGTATGCGTAGAACACTTGACCTAGTTTAGTTTCTGTTAAATAACCCTAGATTATTAACTGCTGTAGGTAGAATTTAATTCGTTGGAAAATCCCGCGAACACACTTTTTCCAGATTTTTAAAAGTTGTGAAACGGAGCGCCCCCTGCCAAATGGGACCGCCCCGCCGTGTACCAAGTGTACCAAAAGGTGCGCGCAACGTAAGCGGACACGTGAGAGTTTACGAAAACTGATTCGGACGCATGTGTGCGCCGGAATCAGCCCGTATCCGCGAACAAACTTCGTGTCGCAACTTTTGCGAAAGTCACGCGCATTTTGTGCACGCTCGTCAGATTGCGACAAAACTTGCACCACTGGACTCGTGGTAATGCGCTGGTCCTATGACCCAATTTTTACGCAATTCTAAGACAGTTGACCAAGTCGCCAATTGGCGGGCCCTACAGTTGACTTTTTTGGCAAAATTGTGTTCGGCCCATCGGAATCCACATTTGGACATACCGTTGGGTTCGTATTGACATCTAGAGTTTGTTTGATCTATAATTTGTCCCATTTAGAGACTGTTATCCTTGGCACATTTTTCGGTGTAAAGTGGGCCACACGTGGACCCCACTTTATCCGAAATTATCGTTTTGCCCCTGTGTCCAAATTGAACGAAAGTGAAGTGCTTTCTAGCTATTTTGCTTATTCTGAGAAGTTGGTGGTATTTATTTCAGCATCCGGAGATGTTCATTCCGAGGCCGCAGCTTCTACTCCTGCGTGCGTGACATTTGGACATTACATTTTGCAGCTTTCTTGCCAGGCAAGATACCTTGCCAAATTGTTTACAGTATTTTGCATGCTTATTTTATTTCTATATATTCATTGTATTTTTGTATATTTCTTGCATGTGTAGTTTCTCTCAGTCATTACTATATATTAGATATGTTGACACACACATGGCACTTAGTATCATGAGAGGACAATCAGTAGGCGTATGGGCTTTAACCACTCTGGTAAACCGTAGTAACTAGCACGCACTATGGTGGTCGTGTCCGATGGTCGCTACCCCCGAGGTATGTCGATTGATGGAGTCACGAGGGTCGCTACCCCAGAGGTATGTCGGCTGATGATGTTCTAGACGGGTGTGTGAGTTGTGAGGCTTAGATCGAGTAGCCTACCCTTGCCCATACGTCGAAAAGTTGTCCTCATTGCATTCATATAGATTGTCTTGTACAGCGTACTTATGTATTTTCAAACATTATGCATGTTTACTGTATTCAAATTGGCTTGCTTCTATGTATCTTGTTACGTCCCTCTGAGGACCTGGTCCATTTCTAGGCATACCTATTCTTGAGTATTTGCAGAAGCGCAGATTTGGATGGTTACATATGTTTCGAGGATGACTTCTCTTCGAGCCCCGTGGTCGTTAGCTGGTATTCTTGTATTGTGTTTATTGTGTTGTGCTTTTTCATTCGAGTTGGCAGTTGATTTGTTTCCATCCAACTATCATCTTTAGATTCTTCTTATTGAGATCTAGTTATATAGATGTTGGTTATTTATTCATATTGATTTTCTGTGGATGAGATTTAGATTGTACCCTATGACTTGTGACATATGTTTATACCACTTGTGGATTGATATTCATATTATAGCGTACGTATGGGTTATGGTTTCCATATATTGGAGTTGCCATATCCATGCGGCTGGCATGCTTACGTGTCCTAGTCCTACTTATTTTTGGGACTGGGGCGTGACACCAGGGGAGAGACTCGAGGATACAGTAGCAAGAAGAAATAGACTCGGTCTTAGGCCAAGGCCTCGTAGGAATTATGACAGGATGGCAAGAGGCAAAGAATGAAATTCTTGTACTGCTAGGTTATATGAGAAATTTATGTATTAGAAATTAAATTACATCAATGAACATAACTTTTCTAAGAAAATCTATGCCAATGCATTTATTCTCTTGGTTGGTTAGTACATCTTCTTCGATTGTGTCCTAAACCATTACAGTTGCTACATCGGAGATCTCTTGATGATTGATCCTTCGCCATGATGCGGTTCTTCTTTGGTCTTCCCGCTTTCCGTCGTACATCTGGTACTCCAATGTCGCCTATAAGCAATGTACTTTGAATATTGTAAGGAACTGGAATTGGCTCCAGGTGCGGCTCATATACGCTTCTTAATGCTTCTTTGGAAAAAATACCTGGATAAAAACTCTCGATGCTAATATTTTTAGAATTACAAGCATAACATACATGTACACATGACAGACAAGTATGATACCATTTAAAACATGTACAATATTTTTCATCTAAGTTCACAACATATGTTCTGTTTGTTTCACGATCTAGTATTTCAAACAAATAACCAACTATACTCAATATTTGCAACTGGTGTCTTTTTCTTGTGATACTGGCCATAGTATTTAACATCTTCGGACAATAATCAGTTGCAAGATTATCAGCTTTTTTCGATTTTTGTCCTGAAGTGTTATAATTTTGGCTCGAATACCATCAAGTAGTGTTGTTATTGGTTTATCGCGTAAGTTTTTAACCCAGTTATTGAAGCATTCAGCAAGGTTCGACGTGTTAATATCTAATCTAGGACAATGAGAATAAGCTGTTATCCAGTGTGATAAAACACGAGTTTCATCATTTACTCCAACAAGCCATTTGTAAACATCGATATTTTCAGCCTTAATTGTTTCAAAGCAAATATTCGCATCTGTCTCATTATAACATCTTGCAAGGTAGTCTAATTTACGTTGAAAATAAGGCAGTCTACATACTAGTTTTAAATTTTGTTTAAAATGTTGAATACAATAAAAATGAGGTGATTCTGGAAAAGTAGCACGCATGGCATTTATTAATCCTTTCTGTTTATCTGATATAAAAGAAATTGTATCCCACGTATTAAAACTACCTTCAAAAGATATTTTTAAACCATTTAAAAACCAAGTCCAAGAATTCGTGTTTTCGCTCTCAGCAACAGCATAAGCAATTGGATATAATTGATAGTTAGGATCATGAGCACATGCAATAAATAAAATACCTTAAAATTTAGAGGAAAGAAATGTAACATCAGTACTAATCACAGGTAAACATCCCCTTAAAAAGCCATCAATGCATGCCTTGAAACAAATAAAAATTCTTTGAAACTTATTATTTTATGTAGTCTTTATATAACATCTGCTACCTGGATTTGTCTCAATGATTGTAAAAGCATACTCTTCAAGACTACTATATGCATCAATATAACTACCATTTATTTCTGATAGAGCAATTTCTCTAGCTTTCCAAGCTTTACAATATTTAATATGTATTCGGTGTTCCCTATAGATATCATTTATAACATGCGATGGACTATACGACTGATTATTACGAATTTTATCAATAATCTTATTCTTAACCCATATAGTTGTCGTTAATGGATGATTTTCTGTTATAAGTCCACCTAAACAAGAATGTACATTTTCTAGCGTACTAATGACGAATGTTTCGCCGTTGCCAATGGCTTTAGCGTACACTCTCCAATTACAACTAGAAATATTACATTTATATACAATTCCACTGGCATTGTTTCTAGTAGCCCTGCAACAAATTTTTTTTGCAATTGCTATATCACTAATAAAACTTCTAAATGCATGACGATTTATAAATTCTCTTCCAATGAATAAATTGTTTAAACTATCAACATTATCATCAAGTACATCATATATATTTTCTATTAAATCATCACTATTTTTATCGTCGGTATTACCATCATCTACTCTATGTTCTTCTTCAGTAAATGAAATAACTTGGTGAGAAAAACTAGGACCACTACTAATTCTTGGTGGTGGTGGTGGTGGTGGAGTCACAAAAATAGTATATGTTGATTGTATATTAACTTCAAGAATAAATTTCCATGCCTCCCCACTAACTAAATTTATGCAATTAGATAGATAAATATGTACCAATAAAAATTCACAGTCAATAGAAATTTTTTCAAATATTAGATTACGTAAATTATCTAACGAAATATTTCGATCAATTAAAAGAACTTCAACTAAATCTCCTTCATAAACTAATCCATTTAGTACACCACCAAGCGAGCATAGTATTTTTATACTTCGATCCATGGCAACAAGAAAATGGGCTTCAAAGATTGTATATTGAACTGAGCTTCTCCTATATCGAAAGAAAGAAATTTCGTATGAAAAGAAATAAAAATTTTGATTGCAATGTTTGATATGCTGATATCAAACAAATACTACGTTTATATAGGTAACTTCGAACCGATCGTTAGACGAACGTTGGATATGAACGTTGAAAAAATAAGAGCCGTTGAAAGAGCCATTGTAAAATAGCCGTTGTACATAAACCAACTACTAAACCAACCATCCATAGACCCAATCCAATTTCAAACCAAAATCAAAACCAAATCATTCCCCGATATTTGTCTTTCTTCTTTACTTTGTCTTTTTTTTCCATATAAAAAAAAAAAAAAAATTAGAGGACACAAATAAATAATAGTTTTTATTTTATTTACTTATTTTTTTCTTATCAAACATTGCAATAGCCGTTTTTTTTCTTTAAGTAACATTTTTTTTTACAATTTTCTAAATAAATCAAACCTTTTTTAATTTTTTTTCTAATTTTTCTTTACAATTAATTTATTTTAATTTTATTTTTTAAAATTAATTTTCTTAAATCTAATTCCAAAACAAAACTAAATAAATAAAAACAAAACATAACTAATTAAAATAAACCAACCAAACAAACCAATCAAACCAAACTAAACAAACAAACCAAACCAAACAATAAACCAAACAATGAACCGTGGGTCCCACGGCCAATTTTTGCCAACTGTGTTGGCTGAAATTGGCCCCCCACCAATTTCAGCCAACTTAGTTGGCAAAAATTGGATTGGGGGGTCCACATTAATTTTGTTTTTAGCTGCGTACGTGTACAACGGTTGTATTTTCTGCCAACACTGTTGACGGACGACTTTTTTTTAAAATTTTTTAAACTTATTTCGTTTGCATGAATTTAATATAAATTTATTTCGCTATAGTAAATTTTCTGTATTTCTAATGGATTGATTTGTAACTAATTAAAATAATTAGTTATTCATAAAAACTTCTAGAAACTTCTTCATATTTTTTGTCTTTATTCTCTTTTGATTATTACTACTAATTGAGCCACAGAGATGACTTAAAAAGCAAACACAAATTCCTTTACAAGGAGAGCAAATTCTTGCTATCTTTCCAACCCAAATCTCCAAACCATTTCCAACACAGCCATCATCACCACCAACGTTCACCATATACACCTGTGTCCAGATTATGTCCAGTCCGTGTCTGTGTCCACCACAAAATATCCATGTCAGCCTCGGGACCGACCCCGGTTGTCGTTTCCACTATTCCGAGTCCCATAAAATCAACAGTACACCATTTTCGTGTCAGACACGACACAGTACATCCACAACACACTTGTTGTGACTGTGTCGACACAGAATCCCCAATTTCTCCACACAATCAGCAAATAACCCAAAATCTAACCTAACCTAGCCACCGGAGCCGTGGGTCGCCGATCCGCCATCTCCCAGTGGCCGACCGCCTCCACCGTGCGTTCCCGACCATCCAAATCCGCCGCTGACCACCACATCTCCGTTGATCCAGAGTGCCTCGACTCCGGATCCACCGTCGCGACCGCCGTGCTCGATTAGATCCAATGTCCGGCGCCGCTTCACGGCGCGGTTGCCAGATCCGACGGCTCCCGCTCGCCTCTGCAGCGCCGAGAGCAGCATCGTGGGCGACCTCCATCCGACCCGGAACCGCGTGGGCTTCAGGTGACCCGATCTCGTCGGAGCTCCGCCTCCACCGGATCTACTTCTCGACTCCACCGACGACCTCTTCTGTAAGCTTCTTCTTCTTCTTCTTCTTCTCTCCTCCTCGCTTTCCTTCGATTCTTTCCTTCTTTCATTCTTCGATCTCTTCCTTCAATACTGAAGAGTACAGTATATATATTAAGTGCTTTTATTATATAAGTTTAGTTAATAGCATTTGTATTATAAAATAAGTTTTATATTATATTATAATTATTGTATTATAAGTTTGGTATATATATATATATATATATTATTATATTATTATTATTATTATTATTATTAGACGCTAGTTATATATATATTTATTATATTATTAAAGTTTAGTTAAAAGTTTTGTTAATAACGTTTATATTTCTCCACACAATTTTTTTTTTAATTTCAGGCACAATGTTTGTGGTCCGGTGTAACGTTCGAGTTTTTATGCACACTGTATTGCATGTCTTTGAGCTCATTGTCTCCCAACTCCTACCATTTATAAATGAAAGAAATAATACGTCCCCATAACTCGATCCACTGATATTCTGCCACCACCCAGTCCGGGTCTTATACCTCTTCTCGGTAACCACAAGAGTCACTCGAGCATTGTGAGATTTGTTATGTTTGTTAGTATTAAATTTTGGTTATACTTAAGTGGAATCTAGGCATTAGGAGATTTATGTGTATTTTTGGGCTTAAGAGTTTTTAAAGTTTCAATATATTATTCTCTTAGCTAAATTTGGTGATTATGTTGAGCTTAGCTAATTTGTGCTTTTCCTGTCTCTTGGCGGCCCCGTTGCGGATTCCGTATTTTCGTCTCGAAATTCGTGCCAAATTTCGATCCTGGATTTCTATATATCGTTTCTAGATATTTGGACTGCTCTGAATTCATTGAGACTGATCGTTACATCATTTGTGATCATCTTGAGAGGGTAGAAATTGTACATATTGCGTGTCGACACGTTCGTATCGCACACGTCGACTCCAACTAATTTTAAGCGAGTACATTCTCTGATAGTTTCCATTATTTGATAATTACTATAATACAAGTATTTAATAACGTTTTACCTGATTGTTGACACAATAGTACATGGATTGGTATACTTGGATCCCCGTCATGAAATGTTACTCCCTAGTGATTACCTAGATATTTTCCGTGATTATATAGACTGTGATCATCGTGGTCGTATTATAGACCGTACATAGTGACTACCGTGTCGTGACATGTCGTGATTTGGATTCATTGTAATAATCGGGACGGAAAATTGCTAGCTAGATATGTGATCAAGAACCTTAAACAATGTTTAAAGTATTGTATAATATAGACAACAGTCAATTATACACTTCACGTATGATTGTGTTACTCCATAGACAACAGAGAATCATACACTTCACGTATGATTGTGTTACTCTGTAGACAACAACCAATCATACACTTACGTATGATTGTGTTACTTCATAAAAGTAAACAATTATTAACCCAAGCCGATCACATATCTAACTAGTATTTCAAAACACTTAGTGCAGTTACAGTTCATTTTCACTTTACTTCATTGTGTACTGATTATGTCATATTATTCTAAATTATCTGTCTCTCTTTACTGTCATACCATGATATAGGTTTACTGTTTTTCTCATATTGTATTACATTCACTATTATTGTTTATAGTCATTATCAATTAATTTGGAACTGCTATTGGGTTATACTCGTTCCATCCTGACTGGATAACATTTTTAGGAATGTTATGCCACATGTTATTGGATTTTTGGATGGTGTTCAGTTGAGACTGTTTCTACAACTTGGACCATGAGGTGACAGTCTAGACTAGTTTTATCTATTTCAGTGTTATGCTCTAGTTTATTCTATTAGTTGTTTTTCGATTATCTTTCCTATGCACATCCTCCTTAGTATTCTGTGCTTGAGCATTTGATGATATTAGTACTTGTATGTTTTACATCGAGATCTAGACAATGTTCTACCATCGATGCTGTGACGTAGGCTGGACGTACCACGTACTCGTGCTCCGATCATTAGGGTGCGGATCGTGACAGGACGTGGTGATGGGGTAGATCACGAAACTTGAAGGACTCTTCAACCTTGTCAGCATCCACTACCAGAAAAAGTCAAATTAGCAACGTCTAAAAACGTCGCTAAAAAACCAAATGTCGTCGCTAATTTGGTTTAGCGACGTTATAAAGTTGTCGAAAAAAATCAAGTTGCAAAAAAAAAAAACGTCGCTAAACGTCGCTATACCGACGTTTTTAGCGACTTTAATGTGTCGCAAAATTTAGCGACATTTAGCGACGCCGAGTCACTAAATAGCGACGTTTATTAAAGTCGCTAAACGTCGCTGATTAGTGACTTATATAGGGACGTTACACCAACGTCTTTAATGACCTGGCTATTCTGCCATGTCAGCAATTGGCGACGTATAGCGACATTTTTAGCGACGTCATTAGCGACGTATTTAGCGACTTGTTGCAGCATCGTTAATTAGCGACGTATTTAGCGACGTAACTTAACGTCACTAAACGCCGCTAAACGTCGCTAAAAACGTCGCTAATTTAAAAAAAAAAAATAGTGTCCAGAAGGAATTGAACTTGGGGCTACTTAGATTAATCTACTGGTTGAACCGATTTGGTCCGATCCAGTGTCTTGTCCAGATCAATCTTCGGTTAGCTTTTTAAAACCCTGGTTTGAAGATTATATGCAATTATTTGTTTTCTCTCCACTTTTCATCACTTGCTATTTATTACATCATGCCTATTATAACATGTATGAGATTAAGTTCTTCCAGACATTTTAATGCTCTCAAGGCCATGGTTTCTTTCTCTCCCAAAATGCATATAATTAATATGTATTTTCCAATGTTACGTTATAATGTTCAACATTAGTCAGGTCGATATATTAATATTTTGGGAACTATATATATTAGACATTGTATTGTGCCTTGTGGGGACATATCAAGTAAATATTCAATGCTGGAATTAAGTATTCAATGCTGGAATTGTAGATGTAGCCAAGGTTTAACAATATATAAGATGAACAATACAAATACGAGATAAGTATCCAATACCAAGGACTATTGTTGAAGTATCAATAATTCATAATATAGAAATCGAACTCGAGTGACCATTGCGTTTACCGAAGAGAGGTATAAGTTCCTGACTAGGTGGCGGAAGATCAATGGATCAAGCCATGGAGGCGTATTATTTCTTCCATTTATTAATGATGGGAGTTGAGGGGGACAGTGGGCCCACAAGACGTGCAAAGAAGTATGCGCAAAGTCCCGTGCAAAATGTCGGGCCACATAAAAAAAAAATTATATTATAGGACAAATGTGGATATGCAAGATAACTATATAATCCAATTAAATTAACTAAAAAATTAAAGACCACAAGAAGCATCATACATCATGCCTATTGTTGAAGTATCAATAATTCATAATATACAATCGCATCCTAAATAATAATAATAATAACTATACTACTGCGGATCTGCAGAAGGCTGACCACCGGCGCGCTTGAAGGATAAGAACTCCTCATACTCGTCCCGTGGAATCGACACCGATGTCGATGGAGAAGGCAGTGACGTCGGTGGAGGCCGTGCCCGCTCCAAGTCTGCGAGTCGCTGGTTGTAAGAATCCAGGGTAGATAACAGCCTCGTACTGCTATGAACCATTGAATCCTGCATCCTCGTCAGCTTCTCGCCCATCGATAGCTGTGACGCCTGCAGCTCCATGATGTTGCGGTCATTGGAGGCTCTAATATCATTTGTCAATTTTCGTAGCTCCGTCATGCTGCGGTCGAGATATCCAATCGTGCGATGAGCATCGGATCGTCCGCCTGCGGCTGGGACCGGGGCTGCTCCTCCATACTTCGCAGCAACTCATCACGGAGAGACGCAATCTGACGGTCAACGGCCTCCTGGACTCTGGCCGACGACTGCGAGGGCTGCGACTGCGAGGGGTGTGTGGAATGCGCAGCTGTCGGGGAGGCCCTAGATGACTGCGTCGCAACCAGGGAGCCATAGGAGCCCGTACTGTAGTACGTACCCCTCTAGAGACCACCAGCTGCGGTCACCCACAGGTCGTCCGCCGACGGAGATGGAGCGGGCTGCGACGAAGTACCAGCCTCTCCAGGTGTAGGTGCACTAGCAGTCGCCCGCTCACGCAGCCTAAGATACTCGGCCTAGAAAATGTTTGAAAACTCGATAATTGCCTAAGTTATATTAAAATTAACACAAAGTAAAGTAATACTTACATTGGTCTGTGAGGCCCTCTCATCAATGGGATTTTCGTCCTTGCGATGGGTGGCCAAGAAGACGGTCACCATGTTTGCATCCTCACCCCTCTGTACCTGTTAAAAATATATTATTTATTACTAAACTTAAATATTTTTTCCAATTACCATTTTATGGTACTTATATTAAAATAATATATTTTAAAAGAAAAAACATACCAAACGACGGAAATATTCCGTCATCGGAATCGAGCCACCACATCACTTGGCAGCATTCTACCTAGCCGCCTTGGCCTTCTTAGACCTTTCCTTGTAGCTCGGATCGTCGAATCTAGCCCTCACCGCAGTCCACTGCTCAGGCGTGATCCAACCTTGGATCGGTTTTCCAGCACGATCACGAGCCTTCTGGTCATCCAGAGCATCTCGGATAAGCTTGGCGGCAACGGTAGGAAAGAGCCGCTCGATCAACTCGGCCCGGTGCGGAGGATAAAAATACGTTTGCTACAATAAATAATTTATTAAGTTAGCATCACGAATAAGTTATATAATATGCATAAATTAGAGGATTTATTTAATATACTTTTACCTGGAAGTGCGCAAACCAGAACGCCTTCCTCTCCTCCGGAGCCTCAGAGTAGTTGATCCAAGGGCCACCGTAGTTGTTCCTCAGAAATTGGCCCAGGCGTCTCTGAACCGACGATGGACGATATCTATACAGAGATAATAATTTAGATTACTGAAAAAGTCAATATACGATGAATAAAGAGAAACACAAATATATACTAAACCATCTAATTGACTTACTTTGTACCGTCGGTCCAAATCTCTGTCCTCGTCTCCTCCGGAGGTGCGCATGGAGGATCTTGCTGATGCTGGGACAACGTGGGCACGACCTCCTCGACATGCTCATCTGTCCCGATGGTTCCGTCAGCAGGAGGAACGCTGGACGAGGGTGTACTATCACGCCAGGAACTACTCGTCCCAACAGTCGGAGATGTGAGTGATCGATATACTGGAGTACTGGGCGACGATGATCCGGAACCAACAGTAGGCAGTACCGGAGTGTCACTCTGTCTACCTCGGGACCTGCCGAATCCTCCACGTCGTCCTGTCATATCTGATAACAACATATGATGAATATAGAGAAACACAAATATATACTACATTCTACAGTCGAAATGTGATGCATATCTCAAAGCATTCTACAGTCAAAATATAATACATATATTCGTTAATGGGTACATCTACTTCGTCAATTTTCCAAACTTGATCTATATTCTACATTTAAAATATAGTTACATTCTACATGCAATATTTTTTATTTTTAATCATCTTCAGAAAATTTATCTTGTTCGCCTTCGTCGTCCTGCTCTTCCTCGTCTTCACTTTCATCTACTTCGTCATCCTCTTCGGATAATTCTACATCTTCTACATTATTACTCGTGTAATGAGTAACTTCCGTTGAGTCCACATCTACAATATTTGTTACAAGAGGTAGATCGTCCTCCTGATAAGCTATTTCGTCAATGTCAAAGGTATTTCTAGCTTTAGTCTTGCATACTGCCTACCAATCCGACCTCGCTGTCCCCCGTCTAGGATAAGTTGTGAAGTACACGAGCTGAGCCTGACTTGATAGGACAAATGGTTCGTAGCCTTGATATCTACGCTTGTAGTTTATATCCACAAGGCCATGCTTGTCAATTTTCCAACCTTGATCTTGAATCGGATCGAACCATTCACACCTGAATAGCACGATATTAGCAGGTTCAGTGCCATAATTATATGTCAACTCCACAATCTCTCGTAAGATGCCAAAAAAATTATTGTCCGGATTGACGTCTTTGTAGTTTGAAGATTTGATACACAAACCACTGTTTTTCGTGGAATCAAGATCCAGAAAGCTGTCTCTGATAGGAGCATTTGTTGACTTGAACCTGAACCCATTCACACAGAAACTTGGCCATATTTTTACGGCAGTAATTGGTCCCTTGGCTAGAGTTCTAATAGATTCAGTCTCGGGTGATATTAGACGATCGACCTAAATACCAAAGTAGCGATAGTAAGTTATTTGTTTTGCAAGTGCAGAAATAAAAAGTAATTACCAAGCATCTTACATATGCGCTCAACCAAGAAGGAAAATGGCATCTCATATCTTGTTCTATTTCTTCGTCTGTTATGTAGGGTCTAACCGACCTCAACTCATCATTATATGTGCTGAAAAACAATGAAGTAACTGCTGATTAGTAGCATAATAGTATCTTATACTATTACATTGAGATGATGTAAACGTGGACGTATTAATTACTTACCCCTTTAGCTTCTCCACTTCATCCTCGTCGCAATTGAGTAATATATACAATTGAGCAGCCCTTAGCTCATCGTCATTCAAATATCTCTTCTTCATTTTTCCCGAAGGCTTTCCGGACGCATTGAATACTTTGAGTATTGCATCATTAGATTCCTGATATGCGTCGTCGTTTCTGGGAGCTTTCGTCCTATTAGTAGTAACATGCGGTTTGAAATACGTCGAGCAAAAGTTTGTAATCTCCTCGAGAACATAAGCTTCACAAATAGAGCCTTCAACCCGTGCCTTATTTTTCACCTTTCTCTTTAGGTGATTCAGATGCCGCTCGAAGGGGTACATCCACCGATAACCGACATGACCACAACACGTGCCTCATAGGAAAGATGAATTGGCAAATGCTCCATAGAGTCGAAGAATCCAGGAGGAAACACCTTCTCGAGCTTACATAGTGTTACCGCAATGTCCCTCTCTTGCTTTTCTAGACGATCACGAGCAACTTAGTACAACAAAGATCTCTGAAGAATATGCTTAGCTCTGTCAATGGGTCCCAAACGACCTGCGGTAAGAATTCCCGAAATGCAATCGGAATTAACCTCTCCATGAATACGTGACAATCGTGGCTCTTCATACCCACCAGTTTGTTCTCCTTGAGGTCGACGCATCTTCTCAAGTTCAACATGTACCCGTCTGGAAACTTTAGACCCTGAATCCACCTACAAAGTCTACCTTTATCCTCTTTATCCAGTGAGAAAACTAACTTAGGTTGCTTTAACTTTCCATTCCCCTCCTCTATCAAATGCAATGCAGGACGTCTACATATTTCTTCTAAGTCCAACCTGGCCTTCGGATTATCTTTCATGTTCCCCTTTACCTCCATTACAGTATTAATTATGTTATCAAACACATTCTTCTCGATATGCATGACATCAAGGTTATGTCTGATCAGATTGGTGCTCCAATATGGCAGATCCCAAAATATACTCCTCTTCGTCCAGTTATGGGTGCGACCAAATCTGTCACACTTGTACCCCTTAGCAGGCTCTTCGATAGCACTTGGTAAATCTTTTACCTCTTCCCATATCGTGCATCCGGGCCACCTTGGCGGTGGATTGGCCTTCTCCACAACTCCCGCACGAAAAGCATTCTGGTTCCTCCGGTACGGATGATCCTTTGGCAAAAATTGTCGATGACAATCGAAGAAGCACGGTTTGCCTCCGTGTTTCAAACGGAAAGCCTGAGAACGGTCCATGCAATACGGACATGAGAGACGACCATGGGTGCTCCATCCCGATAATATTCCATAGGCCGGAAAGTCGTTGATGGTCCACATAAGTGCTGCCCTCATCTGAAAATTCTGCTTTCTAGAAACATCGTACGTGTTGGCACCTACTTCCCACAGCTGATTCAACTCATCTATCAAAGGCTGTAAATACACATCGATGTTCCTCTTCGGATTGTTCGGACCCGGGATAATAACGGTTAGGAACATATACGGAGTCTTCATGCACATCCAAGGCGGTAGATTGTACGGAGTGACGATCACAGGCCAGCACGAATACTGGGAGCCCGAAAGTCCGAATGGGGTAAAACCGTCAGAGGAGAGCCCCAATCTGACATTACGCGCTTCCTCGGCAAAATGTGGATACTCTCGATCAAAGTGCTTCCATGCTTCTCCATCGGATGGATGATCCAATACTCCTTCGATCTATTTTCGCCTGTGCCAACTCATGTTTTCTGCAGTCTCCTTAACCATAAACAACCGCTGCAACCGCGGCGTCAAAGGCAAGTAGTGCATCGAATCGGTAGGCTTCCTTGTACCGACAGACTTTCCTCTAACAGTGGCCTTGTAGCGATCAGCACCACAGAATCTGCACGCATCTTCATCCTTGTCGTCTTTGTAGTACAACATGCACCCGTTGCGACATGTATCGATTTTCTCGTATCCCATCCAAAGCGATCTCACCATCCTCTTAGATCGATAGAAGTCTTTAGGCAACTTTGCACCCTCGGGCAAGATCTCTATAATCAAATCGAGCAGTCAATTATAGCATTCTTGCGACATGTTAAAATCGGACTTGATGCTCAATAATCTTGTAACCACCTCCAACGGTGAATGATCCTCACAACCAGGATATAGTGGAGTCCTTGCATTCTCCAGCAACTCCATAAACTTTGCAGCATCGGCATTCGGTGCCTCCTCAGCTGCATCATAATTGTCCGGATTGAAACTAGGTCCCGCCGCATCATAATTGTCCAGATTGAAACTAGGCCCCGCCACATCATAAACCATGTTCACCAACCCGTCGTCGTAAGCATCGTGGTCTTGGACATCCATAGACGGCTCCACATAGGGCTTCGACTCCGATGCTAGAGATACAAGTTCTCCGTGCGCGGTCCACTGATAGTAATTCGGCGTGAAGCCCTTCGAGTATAAATGATATGTAACTTCCACTTCTGGATGATATTTTCTGTTGCGACATCTCACACACGGAAACTTAATTTTGGTACCGTCCATGTACTGAGGGAAAGCCTTGGCCAACTGCAGGAACTGCTGTACACCCTCAATGAATTCATCCCGCACACCGCACATGTCATCATGATGACGGTTGTACATCCACGAACGATGACGCAGATAGTAATTCATATCCATTTCTAGATACTTCTGCAAAAATGACAGTATGTATCATATGAATTATTACATACAGTGGTTTATCACCTAACTTCATAACTTAACCGTACTATAAAAATCATAACTGATATAATACATACTTTCATTTATCAAAGTCTAAAATAAGCAATATTCAAAACAACTGAAAAGAGGCCAAGTCTCTTAGTTTTTAATATTTTATACTATTGGTAAAAGCAAACAATAGTTTTTTTTACTACTTGAAAAGAGGCCAAGTCTCTTAGTTTTTTAATATTTTTTCTATGCGTAATTACTTAACTTTCCATATTAAATTGAATGAACAATTTTAAGCCTAGGCTTACAAGAGTTGCCAATGGCCTCTTTTGCTACATAGTGCATCCCTCGAAGCCCAGGCCCGCACACACAAACATAAAATGGATTAGATCTTATGTTAATCCTTGGCTTACAAGAGTTGCCAATGGCGTCTTTTGCTACATAGTGCATCCCTCGAAGCCCAGGCCCAAAGCTCATCTAGAGCAACTAGTTATCAATATAGTTGTTGTATTTACTAGTGTAAACCCCCTGTTTTTTTTCAACATTTTTAAACTGGATTTTTCACAATTTACTGGAATTTTCTAGGAATTTTCTGTAATTTAAAAACAGGGTTTTAATTATTAAATAATTTTTAAATGATAATAAACAATATTAAAATATTATAAAAATAATATTTTTGGGTGTAAAATGAAAAATTGGACTTAGGGTAATTTTTCTGGAATTTATCGGACCCCGGATCTATTTTTAAAAACACCTAAATCTATTTATTTAATTATTTAATTATTATGAAATAATTACTGATTTTATTATTATTATTATATTTTTTTTAAACCCAGCCCGCGGCCCGCTAGACCCGGCCCACCGGGCCCAGCCTCGAACCCGAACCCAGCCCAGCCCCAACCGGGTCGGGTTTGTTAGCCACCCGACCCGCCCGCAACCCGCTAGCCCGTCAGACCCCCTCTCCCTCTCTCCGCGTCCTGCGCCGCCCCGCCCGGCGCGCCGCCCGCTCCGGCCGACCACCTCACCCCACGACCACCCTACGCCCCGCCTCTCTCGGCCCCCCGGCCACCGCCCGCCTTTATATATTCTCCAATTTTCCCCTCTCCGGTCTCCCCTCCACCGTGCCACCCACCGCCGTCGCCACCGACCACCACGCCTCTACCCGGCCTCGCCACCTCCGGCGCCGCCATCCTGCCCAGCCCTCTCCCCCGGCCACCGCCTCCTTTTCCTCCTCCCCGCTCGACCACCGCAGCAGCGAGCAACAGCAGCAGCCTCCAGCGCCGCACAGCGCGCCTCCGGCCGCCGGCGAGCCCCCAGCCACCGCGCCACGCGCCGCCCCCGGCCCCCTCCGCCGCAGCCCAGCCAGCCAGCCGCCGTCTCCGCCCTGAGTCACCGAAAATCCCCAAACCCTAACCCTAATTTAATTCCCTGTGTCCGGACACGTGTCGGACACGTGTCGGACACAATTCGAACCCCGGTTTTCGGGCCCCGTTCAGGTGCGTGTATCTTCTTGCTCGTAGCTCGGATTTCGATTCCGTAAATTGCGTTGCGAAGCCTGTATGACCCTCTCGGTGCCCGGACTAACCGTTCGGGGCATCGCGTCCTGTGGTGATCGCACATCGCGATCCAAAAACAGGAAAAACTAGACCCTGTTTTACCCCGGAACTGAGTACGCCCCGCCAAACGGGACGACTTGGTCGCGTGCGGTCTTCACAGATTCGTGCGCGTCGTCGATACGGACGTGTGGAATTTCGCAGAAGTCGATTCGGGTGTGCGTGCACACCGGGATCAACGTGTATCCACAGACATCGCCCCGTATCCGTACTTTCTGGAACGTGCCCTAACTTTGTGTACATACGTCGGATCGAGATGAAACTTGCGCCATCGGACTCGTAGCAATACGCTGGTCCTGTGGGTCAAGTTTGGTTCGATTCTGAGAACGTTGACGAAATCGCGTGTCGTGGGCCCATAGGCCCCGCTCGACGGGCGATTTTGTGATCGGCTCATCGGAATCCAATTCTGGAAGTTCCGTTGGGTTCGTATCATCGTTCCTGACCTGTTGACACTAAGTTTGGTGAATTTGGAGGCCTTTGACCCGGACACATTTTTCGGTGCAAAGCGGGCCCACTTGATGACCCCGTTTTGATCCGAAACTGCCGTTTCTGCCCTTGTGTCCAAATTGGACCCAAGGACAGGCGTTTCTAGCTGATTGATATTTTCTGGATCTGAGGTGATGTTTGTTTCAGCAACCGGAGTACCGCCTGCCATTCCAACTGAAGTCAGAGCCGAAATCAGAGCCGGAACCACAGGCAAGTGTACCTCGCCAAAATTTGCAGTCTTTGCTAAATATTCCTTGGCTTAGTTATATATCAGAGGGCAAGTATACCTTGCCAACTTTATAGTCTTGTTGCATATTTCCTTGTTTTAATTATAACTGTTGTACATGCTTAACCTAGGACCGTGTGACGTACTTAGCGTCCGATCATAGTCGGGTGCCAACACCGTACGCGATGTTGTGTACGTCATTTAGAGATGGACATTCGATACCCTTACTCTTGGTACTTGTCCTATCAAGTACAATAGAACCCAGGACACTTGACACTATTCATGGACATGATCTTTTGAGATATTCATGGTGATTCTGTATAGGATACAGACTTTATGGCATTGACATTATGTTCCTAGATACTATATGACTTGTTGCATTAGATATGATCTTACGTGACATGGACATGGGGCCACATGGACATGGGACGTGTGATTACATTGGGTGGGGAGAGACACACAGGCTACATGCTGATCATATATATATATACCCCTATTATTGTGAGGCACAAGACTCTCGAGCAGAGCTTGGCCCTTTACGTGTTATTACTGCTACCGGCTCCCCGACACAGAGCTTGTAGCGGTCTCAGCCTGAGTTCTAGTGATGCTCTCAACTTGCATTTATCACTTAGCTGGTTACATAGTTTACCCTGCTGTTTCATTTAATGCTGCTGCACTGCTTATATTTTGGCTTGTATTATCTGTACCTTGTTATGTCCCCTGAGGACCTGGAATGGACTATGTCCCCAGGTATAGCTGAAGAGATCCATCCAGAGATACCCCGTACCAGAGCACTTCCAGGAGCTGTACCAGGACCTGAAGACGAGCTCGCACCAGAGGACTTCTCCTGAGCATTGGCCGTACGTAGTCATTTATTTCTATTTCCAGTTGATTATTTCCTGTCCATTTGCATCTATTGTACCAGACATATTCTCGGATTGTTTCCCGAGATATTTATTGAGATTTGCTTATTTATTCTATTGCATTATTTCTGGCAGTTACTCTGTGTTTATCTGTTGTGGATGAGAATAGATTAGTCTGTGACCTGTATCATTGATTATTTCCTGTTAGACTACAGCTTAAGCATGCCCTGATGGATCCATCTAATTGGGTTGTCCATCGGTGCGTGCTGCTGGCCATTGCTGCGTGTCCAGTCCCTCGGCATTTTGGGACTCGGGCGTGACATGGTTTTTGTGGTGGTCCATGCAGGTCATCGACTAAATTGTTCGGTTTCAACTCAGGGACCGAACAGGCCTGCAATAAAGCTAGGATAAGTTTTAGGATCTCATCCACTTGCTTGAATCGTTCTTGATATCTATTCGAATTAATTTATTGACTTGCATCCTGCCTTGATTCCTATGCGCCTCTTATCGTTTATTTTGGATACAGGGAAATGGACCCACAAGCCAGCAACGAGGCTCATGCAGAAACACCACAAACCGTTGTGGTTACCCAAGAAGACGATGTGATACCAGTCGGTGAAGGCCAATCATCGCAAGGCAGTCAAGCAAGTCAGCCTGCCTCAAGAATCCACCAAGGTGATGTTCCACCCTCGACGCAGCCTACTCCACCGATGCCTTCCTTCCCACTGGGACCGCCTATGGACGAACAGCAGATGTTCCGCATGTTCTACATAATGATGCAAGCCTATCAGAGGGTGCAACAAGAAGCTCAACAAAACCAATCGGAGAACCCCATCGACAGAACTAGCTCGGAGTCACGGAGGCCAAATAGTTCAAATGCAACCGCCTTCGACGAGGACGTCCTTACTGCAACAAGACCCGTGGAGTGCACCACAAGGATCGAGTCCAGCCAAAAGCGGCCGTATGCGTCAGCACCAGACCAATCACAACAAGAAAGAGCTGCAAAGCGATCACAGATAAATCCACCACCGAGAGCAGCATTAGGAGCCTCATTCCTTCATACTTGTCACTACTGTGGCAAGGTAGGCCACATCGCTAAAGAATGCCGACGTAGACTGGGACAATGTCTATCTTGTGGATCCAAGCAGCATGCGATAAGGGATTGCCCAGTACGTCGAGAGAAACCAGTGGTGATTCGCCAACCAGCCACGTCAACACCAGCCGGAACACCACAGGAAGGAACTCCAAAGAAGTCTCAGCTGCATCAGCCACCCGAAGCATCTCCGCAAGTACTGCCTACCTGTCAACATTGTCACAAGCAAGGCCACATTGAGAGCGGGTGCAGACGTAAGATGGGATTATGCTTGATTTGCGGAACCACTCAACACTTGGCCAAGGATTGCCCCCAGCATCGAGAGAAAGCATTGACGAATCTTCAACCCGCCACATCAGCACCAGCTGGAGCACCGCAGGCAGGAATCACAAGGGAGTCTCACATATACCAGCCACCAGAAGCATCTCCACAGGCAATACCTGGCTGTCCATATTGTCACCGACGAGGTCACATAGAGGACGAGTGCAGACGAAAGATGAGATTATGTTTAGCTTGCGGATCCAGTCAGCATTTATTAAAGGAATGTCCCGAACGTCGAGAACAAGTGTTACCAGCACCACGGTCAGCCTCTCCAGCATTGCAAGCTTCACCAATACCGAGGCCACCCTTGGTAACCCAGGCAACACTCTTCCAGCAGGCTCAACAGCAGCAGAGGAATCAACTACAAGGACACAGACAAGCTCCAGCGAAGACCGTGGAGAACGCCCAGACACGTGGAGTAGCTGATGCGCGTAAGTGATTCGTAGTTATCCGTTTCTAGTCTTGTTATAGTTCGTGCCTATTGGTTCGTGACCTCAGCCCCACCCTAGTAAATTGCAACTTGTTAATAACAACCTGGTTTTCATAAAAGTTGTAGTTTTCTTGCTTTAACTAGATTTTCTCTGGAAGTGCATAACTTTCATTCTTAGGGAAACGGTATTCCCTAAGTATCTTGGAATGTGTTTTCGAACAGTGCTTGCGACCGCGTCATCTCTGTTGACCGGTTATTCTTTGATTGCGAGGACGCAATCCTCTTAAGGGGGTAGATTGTAAACCCCCTGATTTTTTTTAACATTTTAAACTGGATTTTTCACAATTTACTGGAATTTTCTGGGAATTTTTTGTAATTTAAAAACAGGGTTTTAATTATTAAATAATTTTTAAATGATAATAAACAATATTAAAATATTATGAAAATAATATTTTTGGGTGTAAAATGAAAAAATGGACTTAGGATAATTTTTCTGGAATTTATCGGACCCCGGACCTATTTTTAAAAACACCTAAATCTATTTATTTAATTATTTATTTATTATTAAATAATTACTGATATTATTATTATTATTATATTTTTTTTAAACCCAGCCCACGGCCCGCTGGACCCGGCCCACCGGGCCCAACCCCGAACCCGAACCCAGCCCAGCCCCAACCGGGTCGGGTCGGGTCTGTCAGCCACCCGACCCGCCCGCAACCCGCTAGCCCGTCTGAACCCTCTCCCTCTCCCCGCGTCCTGCGCAGCCCGCTCCGGCCGGCCACCTCACCCCACGACCACCCCACGCCCCGCCTCTCTCGGCCCCCCGGCCATCGCCCGCCTTTATATATTCCCCCATTTTCCCCTCTCCGGTCTCCCCTCCACCGTGCCACCCACCGCCGTCGCCACCGACCACCACGCCTCTACCCGGCCTCTCCACCTCCGGCGCCGCCACCCTGCCCAGCCCTCTCCCCCGGCCACCGCCTCCTTTTCCTCCTCCCCGCTCGACCACCGCAGCAGCGAGCAACAGCAGCAGCCTCCAGCGCCGCACAGCGCGCCTCCGGCCGCCGGCGAGTCCCCAGCCACCGCGCCGCGCGCCGCCGCGCTGCCCCCGGCTCCCTCCGCCGCAGCCCAGCCAGCCCAGCCGCCGTCTCCGCCCTGAGTCACCGGAAATCCCCAAACCCTAACCCTAATTTAATTTCCTGTGTCCGGACACGTATCGGACACGTGTCGGACACAATTCGAACCCCAGTTTTCGGGCCCCGTTCAGGTGCGTGTATCTTCTTGCTCGTAACTCAAATTTTAATTCTGTAAATTGCGTTGCGAAGCCTGTATGACCCTCTCGGTGCCCGGATAAACCGTTCGGGGCATCGCGACCTGAGGTGATCGCACACCGCGATCCAAAAACAGAAAAAACCAGACCCTGTTTCACCCCGGAACTGAGTACGCCCCGCCAAACGGGACGACTTGGTCGCGTGCGGTCTTCACAGATTCGTGCGCGTCGTCGATACGGACGTGTGTGATTTCGCAGAAGTCGATTCGGGTGTGCGTGCACACCGGGATCAACGCGTATCCACGGACATCGCCCCGTATCCGTACTTTCTGGAATGTGCCCTAACTTTGTGTACACACGTCGGATCGAGACGAAACTTGCGCCATCGGACTCGTAGCAATACGCTGGTCCTGTGGGTCAAGTTTGGTTCGATTCTGAGAACGTTGACGAAATCACGTGTCGTGGGCCCCACAAGCCCCGCTCGACGGGCAATTTTGTGATCGGCTCATCGGAATCCAATTCTGGAAGTTCCGTTGGGTTCGTATCATCGTTCCTGACCTGTTGACACTAAGTTTGGTGAATTTGGAGGCCTTTGACCCGGACACGTTTTTTGGTGCAAAGCGGGCCCACTTGTGGACCCCGTTTTGACCCGAAACTGCCGTTTCTGCCCTTGTCTCCAAATTGGACCCAAGGACAGGCGTTTCTAGCTGATTGATATTTTCTGGATCTGATGGTGATATTTGTTTCAGCAACCGGAGTACCGCCTGCCATTCCAACTGAAGTCAGAGCCGAAATCAGAGCCGTAACCACAGACAAGTGTACCTCGCCAAAACTTGCAGTCTTTGCTAAATATTCCTTGGCTTAGTTATATATCAGAGGGCAAGTATACCTTGCTAACTTTACAGTCTTGTTGTATATTTTCTTGTTTTAATTATAACTATTGTACATGCTTAACCTAGGACCGTGTGACGTACTTAGCGTCCGATCATAGTCGGGTGCCAACACCGTACGCGATGTTGTGTACGTCATTTAGAGATGGACATTCGATACCCTGACTCTTGGTACTTGTCCTATCAAGTACAACAGAACCCAGGACACTTGACACTATTCATGGACATGATCTTTTGAGATATTCATGGTAATTCTGTATAGGATACAGACTTTATGGCATTGACATTATGTTCCTAGATACTATATGACTTGTTGCATTAGATATGATCTTACGTGACATGGACATGGGGCCACATGGACATGGGACGTGTGATTACATTGGGTGGGGAGAGACACACAGGTTACAGGCTGATCATATATATATATACCCCTATTATTGTGAGGCACAAGACTCTCGAGCAGAGCTTGGCCCTTTATGTGTTATTACTGCTACCGGCTCCCCGACACAGAGCTTGTAGCGGTCTCAGCCTGAGTTCTAGTGATGCTCTCAACTTGCATTTATCACTTAGCTGGTTACATAGTTTATCCTGCTGTTTCATTTAATGCTGCTGCACTGCTTATATTTTGGCTTGTATTTTCTGTACCTTGTTATGTCCCCTGAGGACCTGGAATGGACTATGTCCCCAGGTATAGCTGAAGAGATCCATCCAGAGATACCCCGTACCAGAGCACTTCCAGGAGCTGTATGAGGACCTGAAGACGAGCTCGCACCAGAGGACTTCTCCTGAGCATTGGCCGTACGTAGTCATTTATTTCTATTTCCAGTTGATTATTTCCTGTCCATTTGCATCTGTTGTACCAGACATATTCTCGGATTGTTTCCCGAGATATTTATTGAGATTTGCTTATTTATTCTATTGCATTATTTCTGGCAGTTACTCTGTGTTTATCTGTTGTGGATGAGAATAGATTTGTCTGTGACCTGTATCATTGATCTATTTTCTGTTAGACTACAGCTTAAGCATGCCCTGATGGATCCATCTAATTGGGTTGTCCATCGGTGCGTGCTGCTGGCCATTGCCGCGTGTCCAGTCCCTCGGCATTTTGGGACTGGAGCGTGACAACTAGTTATCAATATAGTTGTTCTATAAATACAGAGGCATCATCTAGACAGGAGAATTCAGGAATTGAGGTATCATAAGCTAAATCTAGAATTTCCACAACTAATTCCTGCTGCATTGTTCTATAAATATACAGAGGCACCATCTAGACCGAAGAATTCAGGAATAGAGGAATCATAAGCTAAATCTAGAATAATTCTTGAATTCCACAACTAATTCCTACTGCACCCATTGCTAAAGTAGGAACTGTGCAAACTCCAATGGTTTCTTCTCCTTGATCCCCTGAAGAACCTGATAATTGAATCAGGATCCAGATCTCCAGAAGCAGATAATTCTTGCAATTCAATAAAGCTAGGCCATACTGTAGGGAATTTACAAGGTACTAAAGTAACTGTACATCACGAAGGGTCTCTACTTCTTATAGAGGCAGAGGGGATCATCATAGTAAGTAAAATATGGAGGACATAGTAGCAAGGCCTGCGGGGGGAGAGAGACATGGATGCTCAGTGCATACAAGTGCAATGCTCCTCTACACAAGACAAACTAGGAAGAAACATCCATAGTGAAGATAGAATATTGTATGTGTTTCAGTGTGTGTGTGTGTGTGTCAGTGTGTGTGTGTGTGTCGTGCCTGTGTCTGTGTCAGTGTCAGTGTCAGTGTCCGTGTGAGTGTGTGTGTGTGTATCTGCGTCTGTGTGTGTGTCGTGTGTGTCTGTCAGTGTCTGTCTGCGTGTGTCGTATCTGTGTGTGTGTGTCGTGTCGTGTCTGTGTGCGTGTGTCGTTTCTGTCCAGTCATCAGTTGTGTCAGTGTCACATGAGAGAGAGAGAGAGAGAGAGAGAGAGAGAGAGAGAGAGAGAGAGAGAGAGATTACCTAGAGCTCGAGGAGGAGGAGGGGGGTGCCGGAGTAGCCGCAGCCGAGGATAGCTGTCACCACCCCATTTCCAGAGCCGGGTATTTTTTTTTATTTTTAATTTAGTTAATTGTGTATTATTTATAATTAATTGTATTTATATTTAATTAGTGATTGCATTATTTTTTATTATTTTTATTTTGATTGTTTTAGGATTTTGGCTAGCCTGGACCCATGTCAGACCCTAGTGGACCCATGTCCGACCCAGCCCACACCCTTGTGAGAATTATTTTGGGTCTTAGAATATTTATTTTATTTTTAGGAAGTTAGTTGGAGAGATTTGGAACTAGTTTGAGTGCTTTTGGAACCCGGAACCCAAAACCAAGTGAGTAGGGGCATTTTGGGAATTTAGAAACTTGGCAACCCCTTTATTATTACCATGGCCGGCCCCAAACCCTTCCCCCAACCCGTGAGAACAGCCACAACAGCCCCCTTTCTTCATCCCACTTCTTCTTCTTCTTCACTTCTTCTTCTTCTCCACTTCTTCTTCTTCTCCTTCTTCCTCCAAAGTAAGTTTTCTTCCACTTTTCTTCTTCTTTCTTCCATTCCTTCTTCTCTAAGTTAACCCTAACCCTAGATCTTTCCCTAACCTAGGTGGGTAGAGCCTAGATTTGGTGTTGGAGCTTGGATTTGAGGCTTGGAAGCTTGGATTGGAGGATTTGGAGCATTTTGGGGATTTTTGCTTGGGATTCCAACTCCCAAGAGGTAAACCCTAAATTTTCCCTTGTAATTACTCTTTTATAGTGTAATTAATATTTTAGAACCTTCCTAGACCCTTAGGCTACCCGTGGGAGGAAGTTGGAACTAGTTGGGTAGTGTTTGGAGACTTTAACATTAGGTTTTGTGTCAATTTCGGGTGAAATCCGAATTTGGCCCAATTTTGGGTGATGCCCTAGGTTAGATGGACCTAGGTAGACGTTGTCGGGAGTCGTGAGGGTGAGAGCGTGTCTCCGTTCGGACACGGGAAGCCGCGTCGCGGAGAAACGGGCGTTTCGGGCGAAATTGGGGCTTTTCGTCGTCGCCGATTCTAAGTGCGTGTGCGTTTCCGCCACGGGCATAGAATCGACGCGGGAGCGCATTTTCTAGGATCTAGGCATCGTGTAGAGCGCGTGGGTAAATTTTGGGCCGATTCCGAGTTCGTTTGGTGTGCGTTTCAGGAGGTTTTCCGAGCCGCGCACCACGTGTTCGTCGAAATGACCGAACGGCCATTTCGACTTGGTTTCCTCGTTTCGGGCTTGTGCGCGCGTTGGGTTAGTATCGGGGAGTGTGTGCTAGAGTTTTCGAGTTATATTTTATATTTTTATAGGCGTTGGTGAGTGTCGGGGTCGTTGGGCGTGCGTAGGTGGGGCGTTGTGAGCGTTGTGTGCATCGTTGTGGTGGTGTTGTGTTTGTGTATATATGTCTCTCTATATATATTTATTTGTGTGTATGTTCTTATATATATATATATTTCTATTTATATGTTTATGTGTGGTTATGTGTTTGTGAGTGTGTTAGTGAGTGCTAGTGTATGTGTGTAGGTGAGTGCTTGTGTGAGTGTGTGCTAGTGTGTAGGTGAGTGTGTGTGAGGGTGAGTGAGTGCCTATATATATATATATGAGTTTGAGTGAGTGTATATATATGTATTTATATATATATGTAGGAGTGTTCGTGTGTGGGGTTGTGTGTTTGCGAGAGTGTGTGTGAGGGTGTGTGAGTGTGAGAGTGTGTGAGGATATATATTTACATATGTTTGAGTGTGTGTGTATATATATATATATATATTAGTGTGTATATATATATAGATATATATGTGTGTATATATATATAGATATGTATATATATTTATGTGTGTGTGTTGATAGTGTTGTGAGTGTTTGTGTATTAGTGTGTGTTTAAGTGTGTGTGTGTGTTAGGATATAGATATTAGTTTGTGTATATATATATATCTAGTGGTATATATATATATAGATATATATAGTTATATATGTATGTATATATATGTATAGATAGTGATATATATATATATATATATATATGTAGGTGTGTGGTGTATAGGCAGCGAGGGGGGGGTGGCCAGAGCAGCGCAGCGCAGCGGGGGAGGCAGCAGCTGCTGCTGCCTACAGCAGCAGCAGGGAACCAGCTGCAGCAGCAGCAGAATGAACAGTAGCAGCAGCAGCTAGGTAGCTGCAGCAGCAGTTTGCAGCAGCAGGAGCAGCAGCAAGGTGGGGAGCAGCTAGCAGCAGCAGTATCAATGCGAGGGAGAGTTAGAGAGAGGTATATATATATAGATATAGATAGATTGGTACATAGTTAGGTAGTAGAGGGATTAGTTAGATAGATACATAGATAAATAGATAGATAGATAGATTAGTAGTTTGATAGGTAACTAGATAGCTAAATAGATATATAGTTACCTAGATAAATAGGTAGATAGTAAGATATCTAGATAGGTATTAGTATATAGATAGATAAATAGATTAGATAGATCTAGATATTAGATATATGGATCTATATATAGATAAAGATAGATAGTTAGATTATTAGATGGATAGGTAAGTTATTAGATAGTTAGATAGTTAGGTAGGTAAATACTAGATATTAGATATCTAGTTAGATAGATAACTAGATAGGTTGACAATAGATAGGTAGATAGATAGTTATATCTATCTAGGATATAGATGTATATACATATAGTTATATACATATCTATAGATATCTAGATAGTTATACATAGATATTTATGAGTTGGGTAAGGTAAGGTAATATATATATATATATGTGTGTATGGGTAAGGTAATGGGTAATCGGGTAAATGTGTGTGGATAAATATATACATAGGTGCATATATGCTTAGATATATATAAATATGATAGATATATATATTATCTAGCCTAGATTAATAACTAGGTATATATTCAATAGCTAGATAGCTAGTTAGAGGGGTTTTAGAGCGAAACCTCAATATCTTGAGATACCAAGGTATCTCAATACCTTGAGATAACCAAGGTATTGGGTTTCGAGCGGGATTTTTGAGCAATAGCCTAGGATTTGTCTTGGAATGATTTTTATATGCTTATGTGTATATATTTACGCGTGCTAGCATAGGTTTTAGCGGGTTTAGGCGGGGTGCGTAGCCTAGGTTGAGGTATCGGATACCGAGGGTATCCCGATATCTCAAGGAGGCGAGTTTGTGAGTTTTCTAGCTTAATGATCTCGGTTTGACCTAGAATTTCAGGAGCACCCTAGTTTGACCCAGACTTGACCGTAGTTGACTCGGTTGACCGCCAAAGTCAACTTTTGACCTAGTTTTGACCCAGAGTTGACTTTTTGGACCCAGAGTTGACTTTTTGACCCAGATTTCACCGGTTTGACCCGTTTGACCTAGAACGACCCTAGAAACCTATTTTTAGTTATTTTATATCTGTTTAACTCATTAGAACCCTGTTTAACCTTGCTTTTCGCATTAGGTTCTTGCGACACCGGTTCGGATCGCCAGTTGCTCAGGACGTCAGGCGAGTACATTCTCTGATAGTTTTCATTATTTGATGATTATTATGATTCAGCTTCTAGTATAGTATCATCTGATTATTCTGGCACAACACGGGACACTGATTGATATTTCTGGATTCATTTACTTGCGACACGTACATTTCATGTTTCTGGCCTCTATTCTGGAATCACTACTGGCATCACCTACAGGCATCACTACAGGCATCATTCATGTACAGGTTGGACTCATCTTGATTTGCGTGTCGGGTCTTGGATCCACTTGTATTAGTCGGGGCGGGGAAATACTCGAGTAGACATGTAAACATTCCTATCTGGCATCATCAGGAATCACTCCCTCTGGTCTAATCTGGAATGATAGCAGCCGCGCACCCAGTGCGCGGTGAGCCGTACTTACCCCTAGCCGTTTACATGTCGAAACAAGTATTTCAAAGACACCGAGTTCATTCTTTATAGTCTGGACTCTCATGCATTTCTTGACTTGTCTCACTTACATGTTTCTGGACTTGACTCACTACATGTTTTTCATGCTGGACTCACTACACGTTCATGTGCACGGACTTGATCTTAGCTTAGATTTTCTGTATCTTGCAGTTACTACTATCTTGTTTCTGATACTCCTGCATCTTTACCTTTATGCACCAGTGATACATGTTTATTTCCTGTTTCATACTTACTTCTTTCTTCTTGCTACTTGCTATAACTGTTTTATAGTTTTTATCATTTAAATGGAACTGCTGTTAGAGATGTACTTGCTCCAGTCCTGACTGGACATATTTTTCAGAGTATCCGGAGGATTGGTGTCCGACGTTTTATGGACCTGAGCCTGTCGATGGTGCAGACAGGGACCCTCTAGTTTAGAGGTGATTTCCGGGTTGGTAGCCGGGATCACTAGGATCTTGTTGTTGTTTTTATTAGCTTTTAGCACCGGATTTGTCTCCGGTTTTGGATTGAGACCTTGTTTGTATATTATTTTGGATGATGTATTGTTGTATTATTATTTGATGTTGTGGTTGTTGTAGTAGTAGTTGGTGGTTAGACTTTATAGTTGTTAGTCTTCTTTGTTATCTATCGTGCTTAGATTCGTGATTGAGTACTTGAGATTATCTTTTGATATTGCTCCTCCGTTTGGAGTTGAGATCTTGGCAGGTTGATATATTGTTTGTATGGTTGCCCTCCTTTCGGAGAGGTCATGCCCGATTTTTTGTGTGAGATTATTATTTAGTTAGTTGACCTAGACAGCGTTCTACCGCCGATGCTGCGGCGTAGGCTGGACGTACCCACGATTCATGCCCGATTTTTCGGGTGCGGGTCGTGGCACGTTTTTATAGACTGTCGCCGGAGGGGGGGGCGGGGGAAATCGAAAACTTTCGAAATTTTCGACAGATGGGGGAAAAGAATCTGAGCCCTAATTAATCAAAAATTAGCGACATTTAGCGACGTCTAATAAAAATATCGCTAAATTAAAATTTAGCGACGTCAAAGACGTCGCTAAACACGTTGCTAAATATTTTTGACATATACGTCGCTAATTACGACGTTAAACGTCGCTAAATCAGATATATTAGCGACGTTTAGCGACCTTAATTGAACTTATAGCGACTTATCTTTTAAAATCTTAATAAAAGTCGCTAAACGTCGCTAAATGTTGCCATTTAGCGACGTTTAGCGACGTTTTTAATGGAGTCGCTGATTTAGCGACGTTTATACCAGGAGTCGCTAAAATACCTCGCTAATCCCGCTTTTTTTAGTAGTGATCAAAGGGTCTAAGCGAGCGTACGCATCTGTGCAACTGGACCTGCAAGCACACGATTGGTGGGAGGCCACCAAACAGGGGATCTATGATGCAAACCCGTACTGTAAGATCACTTGGGAGATATTCAAGAAGGCCTTTATTGAACAGTATTCTCAGGGCAGTACGACAGCATAAAGTAGACTAGTTTAGCAACCGGTACAAGGAAGCATGTCCGTTGACGACTACGATTCAACGTTCGCGCGACTTGCCAAATTTGTCGGACACTAGTTGTCGGGCCAGAAGGTGTGATACTATCGCTTCTAGAAGTGCCTGAATGACGACCTCCGTAGGGATATCATGAACTAGAAGTGCCAGACCTACCGGGAATGTTATAAAGCTGCTCTGGATAGTGAACAAATCTTTGGGTGCAATTCTCAGAAGACGGGACAAACTATTCGCACCAAACAAGCATCCTCACGACGCGGGAGAATCTGGAGCGCCGACGCGTCCTCACACGTCCGAGCACAGGGGTCCCCATCCTAAATTGCAGTGCCATAGGTACGACAAGGGTGGACATCGAGCAGCTGAGTGCAAAGTCGTGGGATGTTTCAAATGTAGTCGCCTGGACCATAAGTCATTCGACTGTCGAGACGGAATGGCGAACCCAGAAACCAGCCGAACCAGCATAAGGGACCTCCATCACATGGCGCCAATGTCGTACCAGTGAACCCGCAACGCTAGGAAGTTCAGGGCCGAGTCTATACATTGACTCGGGATGAGGCATCCGCCTCCGACACGGTTGTGACAGGTACATTACTTTTCAGAGATTTGCCCGCTAGAGTGTTATTCGATTCAGGTGCTACACATAGTTTCATATTTATTAATTTTATTGCGGAGAATAAATTAGCTTCGACACCATTAAATATGAACCTGTGCGTTATTACCCCTTCGGGAGTCGACATGTCCGCTAATACGATCTGTAGCGACGGCAACATTTGTATCGGAGGGAGGAAGCTTTCCTTAGATGTCATCGTTCTGGACATTAAGGAATACGATATTATCCTCGGGATGGACTGGTTATGTGCTTGCCATGTGACGATCGAGTGTGCGGAGAAGCGAGTCGTGTTTAGTCTACCTGGCAAGGCAGAGTTCTACTATTCGTGCAACGCGGCATCGAAGACGACAATGGTGGTATCTGCAGTTACGACAAGGTGCATGTTGTATTCGGGCTGTGAAGGATACCTAACTTCTGTTCAAGATGTAGTACCCCACTCCGCGTAAGCACTTTGTACAAGTGATATCGCTTTGCTTGATCGAGCGGAAGCCTTCTTGAAGAGTTTTCGATCGAACCACAAAACGATTGATCTAAGTGAGTCGGCATAACTCCATTCTTTGATTCTTGCACGCCTTAATAATGAATCTGGGTTTTTGCAATGCTTATTTTCCTTAATAAGATAATGTCCTCATTGGAAATAATAGAACGAGAACCTGTATTCTTACCTAGAGAATTTGTATGCTTGTCTAAAAAGAGATAGAACATTGCCATGCTAAGTCAAGATAGAAAAGAAATGTTGCATGCTTAGTTATACTGAAACCGCTATCAAACGAACCATTGCCATGCTAAAAAGATAAGTAAATGAATTACTTGAACAAGTCCCTTTGTCATATTCTAAGTAAGAGTCATATTCTAAGTAAGAGTAGAATTGCATGATTTAGTAAAAAGAGATAGAAGAACTATTATCATGCTTGCTTACATAGAGATTTCTTGCATGTTTCCTATCGTATTGAAAGAGATAGATATTGCATGCTAATTGTTATGAAAATCGATATCGTACTTGCTAATATATGTTTCACTTGCCTGTTTTCTTATATCGAACTATTATAAGTCTTTGATTCGTATAAGCAGAGAGTAATAGTGCGCCCTGAGGTACGGTCTTTGTGATCTAGTGGGGTGTGCTATTAGTTGTGTGAAAGAAGATTAAACCTATCGCTCGTTTTGAAAAGAAGAAAAGATATGTTTTGCTTGATCATTATTTTGCTTGCATTGTAGATGTTTCATGCCATGCATTGGTCTCGGACAACTTGTGTACAAGGTCTTGTCTCTCGAACGGTTCCTGGGGCACTGAGAATCGCTCGGTCCGGAAGAAATTTTTGTTTCGCCCTGAGGATACGGACCTACGGGGTCTAGTGGGGTGATGTGTCTATTAGTGTTGTACGAAACCCATGATGTCACAACTGCTAGTACTCGTGTGTGTTGGTGAAGAGCTGAACCTTGAGTCACAGCTGCCGTCACACGCGCGTGCTAGTGCACAGCTGAACCTTGAGTCACCGCTGCTAATCATGGGGCTACCCATAGACCATCATGTAGTTAGGGCGCATGCTAGGTTAGCCTTCTTACATACCTAACTATTTGATGCAGAGACGGACATGGAATAGAACATATATGTTTATGCAAATTATTGCTAACTTGTATGTCTGTTACATGGATAACCGTTCGACGAAGGGTAAGAATCACTGAATAATGAGGCATTAATTTTCGATATTGCCTTGAATCTCGTTTTGCCCCTAGACTTGTTCGTTTTACTTGATATTTCACCATTGCCCCTTAGTAATAAATTGATCAGTCCACTAGAATAACTTATGTTCCTAAAGAGTTAGTAAATATGGTGCACGATACATGTTGCACACTGCACGATAGAATATTGTCCCTATTGTATGCTTAAATATTTGAATATGTAAACTGTTTCCAAAGCTATGTTTTGAAAGAAGTAAACTGACTCTAACCCTGTGCTGCATGAAATGAACCTAGGTAAAAGTAGCAAGATCACTAGTAATGTAATATTTTGTCACATGCTTACATAGTGTTGGTTTCAGGGAGTGTTGCTTTTGTTCATTGATTTTATACTCACCAGTACTCTCCAAAGTGCTGACCCACCAATAGTTTGCTTGTTCGCAGGTGCTGGATCGTCCGAGGAAGCGATAGCCGTGCCTCATCCTTAGGACCCGAAAATCTGGAGTCGATGCCTTGAGCCGTATCGAGTTGTACTTTGAGCTGCTTTTGTATATAATGATGTAATGTATGGAACGATGTCGTTGTATTCGAGAGAGTGCTTGAGCGATTTGTAACCTCGACTTAACGCCGCTTGTAACACTTTTGAATATCAATAAAGATGCTTGTTTACTTATGCCATTGTGTTCTTTCCTTTTTTGTAAAACGTGTTGCTGCTTCTTTACGCCCCAATTTTTGCTAAATCGATAATCGTCCCCCGGACGTGATGCCGTGCGAGCGTAAGGCGCGCCCGCATAAGGCCTAGGCATAATGATATACTTTAGAAACATTTGTAATAGAGTACGCAGTGAGATATCACACATTTAATATAGAAAAGTTCTCTTTTATTGATAATGAACATCTGGTTACAGACTCTTGACTCAAAAGTAATAAGGATGCCGCACGGGCTTACAACTTGGACGCAAAATGAGATAGCCGATCCATACATTACATCGCTTACTAATATTTCAAAAGAACAAACCACCTTGGGTGCATGTTAGCACCATCGCCTAGGAGCTTCAAAAGGGTATGTGCGAGCTCCTTGAGATTATGTACTTGCGCTCCAATAGTCATAAACACGAACACGCCAGATCAGTAAAAGATTGGGGGAAGCTTCAGCTCCTCGCCACGTCGCCTTGGCTCAGGGAACCTGCAACAACGAGTGTCAGTACTTCAAAAAGTACCGGTGATGGCGAGCTAACCCAACATACCAAATCAATATTGTATTCATGTGAACATGCAACATTATTATTGTCACGACCCGATTCCGTGGAATCGTTGGGGCATCTCCCGAATCGTGATACCGTACGGGCCTGGGGTTGCTCCCGCACAAGGCTAAAGTATTTTGCATAACGAGCACATATTCAGAGTACGCAGATAGATTGAACACAAGTTGAAACATGGAAAAGTTCTCTTTATTGATAATGAACATCTATTACAAACTCTTGAACGAGTCAGCTAATTTGCTGTACGGGCTTACAAAAGTGTTGACTCAAAATTAGATAGCAGTCCTGTACATTACATCCCTTTACTAAACTTCAAAATGAATAAGACCTCCTGGTTGGAGGACGGCCTTGCCACGGAGCTGCATTGTGTAGAGAGTTGCAAGCTCCTGCTTCAAAATGCTTCAAAGGTGGCGCGATCTGGATGCGCCTACAGCCGGACTAGATCGGGAAGACGACTTCGGCTCCTCGCTCGGTTCGCCTTAGTGCGGAGAACCTATTTCAACGAGGGTCAGCATGTCAAAACATACTGGTGAAGGCGAGCTAACCGAACTATACCAATCAATACGTTGTTTATATGAAGCATTCATATTTTTGTGGGTTTCTATCTTGCCTTAGTTCATTTACAAGTAAGCAGCATATAGAATTTACTGAAATGAACTTGCCACCGTTCGGTGGATTTTACCTGCCCGTCTGAACCACCTGCACAATACTTACCATGCCTTCCCTGCCACGAAGACACAAGTTAGTTTGCAATAGGTTTAAATATACACGATGATCACTGGCTTGATTGCCATAATAGACTAGTCCGAGACAAGGATAGCATGCAACGAGAGTACACGAGGTGCTGCAAGCCATCCTGTCCCGTACACGATGACTATACACGAGTTCCGCCCGGATCGGATCGGTGCCAGTGCCCCAGCGACCGTCCACAGAACTAATACCTTGTGCACAAGTTGTCCATGATCGAATACGATTATTTAGTTAACAATTCATGCAATTGAGGCAACACGAGTACAAGAACACGAATACACGACAAGCAGGAATGTATGATTCATTCTGCATAGCCTCCCTGAACAATTATGCATATACAAGATATGATCCATACTTAGCACGGTTTATAGAACATTTACAACGAACTAGCATACAATAAGATAACAGTTCACAAGTTTAGTTGACAAGCTTGACAGTCCAAGTCTATTACCATTTTATCTTAGCATCTTTTAGTTATTATTCAGTATCGCTTGATCGGGGCAACAAGAATGCAAGAGTTTAGGTGTGAAGACTTGGAAGCAGGGCTAGCTAATCGGGATGGTAGCCACTCACTTAGATAGTTGGAAGGGAGAAGGAAAGAGGCGCTTCACGACTCCGCTCGTAAGCTGCCTACTGCTCGTTCACCTACATCACGAACAGCTGGATCAATATTCCTTCCACTCTTTCCAATCTCGGAATTGAAGTACAGTTCAATGAACGAAAACAATAAAATTCATCGAAACCGTTCAAGGAAAACAAGCAAATCCGAAAACTAACTCAAAGCACAAAAGCAACAAGCGACATCGAAATCTGAGGCAACAAAGATAATAGCGGAGAGGTCCCTCCTGACTCTGCCGCTAAGTCGATCCCGGGGGCACGGTCCACTGAATATGAGAATCGATTCCGAAGAAACAAATCCATAACGAGGACGAGTTCTTGTTTCAATCTATCCCGATCGAACGATACCATCTTGTGTTTCTTAGCCGCGCTCCCCGCACCGGGAGAACGGGGCGCTACATCCTACCCAACTAATTGGAAGTTTCGTCCCGAAACTTAGGAATAAAACCTACCATTAGGGATTATTTTGTTGGGGGCGACGATCAGGAAGGTTCGGACAGAAATTAATGGCATGGCTTGATCGTCCACATGCTAGGCATAACCCAAGTCTCAAGCGACAATTGTTGGCTGTGTGCCTACGCTTTTTGCAGAAATTACACGATGGCCCCGGGTTTCCTCTTCGGCGCTCGACGTTGTCTGGTCGCTTTGTAGCGGTATTTTCTTTCTCGTCGCTATGGCGTTTGTGATTGTAAGTATGCACAGTGCCGGTAGAAACGTGAGGATATTGTGGTTCAAGTGATAGGGCGTGATTCATGACTTCGCGCATTGTCCTGTACTGATGAACGACCACATGCACATGAATGGCAGGGCATATACCACCTTCAAACCTTCTAGCTCGACTTGCTGCATCAGGTAAATAGGCCCTAGCGAATTTGGAGAGTCGGTTGAATTCGGCAGAATACTGTTTAACTGTCATGTTGCCTTGCCTCAGTTGCACGAACTCGTTCTCCATCTGACGTTGTACCGGAGGGGGTATAAACTCCTCTTCAAACGCGGCACGAAAAGTCGTCCACGAGATCGTCTCCTCTCCATGGTCAAATTGAAGAGATCGTCGATGCATGTCCCACCAATCATGCGCGTTGAGGCAGAGCTGTAGTTGAGCGCATACGACGCGCTTCTCTTCAGGGACCTCTAGCAGAGCGAAGTGGTCTTCAAGTTCGGCCAACCAATCTAGAGCTACGACTAGGTCCTCAGTCCCGTTGAATGGGGTATTGCAGACTTTCTTGAAGTGGCCAAAGTCGAAGGCAGTCATGTCCCTCGGCCTTGGAATTTGCGACGTCTCTACTTCAAGCGTGGGCTGTTCCACCGGAGTCGTTGCTATTGCAGCGGAATGGTTGGAAGCCAAAGTCTGAACGATCTGTTGTAGGGCATCCACCTGCTTCTGCTGGACTGAGAATCGAGCTTCTACATTGTCTTGAAACTTGAGCAGACTCTCCTCTGCTCGCTTCTCGGCCAGTTCATAGCGAGCCTCGTCCCTTTGTTGGTTTGCCTCCAACATCCGCAACATTTGTTGGATGGGATCGATGCTTGGCACGGCTCGCTGGCTCCTTGAACTTCCCGAAGTGTCCGAACTACTTTCTTGGCCTTGCATTTCGTCCGGTGCTAGCACTGTAGATTGCGCTGGAGCCATTCCTTCAAAAGAAGGTAAATTACATTAGGATCATAATGTATTATGGACTTATTGCATGAATGTATCTTATTTTGGCCTAGCGAGTTCAAGAGTTCGTACAGGAATTTGATCGTTAAAAGAACTTTTCCAGTGCGAGAGTCTAAGGAACTTGAATCTGTGCTCTGATACCACTATGTCACGACCCGATTCCGTGGAATCGTTGGGGCGTCCCCCAAATCGTGATGCCGTGCGGGCCTGGGGTTGCGTCCGCACAAGGCTAAAGTATTTTGCATAACGAGCACATATTCAGAGTACGCAGATAGATTGAACACAAGTTAAAACATGAAAAAGTTCTCTTTATTGATAATGAACATCTATTACAAACTCTTGAACGAGTCAGCTAATTTCCTGCACGAGCTTACAAAAGTGTTGAATCAAAATGAGATAGCAGTCCTGTACATTACATCCCTTTACTAAACTTCAAAATGAATAAGACCTTCGGGCTGGAGGACGGCCTTGCAACGGAGCTGCATTGTGTAGAGAGTTGCAAGCTCCTGCTTCAAAATGCTTCAAAGGTGGCACGATCTGGATGCGCCTACAGCTGGACTGGATCGGAAAGACGACTTCGGCTCCTCGTTCGGTTCGCCTTAGTGCGGAGAACCTGTTTCAACGAGGGTCAGCATGTCGAAACATACTGGTGAAGGCGAGCTAACCGAACTATACCAATCAATACGTTGTTTATATGAAGCATGCATATTTTTGTGGGTTTCTATCTTGCCTTAGTTCATTTACAAGTAAGCAGCATATATAATTTATTGAAATGAACTTGTCACTGTTCGGTGGATTTTACCTGCCTGTCTGAACCACCTGCACAATACTTACCATGCCTTCCCTGCCACGAAGACACAAGTTAGTTTGCAACAGGTTTAAATATACACGATGATCACTGGCTTGATTGCCATAATGGACTAGTCCGAGACAAGGATAGCATACAACGAGAGTACACGAGGCGCTGCAAGCCATCATGTCCCGTACACGATGACTATACACGAGTTCCGTCCGGATCGGATCGGTGCCTGTAATCACCTGAAAATTTTAGAATTTTAGAAATTAATTTTCTGAATTTAATTAGCATTTTTCTGTATTTTTAAACAAATAAACTAAGGTCATCAGATTTAAAATAAAATTTTTAAAAATATTAAATAATATTAAAATATGATGAAAATTATATTTTCTAGTGTAAAATTAAAAACCGGTCATGGGGTAATTTTTTGGAAATTTATTGGACCCCGGAAGTATTTTAAAAGCCCTAAAAACTAATTATATAATTAAACAAAAAATAAACCGGGTTTATTTAATTAAACCAAACCAAATTGAACTAAAGCGGACCGGGTTCACTGACCCAAACCGCCCTACGCCCTAACGGGTCGGATCCGGGTTCAATCCGACCCGACCCGCCACCGACCCGACCCGCTAGCTTCTCCCCTCCCAAACCTTCAGCCGCCGACGGTTTTCCTCCCCCTCCGCTGTATAACGCTCGTCGCCGCCGCCGCCCGTTGGCCTCTCCGACCGCTCCCTTCCTCTTCCCCCGAACGCCTGAACCCTTCCCCTTCCTCTTCCGGCAACGTCCGGCGAACCCTCTCCTCGAATCCCTATATAAATCCCTCATGACCCAGCCTCCGGCTGCCCATTGATCCCTCGACCACCCGCCAGACCAGCCCTCCGGCCATCCTCTCTAGCGCCGACGCCGTGTCTAGCTCTGTCCGGCGAGCCGTCCCCAGCAGCCCTCCAGTTCTCTGGTAACCGAGGCGTCCCCGCCTCTGCCCAGCCGGCCGAGACGCCTCCAAACCCGCAGCAACTCCGGTCAGAGCCGTAGCTCCGACCGCCCGAACGAACTCCGTCGACGCCGAGCTCCCGCAGCAGCACGCCTCCGCACCCCAGCCTCCCTCCGGACGCCAAGATTCGGCCAAAAACCCTAACCCTAGATGCGGTTTGGACACAGGACACGTGTTGGACACAAGGCGGACACGAAGGATACGCTATTTTCAAGCCCTGTTCAGGTACTCGTATCTCACTCCTCGTAGCTCTGATTTCAAATCCGTCAGTTGCATCGCGTAGCCTGCATGAACCCCTCGGTGCCCGTGCAACCCGCTCGGTGAATCGCGTCCTGTGGTGATCGTGAACCGCGATCCAAAAACAGTAAAACCAACGCCCTGTTTCACCCCGGAACCGAGTACGTCCCGCCAAACGGGATGACTTGGTCACGTACGGTCTTCACCGATACGTGCGCGTCGTTGGTACGGACATGTGGGATTTCACAGAAGCTGATTCGGATGTGCGTGCACACCGGAATCAGTGCGTATCCGCGGACAACGCCCCATATTCGACTTTTCTGTATTTCGCTGTAACTTAGTGTAAACACGTCGGATCGAGACGAAACTTTCTCCATTGGACACGTAGCAATACGCTGGTCCTGTGAGTCAAGTTTGGTTCGATTCTGAGAACGTTGGAAAAATCGCGTATCGTGGGCCCCACAGGCTCCACTTGACGGGCGATTTTGAGAACGGCTCATCGGAATCCAATTCTGGAAGTTTCGTTGGGTTCGTATCAACGTTCCTGACCTGTTGACACTAAGTTGGACTGATTTGGAGACCTTTGACCCTGACGCATTTTTCGGTGCAAAGTGGCCCATATTTGGACCCCGCTTTGAATTGAAAATGTCGTTTTTGCCCTTGTGTCCAAACTGGACTTAAGGACAGGCGTTTCTAGCTATTTTATATGTTTTGAGACTGTTGGTGATGTTCATTTCAGCTTTTAGAGGAGTATTTACTGAACCCACGGATACAGGGACTGCTACTAGTATTCCAACCCCAGGCAAGTGTACCTTGCCAAATTATGTAGTTTTGATATTTATTTCCTTGCTTATCTACATTGTTGATTATGCTTAAACCTAGGACCGTATGACCTACTTAGCGTCCGATTAATAGTCGGGTGCCAACCCCGTATGCGGAGTTGGCTACGTCATTTAGAGATGGATATTCGGGACCCTTTGCATTCTCGTACTTGTTTTTATCAAGTACATTATAACCTAGGACACTTGACACCATACATATGACAGAATCTTCCTGAGATAATCATGGTGATTCTGTGTAGGATACAGGATGGACATAGACATTATATTCTTAGATTATGACTTGTTGCATTAGCTATGATCTCACGTGACATGGACATGAGATGTTATGGACATGAAACGTGTGGTTACATTGGGTGGGGAGAGACACACAGGCTACAGGCTGTTATATATATATCTACTACTATTGTGAGGTTGTAGACTCTCGAGCAGAGCTAGACCCATTACTTGTTATTACTGCTACCGGCTCCCCGACACAGAGCTTGTAGCAGTCTCAGCCTGAGTACTAGTGATGCTCTCAGTTGCATTTTCACATAGATGGTTATGTAGTTACCCTGCTTATTTTATTTACTATTCCACTGCATTATTTTGGCTTGTATTATTTGTACCTTGCTATGTCCCCTGAGGACCTGGATCCGGATGATGTCCCCAGGTTTAGCAGAAGAGCATTATCCCGAGGTTTACGGGACAAGAGTTGAAGCTGTACCAGAAGCTGTTGCTGAAGCTGAACCAAACTTAGAAACAGAGGTGATGGCTGAAGACTTTTCTTGAGTTTATGTTATTGTACTCATCAGATACTTTATTTTGGACTCCTTTGTTCTGGTCTGATGAACCAGTGTTTTTAGACTTTTATCGGGTTGTTCCCCGACATACTTTGCTGAGACTGGACATTGATGTACTTTCTTTATTTGCTGATGTTCTTATTATTTGTGTGTGGATGATATTAGTTTAGACTTATTGTTGTAGACCTGTATTTACAGCTTAAGTATGCCCCGATGGATCCATTAAATTGGGTTTGTCCATCGGTGCGTGCTGCTGGCCATTGCCACGTGTCTAGTCCCTTGGTATTTTGGGACTGGGGCGTGACATGGTTTTTGTGGTGGCCCATGCAGGTCCTACGATAAATTGTTTGGTTTCAACTTAGGACCGAACAAACCTGTAAAAGGATAGGATATGTTATAGGATCTCATCCATCGGTTGAATCGTTTTTGAACTCTAAATCGAATTCGAATTAAGTACTTGATTTGCATCCTGCTTTGATTCTACTGGACGTTCTCATAAAGTTTATTTTGGATGCAGAAAGATGGATCCAAGAATTGGAGATGAAATTCCTTTGAGTACACCACAAGATGCTGTGGTTACCTATGGAGATGGAGTTACACCAGAGAACAGAGGGCAATCCTCTCAAAGTGGACAAGCTGAGCAGCATAACTCAAGATTCAGGCGCGATGACATCCCACCTCCACCGCAGTTCACTCCACAGATGCCTGTCTTTCCACCAGGACAAGCAATGGACGGGCAGCAGATGTTTCAGATGTTTTACGCCATGATGCAAGCACAACAGCAAGTTCAACAAGAGGCGCATCGTCAGGAGGCAGAGTACCTGAGAACCAGCCTAGTAAATGCATTGGAGCAGGCAAACCCGCAAGCTAGGCGACCAGCGACGGGATCTATCACTGATTTCCGTCAACTCAAGCCCCGTACCTTTTTGGGCAAAGAAGGACCAACTGAAGTGCATGAGTGGCTCACAAACACTCAACATCAGTTGGAAGCAGCTGAACTTCCGCGGAAGAGATGGATGACTGCTGTTCGGATGCAACTAACGGACAATGCGTACCATTGGTGGCTAGCCGAAGAGAGGAGGCTCGGGCATGACAAAGTCACTTGGGAGGAGTTCTCCAGACTATTCCAAGAGATGTATATTCCAGCTGTTGCTCGGTCAGAACTCCGAGACAAGTTCAACCGCCTCATACAAGGCAATATGACAGTGGAGGAGTACAATGCTGAATTCATTCGCCTGAGTCATTTCGCCCCTTCTCTAATTCCTACCGAAGAGAAGGCGGAGAAGTTCTTTGACGGACTCAGGTTCGAGCTTCAGAGGTTGATCGGATCTATTGCACCTACGTCGTACACCGATGTCCTTGCCGCAGCACGACGCATGGAGCGCGTCACCAGGAGGGAGTCAAGTCTGAAGCGGCCATTTACCTCAGTACCATCCAAGGCATCACAGGGGGATTCTGCAAAGCGACTCCAGAAGAATCTATCTCAGAGAGCAGCACCAAAAACCCTACCTACTTGTCATTTCTGCGGCAAGTTAGGCCACATTAAAAAGGAGTGCAGACGCAAATTGGGACTATGCCTGGTATGTGGATCCAACCAGCATCTATCCAGGGACTGCTCTGAACGCAGAGAGGGAGCACCACGACTAGCTTTACCTGCACCAAGGCCAGATTATCCAGCAGTGGGAGCACAGCAGACAGGAGTTGGAGGGGTCAGACCACCATCTCCAGGAGGATATCAGCAGAGACCACCATTGCCACCTCAGGCAGCACTATTCCAGCAGGCTCGTCAGCAGAGGGATCCAGCTCAGGGACGAGGTCAGGCATTTGTATTGGCTGTTCAGGAAGAAGCTATTGCTGGAGAAGTTATAGCAGGTACTATTTTAGTAGCTTCATTACCTGCTGTAGCTTTATTTGATTCTGGAGCATCGCATTCATTCATAGCTGCTAGCTTCGTAGCCACCCATAGAGTAGCTACTGCACCCCTTCCGAAGACTAAGAGAATTCTTACGGGAGGTAGAATTATACCGGTTAGTGATATCTGTAGATCATGTTCGGTAGTAGTATGTAGAAGAGAGATGCGAGCCCAATTTCTGATCTTTTCTATGCCTGACTATGATGTTGTACTTGGTATGGACTGGTTAAGTCAGTATCATGCGACTCTTGATTGTCGGCTTGGAAAGGTTATATTTAGACCACCTGGACATTCAGAGTTTGAGTTTCTTCGGGGAGCTGTAGAGCAGGGTGTTCAGCCAACTCTTAAGGTATTATCTGTAGAAGGGGAGTCAGGTTACCCAAGAGTCATATCAGAGTTTGTGGATGTCTTTCCCGATGATCTTCCAGGTTTACCACCTGATCGGGAAATAGAATTCACAATAGACTTAACTCCAGGAGCAGAGCCTATCACTTCATCGGTATATCGGCTAGCACCTAAGGAGTTAGTGGAGTTGAAGAATCAAGTTGATGATCTTCTGGAGAAGGGTTTCATCCGGCCCAGTGTTTCACCTTGGGGAGCACCCATACTTTTTGTACCGAAGAAGGATGGAACAGTTCGCCTGTGTATTGATTACAGGGCGTTAAACGCTGTGACCATTAAGAACCGGTATCCCTTGCCACGCATTGATGACTTATTTGATCAATTGAGTGGAGCTAGGGTATTCTCAAAGATTGACCTTAGATCCGGTTATCACCAGATTAGAGTGAGGAAGGAAGATATCCCGAAGACAGCCTTCAGAACCAAGTATGGACACTATGAGTTCTTAGTAATGCCGTTTGGTTTAACCAACGCGCCTGTTGTGTTCATGAGCTTGATGAACCGAGTTTTCCATCAGTAATTGGATAAATTTGTGGTTGTGTTTATTGATGATATTCTGGTATATTCCAAAAGCCACGAAGAGCACGAGGAGCATCTCAGAATCGTGCTAGAGACGTTAAGGCAGGAGAAGCTATATGCTAAGCTCAGTAAATGTGAGTTTTGTATGGATAAGGTGCCATTCTTAGGGCATATTATCTCAGGAGAAGGACTGTCAGTTGATCTAGAGAAGGTTGCTGCCATTGAGACTTGGCCTACACCAACATCAGTTGCTGAGGTGAGAAGTTTTCTAGGACTTGCTAGATATTACAGAAGGTTCGTAGAAAATTTCTCAAGGATTGCGGAGTCGATGACGAAGTTGATACGGAAAGATCAGGAGTTTGCATGGACAGAAGAATGTCAGATGGCCTTTGAAGAATTAAAGAGGCGTCTAACAACAGCACCAGTCTTGACTCTTCCTTCAGGGTCGGGAGGTTTTGTTGTTTATAGCGATGCGTCAGGTAGTGGCCTAGGATGTGTTTTGATGCAACATGGCAAAGTTATTGCTTATGCATCAAGACAGTTGAAGGTTCATGAGAAGAACTATCCAACGCATGATCTGGAGTTAGCTGCAGTAATATTTGTACTGAAGATTTGGAGGCATTATCTTTATGGTGAGAAGGTGGAAATCTTCACTGATCACAAAAGTCTGAAGTATGTATATACTCAGAAGGAGCTTAACCTGAGGCAAAGACGCTGGCTTGAGTTGATGGTGGACTTTGATATAGATCTGCAGTACCACCCAGGGAAGGCGAATGTAGTAGCAGACGCACTCAGTAGGAAGCCTACTGCATATTTCTTGACGATGCAGCCTGAGCTATTGAAAGATCTGCAGGAGCTCCAGATAGAGGTTATTCTACCAAGACAGAGTGGCTTGCTGGCTAATCTGGAAGTGAAGTCATCGCTTGTAGAGAGGATTAAAGAAGCTTTGCCTACTGATGCTAGATTTTGAAGACTCAAGGAGAAGACAGAAGCAGGCATGCAGACGGGACTTCGCATACATGAGGATGGGACATTAAGGTACGGAGATCGCCTATATGTTCCAAATGGAGAACTGAGACAGGAGCTAATGACTGAAGCACATAGCTCCATGTACTCTGTTCATCCAGGAGGAACAAAAATGTACCGAGATCTAAGGCAGTATTATTGGTGGCATGGAATGAAGAGGGAGATTGCAAGATTTGTGGCTAAATGTTTAGTCTGCCAACAAGTAAAAGCCGAGCATCAGAGGACTGCAGGAATGTTGCAGCCGCTTCCCATACCAGAATGGAAGTGGGAACATATCACCATGGACTTCGTCACAGGATTCTCAAGGAGCCCCAGCGGAAGAGATGCGGTATGGGTTATCGTGGATCGACTCACTAAATCGGCACATTTCTTGCCGTTTAGAGTTGGACAGTCCACAGAGGTACTAGCCGACATGTATATGCGACAAATCGTAAGATTGCATGGAGTGCCAGTTAGTATTGTATCAGATCAAGACTCGAGATTTACAACTCATTTCTGGCAAAGCATGCAAGAGAGTCTTGGCACCAGACTCAAATTCAGCACTGCCTATCATCCACAGACATATGGTCAATCAGAACGTACAATCCAGATCTTGGAGGATATGCTGCGATCATGTATGTTAGACTTTGGAGGGTCTTGGGAAGATCATTTGCATTTGGTGGAGTTCTCATACAACAACAGTTATCAAACAAGCATCCAGATGGCACCTTTCGAGGCATTGTACGGTAGGAAGTGCAGATCGCCGATATGCTGGAGTGACGTTGGAGAGCGTCAAATATTGGGTCCAGAGTTGGTAATGCAAACAGTGGAGAAGGTGAAGCAAATCCAGAATTATCTTCGTGCAGCTCAGGACAGACAGAAGCATTGGGCTGATACACACCGACGTCCCCTGGAGTTCAAGGAAGGAGAACATGTATTCTTGAGGATTTCACCTACTCGAGGTACAATTCGCTTTGGGAGCAGAGGCAAGTTGAGTCCAAGGTACATTGGGCCCTTTGATATTCTGGAGCGCGTTGGTGAGGTGGCTTATCGTCTTGCATTACCTCTATCTTTAGAGGGAGTGCATGATGTATTCCATGTCTCACAGTTGAGAAGGTATGTGACTGACCCAAGTCACATAGTTGATCATTCTGAGATCGCAGTAGGCCCAAGCCTGAGATATGAAGAACAACCAGTGGGTATACTCGGCACCAGTGAGAAGACACTGCGAGGGCAGACAATTAAACTGGTTCGTGTGGCTTGGAAGCAACACTCTCCTGGTGAATCTACCTGGGAGAGGGAAGATATCATGCGCCAGCGATACCCCCATTTATTCGAGGATGCAGGTATATATCCTAAGTAAATTTTTTGTAAATCCTATAGTGCTGTTCTATTAGTAGCTTAATCTTTAATTGCGAGGACGTAATTTTCTTAGGGGGTAGATTGTAATCACCTGAAAATTTTAGAATTTTAGAAATTAATTTTCTGAATTTAATTAGCATTTTTCTGTATTTTTAAACAAATAAACTAAGGTCATCAGATTTAAAATGAAATTTTTAAAGATATTAAATAATATTAAAATGTGATGAAAATTATATTTTCTAGTGTAAAATTAAAAACCAGTCATGGGATAATTTTTCGAGAATTTATTGGACCCCAGAAGTATTTTAAAAGCCCTAAAAACTAATTATATAATTAAACCAAAAATAAACCGGGTTTATTTAATTAAACCAAACCAAATTGAACTAAACCGGACCGGGTTCACTGACCCAAACCGCCCTAGGCCCTAACGGGTCGGATCCGGGTTCAATCTTACCCGACCCGCCACCAACCCGACCCGTTAGCTTCTCCCCTCCCAAACCTTCAGCCGTCGACGGTTTTCCTCCCCCTCCGCTGTATAACGCTCGTCGCCGCCGCCCGTTGGCCTCTCCGACCGCTTCCTTCCTCTTCCCTCGAACGCCTGAACCCTTCCCCTTCCTCTTCCGGCAACGTCCGGCGAACCCTCTCCTCGAATCCCTATATAAATCCCTCATGACCCAGCCTCTGGCCGCCCATTGATCCCTCGACCACCCGCCAGACCAGCCCTCCGGCCATCCTCTCCAGCGCCGACGCCGTGTCTAGCTCCGTCCGGCGAGCCGTCCCCAGCAGCCCTCCAGTTCTCTGGCAACCGAGGCGTCCCCGCCTCTACCTAGCCGGCCGAGACGCCTCCAAACCCGCAGCAACTCCGGTCAGAGCCGTAGCTCCGATCGCCCGCACGAACTCCGCCGACGCCGAGCTCCCGCAGCAGTCCGCCTTCGGCCAGCACGCCTCCGCACCCCAGCCTCCCTCCGGCCGCCAAGATCCGGCCAAAAACCCTAACCCTAGACGCGGTTCGGACACAGGACACGTGTTGGACACAAGGCGGACACGAAGGATACGCTATTTTCAAGCCCTGTTTAGGTACTCGTATCTCACTCCTCGTAGCTCTGATTTCAAATCCATCAGTTGCATCGCGTAGCCTGCATGACCCCCTCGGTGCCCGTGCAACCCGCTTGGTGCATCGCGTCCTGTGGTGATCGCGAACCGCGATCCAAAAACAGTAAAACCAACGCCCTGTTTCACCCCGGAACCGAGTACGTCCCGCCAAACGGGACGACTTGGTCACGTACGGTCTTCACCGATACGTGCGCGTCGTTGATACGGATGTGTGGGATTTTGCAGAAGCTGATTCGGATGTGCGTGCACACCGAAATCAGTGCGTATCCGCGGACAACGTCCCGTATTCGACTTTTCTGTATTTTGCTGTAACTTAGTGTAAACACGTCGGATCGAGACGAAACTTGCACCATCGGACTCGTAGCAATACGCTGGTCCTGTGAGTCAAGTTTGGTTCGATTCTGAGAACGTTGGAAAAATCGCGTATCGTGGGCCCCACAGGCTCCACTTGACGGGCGATTTTGAGAACGGCTCATCGGAATCCAATTCTGGAAGTTCCGTTGGGTTCGTATCATCGTTCCTGACCTGTTGACACTAAGTTGGACTGATTTGGAGACCTTTGACCCTGACGTATTTTTCGGTGCAAAGCGGCCCACATTTGGACCCCGCTTTGAATTAAAAATGTCGTTTTTGCCCTTGTGTCCAAACTGGACTTAAGGACATACATTTCTAGCTATTTCATATGTTCTGAGACTGTTGGTGATGTTCATTTCAGCTTTTGGAGGAGTATTTACTGAACCCACGGATACAGGGACTACTACTAGTATTCCAACCCCAAGCAAGTGTACCTTGCCAAATTATGTAGTTTTGATATTTATTTTCTTGCTTATTTACATTGTTGATTATGCTTAAACCTAGGACCGTATGACCTACTTAGCGTCCGATTAATAGTCGGGTGCCAACCCCGTACGCGGAGTTGGGTACGTCATTTAGAGATGGATATTCGGGACCCTTTGCATTCTCGTACTTATTTTTATCAAGTACATTATAACCTAGGACACTTGACACCATACATGTGACAGAATCTTCCTGAGATAATCATGGTGATTCTGTGTAGGATACAGGATGGACATAGACATTATATTCTTAGATTATGACTTGTTGCATTAGCTATGATCTCACGTGACATGGACATGAGACGTGTGGTTACATTGGGTGGGGAGAGACACACAGGCTACAAACTGTTCTATATATATCTACTACTATTGTGAGGTTGTAGACTCTCGAGCAGAGCTAGACCCATTACTTGTTATTACTGCTACCGGCTCCCCGACACAGAGCTTGTAGCAGTCTCAGCCTGAGTATTAGTGATGCTCTCAGTTGTATTTTCACATAGATGGTTATGTAGTTACCCTGCTTATTTCATTTACTATTCCACTGCATTATTTTGGCTTGTATTATTTGTACCTTGCTATGTCCCCTGAGGACCTGGATCCGGATGATGTCCCCAGGTTTAGCAGAAGAGCATTATCCCGAGGTTTATGGGACAGGAGCTGAAGCTGTACCAGAAGCTGTTGCTGAAGCTGAACCAAACTTAGAAGTAGAGGTGATGGCTGAAGACTTTTCTTGAGTTTATGTTATTGTACTCATCAGATACTTTATTTTGGACTCCTTTGTTCTGGTCTGATAAACCAGTATTTTTAGACTTTTATCGGGTTGTTCCCCGACATACTTTGCTGAGACTAGACATTGATGTACTTTCTTTATTTGCTGATGTTCTTATTATTTGTGTGGATGAGATTAGTTTAGACTTATTGTTGTAGACCTGTATTTACAGCTTAAGTATGCCCCGATGGATCCATTAAATTGGGTTTGTCCATCGGTGCGTGCTGCTGGCCATTGCTACGTGTCTAGTCCCTTGGTATTTTAGGACTGGGGCGTGACAGTGCCAGTGCCCCAGCGACCGTCCGCAGAACTAATACCTTGTGCACAAGTTATCCATGATCGAACATGATTATTTAGTTAACAATTCATGCAGTTGAGGCAACACGAGTACAAGAACACGAGTACACGACAAGCAGTAATGCATGATTCATTTTGCATAGCCTCCCTGAACAATTATGCATATACAAGATATGATCCATACTTAGCACGGTTTATAGAACATTTACAACGAACTAGTATACAATAAGATAACAGTTCACAAGTTTAGTTGACAAGCTTAACAGTCCAAGTCTATTACCATTTTATCTTAGCATCTTTTAGTTATTATTCGGTATCGCTTGATCGGGGCAACAAGAATGCAATAGTTTAGGTGTGAAGACTTGAAAGCAGGGCTAGCTAATCGGGATGGTAGCCACTCACTTAGATAGTTAGAAGGGAGAAGGAAAGAGGCGCTTCACGACTCCGCTCGTAAGCCGCCTACTGCTCGTTCACCTGCATCACGAACAACTTGATCAATATTCCTTCCACTCTTTCCAATCTCGGAATTGAAGTGCAGTTCAATGAACGAAAACAATGAAATTCATCGAAACCGTTCAAGGAAAACAAGCAAATCCGAAAATTAACTCAAAGCACAAAAACAACAAGCGACATCGAAATCTGAGGCAACAAAGATAACAGCGGAGAGGTCCCTCCCGACTCTGCCGCTAAGTCGATCTCGGGGGCACGGTCCACTGAATATGGAAATCGATTCCGAAGAAACAAATCCATAACGAGGACGAGTTCTTATTTTAATCTATCCCGATCGAACGATACCATCTTGTGTTTCTTAGCCGCGCTCCCCACACCGGGGGAACGGGGCACTACAATTATTATGTGATCTTTCTATCTTTCCTTAGTTCAATCTTATATATATATATATATGCGATAGAATGAAAGGATACAACAAAATGTGCCACCGTTTGGTGACTTTTACCTGCACCGTCTGAACCACATGTACACAACTTACCATGGCCTTCCCTGCCACGAAGACATAGTTAGTTTGCACAGTTTAAGTATACATAGCGTATCCTTGGTCGGACGAGAGATGGGTCGGCTGCCATTCCGCTTCAGGTAGCTAGCCCTTGGCGGATGCACGGACCCATCCAATGCTAGGACTACATTAGCAATTGTTCTACCCGGGTCGAAGCGGTCCCAGTGCCCCGATGACCGTTCGTAGAACGACATCTCTTGTGCACAAGTTGTCCTTGAACATGCATCATCTACAAACTAAGTTATCAAATAGAGCACTTCAAAGCAATATAAGTAAATGAACTTCATGCATATTCTATAGTATAGGCTACTTTGCTCCATGATCACATTATAATTTGCACTACACATTGAACAATTATAGATAAATAAGTTCTACCTACAACTAAAACAAGATTTAGCATATGCATAGCATACAAGCTCGCAACAAAGTGATCATATAGTGACTTTAGGTGACCAGCATTAATTGTTTCAAGTCTACTTCTTCTTTTATCTTGACTCAATTTTATTTTTATAGTATCGTCGATCGGAACGGATAAACGAGTCAGGTTACGAAGGATGAAGACTTGAAAGAAGGGCGCTAATCAGAAGTAAAGCCACTCACAAGTTGGTGAATCGGGAAAGAGAAAGGGAATATCTTCAAGACTTCGCTTGTGCGTCGCCTACACAATCACCTGTACACACCAACAGATAATCAATATCTCCTGCTTCGGTCTATAAGGGTTCAATACAAAATGCGAAATTCAAAGAACGAAGACAATAAAATCCATTGAAATTGTTTAATAAAACGCAAGTCACAAAACCAACAATAAAGCAACCAAGCGGTATCGAAAATGGGCAAAGAAACTAGCGCAACGTAAAGGCCCCTCTCGACTCTGCCGTCGAGTCCTTCCTTGAGGCACGATCCGTTGAATGTGGGACCTGATTCTGAAGAAACCAATCCATAACGAGAAAAATATCTTGATTCAATTTGTCCCGATTGAACGATACTAAGTATTTCTTAGTCGCGCTCCCCGAATAGGAGGAACGGGGCATTATATCTTAACCAACTAACAAAAAGTTTCGTCCTCGAAACTTAGGAATAGAACCTACCCCTAAGAAATAATGAGGGGAACTTTTCCTTCATGTCTGATTCGAGTTTCCAGGTCAATTTCTCGATCGCGTGGTGTAGTGCCCCGCTCTGCGTAGGCACTATGTACAAGTGATATCGCTTTGCTTGCTCGAGTAGAAGTCTTCTCGGAGAATTCTCGATCGAACCACAAGATGATTGATCTATGTGAGTGGGCAGAACTTCATTCTCTGATTCTTGTACGCCTTAATAATGAATCTGAGTTTTTGAATGCTTGTTCTAAGAAGATAGTTTCATAAGAAGAATGATAGAACCTGACTCTGCATGCTTAATAAGAGAACTCGTATAGCTTGTCATTGAAACAAACCTGCTTGTTTAACTATAGAACTTGTATGCTTGTCTGAAATAAGATAGAACCTTGCCATGCTAAGTCAAGAAGTATAAGAAATATTGTATGCTTAGTTACACTGACACAACTATCAAACGAACCCTTGCCATGTTAAAAAGATTAGTAAAGAAATCGCTTAAATAAGTCCCTTTGTAATATGCTAAGAAAGAGATAAATATTGCATGCTAGTTATAAAATCGAAATCGTGCTTATTATTTTATGTTTCGCTTGCCTGTTTTGCTATATCGAACTGCTATAAGTCCTTGATTCGTATATACAGAGACTAATAGTGCACCATGAGGTACGGTCCTTGTGATCTAGTGGGGTGTACTATTAGATATGTGAAAGATGTGCTTTGCTTAACAAGATGTGTTTTGCTCGACCATATATGTTTTGCTTGATCATTTGTTTTGCTTGCATTATAGATGCTTCATGTCATTGCATTAGTCTCTTACAACTTGTGCACAAGGTCTTGTCTCTCGAACGGTTCCTGGGGCACTAGGAATCGCTCGGTCCGAAAGAAATTTTTATTTCGCCCTGAGGATATGGCCTACGGGGTCTAGTGGGACGATATGTATATTAGTGTTATGCGAAACCCATGATGTCACAGCTGCTAGTATTCGTGTGTGTTGGTGAAGAGCTGAACCTTGAGTCACAGCTGCCGACACATGCACGTGCTAGTGAAGAGCTGAACCTTGGGTCATCGCTGCTAATCATGGGACTACCCATGGTCCATCATATAGTTAGGGCACATGCTAGGCTAGCCTTCTTGCATACCTAACTGTTTGATGCAGAGACGGACATGGAAAGAGAACCTTATACATATATGTTTATGCAAATTGTTGCTAACTTGCATGTCTGCTGCAGGATAGCCGTTCGACAAGGGGTAAGAAATACAAAGAGTATACATATATAGCTTGCTCGTTCTTTTTGTTTGCATCATAGAGTTTATCTGATAGTGTTTCATGCATTCACATCGGTTGGACAATGGCTATTAGTGTATAGTTGAACCTTGGTCCCGGCTGCTATTATGTTAGTGAAGAGCAACCATGAGTCACAGCTGCTAATAGTATCAGATAAAAGAGTCATTAGTTAGCTGGTTTACCGCTACTGATCCTGAGTTTCTCGGGGACCGAAAAGCATATAGATAGGTCATTGTGTTTGCTTGATAGAAGGATAGTTCCTAGATGGTTCATTGTCCCTAGAGTATTTGGGTATAACTCACGAGACATGCTGCGCACACCATAATAGTAGAATAATCGGCTTGCCTTGTGTGTTTGAATATATCGAACATGAACTCTGCTTTCAAAGGATGTTTCCAAAAGAAGTAATATGACTTCGTTCTTGTACTGCATGTAACGAACCTAGGTAAAACTAGAAAGATCACTAGTAATGTAATATTTTATCACATGATTACTTAGTGTTGGTTTTAGTGAGTGTTGCTTCTGTTCGTTGATTTTATACTCACCAGTACTTTCTCCAAAGTGCTGACCCACCAACAGTTTGCTTGTTCTCAAGTGCTGGATTGTCCGAAGAAGCGATAGTCGTGCCTCATCCCCAGGACCCAAAAATCTAGAGTCGATGCCTTGAGCCGTATCGAGATTGCTTTGAGCTGATTTTGTACAGAGGGACATAATGTATGGAACGGTGTCATTGTAATCGAGGGTAAGAGTATGCTTGAGCGATTTGTAACCTCGAGAGTAAGAGTGTGCTTGAGCGATTGCTTGTAACACCTTTGAATATCAATAAAGAGCTTATTTCCTTATGCCATTGTGTTCTTTACTTTTCTGCAAAATGTGTCGCTGCTTTCGTCTTGAATAGCTTACTTGTCCTCGTTCAAAGCTTTGGCCTTATGCAAGCGTAATTTAGGCTTGCATGGTATCGCGCCCAAGTGAGGACGATCGGTTCCGTAGGGACCAAGCGAGGATGATCGGCCCCTGCGGGACCGGGGCGTGACATGTGGTTCCACCAAAGAACGCGCACAAGCGAACTGCACAATTCTGTAATTACTTCTCTTTCCGATCTAAGATTTGAACGGGCTCTTCGACATACGACAAGTCTGTCTGCAGATCCAGCTGACCAAAATATACCACGTAGTTACGGTCATGCACGTACTTTCTAAGCTGTGACACATGAAAAATATCATGCACGTCTGACAGGGCTAGTGGCAATGCAATTTGATAGGCAACGGAAGTGACTCACTTGAGGACTTCGAACGGGCCAACGAATCTCGGACTTAACATCCCCTTTACTCCGAATCTCATAACTCCACGCATGGGCAAGACCTTCAAAAATACATGGTCACCTTCGAAGAACTCAAGGAGTCAACGACGAATGTCGGCATAGCTCTTCTATCGACTTTGTGCTACTTTTAGTCGCTCTTGGATCAACCGAACATTTTGGACTGTTTGTTCAACTAGTTCTGGCCCAAGGATTTGACGCTCTCCAACTTCATTCCAGCAGATCGGTGACCTACACTTTTGCCTATACAGGGCCTCGTATGGAGCTATTTGGATGCTGGACTGATAACTGTTGTTATATGCAAATTAGGCCAATGGTAGGTGGACGTCCCAACTTGACTTTGAATCGATTGCACAGAGACACAACATATCTTTGAGTACCTGATTCACCCGTTCTGTTTGGCCATCGGTTTGAGGATGGTAGGCTGAGCTGAACTTCAACTTGGTCCCCATGAAGTGCGCTGACCTGGTTAACTTTAATGGCAATGAAATGGTAGGTCTGGGTGAGGCGATCGATGCTCCAAGTAACTTTAATGGCAATGAAGTACGCTGACTTGGTTAACTGGTCGACGATGACCCAGACTGCGTCATTCCCCCATTGCATCTTTGGCAAGCCAACAATGAAGTTCATGCTTATGTGCTCCCATTTACACTCCGGAATAGCAAGATTCTGCATCTCTCCGCCCAGTCTCTGATGTTCTGCTTTCACCCTCTGACATATTATGCATTGCGACACGAAGAGCGCCACATCCCTATTCATGTCGTGCCACCAGAATACAGTGCGAAGGTCTTTATATATCTTCGTGCTCCTGGGATGGACTATTTAAGCTGCATAGTGAGCTTCCGTAAGGATCTCCTTTCTGAGTTATGCGTCATTGGGGACGCATAGCCTTCCCTTAACTCGCAAAACTCTATTCTCATCTACTGCAAAGTCCTTCGCCTTCTTCGCTAGAATATGCTCGCACATTTTTCTTAGGAATGAGTCATCCCTCTGAGTAGATGTGACTCTCTCTAACAGGTTGGGTACAAATCGTATCTGAGCAACTCGTGCGCCGCGGTATCGAATTCGGAGTTCAATGCCCATTTCCTCAAAGTCTCTTTGTAACCTGCGATCAACAGACAGGGATACCGCAAACACTCAACTCAACGCATCCGCTACAATATTTCCTTAGCCAGGTGTGTAGTCGATTGTCAAATCATAGTCTTTGATCAATTCTAGCCAACGCCACTGTCGTAAGTTAAGGTCCGTTTGGGTGAATAGGTACTTCAAGCTTTTGTTATCAGTGTAAATTCGGCAAGCCACTCCATAGAGGTAGTGTCGCCAAAATTTTAGCACGAACACAATTGCCGCTAGTACCAGATCATAAGTAGGATAATTTTTTTTTTTTTGCTTTTTCAGTTGTCTGAATGCGTAGGCTATCACCCTATCCTGATGCTTAAGTACACAACCCAAGCCTTGTCCTGATGTGTCGCTGAATATTTGGAATCCCGAGGTATCGTTTGGAAGTACAAGTAGTGGGGCAGAGGTGAGGATTTGCTTTAACTCTTCAAACGAGGCTTCCCAGTCGACGGACCACTTGAATACGACTCCCTTCCGTGTGAGGCGAGTCAGAGGTGATGCTAACTTGGAAAAGTCTTTCACGAAACGCATGTAGTAGCCCGCTAGCCCGAGGAAGCTTCGAATCTCACTGACGGATGCAGGCCGCTTCCACTCGACGATGGCTTCAACTTTCTTTGAATTGACTGAAATGCCTCCCTTAGAAATGATGTGCCCGAGAAAAGATACACTGCTCAGCCAGAATTCGCACTTACTCAATTTTGCGTATAGCTTGTTGTCCCGAAGAGTTTGTAGCATGGTCCGCAAGTATTTTGCATGTTCCTCCCTATTCTTCGAGTACACCAAGATATCATCAATGAACACTACTACAAATTTGTCGAGATATGGCCGGAATACACGATTCATTTAGTCCATAAGGCGGCAGGGGCATTGGTCAGTCTGAATGGCATTACCAAAAACTCATAGTGGCCTTAGCGAGTGCGAAAGGCTAACTTTGGCACATCGTCCGGCTTGATCTTGAGCTGATGGTAACCCGAGCGAAGATCAATTTTTGAAAATACCGCCGCACCTTGTAGTTGATCAAAGAGTTCATTGATCCTGGGAAGGGGGGTACTTGTTTCGAACAATGGTCTTATTCAATTCACTATAGTTGATGCAGAGCCGCAACGAGCCATCATTTTTCTTTACAAGTAATACAGGCGCGCCCCATGGAGATACGCTAGGACGAATATATCCATGATCTAACAATTCTTGTAACTGGACCTTTAATTCTTTTAGTTCTACCAGGCCATTCGATACAGAGCCATGGAAATTTGTCGAGTCTTTGAAAATGTATCGATAGTGAACTCTATCTCTCGGTCGGATGGCATGCCGGACAACTCATCTGGAAATACATCAGAAAAATCTGCCACAACGGAAGTAGACTCTACGTTTGCGCAATCTCGCTGAGTGTCTCGAACAGACACCAAGTACCCATCACGGCCGAAATGTATCATCCGCCAAGCAGACATTGTAAAGATCACCATGCACACATTCGGCGCTCTCGACGGTGGACTGCACGCATAGCAAAATTCGATCTCGCCAGCTAGATGAAACACGACTTTCTTTTTCGTACAATTAATGGTAGCCGAGCAAGCGCTAAGCCAATCCATCCCCAGAATGATGTCGTAGTCCCTAATGTCTAAGACTATCGCATCAAGTGATAATTTTCTTCCTCCGATGCAAATATTACCTTCACGAAAAACTAAGCGAGCCGGCAAATTCACGTCCGATGGAGTACTAGTGCTAAGGTTTAGGCCTAGCGGTGTAATAGGAAATGTATTCTTGGCGGCAAAATTTGTCGCAATAAAACTATGTGTGGCACCAGAATCGAACAATACTCGAACGGGTACATTGTTGAAAAGTAATATACCTGACACCACCATGTTTGATGCGAACGTCTCTTCTCGAGTCATAGCATAGACTCGGCCTTGAGCGTTCTGCGGTGTCGTCTGGTTCGCTCAAGGTGCTTGACCCTGATCTTGAGGCGGACGATTTGGTTGCCGTTGTTGGTTTGGTCCTCCCTCCCGACAGTTCACTTTCATATGTCCCGGACGACCACATTTAAAACATGCTCCATTGAATACTCGACAGTTTCAAGCGATGTGTCCGACACGGTTATACCGATTGCAGACGAGCTCATTACCTCTCCCTGGATTTGTACCCTGATAACCGTCGTTGTTGGGACATTTTGATGCGTTGTTACCTCCTGCGTTGCTAGGGCGCTTGTGATAGAAATTTTGCACAGCGCCGGTGCGAACTGGGGGGTACTGCGGCTCTAGGGAGGGCGTGGTTTAGAGACTCTCGCATGGTATGGTACTGGAGGACGACGACGTGTGCACGAATATAAGGTCGCAGTCCTATTTTAAATCGTCAAGGTCGACTTTCGGCGTCACCGAGATGAGACTTGGCAAATTTTGCAAGCTTGTTGAATTCTGTGACCTACTACCGCACTGTCATATTTTCTTGTTGAAGATGTGTAAATTTGTCTTCTTTCTCTCGACGGACGACGGGTGGAAGGTACTCCTCTTTGAAGGCTTTACGGAACACGGACCAAGAGATAGTCGTCTTATCTTTTAAATGGAGCTGAAGTTGAGCGCAAGCAACTCTCTTTGTCTCATCTATGCGAAGCACTTCAAAGTGGTCCTCTAGCTCAACCAGCCAATCCAATGCCACGGAGGGGTCCTCGGTCCCTTTGAAGGTAGCATGACACATCTTCTTAAACTCTGATATTTGAAGGATGGAACCCTTCTCGTTTGAGGGCGGAGGTTACTGAGAGCCTTGAAGTCCCGCGGTCTCGGCTACAACTGACACTGTCGCGGCGGACGTTGATGCAAAATGGTTGTTGGTGACAAGCGTCATCACAATCTTTGCAGGATATTTATTTGCTTCTGCTGTGTCTCAGCCTGAGTCTGCTGTGCCTGAAATTGAGCCTCAATTCGGGACTCGAATTGGCTTTGACTTAATTATGCCTGCCTCTGCTGCGTTTCCACCAAACGCATGATCCGCTCGAACGGGTCAACAGAGGGAGCGGCTGCTGGACTTCGCGAGATGCCCGAAGTGCCGGAACTGCTCCCTTGCACCTGCGCCACTACCTACGCTTGTGTATCCGGCTCTGAGACCATTCCTTGAAAGAAAAGTAACTTACATCAGTCTCAAAACATATTATGGACTCACTGTATGGAACATATCTCATTTTGGCCAAGCGCATTCAATAGTTCAACTAGGAGGGGCATGGTCGTTTCAAGAAAACTCTTCTGACACGAAGGTCAAAGGATCTGAAGCCATGCTCTGATACCAATATGCCACATCCCGATTTTCGCTAAATCGATAATTGTCCCCCGGACATGATACCGTGCGAGCGTAAGGTGCGCCCGCACAAGGCCTAGGCATAATGATATACTTTAGAAACATATGCAACAAAGTACGTAGTGAGATATCCCACATTGAACATAGAAAAGTTCTCTTTTATTGATAATGAACATCTGGTTACAGACTCTTAACTCAAAAGTAATAAGGATGCCGCACGGGCTTACAACTTGGATGCAAAATGAGATAGCCGATCCATACATTACATCCCTTACTAATATTTCAAAAGAACAAACCACTTTGGGTGCGTGTTAGCACCATCGCCTAGGAGCTTCAAAAGGGTATGTGCGAGCTCCTTGAGATTATGTACTTGCGCTCCAAAAGTCACAAACACGAATACGCCAGATCAGTGAAAGATTGGGGGAATCTTCAGCTCCTCGCCGTGTCGTCTTGGCTCGGGGAACCTGCTGCAACGAGGGTCAATACTTCAAAAAGTACCGGTGAGGGCGAGCTAACCTAACATACCAAATCGATATTGTATTCATGTGAACATGCAACATTATTATTATGTGATCTTTCTATCTTGCCTTAGTTCAATCTTATACATATGTGGTAGAATGAAAGGACACAGCAAAATGTGCCACCGTTCGGTGACATTTACCTGCACCGTCTGAACCACCTATACACAACTTACCATGGCCTTCCCTGCCACGAAGACATAGTTAGTTTGCACAGTTTAAATATACATAGCGTATCCTTGGTCAGACGAGAGATGGGTCGGCTGCCATTCCGCTTCGGGTAGCTAGTCCTTGGCGGACGCACTGACCCATCTAATGTTAGGACTACACTAGCAATTATTTTACCCGGGTAGAAGCGGTCCCAGTGCCCCGACGACCGTACGTAGAACAATATCTCTTGTGCACAAGTTGTCCATGGCCATGCTTCATCTACAAACTAAGTTATCAAATGGAGCACTTCAAAGCAATATAAGTAAATAAACTTTATGCATATTCTATAGTATAGGCTACTTTGCTCCATGATCACATTATAATTTCCACTACATATTGAACAGTTATAGATAAATAAGTTCTAGCTACAACTGAAACAAGATTTAGCATATGAATAGCAGACAAGCTTGCAACAAAGTGATCGTATAGTGACTTTAGGTGACCAGCAATAATTGGTTCAAGTCAACTTCTTCTTTTATCTTGACTCAATTTTATTTTTATAGTATCGTCGATCGGAACGTATAAACGAGTCAGGTTAGGAAGGATGAATACTTGGAAGAAGGGCGTTAATCGGAAGTAAAGCCACTCACAAGTTGGTAAATTGGGAGAGAAAAATGAAAGATCTTCAAGACTCAGCTTGTGCGTCGCCTACACGATCACATGCACGCACCAACAGATGATAAATATCTCCCGCTTCGGTCTCCAAGGGTTCGATACAAAAGGCAAAATCCAAAGAATGAAGACAATGAAATCCATCAAAATCGTTTAAGAAAATGCAAGTCACAAAACCAACAAGAAAGCAACCAAGCGGCATCGAAAACGTGCAAAGAAACTAGCGCAACGAAAAGGCCCCTCTCGACTCTGCCGACGAGTCCTTCCTTGAGGCACTATCCATTGAATGTGGAACCAGATTCCGAAGAAACCAAACCATAACGAGGAAAGGATCTTGATTCAATCTGTTCCGATAGAACGATACAAAGTATTTCTTAGTTGCGCTCCCCGAATAGCGGGAACGGGGCACTACAGCTTCCGTCTTGAATAGCTTACTTGCCCTTAGTCAAGCTTTGGCCTTGTGCAACCATAATTTAGGCTTGCATGACATCACGCCCGTGCGAGGATAGTCGGTCCCTCAAGGACCCAAGAGAGTATGAACGGCCCTACGGGATTGGGGAGTGACACAAGACACCCGGCAGAAAGGTGCAGATGCGGCTCAAGCTGATGTCGTAGCAGAATTTCCTGACGTGTTCCTGGACGAGATTCCCGGAATGCCTCCGGATCGAGAGATCGAATTCGCCATTGACACCTTTCCAGATACGCGACCGTTACCGAATGCACCCTACCGAATGGCCCCAACAAAGCTGAAGGAACTGAAGATACAGTTGCAAGACCTGTTGGACCGAGGATACATTCTCCTAAGCATTTCTGCGTTGGGAGTCTCGGTGCTGTATGTGAAGAAGAAAGACGGATCCATGCAGTTGTGCATTGACTACCGAAAACTGAATAAAGTTACTATGCGAAATAAATACATATTACCGAGGATAGAAGACCTATTTGATCAACTACATGGATCGGTAGTATTCTCTAAAATTGATCTCAGGTCGGGATATCATTAGTTGAAGATCAAGTCTGATGACATCCCCAAGTCAGCGTTCTGAACTCGATACGAGCACTACAAATTTTTAGTGACGTCGTTCGGATTAACGAACACTCCATCAGCTTTCATGGATCTGATAAACCGTGTCTTCCAGATATTCATGGATAAGTTTGTGGTCGTGTTCATCGACAATATTCTAATCTATTCAAAGGACAAGGCGAAGCACAAGGAACATTTGAGGATAGTATTGCAGACGTTGCTGGAGCATTGATTGTTCACAAAGCTGAGCAAGTGCAAGTTCTGTATGAGCAAGTGCGAGTTCTGGATGAGCATCGTGTCGTTCCTTGGGCATGTTGTCTCGGCATAAGGCGTCGTAGTGGACCCGAAGAAGATCGAAGCGGTGGTGGATTTGAGGCAGCCTACGTCAGCCAGTGGAGTTCGAAGCTTTCTGGCCCTAGCAGGTTACTACCGTAGGTTCGTGAAAGATTTTTCTAAATTGGCCTCGCCTTTGACTCACCATACTCAGAAAGAGATTGCATTCAAGTGGAGCGATGACTGCGAAGCTAGCTTTCAAAAGCTAAAGCAATGACTTGTTTCATCTCTAATACTCGCACTTCCAGATGGAGTAGAAGAGTTTCAGATATACAACGATGCTTCGGGACTCAACTTAGGGTGTGTTCTTATGAAGAGGGACAATGCGATATCGTACGCCTCAAGATAATTGAAGCCACATGAGAAGAACTACCTAACGCCTGACTTGGAATTGGCGGCAATTGTATTCTCGTTGAAGTTGTGGCGACACTATCAGTACGGTGTTGCTTGCATAATCTATATAGATCACAAAAGTCTCGAGTACCTTTTCACCCAACGGGAACTGAACCTCCGGCAGCGGCGCTGGCTAGAACTGATAAAGGACTATGATCTGACGATCACATACACGCTGGGCAATGGAAAAGTCGTTGATGATGCTCTGAGTCGAAAGCATGTGGGCTCGCTATCCATAAACTGCCGTTTGCTTCAAGATCTAGAGCCTATGGGTATTGAATTTCGAGTTCAATATCGAGGGATGCAGCTGCTCCACTTCACCTCCACCCGAGTCTGCGTGAAAGAATTAAGTCTACTCAGAAAAATGATCTATTCCCGAAGAAGATACGCGAGCTGATCTCAACTGTATAGACGTTCGACTTTGCAGAAGGTGAAGACGGAACCCTACAAGTGATAGAAAGATTGTGCGTTCCTAATGATCCTAAGCTCTGAAAGAAAATCATGACTGAGGCACACTATATGAAATATTTCTTGCATCCGGGGAGCACCAAGGTGTACAAGGACTTGCACATAACCTTCTGGTGGCACGGTATAAAGAGGGATGTGGCAACCTTTGTGTCACAGTGTATGTCCTGCTAACAGGTAAAACCTGAACATCAGAGGCCCGACGGGGAGCTGCAGAACCTTATTATTCCCGAGTGAAAGTGGGACAACATCGCCATGGATTTTATTGTGGGCTTTTCCGAAGACACCGCGGGGGCATGATGCGATATGGGTTATTTTTGATAGATTGACCAAATTCGCTCACTTCCTCCCAATCAAAGTCACATGAAGCGTCGATCGGCTAGCGCAGATTTATATTGACAAAATTATTTGACCACATGGAGTACCTGCCTTAATCGTCTTAGACCACGACAGACGTTTCTTGTCTCATTTTGTGGACCAGTCTACATTCTGCATTGGGTACCAAGCTGAAGTTCAGTACCGCATATCACCACTAGACTGACGGCCAGACGGAGAGAACAAATCAGATACTTGAAGATATATTGCGACTGTGTGTGATCAATTTGAAGACTAGTTGGGACATGCACATGCCGTTAGCGGAGTTCGCATACAACAAAAGTTACCAATCGAGCATCCAGATGGCACCATACAAAGAGCTCTACGGACGGAAGTGTTGATCTCTAATATGCTGGGACAAAGTCAACGAGCGACAAGTACTCATACCAAAGCTGGCGGAGCAGGCCATTGAAAAGGTTCGCATGATTCGAAAAAGACTTCGCACTGCGCAGAGCCGGCAGAAGAGTTACGCCAATGCTCATCGACGACCCTTGGAGTTTATGGTCGGGGACCACGTTTTCTTAAAGGTGACGCCGATGAGAGGAGTGATGTGCTTCGGTATTAAAGGCAAGTTGAGTCCCAAATTTGTTGGCCCCTTTGAGTTACTTGAGCGAGTGGCAGTTGTGGCCTATCAGATTGCTCTACCCTGCTTTGGTTGAAGTGCATGATGTCTTCCACGTCTCTTAACTTCGGAAGTACGTGCATGATCCGAGTCACGTGGTTAGTTTCGATCAATTGGAGTTGCGCACAGACTTAACATACTCAGAGGAACATTGTTCGCTGTTAAATTAAAAAATTCTAAAAAGAGATTGATTTAATCAACAAACGGAAGAAAGTACAAAGAGGTCATGGACGGACAATCTAAGTAAAATAATTTTTGATTCTGGGGGTGTGGCGATGGATAATGAGTGCTATGACATCTCCTTTATTCCGTGGAAGATCCGATGCTGGGTGAGAAAGCTTACGTTCTCTCTTCGCTCATCTCGGTATGCTCTCTCTCTCTCTCTCTCTATCTCTCTCTCTCTGTATTGGCTGGAGGTGGTATACTCTTTCTCTGAAGTAGAAGAAAAAAATTAGCTAGCCCTTAGAACGTTCAAGTTGCTCATATTTATAGATATCGTGCTAATGGGCTATGGGTGCCGCATATGGCTCTGTTTGGTGGCCGCATAGGGCTCTGTTTGGTGGCCGCATAGGACTCCTTCAATAGAATGTGGTTGTAACCGCAGTAGCATGCTGCAGACAGGCTTCCATGTGGTCTTGGTTAGGATATTTTGTTGAAGAGATATCGGGGTTGTTGCGTGCGTGACTTGGTCAACTGGACACTTAGTCAACACTAACTGTGCGATAAATCGTCTTTGGTTGTAACAGAAAAATCCTGTGAGTCGAGAGCTGCATAACGTCATGGCCGCATAGCGTCGTGGCCGCATATGGGCTCTTAGTTTGGCCTTGGTCGGATGGACACTTTGGCCACACGACATTGTGGCCGCATACATATTCTCGTCTGGCCTTGGTCGGATGGACACTCTGACCGCACGATGGTGAGGCCGTATGGGTCTTGTAGCCGCATATGTGCTCTCGTTTGGCCTTGGTCGGATGGACACTCTGGCCATATAATGGCGAGGCCGCATGGGTCTTGTAGCCGCATACGTGCTTTCGTCTGGCCTTGGTCGGATGGACTCTGGCCGCATAGGGTGTAGCCGCATACGAGGGAACACGTGGCATGGCACGTTTGTCGAAGCAATTAATGCACTGATGTGACTTATTATCTTTTTTTGAGCGTCTTTACGAGTCTCGAAGCATCTCAGAGTGATGAGTGATGTGTCAGAGCTTCTGACAGGCATCCGAATCTGTGTCAAGGGGTCCTTATGCGGCCTCCCTGCTCTGTGGTCGTTCATGTCGCATATAGTATACTATGCGACTTTTTCTGCGATTTGGTTGATCAGGCCGCATGCGGTGGCTCTTCTGCTGCTTGACTGTTCAGGCCGCATGTGGCTTTCTGCGGCTTGATTGTTATGTTAAAGGGGCATGACCTTTATGCGGCTTACATAATTTTTTATGCTTCTACAAACCTGTGCAGATCATAGATCGCAAGGAGAAAGTGCTACGTAATCGATCGATGTCTTTTGTTCGCGTGATATGGCAAAACTATTCGGTCGAAGAATCAACATGGGAGATGGATTTGGATATGAAAGAGAAGTACCCTTAATTGTTCGTTCAGTTGGAGGTAAGACCTTGTTCTTAACTTTCGGGACGAAATTTTTCTTAGTGGTATATTATGTAGTACCTCAAATCCCGATCCGATCGGGATGTGCACTATATAATAGTCTTGTGGCTAGTCTTCTGATTCGTAGCTTAGTGTCTAGTAGTCTTTCGACATCCTCTTGCCACGGACGAAATGTGATGATCCTTTTCAATTCATGGATTGGCCTCTATTGAAACAAGTCCAATAGTTTTTGTATTTTTTTGCTTGGTTTTCTTGATTTTACTTTGGGATTTCGTTTTGGTATTGCTTTCGTTTTGCTTAATTTTCGCTGTTGGCTTTCTCGCTTTGAGCATTGGTTTCTTGGGGTTTTTCGAGAGGAAGGATAGGTGAAATAATTCTAACTCGATGCTCGTGCTATTGTAGGACCGCGTAACTGACGCTTGATCGTCGCTAGGAGGGACTCCTTATTTCAGCACATTCTCTAATCAGTGGGTGGTACGGACCTTCTTTCCTACTTCTTTATGTCTATAATCCTTAATGTTTCAAACATTCAATCGATGATGTCCAGCTGAACGCCTAGGAAATCCTTAGCCACAATGCATGCCAGCTACTAAGAAAGGAACATAGATAATTGTAGTATACTTAGTACATATATATGCACATGATCTATAATATGCGCTTCGCAACGAAGCGAGCAGTTGTGGTTCGAAACCAAGAAACTGCTTGATGGAGTGCGGCATCTGAAACATTGGTTGTGGCATGGTGCCTCAGAGAGAGTTTGGACCCTCTGGTCACCAAAATTGGAACAACTTTGAGAAAATATGAACTGTTGCATAAGTATATAACTTGTCACGCCCCAGTCCCAAAATATGTAGGACTAGGAATACGTAACATGCTAGCTACGCATTCGACCAGACTCCGGTCCGACTCGAATACGTATAAGCTGTATTAAAATGGTCACTATCTATATAATCAAGTAAATATAAATATCTATGCCTCAATCCACAATGATCAGAATATACAAGAATGAGCTACATGTGCTAAAGTCGGCCGCCAGTAACACATAAGCTCGAATAGACTCAAGAAAGGAATATAAGTCTATAAAACTAGGCTATATCAGCAGATGAATAAATAATATGAAGCATAACCATGACTCCGGAAGAAAAATATAAGTACCTGGCACCAATTCCTGCAAGACAAAGCAACACACATCAGAAACTCCAAGCAGGCTCCACAACGGTCTATGCTGCAAAACTGGTAAGGGATCAGGTCCTCAGTGGGACGTAACAAGGTACAAGAAACAACATGCCAAAATAAATGCAGTATATAAAAATGTAACAATAGGGCAAACTATGTAACCAGCTATATGATATGCAAGTGAGAGCTTCACTAGTACTCAGGCTGAGACCACTACAAGCTCTGTGTCGGGGAGCCGGTAGCAGTAATATCATGTAATGTGCCTAGCTCTGATGTAGAGTCTACGGCCTCACAATAATAAATATATATATATAAATCATCCTGTAGCATGTGTGTCTCTCCCCACCCAATGTAATCACACGTCTCATGTCCACGACGTCTCATGTCCATAACACGCAAGATCATATCTAATGCAGCAAGTCATATGATAACTGTGCATATATATAAAGTCTATGTCACAAATCCTGTAGCCTATACAGAATCACCATGAATGACTCAGGAAGATTCCGTCATATGAATAGTGTCAAGTGTCTTATGGTATGACGTACTTGAGAATGCAAGCACGAAAATGTATAGGGTCGCGATATCAATCTCTAGGCGTTATACAACTCCGCGTATGGTGTTGACACCCGAATATTATTCGGATGTTAAGTAATGTCACACGGTCCTAGGTTGAATAGATATAACTCAGAATAGATCAAGAGAATAATATAAAATAATTTACTGCAAGTATGGCAAGGTACACTTGCCTGGAACTCCAAGCTGATAATACAATGAACCTGCTCTCGAATCCACGCTCGTGCGGTCCCAAGAGCCTAAATATATAATATCATAAAATTTAGTCACTATGACATGGTTCACTAAGCATACACAAGAGTACAACTACTCTACGTCATTAATCATTAGACAATTATGGTCTAATTTAATCAAGGATACAACTTATACAATGCCATCAATTATTTAGAGTCTAAAATAATTAGGGGTTCTAACAAAGTAGGTTGGTTAAGGTTCACTAGTCAAGGACCAAGAAAGTATGTAAACACCAAGCCTACTAGTCACATAACATCATCAAACCTCATAAACATCATTATAACGAAGGTTCATCTAGGTACTAGGTGTTCTCACACTAGATTTCCATATACAACATATCATCAACCTTGGTATTCACTAAGTGTCAAACTATGTTAACCAACCTAGAGTTAGTTTTGTCTATTAAAACATGCACATGAGAATTAACAATAGGTCAAGTTAGGGTCATCACAAACAATCACATACTATATTTCTCAAGTATATCCATTCATCCAACTATATACAACTCTCGTTCTACTACAAAATATCAAGTATACATAGACAAGTCAAATCTGAATTTATAATAAGATCATGGCATATACCTTATTTCTTTCTTGTATTTGTCATGAAACATGTGTGCAAGCCCTACTATAACTAGTGAACAACCTTAGCATGACATCTTCTACATTCCAACATAGTGTTTATAAACAATAAAACTAGCTATCACAAAACCTAGGAAAAATGCACTACTAGTTGCACAATATTTAATCATGTCTCAACCATGCATTTATTTATATATAACACCCTAAACAAAATATATATATTCTGAAATTTAGTGACAATTAGAGTAAAAATTATATTTTGCAAGTGGTTGCTTGGGTTTTAGATCATGACAAAGTGAATAGGACAACAAGTGCATAAATAACATTCAAGTCTAGACATGAGAAGTAATAAATATTCTTGGTATAATATCATAAAAAATATGAATACAAAGTTAGTAAAATTTAATAGGGATATGAAGTACATGTAAAAAAGGTTGAGTAGGAGGAGTTGGAGCTCTTACCAAAGTAAAATGGGAAGGCAAAAGAGGGTTGTGCACTGCTTGCACAAATCTGTCCAGATTTGGATACTTCGTCTCGTAGCTACTGTCTGGGACTTCAAAATATTTCTCCAAGTACTTTGCGGATTAGAGAGATTAGGAGAGAGGTAGAGGATGAAGATAGGGTGGTTGTTAAAGGGGTTTTAGTGCTGGAAGTGGTGGCAACAAGGTGTTGAAGTGGTGCTATTGCTGGCGGGTTCAGCAGGGTATCTTCGTTTTATAAGGGATGTTTGGGGGAGTTGTAGGATGATTTAGGTGCTTAATTATAAATAAAACTTGTTAAGGAGAGATAGAAGAAGGATATTTGGGTGCTGTAGTGGTGGTTTGGAGGCTATGGAGGTGGTGGAGTGGCCTGAGAAGAGGATACACTAAATTCGGATTCATCCTGGACACCTCTGATGGAGGGCTGTTTTGAGAAACTTAGAATAAATTTTGATGGAAGGTTTGTGAAGAGAAAGTGATAAGGACAGGGATAGGAAGAAGCATACAAAATTTGAGAGAAAGCTACTTACTGTGGAGGGAGATAGGGCCGGATTTGTGGGGGTGTTGCTGAATTCAGATTCAGCCTGGGTAGGGTTGGATAGATGGAGGTGTGGAGGGAGATAGAGAAGGAATTTGGAGATGGTTTGTGAAGAGAAAATATGAGAAAGAGAGTTAGGAAGAAGTTTTATTCGGGTGGTTCTAATGGGGGAGGTGAAGAGAGGGGGGTTATGGACAGCCAAGTGGGGAGGGGAAGGGTTTGGAGTTACCAATGGGGTAAGAAAAGGTCACAAGTTATAACCCCTTTCCTTTCACATTCTACCCTAATGATTTAATAAATACATGGCTGTCCAAAACTGAAATAATGTTTAATATGGTTGGTCAAACCTATCTTAATCAACCTAGGTTAAGTCCAACTACTTCTAGTTGGGTCAGGTTCGGGTCGTTGCGGTTTAGTTTGACTAGGTTGGTCCGATTCACTAGAAAATTGGTCATTTATGACTATTGATGGTAGGTAGAACATAGAGGTTCAATAGAGTGGGATACATGTATCATGTGTGTCTTAGACCTAGTATAGATCATGATCATGCATTAGGTCGAAAGAATTGGTCGAAATTGGATCTCCAATTTAAATTGGAATGGTCAACGGTTGCACTGTAGGTGCTAGAAATTAAGTTTTTGATCCGAATATTTTACATTAAAAATAGAGTACAAGGAGATATGCTTGAGTGGGATATGATAATCATAAATTAAGTTGGGCTTGTCTAGATCATGCATATAAAATTTGTTTGGAGATAGTGGCTAATGTTGTGCTCCTAAAAATTAAAGTTACGAAAAATATTTTTAAATGATACTTTTGTTTACTTAATCCAAATTAATAATAAAAATAATAATTTTAAATATTATATTAAATTAAAATAGCTAAATCTCTGGGTGAGGGGGTTTACATAATTGCTTTATTTTCTTTTGTTTCATCTCATATATTGTTTGATAGTTTAATTGTTTACGCATTTGTATGGTTTGGGATAACTTGTGCACAAGATTTGATATTTTCTCCTAATGGTATCCGGGACACTGAAACCAAATCGACCTAGGGAAAATATTTGATCGTGCTTGGCGCGATGCATTGCGGGACCTTCAGCGGGGCTTGCAACCCGGACTGATAGGACGTGTCGCAATGTTGTTGGATAAGTTCCCATGGTGTCAATTACACCAATGACCGGATATAGCTAGAACACATGCTAACTTATTGTCTTGTGTAGGTGGTAAGTATAATTATATTTCAGTACAGGGAAGGGGCGCAACGGTTGAGTAAGCAACTGATAAGCTATATGGTTTCTATGTTATTTTTCTCTCAAAATATGCAACTGATATGAACTGAATTCACTCTAGTTCTTTATAGCAAGACCATTTAGGTGAGCGGGTTCATCCTGGTCACTAGTACAGCTAAGTACTGACCCACATTTGTGGACACCCTTTTCAGGCACTCAGGATGCGCAATGCTAGCGGTAAGACGAGAATGCATTGGAAGCTCTTCTATTTTGAAGTATAGTTGAAGCTAATTCATTTTGGAGGCATGTATTTCAACCTATACAAGGGCGTAATGCATGGGACTACGAAGATTATCTAATGGAGCGCCATGTCTTTTGATTTTTTCTTTTGTAATGCAATCAATGTAGCCGAGAGGCATATCAAATATAAATTCTATGTAAATTACTCTGATTTCAATAAATAAAAAAGTATATTTCTTCCTATACTCTGTGTTCAACTCTTTATGAAATTTGTACTTTATAACTTGTGTTTCAAATGAGATTTTATTATACGTTCTTGTCGTGTGCAATCGCAACTCCAGGCTCGCACGGCATCACGCCCAAGCGAGGACGATCGGTTCCGCAATGGATCCAATCGAGGACGATCGACACTTGCGGGATCGGGGTATGACAACCCTTATGATTTGAATGAGGATAAATTTAAACTTGATTATAATTGAACGATGTTAATAAGATTGAGATCATATTTGGAAGAGTACAATAGAGGTATGTATAATAAGCGATTCAAATTTGTTTTTGCTTTTTTGGATTGAGAAATTATCAGGAGATGGAAAGTGGAACTATTCAATGGTGACTTCGGAGATAGTAGATTTTTTGTGAGAATTTAGTATTGATTTATGATTTGATTTGGATCTTGATGCAGCCAGGTTTAGAAGATTGGTTGGGAATTAAATTTGATATCTTGAGAATTGTTAGGATTGATTGAGGTGCAACACTTGGATTCGATTTGAGATATTAGTTGGTTTCAGGCTATGTTCTATGGATTCAAAATAGATTGAGGTATAGTAATTTGGTAGATTTCCTTAGATCTCAGTCGGACCCTTGGTGCTGTGAGTGATAGTTGCCCAATGAGTTTGAGAAGTATATTTCTGTGGAGGCATGTTATTGATGGAACCAGAGGATATTGGTGAAGCTTGGAAATGATTGGATCGAGACTTGACAGGTGCCACCATGGTATGGATTGTCCGGAAGGAACACAGATTCAATATGTGGAGAATGATGTTAGTGTTCTTAGTGGCTTGGTCCCTGAGAAGTGTATTGGGTATCCCTAGGGGTATATGGTTTGTGATGTAGATACTGATGAGCCTATTAGTATTGGATTAGGTAGTACGAGGTCTTAGTTGAGAGTTGTCTGGATATATACGATTTTGGTTGTCCCTTGTTAGATTGGTTTGAATGATCAAGAATAATATTTGGCAGATCAAGATAATATTGGATAGGATTTTGAATTTATGGAATAGATGTTTCAATTGAGAAATCAATGTAGATTGTGTACTGGATTATGACTTGAGTCGATTGGAATGAGTTATAAGTTATACGAAGACTTGGTGGTGCAATTAGAAGTTTATTGGAGCATTTAAGCATAACCCTAAGGATGTAGGAATGATATTGCTCGATGATATAAGATAGTCTAAGCTTATTTGATCTTAGCTATGGAATGAGTTCATCTTATATCTAGTCTGGCAGATAGCATTGGTTGAAACATATTTGATTTTAACAAATAGATATTTTCTAGATGTGCAAATTTGATGAGACAGAGGTATATTTGTCACTCTCTGTTCCCAATATACGTATTAGAACGTATTCTTGCTTGCTGACATGGTTGTCAGGTTGGTTGGAGGCCAGACTAATTTCTGGTAGAGTTGGTTCTTGGTTTATTTTGAGATCAGGGTTTTGTCATGACTTGAACCATTGGTTAAGTGAACAAAAACCCTCCTTATATAAACCAAAACACACTCTCTCTTCTCATTATTTCCTTTCCATTCTCTCTCTCTCCATAGGCAAGTACATCTTGCATAAAAATGGAGAAATCTTCTATTTTATGAGTCCATTATGTTTTCTATGTGATTCTTCATATGTTTAGAACTTGGTATTTTTTTGTTTTGGTGGATGGATTGGTGTAGATCTACATTTTGTAGTTTAGAACTTTTTATGTGTTCTTGAGTTTTCTTCGGTTTTGATATCTAAAAACTTGTTGTTTTTGAAAACTTGTTGTTCTATGTTGATGATCATTTGATTTTGAGTAGTTTAGAACTTTACTTTGTTGGATTTGGACTTCGTTTGAGGTTTCCATGGAAGGAACAAAACTTGGATTTTCGGAACTTCCATGGCCGAAACCTGTTGTTCTGGGACGAAGGAGCTCCATGCGACACACTTGGCATGCGGCCTGGACTTCTCGCTCCAAAGTCAGTATACGATCATCTTGTTGGATGCATGACTGAAATATGCATATGCGCCTCTTGGCCAAATGCCTGAAACTTGAACGAATAAAATTTTACTAAGTCCAAAAGATTTTATGCGACCAAGTGTGTATGCAGCCAAGAGGAGCATGCAGCCTCGAGCTATGTGTTTCCTCTTTCTTTGAACGCATGACTCAGCACCGTCTTGGCTCACATTTTCATGATTTTGTCTTGTTCTTCTGACACACTTTATTTTGTATGTCACATCAGTCACATCCATCACTTTATGTCACCTTTCTGACTTGCATTTATTTCCCATCACTTTAGCACTTGTCCCGAAGAGTGGACCTTGCCCCACCCATGCGGCCTTGACATCCATGCGACCCACGACTGCATACGGCCTTGACACCCATGCGGTCTCGACTTCATACGGCACCCTGGTTATGCGCTTATGGTTTCATGCACACATTGAACACTTTCTTGGTTTAAAAATGTTCTCGTTTGATTGAATGATTGTGATGCTATGTGTTAAACTTTGAAAGGACTTGTATGACCCAGATATGACCCTGTGTTAAATTGACTAAGTACCTGACATGAGCCCTGTAGATGTGGCCTTATATGAACTTACTAATTTCTTTTGATCACCTTATTATACGTTGGATAGAATAAGGGACGTAGTTCAACTTGGGGGGAAGGTATGCAATCCCGATCATTGTTTGGTTTAAGGATTGTGGATCTGATCTCGAGGAGTTCTCGTACTACTCTTATTCTCATCTATCAATGTAACAAAGTGACAATTAATATGACCAGTGCTTAATTGTCTTGTCCTGAATGACTTGTTACTTGATAACTTGTCCATGATTTTGACCTTAACCTTGATACTATAACTTGTTCCTGTCCTGACTATTGTATCTGTGGTGATATACATGATCGTACTGAGAGTGCTACTTGATATATATAGTGAACCGTCGTACCACATACTCTTGCTACGTGATATATGTAATTATTTTCATGCACGGATCTTGTAGTTGGACAGTGACTTTAGTCGTGGCTATATAGTATTGATTGTTGTATCACACTTGGGTAAATCCATATTTAACTTACAAGTAACAATATGGGTTCATATCAAGAGTGCTCGTACTTAAAGTACGACATCTAAGAAGAATGTTCATGTGACTATGACATGAGATTCTATTAACCTAGGGTTAACCAGGCAACTTAACTTGTAGAGCATTGGGAGGGAACGGTATCCCGAGATCGTGCATGTCGAGCCACCATAAATTAGCTGGGAGTAAAGGCTGGCCACCAAGAATACTATATATCATCCGCACTAGTGGAGTGCAGTATCTGATCTAAATATAAGACCGAGCCAGTATCTTTCCTATAGAAAGCCTGGAACTGTTACTAATTGTTAATTACCTTAGTGCCCTTGCTAGGGACTGGTGTATCTTATACATATATTTTTGCTCGTATATCATTGGTTCAGCCAGCCCTGCTTGATTAGGGCACGATCTGAAGATACTTATGTATTGCATTACTGGGATAACCCAGAGATCACATATCAAATTGTAATACATGATTGGCCGTTTAAATTTCTTGTAATGCATGCCTAACCAGGAAAGTGGGCTATCGTGGCATAATGATTCAACTCATGTTCGCGTTTGGTTGTTGAGTTGCATCGTTATGTTACGATAATCCCTGGACTGAAGCTAGATTATTTCTCCTATGTAATATCTCTGATTGTGTATTGTGCCTTCTGTTAAGTGGAATTAGGGACATACTGTTGTAGCATGATGGTGCAACTCATGTCCTTGTTTGGTTGTTGAGTTGTGTTGTTGTGATATGATAGGCTATGGACTGAAACTACGACGCAGAGTTATTTCAGCTTGACCATAATCAAGGGACATATTCTATCTTGATGTGATAAGGCATTTCCTGTCCTTGTTTGGTGAAGGGTTGTTGTGCCATGTCATGGATAGGACATATGACATTGATTGTTGGCTCACGCATCTCATGCTATATAATTGGTTTTGTTTTTTTATTTCGTGCTTCCTTTGTGGTGCTTGCTATTTGGGGTCTGACCCCACTGGTTTTGCATGGCCAGGTTTAGAGCCAGCACCTGAGGATCAAGCTTACTTTTGTCACGCCCCGGTCCCGCAAGACCGTTCGTCCTCGCTTTGGACCCTACGGAATCGATCGTCCTCGTACGGGCGTGATGCCGTACAAGCCTAAAGTGCGCTTGCACAAGGCCAAAGCTTTGAGACAAGGGCAAGTAAGCTATTCAATATCTGAAGCAGCGGCACATAACATTGCAAAAAAGTGAAGAACACAATGGCATATAAAAATAGGCTCTTTTATTGATATTCACAAATGTTACAAGCGGCACATGGCCGAGGTTACAATTCGCTCAAGCACTCTTCTCTCGATTACAATGATACCGTTCCATACATTATGTCCCTTTATACAAAGCAACTCAAAGCAGGCACAACTCGATGCGGCTCCAGGCATCGACTCCAGATTTCCAGTTCCTTGGGATGAGGTACGGCTATCGCTTCCTCGGACGAACGGGCACCTGAAAACAAGCAGACTGTTGGTGGGTCAGCACTTTATGCAAGTACTGGTGAGATAAAACAACTGAACAGAAGCTACACCCCCTGAAATCCACACTAAGTAATCATGTGGCAAAACATTGCATTACTAATGATCTTGCTAGTTTTACCTAAGTTCATTTCATGCAGTTCAGAACTATAGTCAGATTACATCTTTGAAAACATAACTTGAAAACAGTTTGCATATCGAAACTATAAGCATACGAATCGGGACAGTGCTCTATCGTGTAGTGCGCAGCATGTATTGTGCAACACAAGTCTAACTCTTAGGGGCAAAGCTTAACTAGCATACGGATCATATCGAATCGAGGCAACGTATCAAGTGGACTATCATTTAATCAAGCACACAAATAGAACTATCAATCAGAGGTCGGTCCCCGAGAAACTCAGGATCGGTAGCGGTAATCCAGCTAACCAATGACTCACATTCTGATCCTATACAGCTGTGACTCATGGCTGCACATTACTGCCGAAGCAGCCGTAACCAAGGTTCAGCTCTGCACTAATAGTCATTGTCCGACCGATGCGAATGCATGCAACACTATCAGATAAATTCTACGATGCAGACAAAATGAACATGCGTGCTCATGCATAAACTCATATTTCTTACCCCATAGCCGAACGGTTATCCCTGCAGCAGACACACAAGTTAGTCACAATATGCACCTTATGAACAAACTTATGAATCCATCTTCTTCTGGTGTCACAATGATAGGTATGCAAGAAGGTAAACCTAGCATGCGCCCTATCTATATGACGGTCCTGAGAAACTCATTGATGGACAACAACACCCCCCTAGATCCCGAAGGACCGGAACATCAGGGTGCTCTAACAATCCCTTCCGGACCGACCGATTCCCAGTGCCCCAGGAATCGACCGAGAGACTATTACCTTGTGCACAAGTTGTCCAAGACCAATGCAAGACAATCAACATTCACATTCACATTCACATGCACATAACAATCTAATAGCCACACCCCCCTGGAACCCGAAGGCACGGAACATCAGGGCGGACTATTAGACTATACTCTTCTTCTTATTCAAGCAAACACATCTTTTCACATATCTAATAGCACACCCCCCTGGAACCCGAAGGCACGGAACATCAGGGTGCACTATTAATCTATGCATATACGAATCAAAGGCAGCAGTTCGATATAGCAAAACAGACAAGCGAAACATACTTTTTGACAAGCACGATTGATTCTTATTTAACATGCAAAAACTATCTCTTTCTTTCTTAGCATATTCAGGGAACATATTTCAGGCATTTCGTTTACTTATCTTCTTAGCATGGCAAGAGTTCGTTTGAGCTGTGTCGGTGTAACTAAGCATGTAATATTTCTATCTTTCTCTTAGCATAACAGTATTTCGTTCTCATTTCTGACAAGCATTTATATTCTCTTAGTTAGGCAGCGTATTCGTTTCAATGACAAGCTATGTGAGTTCTCTTATTAGCATGCTGAGTCGATTCTATCATTCTCTTATGAAAACATTCTCTTTTTAAGCAAACAAGCATTCAAAAACTCAGATTCATTTTTAAGTCGTGCCAGAATCAGAGAATGCAGTTCTGTCCACTCACCTTGATTAATCGGTCGGGAACTCTCCGAGAAGACTTCCGTTCGAGCAAGCAAGTCGATCCCACTTGTACATAGCGCCGACGCAGAGCGGGGCACTACATACTTACCCACCAACAAAGAGTTTCGTCCTCGAAACTCAAGGAGAAACTCACGAAAACACAAGCAGCGATAGTCCTCATCCCTCGCCATCCCAAATCCAAAACTCAGAAATCCATAATCACAAATCACAAATTACATCTCAAGCAAATGAAAACAAATCCAGAAACTTTTGCCGACATTTTCGAGAATATTTACGGACTCATTGTATGGAACGTTCACTGCATCTCACATCAGGCACATCTCAGAGTTGGAAGCAACAGAATGGGCAAGGAATCGAGTCGCTCTGATACCATTATGTCACGCCCCGGTCCCGCAGGGCCGTTCGTCCTCGCTTTGGACCCTACGGAATCGATCGTCCTCGCACGGGCGTGATGCCGTGCAAGCCTAAAGTGCGCTTGCACAAGGCCAAAGCTTTGAGATAAGGGCAAGTAAGCTATTCAATATCTGAAGCAGCGGCACATAACATTGCAGAAAAGTGAAGAACACAATGGCATATGAAAATAGGCTCTTTTATTGATATTCACAAATGTTACAAGCGGCACATGGCCGAGGTTACAATTCGCTCAAGCACTCTTCTCTCGATTACAATGATACCGTTCCATACATTATGTCCCTTTATACAAAGCAACTCAAAGCAGGCACAACTCGATGCGGCTCCAGGCATCGACTCCAGATTTTCGGTTCCTTGGGATGAGGCACGGCTATCGCTTCCTCGGACGAACGGGCACCTGAAAACAAGCAGACTGTTGGTGGGTCAGCACTTTATGCAAGTACTGGTGAGATAAAACAACTGAACAGAAGCTACACCCCCTGAAACCCACACTAAGTAATCATGTGGCAAAATATTGCATTACTAATGATCTTGCTAGTTTTACCTAAGTTCATTTCATGCAGTTCAGAACTATAGTCAGATTACATCTTTGAAAACATAACTTGAAAACAGTTTGCATATCGAAACTATAAGCATACGAATCGGGACAGTGCTCTATCGTGTAGTGCGCAGCATGTATTGTGCAACACAAGTCTAACTCTTAGGGGCAAAGCTTAACTAGCATACGGATCATATCGAATCGAGGCAACGTATCAAGTGGACTATCATTTAATCAAGCACACAAATAGAACTATCAATCAGAGGTCGGTCCCCGAGAAACTCAGGATCGGTAGCGGTAATCCAGCTAACCAATGACTCACATTCTGATCCTATTAGCAGCTGTGACTCATGGCTGCACATTACTGCCGAAGCAGCCGTAACCAAGGTTCAGCTCTGCACTAATAGTCATTGTCCGACCGATGCGAATGCATGCAACACTATCAGATAAATTCTACGATGCAGACAAAATGAACATGCATGCTCATGCATAAACTCATATTTCTTACCCCATAGCCGAACGGTTATCCCTGCAGCAGACACACAAGTTAGTCACAATATGCACCTTATGAACAAACTTATGAATCCATCTTCTTCTGGTGTCACAATGATAGGTATGCAAGAAGGTAAACCTAGCATGCGCCCTATCTATATGACGGTCCTGAGAAACTCATTGATGGACAACAACACCCCCTAGATCCCGAAGGACCGGAACATCAGGGTGCTCTAACAATCCCTTCCGGACCGACCGATTCCCAGTGCCCCAGGAATCGACCGAGAGACTATTACCTTGTGCACAAGTTGTCCGAGACCAATGCAAGACAAGCAACATTCACATTCACATTCACAAGCACATAACAATCTAATAGCCACACCCCCCTGGAACCCGAAGGCACGGAACATCAGGGTGGACTATTAGACTATACTCTTCTTCTTATTCAAGCAAACACATCTTTTCACATATCTAATAGCACACCCCCTGGAACCCGAAGGCACGGAACATCAGGGTGCACTATTAGTCTATGCATATACGAATCAAAGGCAGCAGTTCGATATAGCAAAACAGACAAGCGAAACATACTTTTTGACAAGCACGATTGATTCTTATTTAACATGCAAAAACTATCTCTTTCTTTCTTAGCATATTCAGGGAACATATTTCAGGCATTTCGTTTACTTATCTTCTTAGCATGGCAAGAGTTCGTTTGAGCTGTGTCGGTGTAACTAAGCATGTAACATTTCTATCTTTCTCTTAGCATAGTAGTAGTTCGTTCTCATTTCTGACAAGCATTTATATTCTCTTAGTTAGGCAGCGTATTCGTTTCAATGACAAGCTATGTGAGTTCTCTTATTAGCATGCTGAGTCGATTCTATCATTCTCTTATGAAAATATTCTCTTTTTAAGCAAACAAGCATTCAAAAACTCAGATTCATTTTTAAGTCGTGCCAGAATCAGAGAATGCAGTTCTGTCCACTCACCTTGATTAATCGGTCGGGAACTCTCCGAGAAGACTTCCGTTCGAGCAAGCAAGTCGATCCCACTTGTACATAGCGCCGACGCGGAGCGGGGCACTACAACTTTTCCCTTACTAATGGCATGCACTCGAAGGATGACTGCTGAGGGACACGAGTTGGTTTCTTTATTCACTGCTCGTCTTTTGTGAACTATATTCTTTTGGACGTTTAGCCAACCGTCACCTGTTAGTCGACAAATCTTGAAACTAGTTTCCTACATGACTGTAATATATTCAGACTGCAGCTGACTCACTGTCATGTATACTTTTGATCTTGTATCTGGCTTATCATTTTGTCTTGCTATATCTCTAAGAACATTCTGATGCGGCATTTGGGACGCCTTACTGCTTATTCTGAAATGTTCTATATTATTGCTACTTGTTTGAATGATTGAGATATATAAATGCTTGACCCTAGGAGACCTGATTGTAGTATGCACCCCCATGTCTCTAGACAACCTTAATACATTATAGGTTGCTTCGGTATTCCGCAAGGTGTGGTTGGCTGAGTCATTCCCCCGCTCTCTAGTATTCTGGATCTGGGACGTGAGAATATCAAAGATTGATAGATGTGATTCGTGAATATTGTGGATGGATGAATGATGATTATGTAGCTCGATGAATTGTTGAACTATATCATCTTGATGTATTCTAGCTTTATGGACTATGGATGAATTGAATGATAGTATTGAAGTTTTCTATGACTAGGTTAGGTAAACCTTGAGCATGAATGAATGTATATTAGTTTAACTCGATTTGGTAAATGTTGAAATTCTTTGTGATTGATCATTGATTCAGAGTGACGAGATTGATGGCTTAAAAGAATTTTTTGGATTGACCTATAATTTGACTGGAATAAATATTTAAGATTGAAACAATTAGAGACTGCAAGAATGTCTTGATATTTTCAATGATTTTAAGTTAATTTTGACTAAACAAATGAATTGCATGCATAGAGACTGAGGACAATTCAAATTGGAATTGGAAGATTTACAGCTTGTGATTGATGATTGAGATTTATGACTTGAGATATGTGGAATTTATCGCACGGATTGAGAATTTGGATTATAAGAGTTGCTTGAATTGATTCATTGATTATTATGTAGTTGAGGATGATTGTTGAATGTATTTACCCTAGATTATTTTTGCTAGATAGACTTTGATCCCATAGAATTTAAATAATCATAATGACGTTACAGGCTATTATGAGTTGGTTCCTTAGCAATTTTGAGTTAGTAGTATTTTATCCAGTTTGGGCAGAGTCCCTTAGAACGTCGGATAAGGTTTGACCTTAGGACGTAGGATGAGTGTAGTGATGTCTAGTTGTTAATTGAAGATTGGTGATCTCGATATTTAAGTTTGGCTGATGAGTTAGTTGGCCTAGTAATTAGGCATACGTCCCAATATTGAGTGCTTGGAATCGATATGATGACCTAAAGAAGAGTTTCATATTTAGATTGCATTAGAAAAGAGATATGATAGCGAGATTGAGAGATAAATTTAGGAAGTAATTTGGTTCATGAAAATTTAATGGATTATTGATTAGAAGATCGAGATTGTACTTGGATATTGTGCTTGATTTCATATTATTGGATTGTCTAGGTAGATTATACTCAAATTACGGTGACATATATATGTTTCTAATATGTTGCAAACGAGCTATGAATTGAGATCAACCTTGGGGGCAAATTGATGGTAACTTCATATTTGGCTGAAAATTTTGGGAGATTGATTTCGTTAGTTGGATATGACATTGTTGGAACTAACTTTAAGCATTGATGGATTCTGTAGAAGTTGAAGCGAGACTAAATGTCACGACCCGCACCCGAAAAATCGGGCATGAGTCGTGGGTACGTCCAGCCTACGCCGTAGAATCGACGGTAGAATGCTGTAAAGGTCCATTCTAGGTCACAATATCTATATCTCACAAAACCTGTCAATATGACATCTCCAAAAGGAGGGCAACCACGCAGTATATATATGCCTCAATCACAATAACTAGGGGAAGAGTAAAAGCACGATAAGATATCACAAAGAAATAAGAACCAAAGATAGCAAGTACAATATCTAATATACAGTCCAAGTCTATAGTCTACAACATCTCACAATAACAAAATAAATACAGTCATCCAGAATAGCAACTGGGAACAACCCAGGAAAATCTACCTAGATAACTAGGGTGCTAACGGCGTCTCCTCGACGGGCTCCTCCTCAATCTCCGGGTCACAACACTCCTCGACGTCCGGCCCGTAGAATGTCGGACAAAAATCCCCAAGATCCTCTGGAAAAAATATGTCCAGTCAGGACTGGAGCGAAGTACATAACTATGAAAGCAACTCCAAATACATGGTAAGGTGTATATGACTAGCAATAGAAAAGTATACAGGATGTACAGAAAAATAAATACATGGTGGAGCAGATAAAGTAGCTGCAATGTAAAATTGGAGAATAATACAAGTAGTAGAGAAGTAACTGCATGTGAGAAAACATGAATACTAGCTAAGTGCCTTGAGCACAAGTTCGTTATGTGATCGGCTTAGGTTGTACATGAATAATCTACGATAACTCCGTTATGCGTGAGTTGCATAACCGACATACACATGAATACTGTTTGGCTTTGATCACATAACCAACTCCTACTCCCCTCCCCAACTAATACTCTTGGATCCAACTACGACACGCTACGTACATGATAAGTAACTCGCGCACATGAAGGCAAGAGCACACGAAGCACATGATAGCACATGAGAATCAATACCCGAAGCACATAATAAAATACACGTGATAGAGTACCCGCTGAACACGGTAAGGGGGGTAGAATCTCATGACGAGATCTACTAGTACCAGCTCGTGAAACAATGTGTCAGAATCAAGTATTACAGTTCTAGAACATGTGATATAAATGCTATCATGAAATGGAAATGATCAGAGGTAGTTACTCGCTTGACGTCCTGAGTAACTGATGAGGATCGAGATCCGGACTGGCGTCGCAAGAACCTATTGCAAAAAGTAAGGTTAAACGGGGTTCTAAAGAGTTAAACTGATATAAAATAACTAAAAACAAGGATCTAGGGTTATTCTAGGTCAAACGGGTCAAACCGGTGAAATTTGGGTCAAAAAGTCAACTTGAGATCCAAAAAGTCAACTCTGGGTCAAAACTAGGTCAAACATTGACTTTTACGATCAGCGGGGACAATTATGGTCAATGCTAGGTCAAACTAGGGTGCCCCTAAAATTCTAGGTCAAAACTAGCTCATTAAGCTAGTAAACCCTCAAACTCGCCTCCTCGAGATACCGGGATACCCTCGGTATCCAATATCTCAACCTAGGCTACGCACCCCGCCTATACCCGCTAAAACCTATGCTAGCACGCGTAAATATATACACATATATATATAAAAGCAACTCTAAACCTATTATTAGGCAATTGCTCAAAAACCTTACCCGATACTCAATACCTTGGGTATCTCAAGGTATTGAGATACCTTGATATCTCTCAAGGTATTGAGATATCCACCCATCTCTCACTAACACTACTAACTAGCTATCTAACTATGCAAATACATATACACCTAGGTAATATATCTAGACTACTACATATATAAACACATATGAATATATATATATATATATATATATATATATATATATATATATATATATATATATATATATATATATATATATATATATACTCTAAACTATATATCTATCTATCTATCTATCTATCTAAACATATATATATATATATATATATATATATATATATATATATATATATATATATCCCTCTCACTTCCTGCATACGCTAGCCTCGCTGCTGCTGCTACACGCTGCTACTGCCGCTGCGCTTGCTGCTGCTGCTGCTGCACTGTGTTGCAGCTGCTTCTGCGCTCCATTCTGTTGCAGCGCTGCTGCTCTTCCCTATCGCTGTTGCACTGCTATCCCCCCTCGACACACCACGCACACACAGACACAATCTCACACATATATATATATATATATATATATATATATATATATATATATATATATATATATACACACGAACATATATATATATATATATATATATATATATATATATATATATATATATATATATATATATATATATATATATATATATATGTATATGTATATATATATATATATATATATATACACAACCATATATATATATATATATATATATATATATATATACACACACTTATACACATATGTAT